>CM074521.1:8118717-9358465 GCA_037379345.1 Perna viridis | reverse complement strand
AAGACTTATGTTGTGTTCACATTTACCTTAAGTGAACAAAGTTCAACTGGCTGCAGCTGTATCATGCTGCTCTCAGCAAAATTTTTTACTCTAGTTTGATATTGATGTAGTATTTTGATTTTCAGAACTTCTCTTTTTATTTGACTGTTTCCTTTATGTTTGCTATTTATAGGTTTATTCATATATAGATGTGCATGAAAGAATATGAATACTGTAAGAGGACACCAAAGGGAGATAATTTAATGAAACGGTTTAACATGTTTAAAACGTCACAACTCCTCCTAAACCACTGAAGGGGTTTTAATAAGACAGTGAAACCTGTCTAAACATATCCCATTTGGACCTAAAAATTGATTTGTTTAAGACGTGTTAGTTTTTCAAGGTTCAAAAAACATTTGAAAAGATACAACAGGCCTTTGAAAAGTGTCTGGTTTATACAGGGTTTTGGATTACTCAGGTTTCAGATCTGACAGTTTTTGCTGTACTTTACAAGAAGGTTGGTCTTCATATTCAGATGTGTATGAAGGAATATAATTATTGTTGGAGGACTCCGAACATGTGGATTTTACATGTTTTTTAAAGTGTCAGTCTTTGTAAGAATCAGGCAATAGGTGAAACATGGTATGAAAAAAACCATCATTATGATAGTGTAATTTTACTATTTGCACCATCAGAATCAAGGAAAACAGGCAAGATTTTCCATATCATGCTGAACCACTGAGTTACAATTTCATTGAAATGCACTGAACATTTCAAGGGCAGATAAATCTGTCAATAACCTCATTTTCTAACATTTTATTGAAATATTTCTGTGCAAATCAGTGATGCAGAGATAAAATAATGGCCCTTTCAAATAGAGAAAGTATCCTTGTGTGCAATTACATTGTCAGATTGGTGGGTTTTTGACATTCATGTTTCTGATTTTGCCTTACAAATACTTACACTCAATATACAACCTCATAAGTGTAACTTATCCTGAAAGAATGAAGTTTATTTAGATGGGATGACATCAGATGTAGAAGTCCATGAAGCAGTATGATTTCTGTTGGAAAACTTGAAAGGGAGATGTTTCATTTGAAAAGTGTATTACAATTAAAAAACGGTCCAATTGAGAGGGGGATATTCTGGACTTATTTTAATGCTTGATTGTATATTCTGCTACTTGGTTTGTGTTATTTGCATTTCTCCTTTTTATCGTGTTTTAAAGAGCTGACATCTGCATTTTACACAGTGTATAAAATTGTACTTGTACTTTACAAAGTTGCTGTTGTTGACAATTGATCAGGAAGTACCCTGTCTGTCTGTCCATCTGTCCACATTATTTGTAAGCATAGCTCCTCCTAAACCGTTGAGGAATTTTTTTTGAAATTTTATAGGTAGGTTGGGTATCATATCTAGATATGCATGAAGGGATGTAACTACTGCCAGGGGACTTCTAAGGGAGATTTTACATGTTTATACTTCTTAAGTGCCACTCATCCTATACAGATCAAGGGATTTTCATGTAGTTTTATAGGAAGTTTGGGTATAATATGTAGATGTACATGACAGAATATGATTACTGCCAGAGAACTCCTGAGGTAGATAATCCAAATTAAGGGTTTTACATGTTTAAACCTCATAAGCATAACTCATCCTAAACCTCTTATTTTATTCACTCTTTCCAATTTATTGCCCTATTATTCTTCATTGCTTAGTATGTTCTTTTTTTCAGATGCAGGTGAAACTAGATATGACAACCAAGAGAACAGATTCAATTGTTTCTGTTGCCCCAATACGTACCAAACAGTTAGTTATCATGAGACAAATGTGAAGGGTGACAATGTAATTGTTGGGGAAAAAGCTAAAATGTTCATCAGTAGCAGTGGAGGTAAGATTTCAGAGCTGTTTTCAAAATCAATCTAAATAGGAATGGGTAATCATTTAAGATGTCAATATGAAGTTATTCCTGGTGAAATTGTTGATTGTGCCCAAGTCAATGCAAATGTAAGAAATTTTAGTACACTATCTGTCAGTCTGTCTCTTCAAAAGTACAGGTATTCAAAAGGCACTTGTTTTTGTTTTGTTGTGGTTTTTTTGGACTGGGAGTACAGAGTATTAGTATTGGTCTTGATTTAAGGAAGCACCTTTTTTTTTATACAACTGTATAAAATTTGTGGTTGTATAGTGGTATCATGCTTCATCACTTCATGTCGTTCAGTAAATTGAGTATAAGTGTAAAGATCCTAATGAAATTATACCACAAGGTACCATACCACGAAAGGAAGTCTGGGATTTACTTTTGGGGCTGTGACTTGACCTGCTTAAGAATTAGAGGCTAGAAACAGGCATTTTCATGATGTCTGGACAATAACTTGAGTATATTTGAATGGACCTCTTTGAAATTGTACATTTGAATTGAATTTCTTTGAAATTGTACCACAATGTGCCATACTACAAAAGGAATGCTTGGTTTGATTTTTTTGGTTGTGACTTTAATTTAGGGGGCAAGAACAAGCATTTTCCTGATATCTGGGAAAAAAACTTGACCATAAGGGTATAAGTCTATGACATTGTACAACAAGGTTCCTTACCACCAAAAGGGAGGGTTAGATTGATTTTGGGGGTTATGACATGAACCTTTTAGGAATAAAGGGACAAAAAGGGGCCAGAAACTGTTTTCTGTTTCTTGATGATTAGGACAATCAGTTAAGTAAATGAGAATGGATCTCTTAGATTTTACCACAATGTGTCATTCTACAATAATAGTTAAAATAAAGTTGGCATTGAATTTGGGGGTTGTGACTTATTTTTTTTGGCTGTCACTTGAACTATTTAGTAATGAAGGGCAAGATACAAACATTTTTCTGATCTGATGTCCAGACAATAATTTGAGATCTCTTTAAAATGATATCTCAAAGTGCCATACAATAAGAGGAAGACAAGGATTGATTTTGGGGTTTTATTGTATTGGCAATATTGAACAAGCGAGACTTATCTTTATTGACATGGTAAGTTGTTCATTATATCAAATTTTTGTCCCATGTGGTTTTACATAAATGAAACTACCGGTATTCTTTGGCATGTAAATTTTTTGAATTATAGATTTCAGGTTTAATTAAGAAATCTTTAAATGGAAATTTTAAAGTTCTTTCTACAGTTTTATTATCCGTGAGAATCTTATTTTGTGTGAAACATTTAACCACAATACGAACTCTGAAAATATATTATGCTAGTAAATGCTGTTTCTATATTAGCCCAAATCGTTCAAAGTTCGACCACTGGGGTTGTATCAAGCTGCACATTGTGAAGCATTTTATTTTCAATGTTTTGTGTGTGATAAACCATTTATATGACGAATGGGACTTGAAACATTATCATTGTTTTTACAGAAAATTTGGAACAAGCATCTGATGAGACAGACCATAATGTTTAGACAGATGTATATGTACTGACTGTATTTAAGCACTGTTTTAATTTATCAAAGGTTTTTGAACATTTTTTTTTATAAATCATATTTATTTATTTTTGATTTTGAAGCATAATATTTGAACTTGTTCATTGATATCATTGGTCTATTGAATTTGAAAAAAAGATATATATACTGGTACTTACAAAAACAGTTATACTATGAGTATAGTCTATTCAAAATTTTTATTCTTGTAAATATTAATTATTACAAGAAATATATTTGTTTCCAATTAATGCATTCAGGTGTAAGTGTTATTTGGACAATCAAAAATCTCTTTTTAAATTTATATTTTTAACAGATGTATATGTATAATGTAATTATTATATATTTTGCATGTGTAAAAAAAAATTGTCCCCCGCCTGTCGTGAAAGCAGCGGAGTACAGAATTTGGCTTTCTTTGTCTGTCCATCAGAAATTGGTATCCAGAGCATAACTTTTGAAACCTTTATGGAATGTCACCAAATTGGATTATTTAAGGCTTGTGAGGTTAGGAAGATACTTACTGATTTTGAGGTCTGTAGGTCAAAAGATCAAGGTCACACAGAATTAATGAAATATAATTTTAGAGACGAAAAATTGGTTTCTAGGGCAGAACTTATTACGCCTTCATGAAATTTCACAAAACCAGGGTAGTTAAAAGCTCATCAGGTAAGAAAGATACCAATTGATTTTGATGTGAGTACGTCAAATGTCATGGTCACTTCAACTTAACGGAATAGAATTTAATATCATAGGCTCAACATCGTCTAAATGCACTTACTCTTTTCACAATAAAATAATAAAATTCCATAAAATTTTACTTTTGTTGCAAGGCGGGGGACCTAGAGCACTGCTTTTGTTTATCTAGAGGTTTATAGACACCTCAATTAGCTGGTCAATTACTTGTTAGATCTAAACTCATCTTCATTGTGTAAAAAAAATATTTTACTGTATTTCACATATTGTTTTTGTCTAAAGATCCTAACAAAAGTGAAATTGTGTTTCAAGAGGCACATTGTCACAATACTAAAAAATACATATCTAAGTACCTGTAGAAAGATTCAAGAATGGAGAAAATCTTGTCATTAAAGATAAACTAAAATTGGTATATAATACAGAACTATTCATACAGAATCAGGGATTTCATTGTGTAAATTGAATTTTCTTTTTTTTTTTGGATTTGTTCTGCTTAATAACTGATACACACATTTATGCATAAATTAAATATAACCTTCCATGTATAGTAAAAGTAATTGTATAAGTACAAGGTCACCTTATAATTATGTTGAAAAAGATAACTTTTTTTTTTTAACTTTTTAAGCAGTCTGAAATCTCTTAGAAATTTGTTTTTGTAAAAAAAACCTCCCCATCAGGCAGCATCAACTGGGTAGATTCTCCAACATTAATATTTCCTGTCAATTTTTTATTACTAAATATCAATATAATTGGGACCAGTTATTTTTTTATGATTCGTTGCATTCCATTGTTTTACTGTGATTGGTTGTGAAATCATTAATGGAACGTACTGGATGCATTTAAAACAATAAGAAAGTTAACAAGAATATATAACCATAGAACCCTTTGCATGATTCTTAGGCCAAAAAATAACATATATGTTTCCTGCTACCCTACCTTCCCTAAACATTTTATGGCCATTTTGGCCCAAGTACTGTTAAAATCTAGATTGTTTCCCCTTAAATTCAATGTAGGATATTTTTTTTGGGAAAAATAAGAAAATTTTCCTACCTGTTTCTACCTACATTATTTTTTTTGTACTTTTAGCAGGAAACATGACTATTGTTATTTTTGGCCTAGTTAAACCTGCACCAACATGAAAGAAAAAATGTAAGTTACCTCCCTTTGAAGATAGTACTTCCTTTTAGGTATTCAATTCAATCTAATGTAAGACATTAGAAATCTGAAAATATATATATTTCACTCATGATCAAATATCAATTTTTATACATGTGTTTTGATTTTGTGTTTTTTAATGTTTAATTACAAAGCTTATTTCATTTTGTATTATATCTATCATAGCTTTTGGTTTTGAAATATATTAATTAGATCACTGATATGTATTCTGTGTGTATATAGTAAATCAGAAATAATGCATTCTTACATAGTTGCAATTTTCATTATTATACATATATATTACATTAAGCTAAATGTTTTGTTATGTTCTATCATGAAAACCTCAGAGATTACTGATTGTCATTGTATAATTATGCACTGTAATATTATTGGTATAATGTGCCGATGGAAATCCACCTAAGGTAGTACCTGTATATGTATGCTCTAAGTAATTAAAAAAAAATATTTAGATAGCACTGATTTATCAGATGTTCCCTGTGTAAAAAAATTCAATAATTCACATTATGATTGATTGTTGGGGTTTAATGTCGGAGCAGCAATATTTCAGCTATATTCAGACGAATTCACATTATGGAACAAATTTGGTAATTTCACTCTCAGACTTTCTATATTTCTGAAATTTATGTTGAAAATAGCAGTATTTTTTTTTTAGGAAAGTCTACTAGTTTATCATTGATAGAATAATGAATTTGCTAATTTTGAATAACTATATGATAATTACTTGTGCCAAGAATGCTTGAATATTTATCTTGTGTACACTTTTTAATATAGGTGTACTTCACAATTCATTATCATATTTTGGTTATTCACTCTTTCCAATTAATTATCCTTTTAGTATTTCAGGGAGCATCTAAATATCTGAAAATTGGAATGATTTGCTTTAATGGTTAACAAATCATCTGTTAAGGATTATTCATTCTTTAAATGATTAATCATTCTTTAAATGTGATTAGAACATTGGAAAGGGGTAAATTCACTAACACTAGTTTCTGGCCTACTATTTTGCCAAAGTTTCAACTTACTTTTTGAAATTTACTATTTGCCTATTTTAAAGCTAAAACACTATTTGAATACTAATATACAGAAAATACATGCTGTTGCGTGATAATTTTTTCATAATGAGGGCACAAAACTCTACATCTACACAGTTTTCAAAGAATTTTCACAAAAATGTAAGGACTATGGGTAGTTTTTTAATCCAAAAATAGAGAGTGCAAGCTTTGAACAACAAAATCTTTTGTCAGGAGTTGTAATTTTACAAAAGGCTTTTTTGTAGAAATATCAAAGAGTTCGATAAATGCACTCTATATTTTCTAATTAAAAATGTCTCATGAAATAAGCTATTTTAATACAATTTGGCTAGATTTTCAAATTTTGCATTTTTACCTCTACAATTTTAGTGCAACACATGCATTAACAGCAATGAAACTTTGTTTTTTACGAAAGTCACATTTTCAACTAGTAAATTATGCAATTTTCAAATTTATTTGAAATACTTTAGTTTTTGGGGCTGATTTTGATATTTTCTGAACATACTTCTTTAATACTGAATGTAATTTTCTTTTACATTCTTCTTACCAGACTTTGTAGGGATGGCAACTAGTACCCAATTAACCAGTTCAAGATCAAACATCCAATTAACTAATATCTAAAATAACTAAAGAACTCTAAAAGATTTTGTTCTTAATGCACTTATACCCCTGTTTGAAAAGCTGGAGGTAGAGATATAGTAATCATGCATCTGTCTGTTAGTCCAGCCATAGTTTTTGTTATAAAAAAATTGCTGTCATATATTGGTATGGCGCTGTGGTCATGCATGTTGACGTCATTTATAGACTCATGGTTTTTGTGCGATAACTTGAGTATAAGTTGGTTGAACCACATAGAATTTTATAACAATGTTTCAAACTGTTTCAAACTAGAAAAGGAAAGTTTGTATTGATTTTGGGGGTTGTAGCCCCAACTGTTTTAGAATTAGGGCTAAAAAGTGGCATAAACAATCTTTCCACAGAAATCAACTGTATAACTCCAGTTAAAGAATAGAAATGTCTATGATATTGTTCCATAATATTTTATACCACAGTGATCAGAATGATGTATTGGATTCCTTATGACAATCCTCGCATGCAGTTTTCAATCAGATATCTGATATCTCTTATGGTTATAGAGTTATAAGGGGTCAAGGGGACCTCACTTAAAAAAATCAACTTTTTAATTTTTGGTTTCATTTTGAAAATTTTACTTGAATTTCAAATTTTGTGCAAAAAGTAGCCAAACCTAATAAATTGTAAATCCCTATGCTTAAGTGTTTCAAAAACTAATATTGTGTCCAGACTTGCCCCAACTGTTCAGGGTTTGACTACTGTGGTCGTATCATGCTCTGCATGGTGAAGCTTTTGGGTTTTTCTCATATGGGTTCTATACTGATCAAAATTGTCTCACAACTTAATTTATTTACTTGAAGTACATGTATATCAATACATTAAATCAAAAAGTCACTCTGTACTCAATTGGAAAGATAGCCATGTAATGACTGGTTTGCCATCCCTGATAAAAGCAAAATTTCATTAGTTTCAAGACATTTTTGTAATTTCCAAGTACTGGTAAATGTCTGTAATGTCAATTATTCTCTTTGTCTTAATATAGCTGAAATATTGCTGCTCGGGCATTAAACCCTGATAATCAATCAATCAATCATTCTGATTTTCAGATGGAAACATGTACTATCTGGGCAGGTTGGATTATCTGGCCAAGGTACCAAGTCTTTATAAAGTGTTTGTCAAGTAGTAAGAACATTCCAAATTGTTTGAGATGAAAATGATTTTATCACACTTTAACTGATATCACTACTGGGTTTGGTTACTCAGCTTTAAGGAGGTAGACCTAGGGTAAGGGGCACAACCTCTTACAAATCATTGGAGCATTTGTATTCAGCATTTTACACAAATCTTATTTAAGCATCAAAGTAACTTGGACAGATTTCATTCCGTTTCAAATGAAAGCTTGACAGGCTTTAGTGAAATTGAATATAATATAAACATATCACTGATTTCAAGAGTTATGTTCCTTACCCTAGATCTACCTCCTTAAGTATATTTCCATATAAAGATCATACAGTGTAGGTAAAGGTGATTCATGGTTAAAAAAAAGTTCTTTGAATTGTTCTTGTTGACTAATATAAATTAAAAGTTGTTTGTTGTGGCATTCTTCATGTTACCAATCAAGTTTAAATTTGAAGTTAGAGGATATGAATTTGTTTGCTTATATATGTAGTTGTGTGTATAGAGAAATTCTATTTGGGCTTTGGGAAAAGGGACTGTTGGTCTTATTCTTAAAAGATAATTATAAACTAAATTAAGGAAGAATTAGGATTGGTATTAAAAATGATGAGGAAATAAAATTTTGTAGGGTTGAATTAACTGGTCTGGAGCTGGCATGTCAGTTAACTGCTAGTATTCCTTTGTTCATTTCTGTAAAATATAATCATATTCTTTATTTCTGTTTTAACAAGGGTCTCAGACCTTTTTGAAAGAGTAATCAAGTGAACCAAGCTTATAGCGGTAATCAAAAGAATGTAATCCAGGGACAAAGACCAGACATGGAAAACAGACATACACAACAAAGAACATAAAGTAACTAAAATCATACATACAAAGTAACAAAAGTAAATGAGCAACTCAGACTCCACTAAAAACTGGGAGCATGGACCAGGTGCACCGGTAGGGTATGTGTCCTCTGCTTTTCTAGAAACACCCGCCGAGTTGCTCATAAAAAGTGAAGTCCGGGGTAGACAAATGAGGAAAGGAAAACTATGACCCATTGAATAAATCAGTTTTGAAATGACTTTTAGATGTGTTTTAATTGTGTAATTTTTTTCCACAGTGGCCAGATTTTAAAGGGGGAGGGTTTTTCTTTAACCCTGCATCATTTTTTGCACCTGTTCCAAGTCAAGAATATCTGGCCTCTGTATGTCTTGTCTCGTTTTCACTTTTAGTTTATGTTTTATGTTGCCGGAGTATGAAGGGGCAACTTTTCACTGTTCCTCTATATGTTGATATGGGACTAGCTGCAGCCTGCCCTGTGGTGTAAGGGTTTCCTCGTCATTCTTTCAAGACCCATGGGTGGCCTTAATAGCTTGAACTGACATTTTTCATCTCGATGCAGTTGTTTTCACCACATCCATTCACGTTATAGGATTGTGTACAAGAGTTAAGGTTAATAAATTTCCATAAAGCCTTTCAGAGACAGACTTATATTTATACAGATCTATGCATTATCTTTCTGTGTCAAGATTATTTTGTACAATGCATCTCCTTAAAGAATTATTTTTTACAGTTGTGATTATTAATATTGCAGTTGCTAATCATTTATATTTTAATTGGGTGAATGTTAGTGTTATATATATTAAGCTTCAATATATATATTTTCTGCATAATAATAAAGTATAATTTATAATTATTTTGTTTTCCATATCATGATGTACCAAAACAGTACCTGATTCAGGGGCGATCCAGATATTTTGAAATGGGTATAGCGTACTGATTTGATAAGAACTACATTGTATATTGTGAAAAAAGAAAAACCAAATTTGTCAAGGAAAACTGTTTCAGCACACTGAAACTGATGTCTCCCTTTCCATTTTTCATAGAATAAGGACATACCTCTAAGACAACAGCCCAACCAGGATGATACAAAATTAGCCGAACTTCAGCGCAAGAGTAATCAAGGGAACCAAGATTCTTGCGGAAATCAAAAGAATGTAATCCAGGGACAAAGATCTGACATGGAAAACGTACAAACTCGACAAAAAAAACATAAAATAACCAAAAAAGTACATAGCCTAATTGTAAGAAGTCTAGCGATACAAAAAGTCTGCATAGTTACGGCAACCTCTGGCATAACGTTTGAGTTGTGATATGAAAACTCCATATGATGAGGAATGTTTCATACTACAAGTCATTCATTATGACGACATTCATGTGAAAGGATATGGTAACTTTTGTTAATTATCATGTCTAAACTTTTTTTACTATGACATTCAAATAAATATGGTACATATGAATCACCCAAATACCAAAAAACAAAATTTTCATCTATTGGATTGGTTTAAAAGGTCATGCAACGTAATAAGGTCATAAAAATGGCAAGCAAGCAACACATTATCCTTTCATGACATACCCCAAAAAATAGATGCCAAAAGGTGAAAAAGTTACAAATATATAGCCTTGGTAGAAATTGGCTTTGAAAATTCAATATTTAAACTTTAGTTCAAACGTCATGGTTGCAGGTTAAAGACAAGCAACTATTGTACGCGACACATTGTTTTTATTGGATCTTCTTGCATACTAAATATTAAATGCCTTTGTAAAACATGAAAAAGTTATGTGACAGACAAGAAATTTGCTTAAAATCCATTATTTGACTTTGAGGTCAATGGCCTTTGTTATGACCCGGACAAGAAATTGACCTAAAATATGAATTATTTGACCTTGATGTCAAGGTCAACAGGTCACTTACTTTGGTAGGTGACACAACATCTCCGTGTGAGCTATCGACATACCAAATCTGGAAAGTCTACGCCAAGATACATGTTGAAGAAAGTCATGGCCGGGACAAGAAGATTGCCTTAAAAATCAGTTATTTGACCTTGAGATCAAATGTCAAAAGTCACCATCTTTGGTACGCCACACATCTTCTTTATATGATTTACCTACGTATTAAATATCAAAAGCCTATGTCAAAAGACAAAAAAGTAATGGCCCTTAAATTTGTATAAGGAGAGGAAGGAGAAAAGGAGTTCTCCATGACCTGAAATCGCTGTATTTTTTTTCTCTTTCATGAACTGACCTTGAAAATGACGTTTTTCCTTTTTTTTTATTAGGACCTGAAGGGGATAACGCTTCAGGTGCAAAAATGTTGCAGCAGTTCTGGAGTTTTCATATGTATTTAGACACTTATCTTTATATCTGTAAAAGATCTAAAATTGCAGATCTCTTAAGACGAACGTTAGCATCTGTACATTTCAAATTAATCAACCCGTCATCTGTAAGACATTCTCCATTTTTACACGACTGCAAAAAAAAGGCGTTCTTAACCACAGGGGAAGAGTTGAAGGCCCAAAAGGGACAAAACGCCTCCTGTAAAAGCATAGAAACGTCTATGATACTGATCCAAAATATTCTAAACCACAATAGTCAGACTGGGATTGATTTGGGGTGATTAGAGTAGAATTTTTTTGTGGGGGGATTAGACTAGAAATTAGGGCCAAAAAGGGTTTCAGAAACATGTTCCTGATGTCCAGACAATTGACTATTAGTGAAATGATTGATTCCTTTGAAATTGTATTACAAGGCGCCATGTCACCAAAGGAAGACTAGGATTGATTTTGGGGGTTGTGACTTGAATATTTTTTTTTTAATTAGGGGCCAAAAAGGGGCATGAAACAAGCATTTCCTTGTGTCCGGAAGTGAATGAATCTCATATAAACTTTACATCAATGTGTCATACCACAAAAGAAAGACTGTATGGGATTGATCTTTGAGGTTGTGAGCCAAGTAAGGAACGACAAGGTACCATACCCAAAAGGAAAGTTGAGTTGATTTGAGATTTTGACATGAATCAATAGGAATAACGACCAAATGATGACCAGTTCGGTTCTTGTCAAATTCTTACTCCTAAAACGTAAGAGGTTGGAATTCCGTTCCTCCAAACGTAAGGATGGCACCAAGTCAGAAAATAGCTTGCCAGAGACCTCTAAATAAATACTGCTGGAGTAGTCAAATTCTTATCCTGTGTTGAATATCTATTCGTAACCAAAATTCAAAGCTGAGTCAAATTTGAATGGTGTGTCAATATTTGCCCAAACTGTTCAGGGTTCGACCTCTGCAGTTGCATCAAGCTGCGTCCTGCGAAGCATGTTATAATCAATATGATACTGGTATTATTATTTCGCTTTTTTTAAAATGCTAAAAACCTAGCTTGGGCAAAAAGTACAAGTAGTCTTGGATCCGGCTTTTAACAGATAAAGCAATATGATGCCTTTTGGGGGTTTGGGTTGAAAGGGGGGTAGAGATTGATAATGTTGCAGAAGGTTGGCTAGACATAATTAAGCCTGCTGCTTGATTGAATTCCTCGTGACTTGTATGTCTGTCAGTCAGTTTCACATGACTGTTATTTCATGTAGAACTTCGCAATATTCATGTGTATACGATGTTACGCATAATATTCGTACCACTTTTTCCATGTGTGAAATATATTTTGAAACAAAGGAAGTGAAATTATAATTATTGTGCAAACTAAACAAATTGGGTCGGGAATATTAATCTCAGATTTTTTTTCAATTACAAGTCAGTGGCGGATCTACGGGAGGGGTCAGTGTTTTGGATCCCCTTCACTTTTTGAAAAACTGTGGATTTTGTACATTTTCTTGGTCGGCCCCCAATTAAGTTTGGATCAGACCCCCGCAAGTGTTACACTAACACTTTATTTCGCGGTTGAGGGTGGTTATTGGTTCTACCTCATAGGGTCATGCCAATGCCGACTAAGTATATTAATTTCATTTTTTTAATTAGAAATTGTGGTTTAGATCGAACTTTCTGTCAAAGATCAGCATTGACTTATTATTCAAAAAAAGAAGAGAGCCTGTCAATCAATTATAATGCAATGGCATAAGTTTTATTGTTATGAATATACGTCAGTCGGTAAAAGTATGACACGCTAAAATTGTCCTCTTGGACATTTTGTGAGTTGGAATATTACAGATAATTGTAATCGTTTTGATTCTGAATATTAACTTTTGATCAGGTGAAAAACATGGCCGCTGTTTAATACTAAAAAAGACCAATGGGGTCAAATTGCAGATTTATGCACATGACTCAAAGACGGTTGGATTCACCTTAAAGTTGGCAGAGGGTAAATCTGTTCAGCATAAAGGGATGGACCTATGCCGAAATTTTCAGAAAGATCCGTTGATAAATGAATGAGTTATGGTCTTAGAACGGATTTTCCCCGAATTTAATGGCAAGTCAAAGTGGACAAAAATCAATATTTTGCAACATTAGAAAATGAATTTGTAATATTACATCATCATTTTTTAATATTAGAAAAGATTTTTTAATATTAGAAATTCATTTTGTAATATTACAAATTCCTGATTTAGGAATATTATAAAACATCACACATTTTGTAATATTACAAATTGAATATGTAATATTAGAAAATGAATTAGTAATATTAGAAAGTCACTTTGCAATATTGCAAAATGAGTCACATTTTTTAATATTACAAAATGATTTTCTAATATTAAAAAATCGTAATTGAATACAAGAACTCCATTTTCTAATATTAGAAAATCAATTTCTAATATTAAAAAATCGTTTTTTAATTTTAGAAATTAAATCGATTTTTTAATATTAAAAACGAGTTTTATGATATTAGAAATATAAATTGTAATATTAGAAAATGATATTTAGCAAGATTTTTATGTGATGCCTAGTTCAATTTCAGCCACTGTCGTGGCTTTAGTCCGAATTTCCTCTGAACCTGCAACCCTCCTCTTTTTATTTGGATATTGATATGTCGAGTTATCCAAATAAAAAAGAGGAGGGTTGCAGGGTCGGAGGAAATTAGGACTATCGTGGCTTCATTGACAAAAATGATTTTGAAATAAAAAAAAATAGTCCGAATTTCCTCTGACCCTGCAACCCTCCTTTTTTTTATTTGGATATTGATATGTCGACATATCAATATCCAAATAAAAAAGAGGAGGGTTGCAGGGTCAGAGGAAATTCGGACTATAAAAAAATATTTTCTAATATTACGAAACATTGATTTTTGTCCGCCTTGGCTTGCCATATAAATATTTTCTGTATAGCAATTATTTTCGCGATCTCCGCAACCATCACATTTTTGTCATTCAAACGCAAAAATACAACCGGGCGCATTTTATTATATCTCCCGGACGCTTTTGATTGTCCCGTCCGTTCCTAGTTACACTTGAAAAGTTTATACTCTGTGGAAAGAAAAAAGCCTGGGGTGTTCTGAATGAAAAAGGTGGAAACCCCCGTTTACATACATGTTCTTTTGCTTTTAGTAAATTCCTGGTTACTGATGTTTTTTTCCAGATCTATGCCTATGTAAATATAAGTGTGCACATCCGTTCACGCGACTCCAGCGACAATAAAGTCAAATCGAGATAAATAGATTTGTCCTGGCTATAAATAGACGTGACAATATTATTTAGTGCCAATCCCTAAAAGCCGACCACAATAATAAAAGGAAATGGATGCAGACTACTCCTTTTAGCATTGGTAAGTTAAGTTTTATACAAAATATAAATACCAATTAAATTGATATATGCTGTACATGTAGTGTACACGTATTTAAAGAAGTTAATTTAAGCAATGAATATAGAAATCTTCAGAAATTGTATAAAAGTAGCCAAAATATCAATTGAAAACAAACCTAGAACCGAGAATTCTACAATTACTGTTGCTACAATAAAAATCTGGCTCAGCATGTCGGACTAGTTCAGAGAAGGGTCTGTTGGGTTGGTTTATCATCTCATGAAATATTTGCATTAATCAAATATTAGGTCACAGACACTTTATTGTTTCTATCAATGGCTATAAGTATACTTTTCTCATATTTGGTAGTAACCGGCCATTGATAGAAACAAATGCATTTGTTGCTTTTACCATGGAAGTCTAGATATTATACTTCCATGGTTTTACCTTTCTGTTCCCTTTTCTCTTGTGTTTAAGTGTTATAATTGTACCTGGAACAGTTCATTTTGGAGATTCTTTCCCTATTGCCACTGTCTTATGGTTGAGATTTTAAAGTGAAAGCAGTAGTGGATCGAGGGCCTGCCCCTCGTTTAGAAATAAATTTGTTGAAAAATTGTGTGTGTTAAATCATGAAAAACACGCACTTCGTGATCCTCACTGGTTATTCTGTCAAGAAATTTTTTTGCCCCCCGTACCTAAAAAACTGGATCCGCCACTGGAAAGGAAATTCATATACTGCCAGTATATAAAAATTCAGTTGTGAAGTATTGTTCACAGAAAACATATTAATTTAAACAAAAAATTCCCATAAATCTTACATTTCTATGAATATGTGAGGGATTCCTAATTTTCATTGACTTCGGGGGATCAGTCTCACTATTAATGTTGAAGGGTAACCATGTATGATATTTTGAAAAAAAAAACCCAAACATATAGGTTGTATTGTAACAAATACACCAGCGTATAATCTATTTATAAGCAAGAATAGTGTGACTCTCTCATTTTCTTTTCAGTGAGCTCCTATGAAGATGATACATGTAAATGGTAACAGAATAGATCATGTCATTCAGAGGAGGAATGGGTACAAAAATGAAAATCATTGTTGTAGTGGTATGCTGAATAGTAAAAACAAGGAAAAAAAAATAATTTCCAATTTGCATTAGCACGAAGATACATATGCACATGTATGTCTCCTTATAAGTTACATGTAGGTGTGCATTGATCTATTTGTGCATTTGTATTTCTTATTTTATATAGTGGTAATTAAGTAACTTTAATATAATGGAAATGTTCATATTGATGTTGAGAAGAGCAGCATTAAGTACATGTATCCACCCTTAAGATTTGTAGGATCCAAATTTACTTTCACAAGTTGAAGGTCTTGAACTTTATCAAGTTTCAAAGCAAAAAACCAAACATCCTTAATAATGTGTCTATGAAATGGGTTGAAGGGCCAGGACCTAGATAAATAAAACTTCAATGGTCTTATGTTAGTGTCCTGGACCTTGAACCACCAAAAATTTTAACCCCTAATCTGTTCTTTTTTTTAGATTTGCCTAATACAGATTGTATATGGTTGTCGTCCTGGTCAGGTTGAAAGGTGGAATGGCAACATCAAAATTTGTTGTTATCCTAATGTTTGTAGACCTGGTAAGGACCACTTTTAAATTCCATAAGGAAAAATATCTAATGGGTCAAGTTTTGCTGATCCGAAAGTGCTCAGAGTAAAGTTCACTTTCCTTTATGATGCATGTACATGTATGTTGAATAGAGGTAACTTCTAAAATTAGGCTGATCAGCAGCCAGGGTCTGCCTGACTTTGAAATACTTATCATGAAATTTGCTTGCCATGGGATAGTCAGAGATGGCTTATTCAGACTCCTTAGTATGTAAACAGTGATATTTATAAGAAGACTAATTCTTCGGTCAAGGGGAGACAACAAAATAAACATGAATTATCGAGGAATTCAATTTCCCATGAAATACAATTGAACATAATAAAAATTATGCCAAACAACCTTTGTGGTAAAAAAAAAGTGTGTTTGAAAGTATAATAGGAGTAGAAACTCCTATTTTTTGTGTGAAATACAAAGAAAGTCTTTTAGAAAATGCTACAGAAAGGCACTTTCCACCACTCATACATAAGCAATGCATGTAGATGAAGGAAAATATCAAATTTATTATTACCAGTATACCCACATGCATTAAGGTAAAATGCAATCACTTGTCCATTGTATTTTTTAGCTCACTTGGCCAAAGGCCATGTGAGCTATTGCCATCACTTGGCACCTATCGTCAGTCATCCTTCATCGTTAACAAATTTTAAAACTCTTTTCCTCTAAAACTACGGGACCAATTAGAATAAAACTTGGTATGAACATTTCTAAGGTAATTTTGCACAGGACTGATGTGGGGATTATTTATCTGTCAAAAAAACATGGCCGCCTTTACAAAAAATAGAATGTAGGGGTCACCAAGGCTTGTGAGCAGTTCAGGCTCTCTAGAACCTCTAGTTTTGTAACAGATTTCTCAATTTTTATTAGACTGCAAGCATCCCCTGTATTTGGTATATAGCTTTCTCATTATGCTTTGTACCATATCTTTGCTTTTCCGAAAAGTTTGTCAGTCATCTGTTGTGTAATTGATCAACTTAGTAGTTTTAGGTGTTGCAGAATGGAAATTATCGTAATAGATTTCTCAGTGCCTATAGGAGGAAGTGCTTAAATATTTATTATATTGCTTTCTCTTGATGACTTGTACCCTGTCTCCCCTTTTCTGGTTTGTTGCTCATCTACTTCCTGTTTACAGCTACTTCCTGTTTACCGATTAACTTAACTGGTGTCCCAGTAGTAGTTTTTAGCTGCTGCATAATGGAAATTTTCCTTACAGATTTTTGGCTTCTTTCATTCAAAGTTGTCAGATGACTCCATGTAAGAGTTATTTTCCCCTTATTTATAAGACAAAAATTTACATTTTTAGCATTTTTCAGTCAGTATTCAATTGATGAAATGATTTTTACGATAAGTCCTACCTAAGTCTTCATGGAGTCGAAATTGTCAGACAATGCCTTGTTAGAGTTATTCCCCTTGAAAGGCAAAAATTTAACCAGGTGAGCGATTCAGGCTCCTGGGAGCCTCTTATTTGGATTAGGGGCCAAATGGGCCGGAAACTATCATTTTCCTTGTGTCTTGTCAATAACTTGAGTAAAATTTAATGGATCTCATATAAATTTTACTACAATGTGCCTTATCACAAAAAGAAAGACTTTTATTGATATTTGGGATTATGACATGAGCAAAGTAAGAATAATGGGCCAGAAACAAGAATTTTGTCCGATTTCTGGATGATAAATTAAGTAAAAAGAAATGGATTGCTTTGAAGTCGTACCACAAGGTGTCATACTCCCAAAGAGAGGTTGGGAATTTATTTTGGAGGTTTGACTGGAAGGATTTGAGAACAAGGGCCGAAGAGTGACCACTTTGATTCTGGTCAAATTCTTTTCATGTATCTAATCATACCGGTAATCAAAGTTTAAATCTGTATCAATTTTGAATGCTGTGTCCATACTTGCCCCAATTATACATGGTTTGACTTCTGTGTGATCGTATCAAGCTGTGCCGTGTGAAGCATTTCATTAGGTATGGTAAAAGTGCTTCTTAAGAGGGTAATGGAGATACACATTTTCTAGAACATCTAAAACAATTGGTGAACAAGCAATCATATACACCTGTCAATTCTTGTTTTAAACTACTTTTAATAGACCCATTTATTGTGCATGTATGGAATACAAAAAGAAATTGGACTTTTGATGTCATTTCAAAATCATGATTTCCTTTTTTTGCAGGGCAAAAGTTTTCTTTGTGCCAGGTTAACGATGAACATGATACCTGTCAAAACTGTCCCAAGGGTTATGGACATCAAGATTTGATTAACACTTCTGACTTTCTGATCCAAGTAGATCCTTGTACCAAATTAGAGGATTGCTCAGTATATTGTGAGTTTACAAAGAAATACAATGAGTCCTGTCTAAATCAACCTCTTTTGGACTTAAAGGAGGTAGACCTAGGGTAAGGGACATAACTCTTTAAATCAGTTGTATGTTTGTATTGTGCTCAATTTCACCAAAGCCTATCAAGCTTTCATTTGAAACAGAATGAAATTAGTCTAAGTTACTTTGATGCTTACATAAGATTGATGTAAAAAGCTGAATACAAATGTTCCAATGATTTGTAAGAGTTGTGTCCCTTACCTTAGGTCTACCTCCTTAAAATTAGTTTGGTTCAGGCCAAAACAAATAATACTCTTGTTTCCTGCCACTAGCAAGAAACAGTTGGTAGTTAGGTTGGGAAGTTATTTCATTTTTCAAAAACATTTTACATTGAGTTAAATGGGGTACAATTTAGACATTAATTGTGCTTGAATCAAAGTGGCCCAAAAATATTTAGGGTAGGCACAAAAATAGGGTAGGTAGGGTAGCAGGAAATAGACATATTATTTTTTTTGGCCTCATGCAGTTATTTGGTTTTCCAAAGTTTAAGTAGGAGTCTTTTTAAAAATCAGACAGAAGGTGATTCATTCATGTCAGAAACCCACTGAATTCAGTTTTATTTCTTGTGCAGAAACACTTACTGATCACATAACCAAGTCTTAGTTTTTCATTTGGTTGTTGCACTTTTAAGATATAAATTATAAGATTGTTCATAAAATTTGCACCTTGTAAGAGTTATAGTTCTTGATTTGGTTTGATATGGTTGACTTAAGTGGGAGATGAATGTATGATTTTAACTTTATATGGACTGATACTTAAATGCTTTGAAGGGATTCATCGTTCAGTTTAGAAGGGTTTCAATGTACATTACCTTCTTAACTTTTTTCTTACACAATTAAGAGGCTGTCCTATGGGTGGCACAGGGTAAATGTCATCCCACTGAATTTTTTGTTCCAATGTAACATTTACATCATTTGTATTTTGAGTAGTAAAAGATTTTTTAAAGCGACAATGGATGGCTTGGAAAATGATTTTAAAAGATCCCTTTCAAAGCAAACAGATTTTGCATAAAATTAATGAATTATCTCCCTTTTTCAATGCTTTCTATGTTATTGTTTTCTCTTTAACCATTGAAATTAATAAAAAAAAACCTAACATTCATCTTTGAGAAAGGAAGCATTTGTGATATGAAATGGGTACAAATTTTTGGAGAACAAAATTGTCATGTGCCACCCACTGCCTGGTTTTTGCATGGACTCCCTCTTTAACCTCAGTTATATTTTGTATTCAATTTTTTTCCTCTTAGCATGTCCTCTGTACAGGATTTAGTATGTTTTTTTATTATGAATATGAACATTTTTGAGATGGGAAAATTTTTGCTTAATTCACTATCAAGAAATTTCCCCAAAATGCAAAAACGTCTTCCTTACCATGCCTTTAAAAATATCAAAAAACAAACAACAAAAAAACAGTTATGGCACAACAGTTTTTGTTTGATTTGTCAGTCTGTCTGTATTTACAGCTGATTTGAGGGAGGAGCAAGGAAAATGTGTCTGTGATAGAACTAGGGGATATTTTGGCCATGATCGAAACTTGTGTTTTCCGGATCCCAACAATGGCTGTAAGAAAGCTGGCTACCAATTAACTCAGTCAGGTATCAACCTCTTTACAAAGGTTTATCATTTGTCTCTCAAGTCAGGATGCATCATGGTATACTAGCATTCGTCCGTTCACACTTTGCACTATAACTGAAACATTCTGCCACTAATGTTTGTGAAACTTTGGTGAATTGTTTCTTTCTATTGATGTGAGCGTCCTTTTGATGTTTAAATAGATCTGATTTTTTTTGCTTTTGAGTAATGGGATTTTATTCATACAAAATGGTGGGGGGGGGGTGTTTATCTTTTCATACTGTAACTCATTCACACTTAAACTTAAGAGAATTGTTTATTGATGTCTTAATGTTGATTTACTTTTTTCTTACATTTTTAGCAAATTGAACTTTTCATTTTCCCTTTTCTTATTAGCAGTATATGCTACCATTTAGAACATTACTTTAGGATATTGGTTACCCACACTGTTGTTCTCATACTACTGCAAAAAATTGCTGTGCTGTCATTGTCCTTGTATGTAGACACTTGGATTCCAGACAGTAACTTGTGTTTTATTGTAAAGATCTTATGAAATTACACCACGAGGTGCCATAACTCAAAAAGGAAGCAAGGGATTTTTTTGGGGGTTGTGAATTGAATTGTTTAGGAATTAATGGCGAAAAAAGAACCAGAAATGTGCATTTTTATGATATCTAGACAACATCTTCAGTAAATGTGAGTGGATCTCTTTAAGATTTTACCACAATGTGTCATTTCACAAAAAGAAACTTGATCTTGAATTTTGGGGTTGTGACTTGAATTGTTTAGAAATTAAAGGCCATAAAAGAACGAATTGGAAACAAGTATTTTCCTAATATTGGGACAATAACCTAAATATAAGCAAATGGATTTCTTTGATATTTCACCTTAAGGTGTCACACTACCAAAGGAAGAATGTGATTAATTTTGGGGTTTATGAATTAAACCATTAAGGAATGAGGTGCTAAAAATGGGAACAAGCAAAAGGATTTTTTTTTAGTCTGGACAATAATTGGGGATTTCCTTGAACTTTGACCTCAAGGTGCCATACAATTAGAGGAAGACAAGGATTGATTTTGGGGTTTGTGACTTGTACTGAGTGGTAATTAGGAGCCAAAAAGTAGTCACATCATTTCTGGTTAAATTCTTATCCTGTGTCACACATTTAATCTCAATCATAATTAAAGAAGTGTCAATTAAGCTTAAATGGTGTGTCCATACTTGCTGAAAAAAAAAACAGAAAGAAAATATGTTGTTCAATAATTATGTTTATTTCATTGTATTATTAACACTTTTATGTGTTCACTGATATTAGGGGTGTAACGATTACACTCTGCTAAGATCCGATACATATCATGATTCTTAGCTGATGATCCAAATCCTGTTGCAATTTTTAAAGACATGTTGGTTGTGATATTTCAGTTACATTTCAATAAATTACGAAAGAAGTTTCACATAGTCAAAGAGTAATCAAGGGAACCAAGGTTATAGCGGTTATCAAAGGAATGTAATCAAGGGACTTGACTTTTTATGAACAGCTCGGCGGGTGTTTCTAGAAAAGCAGAGGATGTTTACCCGACCGTTGCACCTGGTACATGCTCTCAGCTTTTAGATGCTCGTTTGCTTTTGTTACTGTGTATGTATGATTTTAGTTACTTTATGTTCTTTGTAGTGTATGTCTGTTTTCCGTGTCTAGTCTTTGTCCGACGTAGAGGAAAGAGGAAAGGAAAACTATGACCTGTTGATTGAATTTGTTTTCATGGTGTAAATGGATACACCGTAACGATCCACCAGTTCATGATGACGACCATAAAACTTCTGTAGTGATGATTTCAATCTTGTAGCAACATAACCCTGTTCCAGAAGCCTATATGTTATATATCTAGTGCGATGCAAAAAGTCTGCATATTTTTGGCAAGCTCTGGCATAACGTACGAGTTATGATATGATCAAGTTTGTAAGTGATTGTTAGCTTTTTTTCCTTTACAATTTAAGCACATCTAAAGTGCTCAACCAGATTTTTAGATGTCATAAATTCGTTTTAATTTCTGGTTTGGATAAGTGAGAAATCAAATCGGAATTTTAAAAATGGCCCCAAGTATCATTTTCAGGATTGTAAGTTAACATGTTGTGATGCTATAATGCACTGGTGGATGGTTACCCACCTACTGATCATAATATCAAGGTTATCCCATGTGGTATTACCTAAATGAAGCTACAGATATTCTTTGACATTTTAATTTTTGAATTATGGATATTAGGTCAAAAGAAGGAAATGTTTAAATGGAAATCAGTTTTGAAGTTCATTTTATGTTGAAATCTTATTCTCTGTCAAATATTTAATCACAATCCAATCTCTGAACTGCATTAAGCTTGAATGTTGTGTCCATATTTGCCCCACTGTTTGGAGCACAACCAATTTGGCTACGTACATGTCTGTTCTGACTGATATATAACGGTGATGCAGGTCCAGATGTGTATGAATCTTTGTTTTGGTCTTAGGTTATGACTAAAATAGTGCTAAGTTGCATCTCCTTCACAAAATAAATTGTTGGTAAATATAGGTCTGATTAACAAAATCTATTATATTACAATTTTTTAAACATAATCTTTAAAGAAGGCAGCAGTATGTATGATTTTAAAAGAATGCTATTTTGATGTAATATTTTGTAGGATACTGTGAAGAATGTAAACAGGATTATTTTAAAGATCTGGATGATTACAGTTTATGTAAGGAAAAAACCAGGTATGTAGAATAATTATGTAGCAATCCAGCTAAGAATCATGTAAAATGTGATTTATGGGTGGAAAGCCTACTTATTTTTATTTTTGATATTTTGTTTAAATTGCCATAGTAAACAGAAATTAACATTAGGTTTTCATATAACCTGTGTTCTTTTGAGATAAAAATTATAAAGAATGCACTGTAGATTTCAAAATTAAGGGAGATTACTCAGTTAATGACATTCAAATACAATAGAATCTGTTGAACTTTCAATGTTGATTATCTCCTAAGAGCAGGCAGATTTGAATGAACAATTACTCATTACATAGTATAGACCCATAAAACAACTTAATTACAAAAATAAAAATATGTAGCCGTTTTTGGGGTGTATCACATTTTCCAGATTTTGCATGATTCTTAGAAGGACAGCTACTTAAATCAACAACTAAGTACATCTTATACCAGTGATTTTGTTTCCCTTTCATTGCAGCCAAATATAGGCTATTTCCCTGGGAGACTTTTCCCCAAAATGTTAAAAAATATTTTTCCCAAATGTCGGGCATGATTTTTGAAAACCAGGTAAAGTTGCCACTGAAATGTTCCTCTAGGTCTGATTTCTTGGCCTGGTACTTTGTTCACTTCAGGGCAATGTTTTTTTTCAACAAGTCTTAACTAATGAATATTAGGAGAGTGTAATTGTCAATGTGGTATGGGTTTTCAGTTTCCGATTGGCATATAATGCATTCGGAACAAAATCACTATATTCAATGCATGTGATTCTGCTGCTAGTACTCTCTGCATGTTTTGAAAAAAGCAGGGTAATTTGTACAAAAAATGGGACATTTAAGCATTTTTAAGGCAAATTTGAAGGCACAATCTGTATTAAGGTTTTTTTTTTTAATTGATATGATAGAGCACTTATGAAACTCATTAAAAAGAGCATGGCGTTCATACCATCCCAAAGCCATCTGTAGGGAACAGAAGCTGTTGAGGATTTATATATTTTGACAGAAGCATTATAAAGGCTTGCCATAATGTAGAATTTAATTTCAGACTAAAGTGATAACAATTTCCCTGTAGACGACTTTGTTTTTTGTCCAAATGGTTATATAGGTGAGAAACAGGGTAATCATTTCATGGGCTTTGCTCAATTTTTTCTAGTTTGGTATTTTAGTTTTGGCATTTTAACAAAAGTGTAAAATACATTTGCTGAAAGTTAGACAATTAACAAACTTGATTGTAGAATTTATTTCAGACTTTATCATTGAAAGTTGTCTTCTATTTTTCAGGTGTGAGCCCGACCAAGAAATCAATGACCCTGGCTCTAATTTCAAAGACAGGACATGTCGCAAAAAGATCAGTCAACTGCACTTTCCACAACCCATAACAAAAAATGTGACTTCTATTGAAAGGGAAATTCCAGGTGCACGGAAGAATTTCTCTGAAAATTTTAGATTGAAGGATAACCCAGGTCACAACAGTTCCAATGTTACAAAAAGTAGGGATACAAATAATGGTATTGCTTTAAGCGGGAGTTCATGCAAAAACCAGGCATTGTGGCACATAACAGATTTTGTTTTAAACAAAAATTCACCCATTTCACAAATGCATCCTTTATCAAAGTTAAATATTGGTTTTTGATTTAAAGAGAAATAAACTACACATTAAGCATTGAAATTCATTGAAGAAAGAGAGATAACTCTTTAATTTGAGTAAAATTTGGTTGCTTTGTTAGAAATCTTTAAAATAATTTTCTGACCCATAAATTGTGGATTTAAAACAAACTTTATACTATTTGACATACATATGATATACACATTACATTGGCACAAAAAAAATAAGATAAATCGGGATAAATATTACCATGTGTAATTCATATCATAGGATCTGCCTGATTTTTACATGGACAGCCTCTTAACAGTTTCCTTTGATAACAATATTTTTAAATAGTGTAGACTGTACAACTGCTCTCTGTGACTGAGGGAGATCCTGTTTCTCTGATCTTTGCAGCTTAAGGAGGTAGACTTAGAGTAAGGGATATAACTCTTGAAATCAGTGATATGTTTGTATCATATTCAATTTCATCAAAGCCTATCAAGCTTTCCTTTGAAACAGAATGAAATCAATCCAAGTTACTTTGATGCTTACGTGGAATTGATGTAAAATGAAGAATACAAATGTTCCATTGATTTGTAAGAGTTAAGTCCTACCCGAGGGTGTACTTCCTTAAATATACATTATTTTTCTTTTCCTAAACTGTGCAGATACTAACATATTAAAGACAGTCAACACAAGTCTAAAGTCTAACAAGTCTGATAAAAAATATTGTAAAATATCCTCAATCACCTGAATTACTGATGTAAACTTCAATTTAATAAGATCTCTAAATAAACATAAGGTCTGTATTTACATATTTTAGAAGTATCTATATTTTGCTTTTGCAGGCCTTTGTAAACAGAACTAGAATTGCTAGATATCTTATTGAAGGACCAGCATGTACAAATAAGGCCACAATAAAAAAATCCTAAATTCTCATCCAAATTTGTTCAAAATTGGGGCGGCTGGTATATTCTAACTTTGATTTATCAATTTTAGTGGAAAATGCTGTCCATTTTACATAAATTGACCTAAATTGGACAAAAAGTCAAAATCAAAATGATTTTTAGGGGCTTAAAAATTAGGTCAGAAGGGAATAAGAATCTAGGATATTTTTTTTTATTTTGGTCTAGCTATTATCCTTTGAAGAAAAAAAAAACAACAAATAATTGTCTTGTTACATGCCATTCTACATAAGATAATTAATCTTTTAAAAAAAAATTATGTCCATGTACAAAAATATCACTCATATCATTATTGCGAATCGTTCTCTGTCAGTACAAAAAATATGTCCTTCAAGGAGGAAACTCTCATTGATAGCATTAGATCCAGCTTTATGTAAGAAAATAACTAGCATGCAAGAAGTACCGGAGATTTTAACCCTACTGGTACTGTAAACAAACCCCCTGTTATGATATTTTAACCCTCCTGGCTGTGATATTTTAACCGCCTGTAGGGAGTTAAGATATTGTATGGGGATTATGTTAAAATAACCTTAGAGTCAATATTTCATTCGATATACTATATGATATTTTAACCCTGAGTCAATATTTCGTGTGGGTCAAAATATCATATGACACTGGTACTCAAAACAAACAATATTGAAATAGGAAACCAAATCTAGTACGAAGAAGTTCTACCATGTGCAGCGCTTGGAATGAAAATAGTATTATAATGATTTATACTTTACAATTGAATGAACTGATTTACTCTTTTCTTATCAGGAGAAACGGATAAAAATGAATCAGACAGTATAGACAGTGACATAATGTAAGTATGATATATAGTGGCATAGTGTAAGTAACATAGTGACATAATGTAAGTATAATATATAGTGGCATAGTGTAAGGAACATAGATAGTCGCATAATGTAAGTATAATATATAATGGCATAGTGCAAGTAACATAGATAGTGGCATAATGAAAGTACAATATATAGTGGCATAGTGCAAGTAACATATACAGTGGCATAATGAAAGTATAATATATAGTGGCATTGTGTAAGTGACATAGACAGTGACATACTGATAGTACAATAGAAAGTGCCATAGGTTAAGTAATATAGATGTTGACATGATTCAACTTAGTGAAATAATTATAGGATAATTAATTGGAAGGAGTGAACAACCAAAATATTATCATGAGTACCAAAGAACACCTCATATATAATGAGTGTGCGGAACTTGTTCCACTCACAAGTTAAATCTTAATGTGTTCTTTGCACGAGTGATAATATTGTGGTTATTCACGATTACCAATTGATTATCCTATTTATTACATAAATAGATTTCCTGCATTATTCATCGTTATTTTCAACATAAATTTAAAATTTTGTGAATGGCAGATTGATATTCATGTTGTGACGTTTTGGTGAGAGAAAGCGCAGGAGTGAAATTACTGAATTTATTTCACAGTGTGAAGTATCGAAAAAAATTACACTGGGAACATTTGATGAAACACTGCTATCTACATAATAATATAAGTAAAATAAGTAGTTACTTCATTAAAGTCATTGTTATATGACCTCAAAATAAAAAAAAGAAGTAAACTATCTAATTCTAATTTTGATATCATCATTTTGTCAAACAGTTCAGAATGTTATCCGATTTATAGTAAGTTGCTTTTTGATATCTTCGTAGATTTGGTATAGTGGTTGGTCTTGTAGTGGTAATATTGTGTGTGGTGTGTATCGGAGTGGGATTAAAGTTATACAGAAAGTACAAAAATGAAGGTATGAAGCAGACACAGTGATATTCAAATTGGCTTATTATTTAAGTACAGCTCTGTCTTATAACCAGGCAGAGGCTTATGATTGGTGATTCATGCATTTCTTCATCCCAGTTTTTTTTAATTTGAAATCTTTCAGTAGGCCTCATAGAAATTGTATTCAAAAATGAAAATGCAAATAAAAGTTGGCCACTGGATATATTACATTTAGAATTTGGTTACATTTTACTACAGAAAAGTATGGGAAAATTTCCAGCCAGAATTTATACACTAATTTGTCAACATATTTTACACGGTAAATAGCAGATTCAAGGAAATGAACATAGTAAGAGTTGTTTTTAGTACGTAAAGTCAATGTATTTGGACAGTTTTATTGATTATCTTGAGATATGATGAATCACCCCTTGCCTGGTTTTTAGACAGAACCATACTTAGATCACTAGTATAATGACAAAAGTTTGAATGTGAAGTAAATGATAAAGAAGTTTTTAAATATGAATAAATCCAATAAGTGTTTAATTCCGACTTTGAACGTATGTAGAATCATTCTTCCATTCAAATGACCACAAAGGTGTCAACTCCAGGGATGATTTTCTTCAGCTTTTTAGCGGAATTCTGCTATTTCAAGTTTGGATTTTACTGTTACGATTCTTTTTTTTACTGTATATTTACTTCCGATTTAACTGTCCTGCTTTCAATGGAAGCCTCCCAATATTTCATGGAAAATTCAATAACCTCCTGCTTACATCATGATGTCAAAATGGGAGGTTTAGTTGTATTCACAGAAATTTTTCCCTGTCTTATTTGAATTTCCAGCTTAAACTCTTAAAAGATCACGTCAACTTGTGTCAAAATATGGCAAATCTCCTGCTATGAGGAAATTTTTAGTGAGAGATTTTGAATTTTGAAGGTTAGCACCTATGTGACCATGTAAATATCTTCACTCCTTTATTGTTTTGTAGGTATTTCACAGATAAATAACCAGGAAAACGACAGCAACTCAACCATACAGAACTACCCATTCTCATCTATCACATGCTGTGTTGGAAAAATATACAGTACTAACAATTATGATAAATCATGTTTATATGACATACATGAAGCTACTGGGGTTAGTGTTGGAAATCATTCAACAATGACTGTAAAAGGTAGGAGTAGCTACAAGGCTAAATTAAAAATCAAAGACTGAAGTCTTCAAAGTGGCTAATCGTCAAATATTCACTGTCACTGATTTTGGCACACTTTAAACATTCGAAATGGTACAAATGCAATATGCTCTAAAGTCTGTGGACTTCAGCAGAAATCTTGGTTCCCTTGATATTATTGTGTACTTTTTCGTAACTGTTATGACCTGAATGGCTATATATAGATATCAGTGTACTGATAATATATATGACCTTTATATAATCAATTGTAACAAATGCCTGTGTTTGAATCGGAAACTGGGTAATATTACATAAATTCAATGCTAACGGATCATTTTATCTTTTAATGTAAACTTCCCGTTCTAATACAAGCAAAAGACACTTTTTCTTTTTCTTTCCCATCATATATTTTCAGCTACAAATAGCATACATTAAAGTTGTATTGGGTCATTTTTGTCTTGCCTGCGACAAAAATCGAAGAAGGCATGCCTTAGGTTTTGCTTTTCCGGCGACGGCCAGTGGCAACAGCGTCCACAAATTTAACATTTTGTTTTCTGATAAGTTCATTTCAACATGAACCCTTTATGCTAGGTCAATGATATTTGGTGTACAGATGCATTACAGTCATTGCACCACAAATTCATGTAAATTTTACGCATATACCCCCTGTCTAATGCATTCTGTTGTGGTAACACAAAAATGATAATTTTATAATTTCAAATTATTATGCAAAATATGAAAGCAACACAAAAAATAATATATAACAAACATACCATTAAATTGACAATATCAAACGGGCGAGACTTATCTCTGTGATAACAGTTTATTCTATATTAAGTGCTGTTATAGACAGAATGTTTCTCCCTAGGGCTCATGTAATAAAAAATGCAAAACAAAATTAAAACAGAAAATCCTTATCTACCTACACTGTTTTTTTCCAAAGGTGTTCAGTATGTATATATATTTTTGTCCTAGTATGGGAATTAATAGATTTTATACACCTTATTAACAAAGTTTGGAGTATACAGATATCACCTTGTCTATCTCTTGTTCCAATTTGATCTATGACCACACGTGGCAGGTGTAACTCATCCTAAACCACTCAATGGATTTTGATGAAATTTATTAGGAGATTTAGCCATTTTTAAATGCCAATGTGTGTACGAGGTAGATCATCATAAAGTGAATTCAAAGGGAGATAATTCAAATTAAAGTTATCAGTCTCATTTACCTTTCCTTGGTCAAATGGCCATGCTCTATGTTCATGAGATATTAAGTATTGAAAACACACTGAAGTATGATCTATGCATTGTAAGTGCAGTATTTGTGTATATGCTAAACAGAAGTAGTCAATATAAAGCTGGGAATGGTTTCTTCTTTAAAATTATATTTGTAATTTACTACAAAAATGTTTGAATTTTGTTCATATTTGTGAGTAATTTGCCTCCATGCTGTCAGTTTGCAGAAGAAGTAAAAATATGGATTTTCAGTATTATGATATTCAAGTAAATTTTGTGAAATAAGTACCATTAGCATAATGATTTTGAAAGTCCAATTTTTTTAAGCTTTGCAATGGTATGCAATTTTAAGATGTCATTTATTGTGGGAATTCATAGTAAAACTTTATAAGTTACTTTTTGCTCACCTAAACTGAAGGTTCAAGTTAGCCCTTGCCATCACTTTGTGTCTGTTGTCTGTTAACTTTTCACATTTTGCTCAACAATATGAAAACTCTTTGATAAATTTTGACCAAACTTGGCAGAAATGAATAATGCTAGAGCCTTTACAAAAGATCCACTTCTGGTTTAAACAAGATGGCCGTCAGTGGTCATTTAAGCCTGTGATTGGCCAATTTTCAAAGGTTAACCCCTCTGAATCCACAGGTGCCAATGTTTTGAAACTTGATAGGGTTAATGACTTCAAATTAGACTCTTGTGAGGTTGATCACTGTAGATATTATAGTATATAGCTAAAACAAGTCAGATTTGCAATTTCTCTCAAATTTGCTGCATGAATAAAGATATTGTAAAAGTGAATAATGCCAAACCATGAATTCTGTCTTATAAATCTCCTAAATGCAAATGAAATTAGAGTTAATTAAATGATACCTCCTCTCCCCCATTTTATACCTCTTCCTTTTGACCTCCATTTTGATTTTGATCTAAATCTTAAAAAGAGGTTTCACAATGGTAATATATCTTAGTCATTCTGTGAAAGTTTAATGATATTTCTTTTAGTTGTTGTAGAATAAATTTTAAATAAGATGGGTACAAAGAATGATTAAGTCTGTGTTTTGCAATGTGTCATCCCCAAATTAATTTGGACCAAAATATAAAAAAGGAGGTGTACAATGGGAATATCTAATGCAGGTTCTGTGGAAGTTTCATGATATTCCGTTCAGCCATGTAGGAGGAGTAATCGTTAAGAAATGGGCCATTCATGTTCCTATGTTACTAAATTTTGCTATGTGAAACCCCCACATTGATTCGGATCAAAATCTAATGGGAATTAGGTAATGAAGATTCTGTGGAAGTTTCATAAAATTCCATTGTCTGGTGTAACGGAGGTTACAGATAAGAAATGGGTCCGTATCTGCCTAATGGAAAGAATGGACAGAGACCCTTATCACTATGAATCCCTAAGTAGCAGTCTTTGTAAGAATCATGCAAATTCTGTTATATGCATTACACCCAAACAAAAAAAGCTACACATTTTTATATGCCCGTCAAAGACGGGACATATTATGGTATGTCGTTGTCCATCTGTCCGTCCGTCATCCACACTTCGGACAATAACTCAAAAATGCTTTCACCTTTCGATTTTAATAAATTTCAGATTTTTTGCTTCCGTGCTATGAATTTTTTTACATAAAGAAAGGGGGATTTTCAAGTTTTCAGACAATAACTCAAAAACACTTTCACCAACTTTTATGAAATGTTGGTGAATTATTCATACATGTATCTATTGAAGTAAGCTCTGTTCTAATTTGTATAATGTCAAATTTTACATTTTTGTGTTAAGAAGTTTTGCTCTTTAAAAAAGGCCAGAAATGGCCAAGGAAATTTTATTTGTTGAAAAATCGTTTAAAACATACCACTTATTATGATGATCAACTAATAAATATAAAAGGTACTTGGTAACCTTGGTAACCTTGTCAGAAAAGTGTGTTTTAAAGAAAATAGAAATGTATTGGTGAAAAATCAAGACAACAAACTTAATTAAAATTGAGGTAGCCTTGATAGTGCCAAATTTTTTGTGCATTTTTTATTTATTTTTTTTTGGGGGTATTCACAGTGTTTCTAGTTGATCATATATATATTCATGAAAAGCATAAGGACAAGTTAAAAGGCGTATCATGCGCTTAAAGCGCAGCTGTTTATTTGTCATTAAGTTGCTTTGTTGGTCTGTATAATAAAATATGTAATTATTCATGCAGATCTGTCTGCTCTTAGCCTAATACTAAGGAGATAATTCACATTAAAAATCTAATAGGCTCTACTGATTTTAATGCCATTTACAGAGTTATCTCCCTTTATTTTGAATTCTACTGTACATTCTATATAAACTTTATTTCTTAAGAACAAAGGTTATATGAAAAGCCACTTGTTAATTTCTGTTGTTCATGGCATTTTAATCAAAATATCAAAAATAAATATATGTAGGATTTCCAACCATAAATCACATTTTGCATGATTCTTAGCTGGAGTGTGACTTAATTATTTTTACTGTTTTTTTTTCAGATAGTCACCAAAGAAACATCAATGAGAGTGATCGAATGTTGGATAATGAACATGAACACTATTAAGTATAAGTGTTTGTAAGAATCAGGCTTGAATTGGTTCAGAAATTGTTCAATAGAATATTAGAAAAATAAGTCTTTGACAGAGTTTTATCTGCCCTTGAAATGTGCATTTTCAGTGCATTTCAATGAAATTACAACTCAGTGCACCAATATTTAATAGGTTTTTTATGTTTTGATATCTTTAAAGGGTTATAACCTGTCCTAACGTTTAATTTTAACATCATTTAAGTCCATATTCTAATTGTGAGCTTCAAAATTTGTTCTACACAACTAAATGGAATCTCGTTTTTTCTCCTTGCTGCTGATCATGCAAAAAGTCAAATTACACTACCAAAATGATAGGTTTTTTCATACCATGTTTCACCCACTGCCTGATTCTTACAGAGACTGACACTTTAATGTAAAAGTTTTTCTTACTGACCACAACATCATGCTTGAGCAATTTTCTTTAAATTTTATCCAGAGGAAGCAGGAAGCTGCATGTCATCTGCACTGGTACTGGATCTGCCTTGTTTGTCTTGTATATTTGCTTTTTGCATGTGACAGAATGATTTAAATATTTCTTTTTATAGCATTCTTTGTAAATTTTACATGTATATAAAGACCATCTGTTTTTTTTGTTACTAGGAATTTGCTGGACCGAAGTTGTTGTATTTTAAAGTTTAAGATAGTTTACATATGTCATAAATTGGTATGGTGTAATTTTTAAATCATCTTTTTTTATATTTTTACCAGAATTACAACTAATGCACATGAATGTTCATCTGCTAAATATGACAGCTTCACACTAGATTTCTACCACTAAATACATTTAAATGTGTTTTATCTGTTGATATGTATCAGCTTAAGATTTTATGCTATATTTCTATGAACTATCATGTTTAATATTTTGAACCTTCCAGATCTTGTTGATGGCATTATGGCAATCAATTGAGATTTTTTTTAGTTCAAAATGATATGGTGTGTTTTAAAATATGAATGTAGTTTATGTTTTCAGGTATGATTTGTGCATGTACATGTACATATGTACAATTTTAACAAGATGGTGAAAGGTTATTTTGATATTAATAGTTAATTAATATATATGTGAATTTATCAAGAAATATATTTTTCGATCAGATTCTTTATATGTTGCATATCAAGTGCTAATTTTAGGCATAGATTTTCCTGTAAAATCATAACAAAAAGCTCAATGGACCAATTCAGAAATTCAACTTTCGTCCTCGTAAACAACTTTGCGTTGTCACAGCGTTCACGTAAAATACGTTTTAACCAATGAGGAACATCATGAACAGTAGCAGTTGTAGGATGCTATACAGTTACTAAATGGGTCAATTTTATGCTGATTGGTCAAAATATGAGTTGAGGATGGACTTGTGCAAATTGTAATTTTTATATTTTTTATGTATCCTTGCCCTGATGCATCATTATTTTTCCATTTTCTTTCTTAAAAGCTGTAATTCTATATGACAGTAAAATGACAGAAAAGAATTCTCCACACAATTAGTATGATCTACATTAACTGCATAATGACCTTTTATGTATTTATCTGCATCCTTGCAAGAAGTAATTATTAAGTGCAAGTGTTTGTAAGAATCAGGCAAAATGGGAAAAATCAGAAGCATGCATGTCGGAACCCCACTGATCAGAAACATGCATGTCAGAACCCCACCGATCAGAAATATGCATGTCATAACCCCACCGATTAGAAACATGCATGTCAAAACCCCACCGATCAGAAACATCCTTGTCAAAACCCCACTGATCTGACAATGCAATTTCACTCAAGGATACTTTCAGTAATTGAAAAGACCACTATTTGATCTGTGCATTTTTGGATTTGCTCAGAAATTTTTACTTACAGGGACTGACACTTTAATCACATATTTTCTCAATATACATTATAATTTATTTTAGTATTCCAATACAATTTTGATAAATTTAATGATTTATATGTAAAACAAAACATTAGAAAGGATATACATGAAAATTATTGATGATTTAAATGAAATTTTTGAATGCAAAGTAAACATACAAGTGGAAAGTTATTACACAATTACGGCCCTCTTAGGAGGTGAATATCCAAAATTGTCAACCCAAACTAGGGTCATTTCCCTGATGGCTTTAGCCTGAGGGGAATAACCTTAGTGAGGTTAACAGTTTTGGATATTCACCAAATTAGAGTGCCGTAATTTTTTTATTATACCGAACAAACAAAAGACTGACAAAAAATGCAATAATTTTTATAATAATAAAGTCATAATTTGCAGATAGGTCATTCACCTGCTCTTGTATTTTTGATGGGTTATTCACCGGTTTAGATTTATTTAATGATGGCATGACTTTTGGGGGATTTTCAACCTTTCTTGCAATAAAAACAAAAAAAAATATCCAAATTAATCTATGTCACATGATTATATTTCATCCAATAGAATTAATCCTTTATTATGTATGGTATGATAATACAAAATGTTTGGTATGCCAAAATTAATTCTATATTTTTCACAGGGTTATGCAGGTAAAACTTATATAGTTTTCTAAAAATTATGATACAATTATTTAAGTGTATTCAGTATTTGTATCTCGGTGTATTTTTGTGGCAATTGCTTGAAAGAGACTGCAAATATTAGATGAACATGTGTTTTCAATTAGTAACAAGTGTTTGATAGGATGTTTATAAAATGTCTTCATATTATTTTTAAATGATTTTTGACATAAAACTATGGGCTGTAAATTTACAAACATTTATTTTTAAAAAGCTTTTTGCAAGGGGAGATAATTTTTTGATTAGATTGAAATCGAGACTTGTTAAAATGAACAAATTTGGAATGATGATTAATAATGTTAGAGAATCTCAAGATAAGATTGAAGTGACTTCAGTTTCATTATATTAAAGCTGTATCAATCTGTCTATTTAGCAGGACAACTATTTAATTTTTCACTGGGATTAGCCATCAGATTTTTAAAGAAGTTGCACACATCTCATTTTTCAAGAAGTTGCACCCATCTCATTTTTCAAGGGGTGTAGTCATCTTATTTTTCAAGGGAACACAAATTGTGGATGTTATCAATTTTTAATATTCATTCTACTCAAACTCAAGTTTATCTATTTTTATTCAGGTAATTTTTTTGGAACTGACAAAGTTTACATGAATTTTCCTCATCATCTTCTTTTTCTTTGTAATATTTTCATACATAAAAATGCTTTTTAGAACAGATACTGTAAATTTAGAAATTGATATGTTTTTTTAGATTACATTTTTATTGAACCAAGTCACATTTTATATGGCCATTAACTTTTAGTTGTATAATGGAATACTGCTGTTGTCATCTGTAGACACTTGGTTTATGTGTGATAGCTGGAATTTAAGTTTGTGGATCTTGATAAAATTGTATGAAAAAATCCAAACTGCAAAAGAAAGATAAATATTTTGATTTGATGGTTATGGACCCAACCCTTTTTGATTCTACATCTGTGGTTGTGTCAAGCTGTGCCCTTGGAAGCATTTTATTTCTGTCTTTGAAATAAGTTTTACTTTTATTGTGAAATTCGTTTTTGCAAATACATGTACAATTATTAATACATATGTAATAAAGAAAGCCTGATAAGTTGATGGTATTTCTCATTATCATTATTTAATTTGATGTTTTATATCAGCTGGAAGTGTCAGCCAACCTTAGGTAGTAAAAATATGTTAGAAGAAATTTAAATATTGTATCCCTGGAAATATTTGAAGAGTTTTATCTGAAAATTAGATTGACAAATTATTAACAACTACTGTGAAAGTGCTATTGTTTATGGGATACCAATTTTCATGGTTTTCGTGGGTAGGCCAACCAAGAAATTTGATTCTCAACAAAAAGGAGAATCCCATTGATGTGTTTACTGTAAACCTGAAAACCAAGAATTCAAGAATCCGTGAAGTGTGTTTCTTCCCTAATCCACGAAAATTGGTATCCACGAATAAAAGTACTTTCACAGTAAGTAAGTTACATACAAATTTTTAGACTCTTAAAGTGCTACATGTACAAGTACAAAGAACATGTTTACAAAGATATTCTTAACAATCATAATTTGATATAAATGTGAACTTTAATTATTTTAATACACATATTTCCTGGCTTACTTACTGCCAAATATGTAAATTATCATCTGATTTTTAGATGGATGTAGATACTATCTAGACAGGTTGGATATACTGAAATTAATGGCAAATTCCGCCAATACTATATTGCTTATAGTGTAAGTTTTTGTATGAATCAGGCAAAATGGGAAAAATCAGATACATGCATTTCATAATCACTCCAAGCTGACAATATCATTTCATTCAAGGTTGCTTTCTTTTTTTGAAAAGACCATTATTTAATCTCTGCATCACTGGATTTGCTCTAAAATTTGCAAGAGAACGTTAGAAAAACAAGGTTCTTGACAGAATTATCTCCCATTGAAATGTTCATTTTTAGTTCATTTCATTTCAATGAAATTTAAACTCAATTTACCAAAATGATATGGAAATTCTATTCTTTTTTCCTTGGTTCTGATGGTAGGAATAGTCAAATTAAACTTTCGAAATGTATTTTTTCCTACCATGTTTCATTCACTGCCTGATATTTACAGAGACTTCATATTGAGATTTTTTTTCTTTTGTGAGCTATTTATTACATGTAGTGGTTTGAGTTTGATGTAATAATTGAAATTATGTAGTAATGGTCCTTTGACAAATTTTATTGTCCTGACTTTATATATGACTGCCAAAACAAAAATTTGCGGTTGTGTATTGGTAAGGGGCTGTCCTTGTTAGTAGATACATGTACTTGGTTTTCATGTTGTATATTGAGTATTAGTCAGTTGATCTTCATTAAAATTTTAAAATGGTCTTAGAATTAAGGACCAAAAGGGGCTGAAAACATGCATTTCATATAATTTAACTATCTAACTTCAGTAAAAGCATTGGAATGTCTATGATTTTGTTCCACTTTATTCTATAACACAATGGTCAGACTGGGATTGATTTTGGGGTGAAAACTTGAAATTTTCAGAAATTAGGGGCCATGCAAACATGCATTTTCCTGATGTCCAGACAATAACTTAACTATTAGTGAATGAATCTCTTTGAAATTGTATTGCAAGGTGCCATTCCACCAAAGGAAGACTTCGATTTATTTTAGGATTTTAGACTTGATTCTTGTATGATTAAGGGGCCAAAAAGGGCCTCAAATAAGCATTTTCCTTGTGTCTGTATGATAACTTGAGTAAAAATGAATGATTTTCATATACATTTTACTACAAGGTGCCATACCACAAAAGGAAGGATTGATTTATGGGGTTTAAACTTGAGCCAAGTAAGATTAAGTGACCACAAAGGGAGAGATACAAGTTTTTTTCAGATTTCTGAAGGATAACTGGAGTAAAAGGGAATGGATTGCCTTGAAATTTTACAAGTGGCATACTGGTATCCCTGCAGGAAGTTTGGGATTTTGCAGGTTTTGACTGGAACATTTTGGATTAAGAGCCAAAAAGTTACCACTTTGGTTCTGTTTCAATTTTTTTCCTGTGTCAAATGTCTAATCATTAGCAAAATTAAAAGCTATGTAAAGTTTTAATGGTGTGTCCATACTTTTGCCAAATATTTAGGGAGTCAATCTCTGTAGTCGTATCAGGCTGCGCCCTGTGAACCATTTTATTTGGCTTATGGTTTTTTTGTCAGCACTTAAAAAGTTAGTGCCATTACATTTTTGATTATCACAAAACTGTCCTCTGTGCAGTACAGAGAATCTTGTTGCCCCTTAGTATTTTTTTGTTTAAATAGGTCAATTGGTGCAACTGAATACTAGTAATGAGCTTTAAAATATAAATGATTCAAATCGGTCGTTTTGTTTCTACAACCATTGAGTAATTGCAATTCATTATGTACTAAAATGGTTCTTAAGTTTTTCAAATGATGAGACTTCACAACTTATCAAGATTTGTAGACTGAATTGTTATCACTATTTAATACTAGTCATTCATTTGTTTTCTGTGTTTATTTCATATTGTACCATGACTTAGATTTTAGATGTATTGTAATTGTTACTAATTACTTCAAATATGCAATCTTCTTTTCCAATAGTGTACTAAGTACACGTACACTGTCTTGGTTCATCTGTTCATGGTGCACGTGTTATTTTTATAAGTGATGTCTAAACTGTATAACAGTTAAAAGTCGAATTTCATGTTTTGATTAACTTTTTCTTATTAAATATATACGAAATTTATATTCTTATACTTACGTTTCATCTCACCTGGACTGATGAGTGTCAGGTATTGTCTGTTGTAAGCAATGTTTCCAAAGATCAGCTGCTCATAAACTTTTTTATGTAGAATGTTTTCAAACTTGGCAGGAATGACACCAAGATGGTCTTCAACAAGTAGCTACTCAAATAAAAAATTACATTGAGACAATTTAACAAATTTGAAATGCTAGTCTGGTTCATGGAAGGGGTTGTTATGCTCCTATTTATAACTTATAACTTACACTTCCTCTATTCTAAGTTTCAATTGAATTCATGAATGCACATAGATGTACAACTATTAAAATTTTGTTGGAACGAGTTATTTCTAAGGTCTTTGTATTTTTTTATGTAATCATTACAATTGATGGGTCAAAGAACAATTTTTACTCCCAAATGTTCATTTTCCCCTTTACACCCAAAGGGTATTTTCGACAGAATAGCGGGAAAAAGAAATTACAAAATGTAATAATGGGACTGTAAATGTGGTTATAAATTTTCTTCAATATGAAGAGATGAAAGAATAAGAAAAAATTATTTCTGATACTGATAACTATCACTTTGAAAGGTATGAATACTGAACCTAAAACAAATTGTTCACATTTTGATTTTGTTCAATTAAACAAGATGGCTTCCAATTGTTATCTATGGCATAGACCATTTTCCTCTCGAATGGGGACTTGGATTTTATGTTGAGTTAGAATTTTTTTCAAGCAAGTGAGAAAATTATATTTTTAGCAGCAGCTGGTGTTAAAAAATTTTAATTGAAAATCTTCATTTAATAGCTCACGTTGCCATGTGATCTTTTGTCATCACTTGGCGTCCTTTGTCGTTGACAATTTTTATAAAATCTTCACCTCTGAAAACACCGAACAGAATATATATCTGTATTCAGATCAGCACTTTTTAGAAAATTATACATTTATCTCCCCCTAAAATCAACCAAGTCAAACAAAATCAAGAATGTTGACTCTAGCTAAGAGCCTATCTCATGTACAATCTATATAAATTTTATCTTAAAAACGCAACTACCAAATGAAAAACGAATACTAGTTATGTGATCAGTTACTGTCTATGAACAAGAAATAAAACCGATTCGGTGGGTTATTGACATCATATTAATTCAAACCGAATAAATCAGCACTAGTTTCGATCTTCGATTTAAATTGATAAAAAACAAAACAGCTGAACAATGAGGGACACTACATTTGAATGTATGCTTAGTGTAATATTGTGTGTAACCCAGTCCCTTCTGACAACTAACCTTTCTGGCCCCTGACCCTTTCCACCCCACGCTATGGTTTAATAGTCCAATGCGGACGAGTTCAAGACGGGACCCATCTTCCCATCAGCTTCGTCTTATATATTCAAATTCGTTGATTGCGACCAAGGAAATTCAATATACCAATCGTTCAGTCGTTGGTCGATCCATAAACACACTGGATATTTTCGAATCGTCATTCTCTCGCGGATTTCCAGATGAGATACTTTTGTAATGGAAGTGACTTTAATCTATTTACATGTGCTCGTGGTTTTGTTATTGTCACGTGATTATCATATGCTCCTGTTACTGAGCTCTGAGTTTAACGTTTAGATTTCGAGATTCTGTATTTTACATACTATTAATGTGTTTGAAAACGAGATTGAGTCCATAATGTATGAGCAATAATCGTCGCTTTGGTCGGTCAATTCAGTCGTCATTTAGTATTTAAGCGAGTTAATCAGCATAGTTGATCACTTCTTCTATAGGTAGCCATTTAGGTGGGCAGCACAACGTCTCTACGGTTTAAGACTGTTACAATCTGCCAGTTCTTTGCTATAACTTATCTACGTTGGTAAGAATCTTAACCCTGAAGTTAGCTTTGCTTACTTGGCGCCCGGTTTCCTCCGGGGGATTGGGTTCATTGTAGTGTTTGTGTTGAACCCAACCCTCGAGGTGAGCTTCCGGATTTAAGAATCATTCTCTTTCTGAGTACGTGGACTGTCCTTGGCCAAGTCGACCACGTTCGTTCCATCTAACCCAGAGAAAGACACTTGATTGTCTTGGATATGATGAACTCGGTGAATGAATCGATCGTGCACTTTTTAACGAAATTTTCTCACCATAAAAATATGAGTGTCATGTTGTTGGTCCAGAACCTATTCAACAAAAAACCAAGTATCACAGGACCATCAGTCTGAATACTCATTACTCCGCCATCTTTAAAAATCCCAGGGACGTATCACAGGCCATCACCATGGCCCGACAAATGGTCCTCTACCAGACGCCACGAATGATCGATATGAAGCAGGGTACTCATGACATATTGAAAAATCAGATTCATTGATTGATTATTGGGGCTTAACGCCCGAGCAGCAATATTTCAGGTAAATTCAGGTGATGAACATGAAATGGATGATAAAATGAACATGACATGATGATGAAATGAAAAAAGGGATGGGACACAAGGATATAATAGGGTTGACAAATTTTGATTGCCACTAGAAAAAAGGAGGGATGATTAGGGTCGGGCAATTTAGCTTCCTGTGGCGGAACGCAAAGTTTCCTACTCCTATCGAATACCACAGCAAGATTCTTTAACTTGCGAGGAACATGACATCTTTCCCAAACACGGTGCACCACTGTGGTTTGCGGTCAGGTTTTCCGTATTACAGCCTGACAACTCCAGCATTAAACACGCCAGGGATACCCCATTCAACCACCTGGGGCACACAATCCAGTTGCTCTGTTGGCATAGCGCCCTGGCCCCCGGCTGGGGTTCTGAGCACTATTTTGTAGCCTTTTACGACAAGCTTCGCGCTGCTGTAGGCCTATTCTTTTAACACCTGGATCTGCACGGGGCTTGAAAAATCAGGATTTGTTCATTATTATAAGGGCGACTTTACCGCAATCGGACTTCAGTTTCCGACCGGATGCGGAAAGAGTAACATGGTGTCACCCCTCCTGAAAACACGCAACAGATATTTCGTATTTTCAGAAATCAAAAAAGCATTGATACATAAGGCGGACAGGAGTTAGGTAGAGTGCTTTGGCGAAATAGCCTACAACGTACTCAGAGAAAATTTCCAGTTAACACCCCAACAAAACGCCAGACTGAAGAAAAGGAAGAGTTGGCTTAGACTGCTGACTTAGAAAAATCCTTAAAAAGAAGAAAACCGTCTTACACAAGGGAAGATTTCTTTGTTCTTTACTGGCACCCTTGGCATCGGTGGTGGTTCCCATCCTGTCAAAGTTGATGCAATGAAGCAAATGGTTTTAATCAACCCTTATCTCCGAACCCAATCCAGACCGACACCACCTGTCGACCAAAGAGTGAAAGCCATGGATACGCTCGATCAAAACATGCTACTGGAACGAGAAGTCCTACCCGTGGACAAACGCATGAAATGATGTGACCAGCAGACTTTCACCAGATACATGAACGTCTACGACGACTTAAGACCAGGAACGTTCAAAATCCCCGTGACGAACGAGCAAAACAGACCCCATCGAAGGAGAAATCTTACGGAGCTTTGCTAAAATGATGAAATACAGAGCCGAACTCTTGACTAAAAAAAATAAAAAACAACCCCGACAATGATGGACGGACAGGAACGAATTAAAGGATATAAAGGAGAAACGATAGATGGAACGAACGTGGTCGACTTGGTCAAGGACAGTCCATGTACTCAGAAAAAGAATGATTCTTAAATCCGGAAGCTCACCTCGAGGGTTGGGTTCAACACAAACACTACAATGAACCCAATCCCCCGGAGGAAACCGGGCGCCAAGTAAGCGAAGCTAACTTCGGGGTTAAGATTCTTACCAACATAGATAAGTTATAGCAAAGGACGGGCAGACTGTAACAGTCTTAAAGCGTAGAGATGTTGTGCTACACACCTAAATGGCTACCTATAGAAGAAGCGATTAATTATACTGATTCACTTGCTTAAATACTAATTGACCACTGAATTGACCGATCAAAGCGACGATTGTTGCTCATACATTATGAACTCAATCTCGTTTTCAAACACATTAATAGTATGTAAAATACAGAATCTCGAAATTTAAACGTTAAACTCAGAGCTCAGTAACAGGATCATATGATAATCACCTGACAACAACTAAACCACGAGCACATGTAAACAGATTAAAGTCACTTCCATTACAAAAGTATTTCATCTGGAAATCCGCGAGAGAATGACGATTCGAAAATTTCCGGAGTGTTTGTGGATCTACCAACGACTGAACGATTGGTTTATTGAATTTCCTTGGTCGCAATCAACGGGTTTTTTTTGTGTGTAGTCTTTATGTGTTCGTTTAAATCGGAAGGCCAAACTTTTTTTCACACACGGTACAAGTATGTTTCATGTTGTCTCGCTATAAGACTGGTGATTTATGGAGTGATTAAGACGTATTTATTCCAAACTCGAGGTCAACTCTATACTTTATTTATTTACACATCGGTTCTGTACAGAGGAACTAATTGTGTCATATCTGGTATTTTCTATTCTTTGATGGGCATCTTATTCTTCAGCTCCTTCCACTTGTCACGGTCTTACATCAATACTCGTTCCGAAGACCTAAACTTGCACAGTCGTACACTGTAATGTTGCGCCTTGACTCTGATGGAAATATTTTCTCCAAGGTGATAATTAAAGTCTGATTTCTTTTTGGTCTACTCCTTATGAGATGTCGCTTCTGATCGGTCGATTATTCTGTTCATCGATTGGTTCATTTCGAGGCTTCAACGATGGCCACGTCAATGCGAAAAATGAGTCTTTTCAAGTGATTCCACTTTGTCGTATATAAAAAGTGTCCCTGGATCGTAGGTCGCTTTGCTTCTCACTTTGCCTAAATAGGTGCAGACCGTCACCAAGTATTCTTTTCCGCAAAGGAAACTGCTTAGCATAAGAACATAATCTTCCATTCAGTGCAGACGTTGAAGTTTAAAGTACCATACAGTCCGTGGTTAAGTCACTGGCGTGGATATGACTAACGGTTGCTGACGTCTTGGTCATGAGTGACAACAGAGCGTCATTTTTACGATACCAAAATGAAATTCATATTTCTGTAAAGTGAGCTTACACTCGAACTTAGACTGCGGTCTATTCGGCTTGTAATATAAAGATCCGTCATGACTTCAATTCTCTTTCTTTTTATGTCACTATCTGTCGTTTTGATTCGTCAGTTTTTGGTGTTGCGCTTCGACGAGTCCTCTGTTTTTGAAAGAATCTAACCCCTTGTCTTGGATATTGATTTGGTACAAATTCCATACTCTATCCGCGTGTTCGGAGTAATGTTCAATGGCTATTTTTGCAAGGCAGAAAAACTCTCGCTCTTCACCGGCTGACTATACCGTCGTAAAACAGTAGACAGGATCATTCCCTACATGTTGACATCAATGTTTGAGTGTTTTCGTTATGTTCCCATTTTCCTTGTTCAAAACGTGATTTTCCAAAACATTGTTTTTGTCAACTTCGGTTCTGTTTTTATCGTGCACAAATTTCCATTAGAATATTTTATCCTTACAAGTCCCTTGTTGATTTAGTGGGTCGCATTTGTTTTAATTGGCCTCCACTTTACTCATGTCTCTACCCATAACGCTAACTCTAAACCTCAGTCCTGAATAATTTTTAATTAGTTTATTCTCTATTGTTTCTATTGCCATTAATCAAACCCTAACGCCAGGTTTCAATTGTTTTAAGTGCTACTACTTCTTGAGTCTTTGTGTCTAACTCTTTGTTTTCATTGTATTTACCTCCATTAGAATAACTTTTATTTTTACTCCCATAACTGTTTGAGTGTTCGATATAAGTGAGTCTGACGCTTTGTTTACATTTTGGTCTATCTCCATTGTTTTATCGCTATTACAATATCCTTTATTTTTACTCCTGTATAACTGTCTGAGTGTGTTCGATATAAGTGAGTCTGACGCTTTGTTTACATTTTGGTCTATCTCCATTGTTTTATCTCTATTACAATATCCTTTATTTTTACTCCTGTATAACTGTCTGAGTGTGTTCGATATTAGTGAGTCTGACGCTTTCTTTACAATTTGGTCTATCTCCATTGTTTTATCTCTATTACAATATCCTTTATTTTTACTCCTGTATAACTGTCTGAGTGTGTTCGATATTAGTGAGTCTGACGCTTTCTTTACAATTTGGTCTATCTCCATTGTTTTATCTCTATTACAATATCCTTTATTTTTACTCCTGTATAACTGTCTGAGTGTGTTCGATATTAATGAGTCTGACGCTTTGTTTACAATTTGGTCTATCTCCATTGTTTTATCTCTATTACAATATCCTTTATTTTTACTCCTGTATAACTGTCTGAGTGTGTTCGATATAAGTGAGTCTGACGCTTTGTTTACATTTTGGTCTATCTCCATTGTTTTATCTCTATTACAATATCCTTTATTTTTACTCCTGTATAACTGTCTGAGTGTGTTCGATATTAGTGAGTCTGACGCTTTGTTTACATTTAGGTCTATCTCCATTGTTTTATCTCTATTACAATATCCTTTATTTTTACTCCGTATAACTGTTTGAGTGTTCGATATTAGTGAGTCTGACGCTTTGTTTACATTTTGGTCTATCTCCATTGTTTTATCTCTATTACAATATCCTTTATTTTCACTCCTATAACTGTTTGAGTGTTCGATATTAGTGAGTCTGACGCTTTGTTTACATTTTGGTTTATCTCCATTGTTTTACCTCTATTAGAATATCCTTTATTTTTACGCCTGTATAGCTGTTTGAGTGTTCGATATTAGTGAGTCTGACGCTTTGGTTACATTTTGGTCTATCCTCTATGTTTACGTCTGTATAAAAAAATCATTGCTCGGTATAAATGCGTCTGGTTTGCTTGTATTCATTGCATTTACCTCCACTATTTTTAAGTGTTATCCATGTTTTAGTGTGTCTAACTCGTTTTTATTTTCATTGTATCTGTCTCCATGGTTTTCATTAGGTCTATCTCCACCGTTTGATTTATTAAAACTTAAATACAATATATTATATACAAAACAAGTTGTCTTGATGACAACTCATGTACATGTATATCAGTGAGGTACATGTATAAAAATTTCATGAAATGACTCCAACTATTCATCACTGAAACTATTGTAAAACCTCTCCATTCAAATATGGTCCTACTGGTCACGTCGTTACGGGAGATTTAACCATTATCGAAAACGAATCTCTGCCTGCGTAATATCCTATCTAAAGGTCCCAAGTACCGTGAACCACGCTCCATAAATTGGAATTATAACTTTAAAGTTCTTATGGATGTCGTCGAGGGCTATGCAAGAAAATGGATAAAGCGAGAATAAGAAGACATTGATTCTCTGTCAGAGTGGTTAAAGGCTGTGAGGTCTTTAATTTTGAAACGAATGAAAGTTTTAAGTACGTCGATGAGTGCTAATGCTACATCAGTTTTCAAAGACCCCGATGTAGCAAAAACATTGTCTAGTATACATGACAAATATGTTGTCGTACCAGCAGACAAAGCCCAAAACAACATTGTTTTTGTCTGCAAAACGTTTTATATCCAATGTTTATTATCAGAGGTAGACGTAGAAAATAATAGCAGTGATAAGACCTACACTGCTACCACTCCCTCCAAAGAAGAGATTGTGGAAAACCATAAATCTGTGCTATCCTCTTTTGGTCTCTCTACCAAGGTCGATGATTGTAATTTACCGTCTATGTACTGGATTCTTAAACTTCACAAGAATCCATACAAACAACGTTTCATAGTTGGATCTGCAAAATGTACCACCAAACCTCTTTCAAAACTTTTACCTTCTATACTCACAACTGTCAAAGAGGGTCTGCAGTTCTACCACAACACTTGTTACTCCAGTAGTGGTATTAATTCAATGTGGATCCTGAAAAATTCGAAAGATCTTTCGGAGACAATCAGTTCAAGACTATTATCTGAATAATATAGCATTAAAACCTATGATTTTTCAACACTGTATACTTCTATTCCCCATACTCAGTTAAAATCCCGACTTAAAAACATTATACATCGTTGTTTTTCCAAAAAGTTGGTACACCTAGATACAAATATATAGTTCTTGGTAGAGATTCCTCATACTTTGTAATCATCTTCCAAATATACAGAGGAAGATGTTTACAAAATGCTGGAATTTTTAATCGACAACATATTTGTCTAGTGTGGTGGTTGTGTTTTTCAACAAATGGTCGGCATTCCAATGGGAACAAATTGTGCTCATTTACTTGCTGACCTATTCCTTCACTCTTATGAGGTTGACTTTATAGCTGATCTAATCAGAAAGAAAGAATATCGTTTGGCTAGATCCTTCAATCTCAGTTTCAGCTATATAGATGACGTATTATCTTTAAACAATCCTAATTTCGGGGATTTGATACATCGCATCTACCCAAAAAAACTTGAGATAAAGGATACTACAGACACTATGAAGTCAGCCTCATATCTTGACCTACACTTAGAAATCGATGGTAAAGGAAAGCTATTGACCAAACTTAACGACAAACGTGATGACTTTTCATTCAGAATTGTCGACTTTCCTTTCATCTGTGGCAACATTCTTCGGCTCTCCTGCGTATGGAGTGTTCATATCACAACTCGTACGTTATGCCAGAGCTTACCAAAACTACGCAGACTTTTTGTATCGCGCTAGAACTCTTACAAATAGGCTTCTGGAACAGGGTTATGTTGCTACAAGATTGAAGTCATCACTACAGAAGTTTTATGGTCGTCATCATGAACTCGTGGATCGTTATGGTGTATCCATCAGCACCATGAAAACTGATTTATTCAACGGGTCATAGTTTTCCTTTCCACGTTTGTCTACCCTGGACTTGACTTTTTATGAGCAACTCGGCGGGTGTTTCTAGGAAAGCAGATGACGCTTACCCTACCGGTGCACCTGGTCCATGCTCCCAGTTTTTGGTGGAGTCCGAGTTGCTCATTTGCTTTTGTTACTTTTTATGTATGATTTTAGTTACTATATGTTCTTTGTTGTGTATGTCTGTTTTCCATGTCTGGTCTTTGTCCCTGGATTACATTCTTTTGCTTACCGCTATAACCTTGGTTCCCTTGATTACTCCTTAACGAGTGTGCAGAACTTGTTCCGCGTACGAGTTAAATCTTCAAGTGCTCATGGCACTCTTTCCAATTAATTATCCTATTATTATTATATGGATAATAGTGATTTACCGAATGTTCCCAGTGTAATTTCCTTTTCCATATCTCACACTGTTAAATATATTCTATAATTTCACTTTAGGGCTTTACCCACCAAAACGGTAACCAATTGATTATCCCTTTGTTACAGAATTTCCTCCATTATTCGTTATCATTTTCAACATAAATTTCAAATTTAGTTAACGGCGGATTGATATTCGTGTTTGAGACGTTTTGGCGGGTTATTTGGAAATTACACTGGGAACATTCGGTAAATCACTGTTATCCATATAATAATAAGGGTAAGCGTCATCTGCTTTTCTAGAAACATCCGCCGAGTTGCTCATAAAAAGTCAAGTCCAGGGTAGACAAACGAGGAAAGGAAAACTATGACTCGTTAAATCTATGCGTTCTTCGGCACTAGTGATAATATTTTGGTTATTCACGATAACCCATTGATTCTCCTATCTATAATATAGATTTTCTTCATACTTACTAGGTATTTTCAACATGAATTTTAAATTATGTGATTGGCCGGTATTGGTATCAAAGTTGTGACGTTTTGGCAGGAGAAAGTACCATAGTGAAATTACCGAATTCATTTCATAGTATGAATAATCGAAATTTATTTCACCGGGAACATTCGGTAAAACACTGCTATCATGTAATAATGTATACTATTCATAGAAATTACTTTTATCGACAACGTTATGAACGTTGAAAAAATCGGTTGTTATTGACAGACGTTAACTATTAAAAAAAAACAAAACACCCAACTTATATATTTTTGAATTACCTTTGGAAGGTTGGTTCGCCCCTTGAAGTCTGCAAGAGAATGACGAACATGTCCCGGAGTGTTTATCCATCCCTCGACCGCACGAGATTGGTTCTTATACATTTGAATTTCATTGGTGCAATTAACGAATTTGAATCTATAGCACGACGCTAATGGGGCGGCGGGTTCTGTCTTAAACTTGTCGGCGTCGGGTTATTACACTATAGATCACTATAGCGTCGGACTTGAAAGGGTCTGGGGTCAGAATGGCCATAAGCCAGAGTTTTCAGTGGTTAGAATAATCAGTGGTGAGAATGGTCATTGTCCAGAAGGGTCAGGGGTCAATGGTGACTTTCGGATGTGACGTCTTGCGTGTGCGCATGGTGCTCCCCCGCAAATTAAAACTCAATCACGGTTCACCTATACTACTGATATAAGGCATTATTGTAAGAACAAGCTTTCAAAAATCTCTTTTTTAAGGATTATATAGGGTATTCTAACATGAAATGGAGCTCGTATCGTTTTCAACGATATAACCACAAAAATATACAGAAAACTGTATTACATTATTCAAGAGTTTGTGCCTTAAGAATTGATGCATTTTTCACTGCTTACCAGAGGTACTGATGTAACGTACGGAGAAAATACGCTTAATATTTCTTGATAATGTCTTCAATTTTATTTAAAGATCAAAAAGATTTCTCATCTTATATTATGAATATAAAATAAGTGCCGCACAAGAACAGCGCGTCCATCCGTCTCCTTCATGTTTCTCTTCAGTTTTGTACATATATTTCCGATTTTTTTTTTGTTTCATTGTACTGTTTTTTTTTTTTTTATTTTTTTATTGTCCTGTTAAATCTAATTCAAAACTGTCTTTTTAAATATTCATAGTGATTTATTGCATGCCCTCATTGGTATTCATTTGAATTCGTATCTCTAGACGCCATCTCTACAATATTTACTTATGATAGTCCAACTTTGTCAGATTTGTTTTAGTTTCTGAAAAAATACTAAATCATCTGGTACTGACTCAGAATTTTCCTGAAGAATTGTTGAATGGTCGCGATCATTTTATGAATAGTTTAAATAAGTTGGGGCTAAAAGTCCTAAAACATCCCTTTGCTGTTGTGAATAAGTCATTTGTTTTGTTAGTTTCGCACATATAATGTCGTTTGTGTTCAAACATACAAAAATGTATGTTGACTTCAATATCTTATAAAATAATTATTTATAATTCCGCTAGTAACGTTTGTACACAATATACACAATCAAACATGTTAAACTTTATCGAATGTGTTTTTTTACGAAAGCAAGGAGTTAAATATAGAAATCCTTGACGAAAGTCAACGAGTTTACATCCAAAAACATGTTTCGTTCTTTGATTTTCCTAATACAAAAATATGATCGGTAGTTATGTTGTTTTTATATAAATCTTATTTGAATTGTAATCAGTCAAATATTTATCAAATCTGTTGTTTTAAATTATTGAATTAAAATAATATTCTTACACTATCATAAATGGCTATCCCATTGTAAAATCATTTCTCATGATTATTTGGATCATCCAATGCAAGGAACTCTATATCGTACTCATTGGATCATATGATTTAATATTGCACATGTATGTAATTCTCAAAAGCTGAAGGAAAAATGTTGGATATTACAACTGAGAATTTTTATATTAGGTGGTCTAATATAAATTCCTTGTTTATTAATTCCTTGATGTTCCCCCAAAATATTACTGTTTTTATCTTTTCGGGGGCTCCCACGCATTTTTCTTACCACTTATGACAAACATTGAATATACTATGGGTGAAATATGGTTTTGGTACGAAGTTTTAAAGGTACGAAATGACTACAACTTAATTTCTCGAACTCAGCGAGAGTTCACCTTTTATTTTTCTTTTTCCGTTTCCTGTTGTCACTGAGGCAGGTGCCCCTCGTTCAAATTTATAAATCCATGATCATCTAGGGCTTAAATAGTGATGATCCTTTATAACGAATAAATTTTTGTAGTTTCACACATTTCTTTATTCAATTACTCATTCAATTTTTCCTCAATCATACGCTTCTCCATTTGCAACTACTAATGTTGCTGTAGTGTACGTACATACCAAATATTATCAGTGTTTCTATTAAATTTGACCTATTCAAATTTCTGCCACCAAATCAACGGATGCTCATTCTGTTTGCTACATCTACTGTAGTTGTTTCGTTCGAATTTATAAGATGTACTTATTCCAGTGTAACTGTTGCAGTGTTGGGAGAAAGTTCATAGCAAATTATTTTGTTGACTCTTATTAATATCAAACAAGGTCTAAATGTTCTTAGATGGCCCCTGCTTGACTTGGGGATCAGCCTTTTTGGCGTCAGGGCAAACTCTTGATGTCGCTGAATTTTGGTAAAACGGGTCAGTGGACAATTATACAAAAATGTAGTACCAAAAAATATTATTTTATCTCCTTATAATATCATGAAGTTAGAGATTGATATAGAAACAGGTTTTGATCAGTAGTTGAAAGTTTTAAATGAGTGTAAGGCCTTCAAAATTATGTTTGTTTACAGACAGAAATTTAAACAGGGTATGACAATTAAGGTTGTTCTCTTCCCTGGATAAGTGAAATTACCATTCATAAGTAAAAGTTAAATTATATTTGCTGAGTGGACTACCAATTCAAATTCATTTTATCAACATTCCTTTACTCAAGAACAACTTAGATTTCAATTTGAGGAAGTCTAATTATCATCTACTTGCCCAATAGGACAGTATTCTTAAAATGTTATGTCGTACCCTGAAACAAGTAAAAGGATTCATATAATCCATCATTATTTTAAGTGTATTAGGAACTATTGTGATAACAGTCTTTTCAGACTAGCTGCTCATATGAATGATTACATTGATTTAATTTTAGTGCTTTAATGGTTGTCGACATGACCTCGTACATTTTTTACACAACTTTGATGCAGATCTGCTCAGAAGAGCATGAAAACACCTAGTTCAAACGAAAGCCAGAAAGATTAAGCTGAAATGTACATCCTTTATAAACAGAAAATCACTGATTTTAATTCTTTTTACATGCAGTTAATAAAATGACAAGGGTTGGTAGGATAACCTTAAAATGACCCGTGTTTGACCTGATGATAAATTATTACTTGCTTTTAGTACTGTAATATTGTTAATAGTTTTTGGGCCTGATTTAACTTATTAAAATTTATTATAGAGGTAAATTGTCTCTTTACATAGTAATATGTTATATTTGTATCATATTGTAATTTGTATTTCAGAGTTGCATTGCATTATGTATATAGGTTTTGTTATATTTTCAGACATGGGCAAGTTTATGAAAACAGGGAAAGTGGTTCTTGTCCTCAATGGCAGATTTGCTGGACGCAAGGCAGTCATCGTAAAGGTACAATGTTTACTGGTTCAACATAATTTGTTTAAAATTAGCATATGAAATTGCATATTTGTAGGTTGCAGGACTCAGCAGGGTTTTTCCTGGCTTTAGACAATTATGGTCCCATAAGATGGACAAAGGGTCCATTTTTAATACTTATTACCAATGGAAATATTAGTGATTTTCAATGGTACATTTGAAAAAAAGATGTGGCTTGCAAAATTTCATTGGGGCAGAAATCTTTTAATACTGTCATAAGGGACAAATAAACAGTTTATTATTAAGGGGGCCAGCCTAATAACATGATCAGTTTAATTCTATTTCAACACATTTTCCCATAAAATTGAAAGGGCCCATCCCAGGATAATCCCTGCTTGGTTTTGAGTCATTTTAATCTGTTGTAATTGAAAATCAGCCAAACAATCAGTAATAATTTTAATTTTGAGCTACATTCCACTTGCCATATGCAACATCAAATGGTTGTTATTAAATAGATAGCAATGTTTTATGAAATGTTCCCAGTTTAATAAATTTGATAATTCACACTGAAATAAATTCAGTAATTTCACTCTCAGGCTATCTCCCACCAGAATGTCATAATTTTGATATCAATCCGCCAATCACAGAATTTTAAAATCACGTTGAAAGTATCGATGAATTATCAAGAAATCTATATAGTACATGTAAATAGGATATTCAATTGGTTTTTGTGAATAACCAAAGTATGAAAACTCGTGCTGAGAATGCTTGAGAATTTAATTCGTACTTGTTAAATCTAGGCGTTCTTTGGCACTAGTGATAATATTTTGGCAATTTACTCTTCCCAATTAATTATCCTATTATTATATATTCCTAACCTGTCAATACTTAAAAAAGTTTTATTGCCAATTTTTGTTTAGATTACTGTATTGTTTAAACAAAAAAACACATTTCTTTTTATAGTTAAAAATGCATAACTCTTATAGGTATATGAATTACATCAATCTACTATGTAAGTTGATTTCTGCTCAGTAAAACAATTGGTGAATCCCCTTATGGCTTTGCAGGATAGAAAAGATTTGCCAACTGTCTATAGTCAGTCTTGTTTCTCAGAGTTCTTCTTTTATAAGATTTAAGATATTTGGTATTTGAGTGTGTGTGTATATATATATCAATATTTCATTCTGCTTTTAGGACTTTTTAATCAAATTGGTCTTTTGCCTTCAAGAATATCCTGTAAATTACATCTTTCTTGTATTGTCTGTTTGGGGGAACTCTTATTTATTCCAGGTTTTTAACATGACAATTTGTACTTGTTGTCTTAAATGCAATCTTCATGCAACTTATTAATTTCAGAATTACGACGATGGAACCACAGACAAACCTTATGGCCATGCCCTTGTTGCTGGTATTGACAGATACCCAAGAAAAGTCACAAAAAGCATGGGTAAAAAGAAACAAAAGGACAGATCTAAACTGAAAACTTTCCTCAGGATATATAACTATAACCATCTGATGCCCACCAGGTATACAAAGACACTTGTTGTTTTGTGTACAGTTTCTCAGGGTAACAGTTAATGTTGATGGGGATGCTTAAAGCTTGTTAAACCGTTTTCTTCATGCAGTAAACCCCCTTGCACGCACAAGAGACAACTTTATATTTTCACATATGAAAATGAATGTACTCACAAAATATGAAGTTGTTTTTTGGGTGAACAAAGAATACAAAGTTGACAAAATATCAGAACTTTTGTAAAATTCAAGCAATTATTTGTCCTTTTAATGCAAATGTTATATGAAGTCCATTTGTTTTCTTATTTGTTAAAATTTTCAACACTTTATGATTTTTTTTCAGTCATATTTTAGGCCTATGAGAGCCTTTATTATTGCCCCTTCTCCTTTTTACAGGGAAGGTGAATTATTTTTTTTCACTCACCAAAAGGGAAAGTAAGTTATGAAAAAAGTCGTACTTTTAATGGTAGGTAGAGAAATGATTTATTTTACGATTGAGATATCAAACAGTCAATATCTGTTTAATGATTTTTTCAAAAGATGAAAAATAATTTCCTGAATGATGAGAGTAGAACTTTTTGGGTAGGGCTGTTATATCTTAGTAGGCAGGGAAAAAGCAAACATGATTATGATTTAAGCCTTATGTCCTAAACTTAATTATCAAATGAAGTATAAGGTAAGATAGGAATTTTCAGAATAATTAACAGGGATTCAAGTGTACATTGTAGCATGAAAGGCTTGGGACTTTCTTGCATTTTAAATGAAAGTTCCACTATAAGAAAGTGAAAAGTCTCTTAACAAAAGTGAATTTATACCTCAAACCAGCCCCAATTTGAAGCCTTGGAAAATCTTCATGATTAGCATAAAATCAGTAGAGAAATTGTACTGTCTACAATGATGACGTCTTATACCAATTGTCTGATATAATACTGATGGATAATATAAGAGGCTGTGTCTGAGTGATAGTGCAACTAATTGATGTTTTATGAGTGTAATCCATGTATTTCTTCATTTTATTTTTAACAAAAAAGGAAAAAAATCCTGTTGTAAACATTCTGTAGTGGCTCACCTTTAACCTTTGAAGTCAGGATTTAACAACTGTACTAATCTTAGGTGTTAGGATCTGTTGTTTTTATTTAGAATTTTGTTGAATTTGGACTTTGATGTTTGAATAAATGTTTTATTAATGTTTGGTTAAAAGACTCAACCATTAGCTTTTTTTTTTGTTTTTTTTTTAAACTTAAGTCTTGATCAGGATGGTTCTCTTCATAGATTTGTATTTAACAGAATTAGCATACATGGTGAAATGAAGGGAAGTTATTGCAGTTAATTTCTGCTCAGTGAATGCTCATAATATAAACCAGCAACTTTCAAAATTAAACTAGTTGTTAAAATTTTGAGTTTTAAAAATGTCTACCATACTAACTTTCTAGGTAGTCATACATGTAGATGATATTCTAATCACAGTGATGACACTTTATACCATCATCTGATTTAAATACTGATGGAAAATATAAGAGGCTGTGTCTGAGTGGTGATATAATAAATTAGGTTTATATACGACCTCATAAAAAATAATGCTGTCATTGTCGTCGGGCGTCTGTAGAAAATTTGTTTTACAGACAATAACTTGAGTATTAGTGTATTTATCATTATGAAATCATACCACCTTCTGCCATACCACAAAAAAGCTGGTAGGTTTTTGTTTTTTTTTGGGGGCGGTTGTGACAAGCTGTTTATGAATTGGGGACTAAAAAAGGGACCAGAAACAGGCATTTTCACAATATCTGTACAATTACCTCCCTTAAAGTGAAAAGATCTCTGTGAAATTGTGCCATAAAGTGTCCTACCTCTGAAGGAAGGCTGGTATTGATATTTTGAGTTGGGAACCATTTGGCATTTATGAAAAATAGGACCATTTGATTCTGGTTAAATTTTTATCTTTTGTCAAATATTAAATCAGATTCGAAATTCTAAGCTATATTTGGTTTGAATGCTTTGGTCGTACAGTTTATTTGCCCCACCTGTTCAGTGTTTGACCACTGTAGTCAAATCAAGTTGCATACAGCAAAGGATTTTATATTAAATTAATAATTGGATCTTTTATGTCATTCAAAGCTATTGCAGGCATTACGATTAGTCGTCGTCTATATCATATCTTGGAACGGTCCTCACAATGATGACATCTTACACCAATTATCTTATCCGATACTGATGTATAAAGTAAGAGGCTGTGTCTCCATTACAGATATCCATTACAGTATTTCTTTTTGTAGCTCTTTTTTTCTCCAAAATTATTCAAAATGATTCCTGACTAGAGCAACTTCAAATCTTTCCTTTATGACTATCTAAATTTTTACCTTTAACCCAATGGTTTCAGGGGGAGATGAGCAGAGATATCCTTTATTAAGTTCTATTCCCTGTTTTCTCATGTTTTCCTCTGAAGACTGTTGTTCCATTTATATATTTTTTTTCTCAGATACTCTGTTGATGTGAACTTGGACAAAGCTTCAGTAAACAAAGATGCTTTCAGAGACCCAGCCCTGAAAAGGAAGGCCAGAAAAGATGCCAAGGCTAAATTTGAAGAGAGGTGCGTAACAAAGTGTTGTACAGGATAGGCCAAAAAATAATATGTGTGTTTCCTATTATATCTTGAAAAAAAGGATAAGTATATGAAGTTAGGTATTATCTGTACATTGAGTCTACACACGAAACATTCTGACTAAAACAGTGCTTGTTGAAAAATAAGAAAAAAACCAAAACCCCAAAGTATTCTTGAAATATAGCCTTCAGTAAATTCGGCTTAAATCCTTCACTATTCTTATGTGTGTCCCATAAAATTTAATCATGTTAAAAACAAATACATATGTACAGTTACTTGTTAAAAGGGTGAAAATCTTCTCACTGATAGGAAGTACATGTAAAATATTGAGTCCTGTCAAACATCAAAATATTGTTTGCTAAACAAAAACATGACTATGAAAGAAAACAAAATAGACACATTCATGCATATTTAATCAACTTTGAAAATTTTAGTATTTTACTAAAATCTTTTGAAAGGTCACTTTTACCATTCCCCAATGATGGATTGCTCTGTAATACAAAATCTGTCCAAAGTGTCTGTCAATTTCGACAACCTTTGTTAGAGAAGTTTCCATTTAAATGTTTCCTTTTGCATTTTTGGGCATCTTGATAAATATTGAAGGTCCATGATATGTATAAATTTGAAAAGTGTTCTGAATATAATAATATTAAATCCTTATAATGAATTTACTTATACAAGTATGTGAAAAACAAAGTTTTTAAATGACCACAAAAAATTGCTGTCATATACGTGTAAGGCCAAAAAATATATATATATTCCTGTTTCCTGTCGCAAAGGCAAAAAAGTCCAGGTCGTTAGGTCTGAATTTTTTTTTTTTTTTTTTTCATTTAATCAATAATTATGGCATAATCAAATTCACTTGATTAAAATGCTCCATTATGAAAGATACACCACATGAAATACTGAATTGACTTTTCTTCAATATTTAAAACTACAGTACACATGTACTTGCTGCTCCAGTGGGAGCTGCCGTTTTGATTGTTTTGGCATAGGAGAATGAGAATCTGGATCATACAGGGATCTGGATTGGACAGGAAACAATTTATTTCTAGAATTAAAAGAAAAAAATCTAGGTCAGGGGTTCTGAGTCGAGGTCAGTCGGAAACAGGAAAGACATTTTTTTTGTCTTAATTGTATGGTCTTGTCATCCTCATGGATTTTCTCGTCCTAAGACACTTTGATTTTGTGGATAAAACTTCAGAATTAGTCAGTCGTTCTTTATTAAATTTTCCAACATGTTTCCAAACCACATAAGAAATGTTGCTATTGAATTTGGGGTTATGGCTCCAATTGTTTTAGGGACCAAAACAAGCATTTAATTAAATTTAAATGTAACTTCAGGAAAAAGCATATGGACGTTTATGATATTGTTCCAAAATATTCCATACCACTAAAGGTCATACTTGGATTGATTTGGTGTTTCCATTTACATGTAAGGGGCCGAGAAAGGACTAGAAACCAGCAAAATCTGACAAAACAACACTTAATGAGATTTGATAAAAAAAAAAAAAAGATGCAGATTAGATTTGATATATATTTTCTTTTATTTGAATACTTTTTCTTTTTTTTTTTTCAGATACAAGACAGGCAAAAATAGATGGTTTTTCCAGAAGTTGCGCTTCTAAACTAAAAAAAAATAAAGTAAAAAAAGACAATTTCCTTTGTTTATTCTGTGGAATACTATATGAAAAAGAATATGTGATATAGAAGTTTTATACAGTAGCAAAAAATTGTGGTTGTATTATATTATAATGGTGTCATTGTCGTGAATTTCAGTTGTAGTGAACCAAACGTCAAGAATTTTTATCTTTTGTTACTTGCTGCTAGAGGAAGATAAGGTCACTGGCTACTGGTTCTGCAAAGAAGAAACCAAAGGGTAAAAAAACATGTATGATTGATTGATTGATTGTTGGGATTTAATGTCCGAGCAGCAATATTTCAGCTATATTCAGACCATGAACATGAAATGTTGATGAAATGAAAAAAAAGGAATGGGACACAAGGAAACATTTTGATTGCCACTAGTTAAAGAGAGTGATGGGTAAGGTTGGGCAATTTCAGCCTCCTGTGGCAGAGCACAGAGGTTCCTACTATCGATTACCACAGCAGGGTTCTTTAACGTGCGAGGAACGTAACATCTTTCCTAACACGGTGCACTAATATGGTTTGCGGTCAGGTTTTCTGTATTGTAGCCTGACAATCCCATCATGTAACATGCCAGGGGTACCCCGTTCCACCGCCTGGGCCACACATCCCATTTGCTCTGTTGGCAGAGTGCCTAGCCCCCGGTGCGGTTTCTGAGCACTATTTAGTCATCTTTTACAACAAGCTTAGTGCTGCTGCAGGCCTATTCGTTTAACATCCGGACCTGCATGGGGCCAAAAAAACACATGTAGGAGTAACTGTTTATTTAAAATTGGTGTATGTTTATTTCTCATTTACCATATATACTCCCCGATAGCTCATATTCTTTAACAGCTTGGAAGGGTTCCGACTTATAGGTGAGATCTAGCTTATGAACTAAGATTTTCAACTTGAAAATGTCAAAAGCTTGATAATTGATAGGAGTGTGCTGTCAAGATTGGACAGCCAGACCGGCGACGTTTACCCCAATGTTATAAATTGCAAACGTCAGTTTTTGGAAGATTGTCATTATCTTCTTCCTTTTACAACTAAAATATAGTGCAGTAAAAGAATATTTACTGTTTAGTCTATTTTGTAACAATACTGGCTTTTTATGATTTTTTTATTCGTATTTTCCACTCTTTTTTGTGTATTGATTTTCACCTGTGCTCACTCGAATAGCCAAACACCCAAAGGTGTTATAGAAACATGACCCAATAATGTACCCTAATTTGTGACGAAAAAGTTGTCAATATTTTAGTTGGTTATGACAATTATTGTTATAGAAATGCCGGGTGTCCGTCCCGCGTTTTCCGCACTTTTTTAAAATACTTTTACCAAATAAGTTTGTTTTTGGTGTGTGGCCTTATGAAGAGTTGCAGATTAATTTCGACTAGTATACGGATGAATGATTTTTACAGAAGTTATTGCCCTTGGACTTAGAAAATTTCAGTGAATTTACAGTTTTTAACACTTTTTTGTTATGCTTTCACCAATTGATTTTATATTTTGTATGTAGTTTTACTATGAGAAGTTACAGATTATGTTCGACTTGGTTAGGGTCAATTGATTTTTATGGAAGTTGTGGCCCTTGGACTTTTAAGTGAATTTACAGTTTTCCACACTTACTTTTCGCAGGGAAAATTGGAACGCTGTTCTTTTATTTCTATGAATTTCTCCAAGATGAAACCTATTAATTTACTGAAATATCTTCAAAAATGAGTTGTTAGAGTATCATTGACTTTCTGTTATATACTTTGTTCTATATATTTATGATTTTAATTTTCGGTTATTGGTCGTATCAAAATTAGAACGAATGAAAATAGCCGTATGAAAACGATTCATATGGTTTGTCAAGAATTTGATAACTTGCTACTATAAAAAACAACTCTGGCTTTTATTTCAACATTGATTGAAGTTATCAAAATAAACTGATATACTCCTTGTAATTAAGGAATGTTATCGATGCTGGTGTCAGAAGACGGACTTGTAAGCGGGTCAAGGCTAGGTTCCAGAATTTTTTTGGCGGATCGACTTTTACTAGAATATTTACGGTAATTTTGACAATCTTTTTTTTGAATATATTTTTTACCAATTTTGTTTCAAAAATATTTAACAGATTTAAATTTTTTGTCGGGGGGGGGGGGGTCTTAAGCTGGGCCACACCTAAATAGAAACTTATTCTGGTCTGTTTATGAACAAAAATTCATTGGATTCCTTTTGGAAATCCCTACCGCAATTTTTCAATCAGAATTTGAATATATCTCGCCGTTTTTTTTTTGTGTAACAATCGGTCAAAAGGGCCAAAAACATCTTTTTTAAAGGTTATTTGAAGAAATTTTCATCTGAGTTTAATTGATTTCTTTTGTAAACTGTTCCTCTTGGAAAGGGCTAGCATGTTTACTTTATTGTATTTTAGATAATGGGGTACAACGTGATCCACGGAAGCACACTGAAATCAAATGTAATAATTGTGCAATATTGTATCCAGATCAGTTGTGTCCATAATGAACTGTCAGCCCTTATGTTTAAGTGTGTCGAAACTAGAATTGTGTCTACACTTGCCCGAAGTGAAAAAGAGTTCAACTGGCTGCAATCATATTATGCTGCGTTCGGCAAAGCTTTTTATTAGTATATCTATTTGTTACTTACAATATATTGATAATGTATGCATAGAAATTGAGACGTGACTATTTCCGATTTCTGGAATACATATTGTTCCCAGGCCACTTTCTATTGTTTTTTCTAGATTTGCAGGTGCTGTCTGTGGTTGAACAAACTTATTTAGATCTAATGAGTCTGTCATCTATGTTGTCCTTATTGATAGACAATTTTCGATCAATACCTTGAGTAGAAGTTAATGGGTTATGGTGATTATTATAATTTTTTTTGAATAGCGGTATGGTGCTGTCGTTGTTATCTGTAGACACTCGGTTTTCAAACGATTAGTTGGATGGTCTTGATATATTTTATAACAAGGGTCCAAACCACAATGGGAAGGTTAATATTGATTTTGGGGATTATGGCCCAAAAGGAATTAGAAGCCAAAAACTATCATTTAAAAAAACTCCGTAAAAGTGTATGCATCTCTGTCGTACCACGCTCAGACTGATTGGAATGGCAAAAACAAAAAACGAAGCATTTTTTTCTGATTTCTAAGCTATAGAGAAGTAAAACTGCATGGATACAACGTTCCATAACAGAAAAGTCTTGATCTGTATTCGCCTTTCGTATTAGGGAATACTGTTTTCTGTCTATCCCACTTACATGTACAATAATTCAAAATTGGGTCCCTTTTGATTTTTATAAAAACCTGAACTTTCATTTTTTTGGAGTTTTGGGACTTTATTCATAAAAAGGGGGATTTCCTATATCTGCACTATAACCTTTTAAAAGGTTAATTTCATTTAGTGTAAGTTACCTTTTGATTTAGGTCTGTTTTTGATATAATTCATTTATACAAATACAGGACACTATCCTTATTTTGGGCATGAACTCGAAAACGCTTCCAATTTATGCCACGACATTGTGAAATGTTTATTTCTTTTGATCTAGAATTTTAATTTTTGAGTACCATACCTTACAAAAAAAATTCTAGTTTCTAGAAAGCACTTTGTCTGTTCATGTCATCTTTAAAAAAAAAAGTATTTCATTTATTTGACACTTCTATTCAGGTCACAATTTGATCTAAACCATGATAATCAAAATTGAGAGCTGTATCAAGCTTGAATTTTGCGTCCATATATGCCCTATCTGTTCAGGGTTCGACCTAAGCGGACGTATTTAGCTGCGTTCCGCGAATCATTTTATTGAGGTTACAACTATTTAGGAATAGTGTCCAGACACCAGCATTTTATTAAACTTTTCTCCATAACTTGGGATCTCTTTGAAATTGTATTGCAAGGTTCCATGCCACCAAAGTCGGGTTGTGATTGATTCCTTAGTGTAACCATAACGGGACCAATTTCTGGACAACAAAAGCGTATAGATCTGCATGGAACTGCACTTCTAGACTCCATATTATCGTCTTTCGTGTCGTCGCCCGTAGGTAGATGATTTCCGTTTATAGTTCTATTGAATATTAGTTGGTAGTTCTTGATGGAATTTTACAACAAGGCTCCAGACCACAAAAGAAGGTTGGTTTTAATTGAGTTTTTGTTTATTGCTCAAGATGTTTTGGAATTAGTCGCCTAAAAGTGCTCAAAACCAGGAAAGCTGCGAATGAATTTGGTACCAGGAAAAAGGGGCCAAGCATTTCATAAAACAAGTATACATTTATATAATTCATTATAATCTTGAATCGCATTGTTGTACCGTCCTATAATTCCAAAGTTGTTAGTAATGATTATTGGGGGTAATTATATTCATGAAGGAATTAAGGGTCCAAAGCTAGCATTTTTCTGGTTTCAGGCGTTTTAGTAAAATTGAATGAATCTCTTTAAAACAGTACCACAAAGCAATTTTTAGATGTTTTTACTCGCCGAAATGTTTGATGTTTCTTGTAATGAATTGTGAGAGTTGGCTTCATTGGTATGTTGCGGGTATTTGTTTTCGATGAATTAGTTATCTTTCTTGGTATACGAATAGGTGGATATCTTTGAAAAAAGCTGCTTTTAATCAGGTACATAAAATTTGAATTTTAAGTTTGATCTGTTTTTCCTGTGTGATGTTTGATAATTTAGTATGTGTTCATATTAAATACAACGCAACGTGGTTTGGGTATAAAAATGTAATACCCCATTAGATGCCCTAATTGAAAACCATAATGAAAAAAAAAACAACTTCCGACTGATGATTAGACAAAAATAAGATCAAACTGAAGTGTTGTACGAAAAAAACTCCTTTCCTGAGTTACTGCTATAAATGTAAAACAATAAACAATTAACATTTTTTTTGTAATTCAACGTAGACTGAACTTGTTTCGTTAGCAATATTTACCCCCTTTGAACCATTGTTTAGTGTTATGTCCTTGTATCAAATGAAAGACTAGGGACTTTGTGATAACATTCAAGTAAAAATGTCTTGATGTTGTAAAAAGATTTATTATAGTTAACAGATAGTCTTTATTATCACTATAAATCAGGTTTTGGCATCGTCTCATTAGGATTGAAGCCAACATCATACAGGTTTGGATCAGTGTCTACAAAGAATACAGAGATTTTAAGTGAGAGTTCAGCGAAGAATTAGCTCAAACTTTGTATATAAAATGTGATCGCGTGAAATTCGAATGTTTTCCCTCGCAACCTCTAAATTGATTTAAATTATTGGAAATAAAAAGACTGCATAATATTCACACGATGTAGCAATCATGTGTAGCATTTTTAGCTTTATTACATGTAACTTTCGTTATCCAGGGTACCTATAAAATCGAAACGAAATAAAACGAATCGAAATGAATCTATGAATTGCGAAACGAAACTGTAAAGTACGACGAAACGAAAAGAAGAAAAACGTCAGGAGGCATCAAGGCTGGATTATTTTTGTATTGTCCTTCGATTTGACTCAGTACGATACTGCTTGTAGCGTCGGGCAAAATAAATAAGCCAAAGTAAAAATCTTTAATCAATAACAGAAGACATTTTATTATTTTTTTTCAAGAATTTTGGTCACAGCATGAAACATAATACACAACTGAGGTTGATTAGTATCCATGGACGAAGTCACGAACGGACATACGGACGGCTACTAAAGAAAATACTGTGATAATTTTCATTCATTCAAAAAAACTTCAAAAGATATCTAATGACGACCTCAGAGAAATATTTTTGAAGGGTGTATCTTGTTATATTGCTATGTGTGAACTGTGAGTGGGTTCCTGGTGTAAAGAAACAATTTCAAATGAAATCAACTCCTGACCATTTAACCTGGGAAAATCTAAAGGCCGTCGGCATGATTTTATAGGGTTATTAAATGGTTATTTTCATATTAATCCTGTATTATGTCCAAGTACAATCGTATTGGGTTGAGATCACTTGTATTGGCCCCATTTTATGATCCCTTTATTAACTGACGACTTAAAATAACAGGAGTTATCTGTACAAACCTTTAAATACAGCTCAGTATGACATATTTCCTATAGTCTGTTTCAAACAAAATGGCGGACAAGTTACTTTTATACAGGGCCAGAATTAATACAGGGCATGTGCCCTGTATTAAATTATTACAGGGCAATTGCCCTGTATAAATTATGGTTGCTAAAACCTCCTGTTGTATTAAAGGGGCAATTTACATTGTATTTTAAGTCATCAGTTAATAAAAGACCATATAATATCTTAAAATGTCAACAGCGGGAAATTAGAATTTCGGTATTACACAGGTCGTTCTTTTGAAGCTTGAATGGTAGGTTTATTCAATGATGCGTTCATCGTGATTTTAATTTTTAATGAATGAAATGGTTTCGATTGGTCAGCTATTGACCAACGAAAAACATCACGTTTTATTCAAACATATAATATCCAAATACTTAACGTTCAAAAAAAGCTTTATCTATATCATATTCATTATCTTTGTAAAATGTACCATTTAGCAAGGTATTCGACATCCGTGCGTTAAAAATGACGCATAGTATATTATGAATTCATTATATTATAATTCAACAATATCAAATTGTTGTTTCTTACATCAACGTCATACCTAGATGAAGCATAAATAGGTGATGCAGAAGAAACCATTTTCTATGCATACAGTTCTGTAAGTATCTTAATAGATTTAAGAATCATTTCTGTGTCTGAAAAATAAACTCGATAGATAGCCTAAATACTTCTTTGTACTTTGCCCTACTGAAGCTTGTATAGGGTATATTGGGAGACTGAATATTTCAAGTGCCTTTTTTATTTGAGGGATATGGGATTTTAATAAAAAGATTACTGGGTATGGGATATTTCAACTTTGAAGAAGAAGGAGGCATTCACTCTGCTATGGACATGAATAAGAATAGTACATACTTACATACATACATACATATACATACGTTAATCTTGGTTAATCCTTTTTGAATATATTTATCGCTGTACACATATAAAGCTTGATTTCGTTTCTTTTCTATTTCGTTTCGCATTTAATAGTACCCTCGTTAATGTAATAATAATCAATATTAGTTAATATTAATTTCTTTTTAAAAAAATTTTTTAGCAAATAGTTCATATGGTACAATGTAATATATAGACCGGTTTGTCGCCTCTGAAAAAAAAATATAAGAACCAACCTTCGACCTATATCACCGACCCGTGCAGGTCCGGGTGTCAAAAGAATACGCCTGCAGCAGCGCTAAGCTTGTCGTAAAAGGCGACTAAATAGTGCTCAGAACCCTAGCCGGGGGCTAGGGCGCTCTGCCCACAGAGAAACTGGGATGTGTGCCCCAGGTGGCGGAATGGGGTCCCCCTGGCGTGTTACATGGCTATAATACGGAAAACCTTACCGCAAACCATAGTGGTGCACCGTGTTGGGAAAGGTGCCACGTTCCTCGCAGTTAAAAACCCTACTGTGGTATTATCCCGGAGTAGGAACCATAGGGCTCCGCCACAGGAGGCTAAATTGCCCGACCCTACCCACCTCTCCCTATTTCCAGTGGCAATCAAAATTTCTCGACCCCACTGTCCTTGTGTCCCGTTCCATTTTTCATTTCATCATCATTTCATGTTCATTTTATCATCCACTTCATGTTCATCGCCTTAATATAGCTGGAATATTGCTGTTCGGGCGTTAAACCCCAACAAACAAACCTATATCACCTCTCGGGTGATATAGGAGTGTCGGGTTGATGCAGATTTGTCATGTAAAATTCAGTATATATCGACCGGAAGCTATATCAAACTCGAAGCCATATGTCCCCCGCCGCCGCAAAAAAAAAATAGTTTCAAAAAGTGAATCTGTAGAATATGTCGATTCAAAATGGCGGCGCAACATGGGCAAACTACGTATGGTGACTAACAACCCTACAAAATTCTAACAAAATCTGTTGAGCGGAATCTGAGGAATTGTATCCACAAGTGTGAACGGACGGACGCACGGACACCAGTATTTCTATGTCCCTTTCTGCGTAGCGGCGGATGACGGAACTCTTAAAACTATAAGAAAGCTATATTTTCATATAGTCTAGCTGGCCCGAGTGGTCATAGATGTCACAGATGTATGAGTTCGAGTTCCGCGGTGGAAAAGACAAGAAATTTGTTAGCAAATTTGACAGTTGTAACATCGTAGAGAATTTTCAGACCCTTCTATGCTTACATTATCTTCCCTGTATAAATTTGATTCGCAAAAGTATTTGCTCATCGATTAAATTGAGCTCTTTTGACGGAATGCTTTTTCGTACCCTTTAGATATTTGATACATTTTCTCTCTTTTAGATCCATCGCTTTTTTTCCGTCTCTATATAGCTCTTCTCCTACTAGCTCCTCATCTCCTTCACATTCCTCCTCAGGGGAAATAACTTTTTCACAGTGATCTTGAACATGTTTCCAGCCTTCTTCACATTGCCCCGTAGCTATTTAATGAAAGAAATATTCTTAGATTGATGAAAATTCGTTACAGCGACAACTAACCACGTGTAATTAGGAGGAGGATAATGTAGTAATTCGAAAAGCGATTCAGGAATAGATGATAAACAGTATGAAAACGTGGACATAGTTGAAAACCATTAATATGGTTACACGAAAACTATACCAAATATTGGTTCTACGTGAAAGACAGACCAACATAAATGATAATAATATGGATTTATTTGAATAATAACACCATTGACACATCGGAATGATACAACCTGTAAAAATTCAATGTGACTGTTGCATTGTTGCGTGAAGTAAGCTGCGCGATGTGGAAACTGACATGGCACCTTACGATATAATGAAATCATCCAAAGATGTAAGTTGCAACGAATATTAATCAAAGTACCCAATCAAATGCCAGGATTTTATTATGTTGTGAGGTATATTTATAGTCGATCTTAGGTTCCAGGATGCACGATGTATGTTTCCAGTTATCTCATGCAACGATGCATCGGTAATAATGAATATCAGGTTTTAATAATATGGATATATCTGAATGATAATATGAACAATTCTGAACGATACGATATGAACATGATTATCTGAATGATAACAACATTGACGTAACTAAATAATAACGAAGTGGACAAGTCTGAATGAAATAACAATATGGGCACATTTGAGTTGTAACAAAATGGGCAAGTCTGAATGGTATTAATTAAATAGGGGCATGTATGAATGACAGCAATACGGACACATTTAAATAATAACAGAATGCACACATCTGAATAATACAACATGGATAATAATGATAAAAATATGAACATATATGAAAGATGGAAATATTGACAAATCTTAAAGCGATTACAGTAGAAATAACTATGGGAAAAGAATAATCGTGTTACCTTCAATCTCTACAAATGGGAACACGAGTATCAGGACACTCCATAACAAGATAGTGGTTCTCATATCTAAAATAGATACAATGTTATTAATATTCACCATCCCGTTTTGTTAAGTATTGGTTTTATTTTACCGCAATTTTCCTTCTAACTTTAGGCAAACCCGAGTACTTGGGGAAAAAGGACTTTGGCCAATATGCATAAGTTAATTCTGTATTTAGGATCTTTAAATACGTCACGAATCGAGTTGACATTTGGCCGATTGTAGAATCCCGGGACATTATGATAAAATAGACGAAAACAGTTACCGAAATTTATAAATACCCTTATTGTAATGACATTTTGATCAAAAATACAAAATGAAAATACCAAGCCCAGGGGCGGATCCAGGATTTTAGATTGGGGCGGGGGGGGGGGGGTAAGGGACACAGTTAAAATTTTTTTAAGTTAATTTTTTTAAATATTCTTCTAGAGTGGGTGCAATGTAGATATCTTTTGTGGTAAAATTAGCGAGAAATTAAAGTTTTAACCTAAAACCGCCTAAATTTACCCCTGACAACTCAATTTATATGTGTTTTGTCGCTGAAAAGATCATGTCGCTCAAATTAAAAAAATGCAAAATGTCGCTCAATTCATCATCTCCCTGTATCACCTTCTTTATCATGTTATCATCTTTACGTTTTTGCGTCAGAATAAAATTGAGTTCTAGTCAAAATGTATCATTTCCACCCATCCTGTGTGGCATTCTAAAATACTTGTCTTTTAAAACGTTTTTCTACGTGTAAAACTTTCGCTTATCTGCATGTCCAAATTTTAAAGATTTCTGATTAAGAACACTGTACTGACATGAGTATGGTTTGACTGAAACTCTTACTTGACCATGAGAAAAATTATTAAAAATCCACTTTCTAACACCCAAAAGTGAAGATAAATTTTATAATTCTAAATACAACACAAGCTTAAATTCCATAAAAGACCACCAACGGCCCGAAACGCGTGAAAAGACAAACATACATACCGTCAGGGCGTCAGATGATACCTCACATATGTGACAAAAACTCAGATATCACCTTCAATTCTTTTTTCATCTTTTTGTACAGTTGTTGTAAAGGCGCGGTCTATGACGTCCAAATCTAAAAACAAATCTATCGAACCTATAAGCTTTTTATTGTAAACAAATTGATATTATCATTACCGCCTTTTCTTTTCTTACTTTTATGTCATTGTGATGATATATCTGTGTTTAACTTATAGAGATACAGATGTTCTGTACTATTGTTACTGTGTGGATAAAGTGACATTCGAAATGTAATTAATAACGTCCTCAAAACTGAAAACCAGTATCAATAACATCATATAACAAATCCAACTACTTAATGTATTGATATGGTATGCAATATGATATAATAATATATCACAAGGAAAAACAAATTGATTAAAAAAGTATATGTTTAAGTGTCAGTTTTGTAAGTATCAGGCAGTGGGTGAAACATGGTATGAACAAACCCATCATTTTGATAAGTGTAATTTGACAATTTACATGATCAGAATCAAGGGAAAAAAACAAGATTTTCCATATCGTGTTGCTGCGTTGAAATTGAAATGCACTGTAAATGAACATTTAAAGGGCAGATAACTCTGTCAAAACCTCATTTTTTTCTAACATTTTATTGAAAAATTTACGAGCAAATCCAATGATGCAGAGATCAAATAATGGTCTTTTCAAAGAAAGAAAGCATCCTTGAGCGATATTTTATTGTTAGATCGGTGGGGTTTTGACATGCATGTTTTAGATCTTTCTCATTGTGCCTGATTCTCACAAATACTTACACTTAATAGACTCAGTACATTGAACAGCATCTTAAAGTATTGGTTGATCAACAGACCAGTTGTTTTTATAATTTCATTTTGATATCGACTTGAAGACGTTATACATGCAGTGTTTAAATACAGGAATCTGTAAGAATCAGGCAAGATCGAAAATTAAACGAACAAATTCGACAATTGTAGGCACATAGTTTATGGACTGTTGAAGACGATTTGACATTTCGTTGTCAATAAAGCGAGTTCAAAGTTGCAATAGAAGGGTATGGTAAAGTCAGTTATCTCCCTTTATTTGATGATGAACTTGCAATTCATTTACATGTAATTTATACTTTAATTTTACCAAATTTAGCCATTTTTTTTTTGTTTAGATATCACCACTTTACGATTAAAATACTAAATTTGTGAAAAGTCCGATTAAAATAATGTACTTTTTTAAAACTTAAAAACTGATATTTCTGTTAATCTACGAGATTATTTTCCAAGATTCAGACGTAGATCTTTTAAATGACGCTTTCCTGAAAAGAAGTCATCAGTTTTCCTTGTGATTGACCCCATGCTCAATGTGCTAATTTTCCAAAACTTTTCGATAAGCGCATTGGTAGCAACGGGTTTACCAAAATGGTCACACAATTTAGAGTGATCTCGATGATGTATAGGTTATACTATGCTTAATAATGGTATATGAAAGAGAATTATCGAGGCGAAGCCAAGGGATTTTTTTTTCATAATCATGGTTAACCATGGTATAAACACTTTAGCCTGTACTTCATTTTCGATTGGTTTTTGATGATCAGTGATTGGTGAGTAAATGGGACAGTGACATGTTGAAATAGTTCACTGTGGAAAACATTCATTTGAATGGGAAATATTGTTGTACATGTATTCTTGCATTGAGCATGAAGAGTTAGAGACGATCGTTTGATTGAGGTAAATTAAACGTTCTTTATGTAGGAAACTTACATTCCGATTACAGTATGCTTTGAAGATTTTTATTGAAACATTATAATTTGAGCTATTGCCATCACTTGGCGTCCATTGTCGTCCGTCGTCGTCGTTAACATTTTTATAAAAGCTCTTCTCGTCTGACACTGCTTGACCGATTGAAACCAAATTTGGTAGGAATGTTCTTTGGTGTATCCTGCATAATAACGATGTGAAGATTTTTTATTCGTCGAAAAACATGGCCGCCGTTACTAAAAATAGAACATAGTGGTCAGACAATAGTTTTTCGCATATATCTCCAAAACCGTTAGACAAATTCTGACATAGGGTAAAAGTGTTCAGCATGATGAGGTCTATATGTGGTCAAATTCGTTTTAATCATAGCATATCATAGCTGGGAAGGATCCAGGATTTCAGGATAGGGGGCGTGAATAAAACTGAGGGCCGGACGAAGCAAGGCAAGACAATCTTTCGGGTAGAAGTTGTGAAAAAATAAAGATTTCATTTTACCTCAATTTATAGTCGGGGTCGTCCCATTTGAAAGCTCACCCTAACAGGAGCGTAATCAAAGTTTTGAAAAGAAGGAGGGCAACATGTTTTTCATGCTTCTTCTGTCCAAATTTTGTTTGAAATTAGCAAAGTTTTCTAAATAGAGGGGGTTTAACACGGGACTCATCTGGATCTGCAACTGCGCATGAATTCATTTAAAATGGCGCTTTGATATAGTTGTATCACTTTCAGCTATATCAATGTGCATTTGATTGTTAGCATAAGTAAGTTATATTCCAGATTTGCCTTCATTACAGTCTGAAATCTATTTTTAATTCAAGAAAGTATCATCGGGTTGATGTGTAATTCAAGAAAGTATCATCGGGTTGATGTGTAATTCAAACATTGTATCATGCGGTAATATGAGTTATATCTCAGCTTTTAGATAAATTTCGAACATACTTATTCAGATTCCCCTCTCAAAATGATATTTAAAATACTCAAGAAAAAAAAAACTGAATAAAAACTTAAGTCAAATACCACTCTCCAGATCAAAAGCAAATGCAAATCAATTATTTCCTTTATGGCCAAAGTGTCATAGGATTGGGTGAAATCATATACAATTACAACAAAATGTAAAGCTTCAACACTTTCAAAACTGTATTGCTTTAATTTTAGGGGATTAGAGTTTTGTTTTTGTTTTTCTTGAAAAAGGAACTTATTTGATTTTCTCCATGTTGATTGTTATTCTGTGTTGCTACAACGGATCTACAAAAAGGTATCATTTATAACAGCGAAGTAAATCCGTTTGGACCGTTACGAGTCATTGGATCTTCTTGTGACTTCAGAAAAGCAGATATACAGTGACGGATCCAGATTTTTGAAAATTGGTTACAGATGAGTTCCAGGCTGTTGTTTGCGCACATTTGTCCCAATTTTTCGCAGAATTTTCCCAATAATAGGGGTTCCATCGCCGAATCCCCTGGATCCGTCACTGAAATAAATGTATGTCTAGGGAATTACATGCACATTTTTTCATGTAGAATCCGAAATTCTGGCTTTCCTTAAATTAACAGTCTCAGATTAGAATATTAGAGCTATCAATGAATTATATGCAGATACAGTTTTAACTTTGATAAAATTTTCTTTTTTTTTGTTCATTTTCATGTTCCAATTTTTTATACCTTTAGGCTTCAAAACGGCAATATCTGATTATTTCTGGCATCAATTTCACAAAAAGTCGTAAGTGCAAAGTTGGTAGTAAGTAATGACGTCATAACAGAAAATAGCATTGTTACGTCATAACTTACGATCAATTTTACACTTACGACTTTTTGTGAAATCGACGCCTGATTTAAATACAGGTTATGCTATGGTTAATCCATCCTCCCAAGTCAGGGTTTTGAGTTTACCTGACATGTTGAAACAGTACATTGTGAAAAACATCCATTTGAATGGGGAATGTTGTTGTATTATTGCAAATGTAGAGGCTCTACATTCCATTTTTTTTAAATTTGCGTTTGACCTAACCACAAAAACCACGAATATCGGTATCCCACGTACAGTAGATTTCTTGCAGTACGTATACAAGTATTGTTGAACTGAAAACGATGGTGTGGCATTGAACTAACTACAGATGATTGAGTGTAGGGTCAGTTATCTGGGTCTTTAATATAGGTCCAAATTGAAGGCCATTGAATGTCACAGTTTCGTGGCTAGTAGATAAGAAACATTTACAGACAGCATGGCGGTGTTCACAGTTCTCCTGCTGACATGTATTCTCCCTTGCATCGTAAAAGGTGATGGTAAGAACCTACTATACATGTACAAACTTCATAGGCGGACCCCCCCCCCAAAAAAAAAAAAAAAAAAATTGGGGGGGGGGGGGTAATTTGTTGTTAATAATATCGGAAATCAATTGATATCACTGAACCGGGCCAGTCTTTGTCCAATAAGCCTCTTACTAGCCTCTTTCCTGTCTGAAATTCTGGAACCGCCACTGAACCACTGAATTTTGTTTCAATTCAGAAATATTTATTAACTATTCCCATCAAATCACAACGTCATCATATCAATCACCACTACTTGTAATGGTGGATCCAGAGATTTTGGGGGTAGAAAAAGCGGTTCAAAGCTATTATTTGCTCACTTTTGCCCAAATTTTGCGAGAAATAAAAAAAATCCAACAAATAGAGGGGGAGTCCACGACCACCAGAGTCCTCCCCTTGGGTCTGCCAATAACGTAAATATGTTGAGAAATATAATCTTCATGCATAATAAACATAATACTTGTAAGTCGATATAAACCAGACATCTTGACAAGATAAATACTACTTCATCAATTTTAAGACAAACCACAATACGACTAAATGAACATTGACTAAAAATCCAATTACTTATAAAAATAAAATTCATCAATTCAGTCCATCTGTTAACTTAATTAATCTAATATAATATAACTGTAAACTAGTACAATCTCTATAAACAGACGAATTCTTCATTTTATATCATATCGACTTAATATCCATTTTAATCCATTCCCCATCACCATGCAAATAAAAATTCTCTAGAAACGCAGACGCGATCTGGTCCACGACTCCATAGCAATTGTAATGACGTAGCCGTCTTTCCGGTTCCTGTCAACGATTCTGTTGTTTTTACTTCGTGTAGCTTTGTGACATTGCTTTAGATGTTATTGTCGGTACCCTTCTTATTACTTTGCTATATAGAAAACGTTTAGCGAAAATAACTGGTCCTAGTCTTTGTAGAACAAAATAGAAACGATAAGTTTTTTGTTTTATCAAAAAAGCTGTTGATTGTTTAATATAACCGATAGTTCATTAAAATACATTTTGTCTGGTTTTAGGGGGCTTCGATCCAAACACGTTCGACCCAAACGGCGCTGGATTTGGTAGTAGCGGTTCCCAGTCTTCATCATCGTCTAACGGAGGATCTGGATTCGGAACAGGTTCAAACAGTGGTGGAATGACGGGTGGATTCGGCAGCGGTAGTTTTGGTTCGAATTCGGGAAGTGGTGACAATGGATCTGGTGGCTTTGGTGGCAGTGGTTTCGGAATGGGGAGCAGCAGTGGAAGCGGAAGTAAAAGTGATAGCTTGACTGGAGGCTTCGGTGGCAGTGGTTTCGGAATGGGATCAAGCAGCGGAAGTGGGAGTGGTGGGTCAAGTGGAGGTTTCGGTGGCAGTGGTTTCGGCATGGGTAGCAGCAGCGGAAGCGGAGGTGATAGTTCAGGTGGAGGTTTCGGTGGCAGTGGTTTCGGAATGGGATCAACTAGTGGAAGCGCAAATGGTGGATCAAATGGAGGCTTCGGTGGCAGTGGTTTCGGAATGGGAAGCAGCAGCGGAAGTGGAAGTGGGTCGAGTGGAGGGTTTGGTGGCAGTGGTTTTGGAATGGGATCAAGTAGTGGAAGCGGAAGTGATGGGACAAGTGGGGGCTTCGGAATGGGAAGCAGCAGTGGAAGCGGAAGTGGTGGGTCAAGTGGAGGCTTTGGGGGCAGTGGTTTTGGAATGGGATCAAGCAGCGGAGGCGGAAGTAGTGGATCAAGTGGTGGCTTCGGTGGAAGTGGTTTCGGAACGGGAAGCAGCAGTGGAAGCGGCAGTGGAGGTGGTGGATCAAGTGGAGGCTTCGGGGGTAGTGGTTTTGGAATGGGATCAAGCAGTGGAAGCGGAAGTGGAGGGTCAAGTGGAGGCTTCGGTGGCAGTGGTTTCGGAATGGGCAGCAGTGGAAGCGGCAGTGGAGGTGGTGGATCAAATGGAGGCTTCGGGGGCAGTGGTTTTGGAATGGGATCAAGCAGTGGAAGCGGAAGTGGAGGGTCAAGTGGAGGCTTCGGTGGCAGTGGTTTTGGAATGGGCAGCAGTGGAAGCGGTAGTGGAGGTGGTGGATCAAATGGAGGCTTCGGGGGCAGTGGTTTCGGAATGGGATCAAGCAGTGGAAGCGGAAGTGGAGGGTCAAGTGGAGGCTTCGGTGGCAGTGGTTTTGGAATGGGCAGCAGTGGAAGCGGCAGTGGAGGTGGTGGATCAAATGGAGGCTTCGGGGGCAGTGGTTTCGGAATGGGCAGCAGCAGCGGCGGCGGTGGTGGTGGCTCAAGTGGAGGTTTCGGTGGAAGTGGTTTTGGAATGGGAGCTAGTAGTGGAAGCGAGAGTGGTGGGTCAAGTGGAGGCTTCGGAATGGGATCAAGCAGTGGTAGCGGAAGTGGTGGGTCAAGTGGCAGCTTTGGTGGCAGTGGCTTTGGAATGGGATCCGGAAGTAGCAGTGGTAGTGGGACAGGAGGTTTTGGGAGCGGTTCAGGATTTGGAAGTGGATCTGGATCTACCAGCTTTGGAGATGGTAGTGGTTCTGGATCAGGTGGATTTGGAAATGGAGATCTTGGCAGTGGATTTAGTAGTTCAGGGTTCGGGTCTGGTACTGGATCAGGAAGTACAGGATCTGGTTCATCAGGAAGCGGATCCTTTGATCCAAATGCTATTAATGCTAACTTTAGAGGTAAAAAATAAAAACTTCGTATTTTCAAATATTTTGTTTTCAGTTTCGTTGTAGTAATCAATGGAATTGTGTTACATTTGTATCGGCGACTTACAGAAAAAAAAAACCGAATTGTCGTAGAATTATATATTACATATATAGCGATGATGTTTCACGCTACAAAGGCTTCCTTTAAAAAATTCAAAGATAAGTTAAATCTGGTAGGATGCGTTCTATACATGAAGTTTAAAGCTCGAGTAATATGTTGGAAACAATATATCACGATGCACTCATGCATTAAAAAACAAAACAAAACAAAACAAAACACTGTGATCTCTGGCTTAGTAATACATGTATATGTCAATATCAATATTTACCGTATTAGCCTTGTTAGCCGAGTAGTCTAGAGCGTCGGAGTTGGTGCAGGCGGTGTTGCCATTGATGTCAAAGAGAAGAGAAGGGGTTCGAATCCCGCTGAGGGAGGTTCAAATTTGCAACCTCGCATCGACCTACAGTTGGGGTGTAGCTTAGACTTGATTGTATATATGCATCCTTGTATTAACATTCTATGCTGATCCTCGCCTTGCATGTTCAGTATCTATATAGTAATACTAACAGGTAAGGTGGTAGAGTTCCCACACTCCATCTGACTTCTTATATGTATTATATACTTGGTGTGGCTGTATTTATATACCGTTGCATGCAAATCCTCTACTGCCTTACCTGATAAATCTATATTTTTTGGCCGAGTGGTCTAGAGCGTTGGACTCAGTGCAGGCGGTGTTGCCATAGGTGTCAGAGAAGAGACTATATGGAACGACCAAAAATTAGCATCGCAAATTTGACAGTTTTAATATAGTTGGGAATTTTTCAGACCTTTCTATATGTTTACATTATATTTCTCTGTATCAATTGATCCGAAGGAGCAGTGAAGCGAATAGAGTCGTCACATTCTGAAAAATTCCGAACGATATTAGAACTGTGAAATTTGCGATGCATGTCAGTCTATTTAAGAATCGGGCAGTTTACGAAACATGGTATAGAAAAACCACAATTTTGATTGTGTAATTTGACTATTTGCACCATCAGAATCGTGGAAAAAAGACAATCTTCCATATCATTTTGGAAAATTGAGTTATAATTTTATTGAAATGCACGGTAAACGAACATTTGAATGGCAGGTAACCCTATCAAAAACCTCATTTTTCTAACATTCTATTGAAAAAATTCTGAGCAAATCCAGGGATGCAGAGATCAAATAATGGTCTTTTCAAATAGAGAGAGTATCCTACAGTAATATTGCATTGTCAGATCGGTGAGGTTTTGACATGCATGTTTCTGATTTTTCCCATTTAGCCTGATTCTTACGAAGACTTACACTTAATGCATTGAATTTTGGTGGTATGTCTGTCCTGTGCTGCATTTAATTTATTACAATATTATTTAAAGTGGATTTTAATACCAAAATTGTTCTTGTATACAAACTTTGCATAATCAAAAATAGAAAATATATCTGATAATAAACATTGACTGGTAAAGTTTCTGCATAGGAAGTTTCATAATATCTGGTAATAAAAATTGACTGGTTGTAAAATTTTACCAACTGTTAAACATGGCAATCATAATAAGCACTCAGTATAAAGCAGGCTTACTTTTATTTTCAGAAAAATTACAACAAATAAGAAATACAAAACAAAACAAGTGATTGACCAGAAACAATCCTCTAGCCTAGGGCCTTTAACATTTCAGGATAATATTCCCCTTAAATGAATCAACCTTTTTTTGTTATGATACTAAATTTACTCTTTAAAATTTCAACCTATATATGTAATATCTAAATTTCCCCTTCAAAAATTCAACCTTTTTTGTGTTATAATATAACATCTAAATTTCCCCTTCAATGAATCAATCTATATATGTTATGCATCATTCCACATGAACATCAAACCGAAGGTGGCACATCATTAGTTCAGTCATTTATTTTTCACACCAAATACATTTAAGAGGGTGTCCATGCTAAAAGTTGGCAGTGGGAGGCACATGACAAATTTTTGTTTTAAAAATTTTTTCACATATTTCATATCACAAATGCATCCTTTTTCAAAGTCGAATGTAGGTTTTTGATTAAGTTCAGTGATGAGAAACAAATTACATAGAAAGCATTGAAATTCATTGAAGAAAGGGAGACAACTCTTTCATTTAAAAAAAAATGTAGCTCTATTAGAGAACTTTAAATGTATTTTCAGAGCAATCCATTGTTGATTTAAAACAAACTTTGTCCTATTTGACATACCTATGGTATATACATTACATGGCAACAAAAAAAATCAGCGATATAAAATTTACCCTGTGTCACCCATATTATAGGACCTGCCAGATTTTTACATGGACATCCTCTAAAACATAAAGATAATATTGGTCAAAGGATTAGTTTCCTCTCTTTTTTATAAGTTCCAAGTAAAAATAAGAGCAATGACTTCTGAATAGTAAATGAACCCACATCCCAACTCAACTTAATCTGTAATTTCATGTCTAAAACATTGTGTTAATGTTTGAAACATTAAACTGTGTTTGAACTATCAAAGGTATACTCAAGTATTTGAAAGACAAACAATTAGCCTACAATTAGGTTTTATATTATATAGATATCAGTGATTTATTGAATATACCATGTGTAAAAAATTTCGATAATTTATACTGTGAAATAAATTTGGTATTTTCACTCCTGGACTTTCTCCCACCACAACATGAATATCAACCTCCCGATCTAAAAATTTTAAATTTATGATATAAATAGCAAAGTATCATAACAAAAATCTATAGAAAGGATAATCAACTGGTTATTGTGAATAATCAAAATATTATCACTCATGCCAAGAATGCATTAAGATTTAAATCGAGCTCGGAACAAGTTCTGCACACTCGTTAAATCTTAAGCTTTTATCGGCGCTGGAGATCATACATGTATTTTGGTTATTCACACTCTTTATTCTAGACAATTCAGCAACAAAAGTCTCCTAACTTTGCCATATGATGGTATTTTATAGCACTCAATAACGCAATGATAAAAAAATTTCCTTCTTCAATTCAAGATGTGATAGTTTCCTGATAAATTGGTATAAAAAAATCCATTTTACATGTAACATCATGATCATGATGTGAGTTGCACTTCATATGCTTTGTTTGAACAGAGAAACCAACAAACCAAAATTTATATCTAGACATCCAACACATGGAACCCTGGGATGCTTACCCTCCTTGCTCTTTACTCAATTAAGCATACTTTTTGGGAATTTTGTATCTTGACATGTTGAAGAGCTCTGTCATACTACCGAAAAGGAATTTTTTTCAAATGATCAAAATTCTACTGTTATTAATATATTTAATATTTTGGGTGAATCCCTTGAGACTAATGAGAAAAAAATTCTTAATTAAAAAATGAATTTCACTTTGATAATAATGCTCATAATCAAAATGGTACTTCATATTTAGGATTTTGATATAATTCAAAATCTTCCCAAAAAACAGAATTCTGATTGTTTATGGTATTTTTATTAAACGATATGTAAAATGGCCAGCAGGCAACTGAGCCACTCTACATTTCCAATATTGATATTAAGAAAACTTCATGTGATTTTTGCAGATTAGAATTATATACATTGTAACAAAGACCAACAACTGTTTCTTACAAGAAATATACATACACTATCTCCTTAAACATTGGTTAGAATTTACATAAAATATCAATTTCACCACTGCTTAAAATAATAAAATATCAATTTAACCACTGGTTAAAATACATAAAATATCAATTTCACCACTGCTTAAAATAATAAAATATCAATTTAACCACTGGTTAAAATACATAAAATATCAATTTAACCACTGGTTAAAATATACATAAAGTCTGAATTTAAACATTGGTTTAAATTCAATATAAAAAAAAAACAACATTTAAGAAAAAAGTAAAAAACAAACAAAAATGAATTCTGTTTTAATTACACAAAGGTTTTGCTTTTAATGTATATAGTTCACTATTTGTGACAATAAAATCTTACATCCCCCCATTTGTAATTAAGAAAAAAAAACCTTGAAAAAATAGTTCTAAATTTGATGTCATACATACAGTAACACACAGAAATATTTACAAAATGGCAAGACAACTTCGTTGGAAATATTATGCATACAGACCAGAGAATGAAAAAAAAATTCCTAGATTCTCATTGAACATTTTTCAAAAATAAGGGTGATTTCATTTTAATTAGTTTAAGTGAAAAGTGCTGTCAATTTACAAGAAATCAACCTAAATTGGGAAAAAAATCAAAATAAAATTCTTTGGGGAGGGTGAAAAATTGGGTCGGGAGGGGATAAGAATCTGGGATATTTTTCATTTTGGCCTACATGAAAGCAAAATAAGGAAAAATTTACATGTAACTTCAGATAATTTTTTTAAATTTAAATTGTTTGAATTATCTATTATGGAGATATTCGATGAAATCATTCTTTGCATAAAAAAGACTTGAATAAATCAAAATTTAATGTGATAACACTAATTAGAGGTAAAAAAAAATCACTACAAATCTCCTAAAAACTCGGATAGCAGATTTACGTTTTGAACAATACATTTAATTTGTAGCTTCAAGTAAATACAGACATTCATTTAAGGAGGTAGACTTAGGGTAAGGGACATAACTCATAAAGTCAGTGATATGTTTGTATCATAATCAATTTCACCAAAGGCTATCAAGCTTTCATTTGACACAGAATGAAATCAGTCCAAGTTACTTTGATGCTTACATGAGATTGATGTAAAATGGTGAATATAAACGTTCAAATGATTTGTAAGAGTTGTGTCCCTTACCCTAGGTCTACCTCCTCAAACTAAAGGAAATGCACAAAACACCTTAATTTTCAAAAAAAAAAAATATAAACAAACAAAATCTTAAAACAAAGGATTAAAGCTATGGAGAGAAACAGCGACAAAGTCACAACAACCTTAACACATGTGTAACAGCAAAATTAGATGCTGACTAATTTCATATGAAGTATAACTTAACAAAAACACTTCTTTCAAAGCTGTTCTTTTCTGTACATAAGTGATAATATAGAATATCAGGATAGATGAAAGACATGCTTCACAATCATAGGTACTGGGAACAAGACTAAGCTTCTCACTCCCCCTTTTTATAAAAACCTAATTTAAAATTCTTTTCCGAAGATTTCAGTTATAATAGTGATAATTTCTGTTATGATATTAACACACATATACTGTAAATAACATTTTTTTACAATCTACTGCAATTTAACCATCCACGGTGGTTATTGAAAATATAGATAGTAAACTTGCAGCAGATAGTCAACAAATGTTATCTTGTAATAGAATTTAACACTAAGATAACTGAAATCAGTAGAAAATGAAAAAAAATCTGATTTTGAAAAAAAAGGGGGAGGGTCAAGAAATTTGGTCCTCTCCCCAAGTGCCTGTGTACACAATAGGTAAATATACCTCAACAATTTCACTGTAGGTATAATGTAATTATAAAATCAACAACATTCTATAGACAACTAAGAATCAGATAAATTTCATTTCCATACAACAGGAAAATTTCAACTCAAAACAGAAAGCTTGAAAAGAAAAGAGAAAAATAATTCATAATTTGATCTCCTTTTGCATCAATGAGTTTTTAAAACTTCTCTATGTCAAAAAATTAACAATAATATCTCTCTAAGGCTGCAATCTGTGCCTAAGGCTTTTTTTCTGCTACAAGCCTGTACTATATTTTACAAAAATCATTACATGTACTGCAAAATTTGTCATAATTAATGATGTCTCAAATGCTATTTTCAATCATGACACAATCAGTAACAACTATTTCTACACTTACAACTTTTTGGGAAGTTGAATTCTTAACCACGAAAAATTACCATTTCTTATTTGATGTTTCTAAATTTCAATACATTTCTACTTTTCTCTATCAATGCTTACTCAGACTAAAAACAACAGGCTTAAGGCACAGACTGAAACAGGGGTGGATCCAGGATTTCAGGTTAGGTGGGGCGTATGCCCTGCAAGCTTGTACTTGGATCCACGCCTGTGAGACAAATGCAAATCTTATGATTGTCAATGGTTATGTTATATCATTTTCATCAATTCCAACTAACAGTAACACTTTGTCACATCAAATGCTAATATCGGTAATAAACTATGTAAAAAAATCTCACAAAATCTCAAGGACCATGTGATGTTATCATAGATATATTTAACTTCTCTAACTCTTGTGTACATATGACAGAATTAAGATTAAAAACAAAAATGCAATGCAATCTAATTAAAATAAGAATTTTCTATTTAAGTTTTACTGCATACAAGACCCATCCATTACAGTCTGATTTAAGGTGGACCTAGGGTAAGGGACACAACTCTTAAAAATCATTGGAACATTTCTATTCAGCATTTTACATCAATTTTATGCAAGCATCTAATTAACTAGGATTCATTTTATTCTGCTTCAAAGGAAAGCTTGAGAGGCTTTGGTGAAATTAAATATGATGCAAACATATCACTGATTACATGAGTTATGTCCCTTACCCTAGGTCTACCTCCTGAAAGCGACTAATTACTCCTTAAGATAAGTCCATGTTACAACTTGTTACTCTTCAAGATATTTCCTTGTTACAGTTTTACATGACACACACAGAACATACATGTATATCTGGTCAGTTTCAGGTCTTTTATGCTGGGAACATTATCAAATATCTTATTTTTATCAAAGCGAAATGTAGACTATCTGTAAAAACATGTAGGAACGTGCTGTACACATTTAAGTAGCAGTCCTTATAAATATCTGACAGGAAGTGATATATATGTCAGAAACCAACATATTTGTTTTCATTTCTAATTCAGAAAGAGTTACAAGAGTACAGACCACATAACCAGTCTTAACTTTTCATTCTGTTTTTGCGCTGTTTAGATAAAAATAAAATTAATGTAAATTGTGCCTGAAATTGACAGTAAGCAAGGAATTTCATTTGTAATTTGGTAGATTGAAGAAGGAGACGAATACATGCTTTTCTCAAAAACACAGATCTGTATTCAGAAACTAACAAAAAATATGACGTATACAGACAGAAAAAACATTGCTACTTATCCGTTTTTCTGCAACTTGTATCACTTCTCCTTTTGGCAGCCTGAATTTTATATGTATTGGTGCTTCAGCATAACAAGAGTTCTTACAATCAGTGTATTATGAATATAAGTCTGTGATAATAAAGAATTTTGATTGGTTTACACAAAGTGGATTTCTCACTGTATACAAAATCAAAATAATATCAATCAAAAACAAAAATTTCATTGAGCTTAGGAAGCTGCATTCTGATTGGTCGATGCATTAGAGTCTGCTGACAGACTTGTTGTCTGCTGTAAGTCTGTTGTTGTATTTTGATACAGGGACTGAGGTGAGACTGTGTTTTGGTAGTCACGCAGTGCTGGATTCTGATTTGTTGATTGACTGTTACCAGTATTTTGATTGGCTATCTCAGTATAAGGAGGTGGCTGAGGAAGCCCTATATCTGTGTTGATAGGCACTGCATCTTCAAATAAAAAATACATTTAAGGAGGTAAACCAAGGGTAAATGACATAACTCTTGAAATCAGTGATATGTTTGTATCATATTCAATTTCACCAAAGCAAATCAAGGTTTCATGTAATACAGAATGAATCAGTCCAAGTAACTTTGATGCTTAAATGCAATCAATATAAAATGATAAATACAAACTTTCCAATGATTTGTAAGAGTTGTGTCCCTTACCCTAGGTCTACCTCCTTAATATAAACAAAGGGAACAGTACTGATCATAATGAACAAAGGCATAAAGTTAAATAAAAAATATTTTAAAGAGCAGTGTATTATAAGGCCTAAGTACAAACATGTATGAAAGGATTCATCATGATATAGATGCATCATGATACTTATTGGTCAAGATACAATATATATCTGACTGAGGTATTGATACGCTACTATAAAGTTCATGTTTACGTTTTTGACCTAATTTTTTTATTGGAATCGTTGGAAGGTAAAGCTTTCCTATTTCTGGCCTCTTTTTACTTGTATTAGAATAAATTGGGTCAGATTTTAAAGTTTCTCTATTTCTGCCCCATATATACCTGCATTTGAATAACCTGGATAAGGTGGTGCAGTTTCTTTATTCCCTGGGTACATTCCTGGTTGTAATACAACCTAAAATAGAAAAAATAATATAAATCTTTTTCTTTATGATCTGGTCTTTTTATCTACATCTTAGACAGCTAGAAATTTGTGGTATCATACCATGGATGATGTGATATAAACAAGTGATATACAAAAAATTGCCATTACCATTGGTTGTTGTGTGATAATGTCATGCAGTCTTTCAAATCTAATTGGTTGATAGAAACCTGACATTTCTTACGTTGTTCTAAAAAAAACAACTGATGATGTCATAGAAGAGTATCCCTGGAATTTCTGCAATGTCAAATTCAGAATGTTAAGTGGTTCAAATTTTCTGAAAGAATCATAAAGAAAAAAAGTTGGTATTTTGTGATATTCAACTTTAACTAATTATGAAATCTTTAATTTAAGGAGTTCAATGCCACCTTATGATAAATTATCTATTTATAGTAGCAAATGTCAATCACTTCCAAATTAAGTCGCAGATAGAACATCAAACTGACACATGTACATGTTTTTTTTTTCCAATCTATCAAGATAGTCCTAGTTTATGTGACGAAAACAAACTTTTCTTAAATAAATCTACATTTAGTAACAGCCCCCTTGCAGGCCATTGTCTTAAATTAAAGACAGCTTCATTCTTCTTTCCACGTCCCATGCACATGCAAATTGCATGTACACAGTATATTGAAATCTTACAAAGTGGACAGAGATCTGTTATGTTTGAAAAGACTTCCACATGGACTGAATTTTATAATACAAGCCAAATTTTAGTCTAAGAATCTTTTAAAAATGTCTGTAACTATACCTCTAAAAATAGTACCTATTAAAAACTTAAAATTTGGCATCTGCAAATTGACCTACCATATGATACTTGTACATATAAACAAAGAAACAAAAAAGTGTGAATGTAAAAGGTCAACATTGAAGATTTCTAGACTTGAAAATGTCAGCTTCTAAAGGTACAGGTGTATTGTACAACCATATAATTTTTCCTACCTCAGAATATGGAGGAGGTTGGTACACATTGGCATAGGGCTCAGCCCCAGGCCCTGAGTAGGCATATGGTGTTGTGTTAGGCTCCCCAGATGCAGTAAGTATAATTGTTCTGGATCGTCTTGTGCTGCGGGCAGGAGAACTTGTCCTTCCGTGGATTAACCTTTGGCGTTGTTTGTAATATCCACATCCTCCAAAACACGACATTAATACAAATAGTATGATAAACCTGAAAAACAATGACGTTGATTCAACATTTCTTTTACATGTATACAATTCAAGCTAGAATATGAAAATAAAAGGGAACAGGAGGAGGGTACTTTAGTTTGCAATGTGCTTGACGTACCACAGACTTTAAATTTGTTAAAAACTTGAAGCAAAAAAGAACTCATTTATAATATTTATTTCGTATTGAAATGGCTTAGTTGATATTGTTTATCAAAATCTCATCAAGACACTTTGAAATGAGTGACACAGGGACACTATGAGGGGGCAGAGTGGCACAGCATTCCAACATTTCTATCTAGTTAGAACATTGATATAGAAGTGCAACCTTAAAGCATACGAATGTAATAATAGGATTTTTTTTTAAACCTGTCAGTCCAAATGAAATATTGCTCTTTTCAAACATGATGTATATACAAATATATGGATAAAGCTATATTGTACAAGAAACAGTTAGGTTCTCTTAAATATTGAGGTCTAAGGGAAGTAACTCATTTCATTAATAATAATAATAATAAAAAAAAAAAAAACAATGTAAGGCATCTAACACCTAACATATGCCCTTATCTTCTAAAGATCTTCAATGATTACTGATAGGACAGCAACCATACACCTACCTCATGGTACAAAATAAATTGTGATACAAGTGTGATAATACGACACATTTCAATTTGATACAGCAAGCTGTCCTCTATACATGTATTTTCTTTAATTTGGAATAAGAAATATTCAAAAGATTTATTCAAATGATCAATTTTGTTGAGGCCAGGTTTCATTCTAGAACTTTGATCTTCACAAATATTAATGGATTTTTCCAACAAAGACATGTCCTACTTTACTACATGTATTTGCATAGTTATTTCATCAATTGTTCGAAAAAAAAGTTGTATTTTGACCTGTATCGCACTGTATCGAAACCTCAGTTGGATGTAATATATTGTATTGTGACGTAATATATTGTATTGTGACCAAAAGTATTATGATACATCGATATCATAATAAATCGTTTCATCCTTCATTACTGATCACCTTGTGGGGTAATAAACTACATGTACAATGTATGTCCAAAAACTCTTACGGTAATGATGGCAAAAGCTAAAAACAGGAATAACAAAAATAGGAATTGTGGTAAAAATTAATCTTGATCATGTTGATCAGTATAAAATATTTACATTTTTTTTTTACATCTACAGTGTAGTTAAAATAGACCAATTCAAATTTCACTACAAATCTAGGTAAGCTAATGAATATTTTAAACTGATATCAGACTGCAACACAAGAGGATTATGACCTACCAAAAGTACCAGAGATTCCAGAAGGACATCCTATAACCATAGATATAGTCATCATTGTTGTCATGACAACAGCTTCCATCACAACAGGTATATGGACTATGACAACTGTAAAATAAGACAGAAACTATAATTAATTGTCCTGACATGGAACTTATGACTATTTGACTATGGCCCAAAAAATGATCGTTTCCTGTTTCAATGCAAAAAAATTCAGGTCAGTAGGTCACCATTTATTTTTTATTTTTTAGATTTTTTTGTTTTGAAATTCCAAGGAGGTCCGATCAACAAAGCTAACATTGATCAGAATAAAAAGAAACTCAGAACTGGAAATGAAAAATTTCCTAAATTTTGGTTATGGAAATGACTTTTTTTTACACAAACTTCAGGTCGATAGGTTTCAGTCCAGGCCGGATCGGGAAACAGGAAACAACTACTACCTCCATCTATCTCAATTTTGAAGGAGTAACACAAGTACATGTACATGTATATGTACAAGTACAGATTTTCAAATTTAATTTCAAGAGTGATTTAGTTTATACACTTTTCAAATCAATGATCTACTTGAACAAAGTCAAAAGTTTGCAATAAATCGTCAATTAATAGGATTGAAGATCTAGGTTCATTTGTCAATGAAATTTCATGCAAGTCCTACAAAATTTAGGGTTCTAAACCTCTGACCACCCTTATTTTAACCCCAGTGGTCCTATTCACAAAAAATCATAACAGTAAAACTAGTCATAAGTTATGACGTCACAATACTTTGATTTACTATGACGTCATAACTTACGACTAATTTTACACTTACGACTTTTTGTGAAAAGAACCACAGAAATTGTTGAAATTGTTCATGCTGTCTTGAAACACAGAGGAGAGCTTTATAAAAGCAAAGAGGTACATGTACTGTGTTTATTTACAAATGTAATGTAATCTTACTTGACCATGGAAATACTACCCCTTGAGCATACCCTTGTCATTTTATCAAACTTCAGCAGACGTTTATGTTAGTCTTTTTACATGCTCAGATCAAGAATAAAATTAAAAAAAAAAAACCTTATTTGTAGTAATTTAAAGATAAATATTGGAATTTGTGTTATTTCATCAGATACTTCTTCTTTTAAGAAATATCTGAAAGAGTGAGCAAGTTCGGTTTTGATCACAGGTGGACTTTCTAACATGTCATTAAAACATCATATCTTTCTGAAAATTCTCTGAGTTACTTCAATTAATTTGTATACGTAATGGTGCTGCACGTGTACTGTTAATTTAATTATGCAATCAACAGATCATTTACAGGTAAGACACAGTCACAGATGGCTGCACATTGGCTACTAATATTGACACACACCTGTCAATTAATTTCCAATACACAATTAAGAGACAGGTAGATAGGATGTTTATACACTAAAAAAACCATGCAGACTGTACATGTTATTTATAAGGGTTAACAATTTTTATGTCAGATATTAGAAAATGGTCATTGGTCGTTAGCAAAATTTGTTGGTCAATAGCCCTTGAGTGTACTGTACAAATGTACTTGTTACATAAACTTACTCTTTATCTTTGGAGCATGTTACAGCTACAACCTGCAAAATTAAAACTTAAAATGATACAAATGTACATGTACAAATTAAATTCCAATAAAAACTGTACTACAATTTAAGCATTATAGATAATCAATTATCTTTTATATAATTGTAGTTCACATTTATTTAAGGATTGGTTATTAGTTTTTCAGTCTATGAAGATCAACAACAAAGTGGTACACTACTCTGACAGTGGTAGCCAATAACATCATTATTTCTTAAGATTTCTTATATTTTTTTTTCAGAAGTTGTTGCCATGTTGGGCATAAGCTACCATTCAAAGTTTTTTAACAAAATTGTGAATATCTCTTTCAATTAAAAAAAAAATAAAATGTGGATTACCAGTCACAAAGTGGTGTACCATTAGGTCAGTGATCAGCACCTAAAATAACCGAAAACCAGATGTAAATGTATGTACCCAAAAACCTCAATAAAATTTGTTTTTTGTTGTATGATTGCTTCCTACGTTATTTAAGTTTACAAACATTTTTTTAAAAATTTGTTTTATGCATCTTACAACACTTTCATTACCCAACAAAAGTCTGTAATAATCAATATGGCATCGGAAAGACAAATAACTGATTCTAAGTACATGTATGTATGCCATATTAATTTATATTATAGATTTAAATTGGGTAACTACATTTAGAATGTGGGTACACCCCGAAATGTATAACCTGTACCCATACTAAATTTACCGTACCCAAATAACTATACATTGCTGATTTTTCAGATATTATTAACAAGTTTAAACTAAAACTTGGTCCAAAAGTTTTGAGTGATCAATCAATTTAAGTTACAATATGTTGCAAACACTTATGATATTTAAAACTCAGTCAATTTCAAGTTTTCAAAAGTCCCAAAATGTGTTACCGGAAGTTACTGTACCTAACAAATAATTGATTATTCCTCACTTTCCTGTCCGAATTTTACATTTTCCTGAAAACATTCAGAAAACTTCAATTTAAGACTTTAAATAACCTTTTGAAAGATTTGATATTGTTTTAAAAAAGAACTGTTGGAGTTTGAATTCTGATACATGTAGCTTGAATCCCAGAACCAGCAAAGAACAGATATGATCTTATCCAGAATGAAAAATAAAGTCCCATAAATTGAATCTGATGCAATTTTAATTTATCGCCCTTGAATATACTTTTTAAAAATAATATTATGGTGTTCTGATGTGAAATACATTTGTATATGATAAAATTGTACAGATAACAAAAATACCAGACTTTGATTTTGGGTAAGGGAATTTGGGTTAAACATTTCAGTAAATCTGAAAACTGAAAATCGAATAAAAATCAAATTTTAGAAAACATATTCGAGATCATTGATTCTAGCACAGCCATCATGTCATTTTATAAAAGTACAAATTTTCAGCTGGAAATATCATGTAATAATGAGAAACTGGCAAAAGAGTGTTTGGTATGGGGAAAAGTTGGTACGAGTATGGGTACAGTTACACATTTCAGTATGTACATGTATCTAGAATGTGATGGAATATTCATAAAAAAAAATTATTATGGAAAACTTATTTCAAGTATGTTTAAATGGGTAAGTGGCTATTTATACATTTTTGTACTACCCAAAAAACATATTTTATTGAGGTTTTCTGATTTTTTACCTGGTTTTCCATTCATACTCAGGTTTTTGGCTATAAGCTACAAGTCAGTGATCAGTCATGGTACATCCTGTATTGTCTACATTTTTTGTAGCATACAATGTACAATTTTGACCCAATTTGAAGCAGATTAGATGACATTTTACCCTTGAACCATTAATATGACCCCTTTTCACTACTGTGACTATGGGTAACTCATTACAAAAAAAAAGGTCTCGGTGTAAGTAACATAAATTTCATAAGGAAGATATTTCGAATAAACGAATCTTCAACTTACTTAACTAAGGAAGTTAAATAGAAAAATCTTTTTGCGTTATAACTTACCTGAAAACAATAGTCTGTAATAAAAAGGAGTATTGTGATGTAAAAATCTTTACTCTTGATCATTCTGCTTCCCCCTAACGATCTTTAATGGGAACATATATATTAATGAGTAAATCTGTTACAAAACAACAGTTTACCAAACAATGGATTTTCGGAAACACATAAGTTGTATCCCTTGCCAGAGGTCGTTATTTCGCCACAATCGATCGACGCCCTCTAATCAAGTTAGCAATACTATTGTTATCGTTAATCATTTATGTATTTGGTAATTAGCAATCTGAAGTGTTCAAACATATACATATATTATTTTCCTGGTTCCGCTTTTAAATACCCCAATATCATCAATCAGTTATATAACACAAAATACTAACTGTTCACTGACCATGAAGTTGATCTGAAGTTCCCGACTCTGCTTTTTCTTAATTTTTTAAGGGAACATTTTTAAGAGCTATGTCAAGCCAAAGTGGACAAAAATGAGATTTTTCTAATACTAAAAGTTGATTTTTTTTAATATTACAAATTCATTTTCTAGAAAAGCAGAGGACGCTTACCCTACCGGTGCACCTGGTCCATGCTCCCAGTTTTTAGTGGAATCCGAGTTGCTCATTTACTTTTGTTACTTTGTATGTATGATTTTAGTTACTTTATGTTCTTAGGTGTGTATGTCTGTTATCCATGTCTGGTCTTTGTCCCTGGATTACATTGTTTCGATTACCGCTATAACATTGGTTCCCTTGATTACTCTAATATTACAAATTAGATTTGTTATATCACAAAACACTTTTTTAATCTAAAAAAAACCCAATTTTTTTAATATTAAAAATTCATTTGAATTTCTAATATTAAAAAACTATTTTTTAATGTTAGAAATTGATTTTCTAATATTAGAAAATGGATTTATCGTATTCTATTACGATTTTTTAATATCAGAAAAAATAATGTGACTGATTTTGCAATATTGCACAGTGACTTTCTGATATTACAAATTCATTTTCTAATATTCAATTTGTAATATTACAAAATGTATGATATTTTATAATATTACTAAATCAGGAATTTGTAATATTAGAAAAGAAGTGTTTTCTAATATTAAAAAAAATGATTTTTTTTTAATATAACAAATTCATTTTCTAATATTACAAATAGATTTCTAATATCACAAAACATTTTTTTTATATTAAAAATTCAATTGAATTTCTAACATTGAAAAACTATTTTTTAATATAAGAAATTGATTTTCTAATATTAGAAAATGGCTTTGTTGTAATCAGTTACGGTTTTTTATATTAGAAGTCATTTTGTAATATTAAAAATGTGATTGATTTTGCAATATTGCAAAGTGATTTTTTAATATCACAAATTCATTTACTAATATTACAAATTCAATTTGTAATATTATAAAATGTATGATATTTTATAATATTACTAAATCAGGAATTTGTAATATTAGAAAATGAATTTTTAATATTAAAAAATCTTTTCTAATATTAGAAAAAAAAATGATTTTGTAATATTAAAAATTCATTTTCTAATATTACAAAATATTGATTTTTGTCCACTTTGGCTTGCCATAGAGAGCTCTATTCAAGTTCTTAATCGGCTCTCATATTTCTTTTAAAGAATGACATTAATACTATTTTTTTATTGTATTATAATCTATGCATACATGTTTCATGATGTTGAGACGTAGATAATTATCTATCTAATCTACACAATTATGCTCAAATTTTATAAGTACATACAATGTATGTATTACAGTAAAAGTGTAATACAGGTCCGACGTATTGAACTCCTTTGGAATACAAGTTTTTTCTGTACTTCGATGAACTATACTGCAACAGTCCTGAAATTTTACTGTAGTGATGTAACCACATTTGCAATGGCGATGTTCTCATCGTTTCTATGTAATATGTGCTCAAATCTTATATTTGGAAAACTGCAGATTTATTTTTTATAGTTGACAACAGATTACTGATTTAATTTTTTTTCTTTTTATTTGTTCATTTATTCATTTTTTAAACCAGAATATATATATATACTGTTCACATTATGTCACTAATAAGCTTGGATACTGAACAATTTTATTTTTCAGATTGTTCATTAATTAACAAGTAATAATTACCCTATTAAACAATTAAAAAAGCTTTAAAAAATTTGTATCAGTTTAATTTGAAATTAAGCATATTTGATTAAATATGTTAAAGATATTTCCCAAATGTGTAAGTTTTTTTTGTCAAAACTGTATAGGTTTTATTTGAAAATTAAGCATATTTTGTTAAACATGTTAAGTAGTACTCCAGCTAAAGATCATGCAAAAAGAGATTCATGGGTAAAAAGCCTAAATATTTTTATGTTATATATTTTGTTTGAAATGTCATAGTAAACAGAAATTAACATGTGGTTTTTCATATAGGCTAAAAACCACTAATTCCACTTCCCATAGGCTTCTATGCTAATTTCACAATATTCAATGGCTTCTCTGGACTTTACCTTAACTTTAACCAGCAGAGGACTATATATCAGCATGATTCTACATATGTCAGCTCACAATCCTCAGAATGGCATGTGGGGTTAGCAGACTTGCAGTGCAGTACTGGTCACCGGAAGTGAAGTGTCTATAAATAGCATGGGAAATCCCAGTGTTTTCACAAGATAGGGGTATATTTAGAAATCATTATGGAGATTAGGTTTCACATCACAAGAAGCAAAATGCACCTATAAAATGTACAGAAATGGTTTTCCTTTCAGAAACTGTTTAAATTTTTTAAATGAGATGAGAACTTTTTTCACAGCACTATGAGGAACAGGGGTAATTCCTGCGTAGGACTATTTTTGCATACGTTCCAAATGCTCATTGGTTGAATTGGTGGTCTGTAACCTAAAGAGTCACTTTCTGTCTTAGAAAAAATAAATAACTATACAAGTATCTTCCTATACACATACTGAATGCATTTGCAAAGTTTCAGTGAAATGTGACAAGCACTTTTTTAAATATTTGATTTTTAAATATAGGGTAACCAAGTTGCGCGAGCAAAAAAGTGACAATATTCTACCATACTTAAATGCATTAAATATTTGCAAAGAACTTTTCCTGACTTTTCAAATAAAAAAAATCAATCACAACTTGTTTTTAACAATATTAATAAAGAGATAGCCTTTAAAAGTAGTCATTTTCTGAAAAATTGGTCTATTTTTAAAAATTTATGTCTGACATGCCTCCCCCTTTTTCTTGATCGCATGTCAAAAACCCTAAATCTTTAAATTTTTGCAAAAGGTGATATCTTTGGCTTTAAATTTGTAAATACAGTGTTTTCACAATAAAACATGACTAGTAAAGGGCACCTAAAGCAAAAAAAGTACTCAAAAATGCATTTTCCATGTTGCCATAGGGAAATGCTTATATGTCCTTAACCGCAGCAATGAAAGTGAGTTTTTCCTCATTTCTAATCAAATTTTTGCTCAAATTTACACAAAACTTGATTTCAAGTGCTGATTACCACAATATTTAAGTAAATATAGCCCTCAAAGTTAAATATTTGATATTTTTACTAAATTTTCTACACTTTTCACAAGATAGGACATACAATTCAGCCAAAAAGACCAATTTTCCATAATTTGGACCTATAACTTAAAAAAATGCATATTTTGAAGGATTTTTGTAGTGTATTCCTCTCATAGCAAAGTTTACAAGATCTTCAAGTAGTTTAAAGCTATTCTAAGAAACTTATCATTTTGCCATGGCCTCAGCTTAAAGAGTCACTTTCTGTCTTAGAAAAAATAAATAACTATACAAGTATCTTCCTATACACATACTGAATGCATTTGCAAAGTTTCAGTGAAATGTGACAAGCACTTTTTTAAATATTTGATTTTTAAATATAGGGTAACCAAGTTGCGCGAGCAAAAAAGTGACAATATTCTACCATACTTAAATGCATTAAATATTTGCAAAGAACTTTTTCTGACTTTTCAAATAAAAAAAATCAATCACAACTTGTTTTTAACAATATTAATAAAGAGATAGCCTTTAAAAGTAGTCATTTTCTGAAAAATTGGTCTATTTTTAAAAATTGATGTCTGACATGCCTCCCCCTTTTTCTTGATCGCATGTCAAAAACCCTAAATCTTTAAATTTTTGCAAAAGGTGATATCTTTGGCTTTAAATTTGTAAATACAGTGTTTTCACAATAAAACATGACTAGTAAAGGGCACCTAAAGCAAAAAAAGTACTCAAAAATGCATTTTCCACGTTGCCATAGGGAAATGCTTATATGTCCTTAACCGCAGCAATGAAAGTGAGTTTTTCCTCATTTCTAATCAAATTTTTGCTCAAATTTACACAAAACTTGATTTCAAGTGCTGATTACCACTATATTTAAGTAAATATAGCCCTCAAAGTTAAATATTTGATATTTTTACTAAATTTTCTACACTTTTCACAAGATAGGACATAAAATTCAGCCAAAAAGACCAATTTTCCATAATTTGGACCTATAACTTAAAAAAATGCATATTTTGAAGGATTTTTGTTGTGTATTCCTCTCATAGCAAAGTTTACAAGATCTTCAAGTAGTTTAAAGCTATTCTAAGAAACTTATCATTTTGCCATGGCCTCAGCTTAAGGCTAAAAACCACTAATTCCACTTCCCATAGGCTTCTATGCTAATTTCACAATATTCAATGGCTTCTCTGGACTTTACCTTAACTTTAACCTGCAGAGGACTATATATCAGCATGATTCTACATATGTCAGCTCACAATTCTCAGAATGGCATGTGGGGTTAGCAGACTTGCAGTGCAGTACTGGTCACCGGAAGTGAAGTGTCTATAAATAGCATGGGAAATCCCAGTGTTTTCACAAGATAGGGGTATATTTAGAAATCATTATGGAGATTAGGTTTCACATCACAAGAAGCAAAATGCACCTATAAAATGTACAGAAATGGTTTTCCTTTCAGAAACTGTTTAAATTTTTTAAATGAGATGAGAACTTTTTTCACAGCACTATGAGGAACAGGGGTAATTCCTGCGTAGGACTATTTTTGCATACGTTCCAAATGCTCATTGGTTGAATTGGTGGTCTGTAACCTAAAGAGTCACTTTCTGTCTTAGAAAAAATAAATAACTATACAAGTATCTTCCTATACACATACTGAATGCATTTGCAAAGTTTCAGTGAAATGTGACAAGCACTTTTTTAAATATTTGATTTTTAAATATAGGGTAACCAAGTTGCGCGAGCAAAAAAGTGACAATATTCTACCATACTTAAATGCATTAAATATTTGCAAAGAACTTTTTCTGACTTTTCAAATAAAAAAAATCAATCACAACTTGTTTTTAACAATATTAATAAAGAGATAGCCTTTAAAAGTAGTCATTTTCTGAAAAATTGGTCTATTTTTAAAAATTGATGTCTGACATGCCTCCCCCTTTTTCTTGATCGCATGTCAAAAACCCTAAATCTTTAAATTTTTGCAAAAGGTGATATCTTTGGCTTTAAATTTGTAAATACAGTGTTTTCACAATAAAACATGACTAGTAAAGGGCACCTAAAGCAAAAAAAGTACTCAAAAATGCATTTTCCACGTTGCCATAGGGAAATGCTTATATGTCCTTAACCGCAGCAATGAAAGTGAGTTTTTCCTCATTTCTAATCAAATTTTTGCTCAAATTTACACAAAACTTGATTTCAAGTGCTGATTACCACTATATTTAAGTAAATATAGCCCTCAAAGTTAAATATTTGATATTTTTACTAAATTTTCTACACTTTTCACAAGATAGGACATAAAATTCAGCCAAAAAGACCAATTTTCCATAATTTGGACCTATAACTTAAAAAAATGCATATTTTGAAGGATTTTTGTTGTGTATTCCTCTCATAGCAAAGTTTACAAGATCTTCAAGTAGTTTAAAGCTATTCTAAGAAACTTATCATTTTGCCATGGCCTCAGCTTAAGGCTAAAAACCACTAATTCCACTTCCCATAGGCTTCTATGCTAATTTCACAATATTCAATGGCTTCTCTGGACTTTACCTTAACTTTAACCTGCAGAGGACTATATATCAGCATGATTCTACATATGTCAGCTCACAATTCTCAGAATGGCATGTGGGGTTAGCAGACTTGCAGTGCAGTACTGGTCACCGGAAGTGAAGTGTCTATAAATAGCATGGGAAATCCCAGTGTTTTCACAAGATAGGGGTATATTTAGAAATCATTATGGAGATTAGGTTTCACATCACAAGAAGCAAAATGCACCTATAAAATGTACAGAAATGGTTTTCCTTTCAGAAACTGTTTAAATTTTTTAAATGAGATGAGAACTTTTTTCACAGCACTATGAGGAACAGGGGTAATTCCTGCGTAGGACTATTTTTGCATACGTTCCAAATGCTCATTGGTTGAATTGGTGGTCTGTAACCTAAAGAGTCACTTTCTGTCTTAGAAAAAATAAATAACTATACAAGTATCTTCCTATACACATACTGAATGCATTTGCAAAGTTTCAGTGAAATGTGACAAGCACTTTTTTAAATATTTGATTTTTAAATATAGGGTAACCAAGTTGCGCGAGCAAAAAAGTGACAATATTCTACCATACTTAAATGCATTAAATATTTGCAAAGAACTTTTTCTGACTTTTCAAATAAAAAAAATCAATCACAACTTGTTTTTAACAATATTAATAAAGAGATAGCCTTTAAAAGTAGTCATTTTCTGAAAAATTGGTCTATTTTTAAAAATTGATGTCTGACATGCCTCCCCCTTTTTCTTGATCGCATGTCAAAAACCCTAAATCTTTAAATTTTTGCAAAAGGTGATATCTTTGGCTTTAAATTTGTAAATACAGTGTTTTCACAATAAAACATGACTAGTAAAGGGCACCTAAAGCAAAAAAAGTACTCAAAAATGCATTTTCCACGTTGCCATAGGGAAATGCTTATATGTCCTTAACCGCAGCAATGAAAGTGAGTTTTTCCTCATTTCTAATCAAATTTTTGCTCAAATTTACACAAAACTTGATTTCAAGTGCTGATTACCACTATATTTAAGTAAATATAGCCCTCAAAGTTAAATATTTGATATTTTTACTAAATTTTCTACACTTTTCACAAGATAGGACATAAAATTCAGCCAAAAAGACCAATTTTCCATAATTTGGACCTATAACTTAAAAAAATGCATATTTTGAAGGATTTTTGTTGTGTATTCCTCTCATAGCAAAGTTTACAAGATCTTCAAGTAGTTTAAAGCTATTCTAAGAAACTTATCATTTTGCCATGGCCTCAGCTTAAGGCTAAAAACCACTAATTCCACTTCCCATAGGCTTCTATGCTAATTTCACAATATTCAATGGCTTCTCTGGACTTTACCTTAACTTTAACCTGCAGAGGACTATATATCAGCATGATTCTACATATGTCAGCTCACAATTCTCAGAATGGCATGTGGGGTTAGCAGACTTGCAGTGCAGTACTGGTCACCGGAAGTGAAGTGTCTATAAATAGCATGGGAAATCCCAGTGTTTTCACAAGATAGGGGTATATTTAGAAATCATTATGGAGATTAGGTTTCACATCACAAGAAGCAAAATGCACCTATAAAATGTACAGAAATGGTTTTCCTTTCAGAAACTGTTTAAATTTTTTAAATGAGATGAGAACTTTTTTCACAGCACTATGAGGAACAGGGGTAATTCCTGCGTAGGACTATTTTTGCATACGTTCCAAATGCTCATTGGTTGAATTGGTGGTCTGTAACCTAAAGAGTCACTTTCTGTCTTAGAAAAAATAAATAACTATACAAGTATCTTCCTATACACATACTGAATGCATTTGCAAAGTTTCAGTGAAATGTGACAAGCACTTTTTTTAAATATTTGATTTTTAAATATAGGGTAACCAAGTTGCGCGAGCAAAAAAGTGACAATATTCTACCATACTTAAATGCATTAAATATTTGCAAAGAACTTTTTCTGACTTTTCAAATAAAAAAAATCAATCACAACTTGTTTTTAACAATATTAATAAAGAGATAGCCTTTAAAAGTAGTCATTTTCTGAAAAATTGGTCTATTTTTAAAAATTGATGTCTGACATGCCTCCCCCTTTTTCTTGATCGCATGTCAAAAACCCTAAATCTTTAAATTTTTGCAAAAGGTGATATCTTTGGCTTTAAATTTGTAAATACAGTGTTTTCACAATAAAACATGACTAGTAAAGGGCACCTAAAGCAAAAAAAGTACTCAAAAATGCATTTTCCACGTTGCCATAGGGAAATGCTTATATGTCCTTAACCGCAGCAATGAAAGTGAGTTTTTCCTCATTTCTAATCAAATTTTTGCTCAAATTTACACAAAACTTGATTTCAAGTGCTGATTACCACTATATTTAAGTAAATATAGCCCTCAAAGTTAAATATTTGATATTTTTACTAAATTTTCTACACTTTTCACAAGATAGGACATAAAATTCAGCCAAAAAGACCAATTTTCCATAATTTGGACCTATAACTTAAAAAAATGCATATTTTGAAGGATTTTTGTTGTGTATTCCTCTCATAGCAAAGTTTACAAGATCTTCAAGTAGTTTAAAGCTATTCTAAGAAACTTATCATTTTGCCATGGCCTCAGCTTAAGGCTAAAAACCACTAATTCCACTTCCCATAGGCTTCTATGCTAATTTCACAATATTCAATGGCTTCTCTGGACTTTACCTTAACTTTAACCTGCAGAGGACTATATATCAGCATGATTCTACATATGTCAGCTCACAATTCTCAGAATGGCATGTGGGGTTAGCAGACTTGCAGTGCAGTACTGGTCACCGGAAGTGAAGTGTCTATAAATAGCATGGGAAATCCCAGTGTTTTCACAAGATAGGGGTATATTTAGAAATCATTATGGAGATTAGGTTTCACATCACAAGAAGCAAAATGCACCTATAAAATGTACAGAAATGGTTTTCCTTTCAGAAACTGTTTAAATTTTTTAAATGAGATGAGAACTTTTTTCACAGCACTATGAGGAACAGGGGTAATTCCTGCGTAGGACTATTTTTGCATACGTTCCAAATGCTCATTGGTTGAATTGGTGGTCTGTAACCTAAAGAGTCACTTTCTGTCTTAGAAAAAATAAATAACTATACAAGTATCTTCCTATACACATACTGAATGCATTTGCAAAGTTTCAGTGAAATGTGACAAGCACTTTTTTAAATATTTGATTTTTAAATATAGGGTAACCAAGTTGCGCGAGCAAAAAAGTGACAATATTCTACCATACTTAAATGCATTAAATATTTGCAAAGAACTTTTTCTGACTTTTCAAATAAAAAAAATCAATCACAACTTGTTTTTAACAATATTAATAAAGAGATAGCCTTTAAAAGTAGTCATTTTCTGAAAAATTGGTCTATTTTTAAAAATTGATGTCTGACATGCCTCCCCCTTTTTCTTGATCGCATGTCAAAAACCCTAAATCTTTAAATTTTTGCAAAAGGTGATATCTTTGGCTTTAAATTTGTAAATACAGTGTTTTCACAATAAAACATGACTAGTAAAGGGCACCTAAAGCAAAAAAAGTACTCAAAAATGCATTTTCCATGTTGCCATAGGGAAATGCTTATATGTCCTTAACCGCAGCAATGAAAGTGAGTTTTTCCTCATTTCTAATCAAATTTTTGCTCAAATTTACACAAAACTTGATTTCAAGTGCTGATTACCACTATATTTAAGTAAATATAGCCCTCAAAGTTAAATATTTGATATTTTTACTAAATTTTCTACACTTTTCACAAGATAGGACATAAAATTCAGCCAAAAAGACCAATTTTCCATAATTTGGACCTATAACTTAAAAAAATGCATATTTTGAAGGATTTTTGTTGTGTATTCCTCTCATAGCAAAGTTTACAAGATCTTCAAGTAGTTTAAAGCTATTCTAAGAAACTTATCATTTTGCCATGGCCTCAGCTTAAGGCTAAAAACCACTAATTCCACTTCCCATAGGCTTCTATGCTAATTTCACAATATTCAATGGCTTCTCTGGACTTTACCTTAACTTTAACCTGCAGAGGACTATATATCAGCATGATTCTACATATGTCAGCTCACAATTCTCAGAATGGCATGTGGGGTTAGCAGACTTGCAGTGCAGTACTGGTCACCGGAAGTGAAGTGTCTATAAATAGCATGGGAAATCCCAGTGTTTTCACAAGATAGGGGTATATTTAGAAATCATTATGGAGATTAGGTTTCACATCACAAGAAGCAAAATGCACCTATAAAATGTACAGAAATGGTTTTCCTTTCAGAAACTGTTTAAATTTTTTAAATGAGATGAGAACTTTTTTCACAGCACTATGAGGAACAGGGGTAATTCCTGCGTAGGACTATTTTTGCATACGTTCCAAATGCTCATTGGTTGAATTGGTGGTCTGTAACCTAAAGAGTCACTTTCTGTCTTAGAAAAAATAAATAACTATACAAGTATCTTCCTATACACATACTGAATGCATTTGCAAAGTTTCAGTGAAATGTGACAAGCACTTTTTTAAATATTTGATTTTTAAATATAGGGTAACCAAGTTGCGCGAGCAAAAAAGTGACAATATTCTACCATACTTAAATGCATTAAATATTTGCAAAGAACTTTTTCTGACTTTTCAAATAAAAAAAATCAATCACAACTTGTTTTTAACAATATTAATAAAGAGATAGCCTTTAAAAGTAGTCATTTTCTGAAAAATTGGTCTATTTTTAAAAATTGATGTCTGACATGCCTCCCCCTTTTTCTTGATCGCATGTCAAAAACCCTAAATCTTTAAATTTTTGCAAAAGGTGATATCTTTGGCTTTAAATTTGTAAATACAGTGTTTTCACAATAAAACATGACTAGTAAAGGGCACCTAAAGCAAAAAAAGTACTCAAAAATGCATTTTCCATGTTGCCATAGGGAAATGCTTATATGTCCTTAACCGCAGCAATGAAAGTGAGTTTTTCCTCATTTCTAATCAAATTTTTGCTCAAATTTACACAAAACTTGATTTCAAGTGCTGATTACCACTATATTTAAGTAAATATAGCCCTCAAAGTTAAATATTTGATATTTTTACTAAATTTTCTACACTTTTCACAAGATAGGACATAAAATTCAGCCAAAAAGACCAATTTTCCATAATTTGGACCTATAACTTAAAAAAATGCATATTTTGAAGGATTTTTGTTGTGTATTCCTCTCATAGCAAAGTTTACAAGATCTTCAAGTAGTTTAAAGCTATTCTAAGAAACTTATCATTTTGCCATGGCCTCAGCTTAAGGCTAAAAACCACTAATTCCACTTCCCATAGGCTTCTATGCTAATTTCACAATATTCAATGGCTTCTCTGGACTTTACCTTAACTTTAACCTGCAGAGGACTATATATCAGCATGATTCTACATATGTCAGCTCACAATTCTCAGAATGGCATGTGGGGTTAGCAGACTTGCAGTGCAGTACTGGTCACCGGAAGTGAAGTGTCTATAAATAGCATGGGAAATCCCAGTGTTTTCACAAGATAGGGGTATATTTAGAAATCATTATGGAGATTAGGTTTCACATCACAAGAAGCAAAATGCACCTATAAAATGTACAGAAATGGTTTTCCTTTCAGAAACTGTTTAAATTTTTTAAATGAGATGAGAACTTTTTTCACAGCACTATGAGGAACAGGGGTAATTCCTGCGTAGGACTATTTTTGCATACGTTCCAAATGCTCATTGGTTGAATTGGTGGTCTGTAACCTAAAGAGTCACTTTCTGTCTTAGAAAAAATAAATAACTATACAAGTATCTTCCTATACACATACTGAATGCATTTGCAAAGTTTCAGTGAAATGTGACAAGCACTTTTTTAAATATTTGATTTTTAAATATAGGGTAACCAAGTTGCGCGAGCAAAAAAGTGACAATATTCTACCATACTTAAATGCATTAAATATTTGCAAAGAACTTTTTCTGACTTTTCAAATAAAAAAAATCAATCACAACTTGTTTTTAACAATATTAATAAAGAGATAGCCTTTAAAAGTAGTCATTTTCTGAAAAATTGGTCTATTTTTAAAAATTGATGTCTGACATGCCTCCCCCTTTTTCTTGATCGCATGTCAAAAACCCTAAATCTTTAAATTTTTGCAAAAGGTGATATCTTTGGCTTTAAATTTGTAAATACAGTGTTTTCACAATAAAACATGACTAGTAAAGGGCACCTAAAGCAAAAATAGTACTCAAAAATGCATTTTCCATGTTGCCATAGGGAAATGCTTATATGTCCTTAACCGCAGCAATGAAAGTGAGTTTTTCCTCATTTCTAATCAAATTTTTGCTCAAATTTACACAAAACTTGATTTCAAGTGCTGATTACCACTATATTTAAGTAAATATAGCCCTCAAAGTTAAATATTTGATATTTTTACTAAATTTTCTACACTTTTCACAAGATAGGACATAAAATTCAGCCAAAAAGACCAATTTTCCATAATTTGGACCTATAACTTAAAAAAATGCATATTTTGAAGGATTTTTGTTGTGTATTCCTCTCATAGCAAAGTTTACAAGATCTTCAAGTAGTTTAAAGCTATTCTAAGAAACTTATCATTTTGCCATGGCCTCAGCTTAAGGCTAAAAACCACTAATTCCACTTCCCATAGGCTTCTATGCTAATTTCACAATATTCAATGGCTTCTCTGGACTTTACCTTAACTTTAACCTGCAGAGGACTATATATCAGCATGATTCTACATATGTCAGCTCACAATTCTCAGAATGGCATGTGGGGTTAGCAGACTTGCAGTGCAGTACTGGTCACCGGAAGTGAAGTGTCTATAAATAGCATGGGAAATCCCAGTGTTTTCACAAGATAGGGGTATATTTAGAAATCATTATGGAGATTAGGTTTCACATCACAAGAAGCAAAATGCACCTATAAAATGTACAGAAATGGTTTTCCTTTCAGAAACTGTTTAAATTTTTTAAATGAGATGAGAACTTTTTTCACAGCACTATGAGGAACAGGGGTAATTCCTGCGTAGGACTATTTTTGCATACGTTCCAAATGCTCATTGGTTGAATTGGTGGTCTGTAACCTAAAGAGTCACTTTCTGTCTTAGAAAAAATAAATAACTATACAAGTATCTTCCTATACACATACTGAATGCATTTGCAAAGTTTCAGTGAAATGTGACAAGCACTTTTTTAAATATTTGATTTTTAAATATAGGGTAACCAAGTTGCGCGAGCAAAAAAGTGACAATATTCTACCATACTTAAATGCATTAAATATTTGCAAAGAACTTTTTCTGACTTTTCAAATAAAAAAAATCAATCACAACTTGTTTTTAACAATATTAATAAAGAGATAGCCTTTAAAAGTAGTCATTTTCTGAAAAATTGGTCTATTTTTAAAAATTGATGTCTGACATGCCTCCCCCTTTTTCTTGATCGCATGTCAAAAACCCTAAATCTTTAAATTTTTGCAAAAGGTGATATCTTTGGCTTTAAATTTGTAAATACAGTGTTTTCACAATAAAACATGACTAGTAAAGGGCACCTAAAGCAAAAAAAGTACTCAAAAATGCATTTTCCATGTTGCCATAGGGAAATGCTTATATGTCCTTAACCGCAGCAATGAAAGTGAGTTTTTCCTCATTTCTAATCAAATTTTTGCTCAAATTTACACAAAACTTGATTTCAAGTGCTGATTACCACTATATTTAAGTAAATATAGCCCTCAAAGTTAAATATTTGATATTTTTACTAAATTTTCTACACTTTTCACAAGATAGGACATAAAATTCAGCCAAAAAGACCAATTTTCCATAATTTGGACCTATAACTTAAAAAAATGCATATTTTGAAGGATTTTTGTTGTGTATTCCTCTCATAGCAAAGTTTACAAGATCTTCAAGTAGTTTAAAGCTATTCTAAGAAACTTATCATTTTGCCATGGCCTCAGCTTAAGGCTAAAAACCACTAATTCCACTTCCCATAGGCTTCTATGCTAATTTCACAATATTCAATGGCTTCTCTGGACTTTACCTTAACTTTAACCTGCAGAGGACTATATATCAGCATGATTCTACATATGTCAGCTCACAATTCTCAGAATGGCATGTGGGGTTAGCAGACTTGCAGTGCAGTACTGGTCACCGGAAGTGAAGTGTCTATAAATAGCATGGGAAATCCCAGTGTTTTCACAAGATAGGGGTATATTTAGAAATCATTATGGAGATTAGGTTTCACATCACAAGAAGCAAAATGCACCTATAAAATGTACAGAAATGGTTTTCCTTTCAGAAACTGTTTAAATTTTTTAAATGAGATGAGAACTTTTTTCACAGCACTATGAGGAACAGGGGTAATTCCTGCGTAGGACTATTTTTGCATACGTTCCAAATGCTCATTGGTTGAATTGGTGGTCTGTAACCTAAAGAGTCACTTTCTGTCTTAGAAAAAATAAATAACTATACAAGTATCTTCCTATACACATACTGAATGCATTTGCAAAGTTTCAGTGAAATGTGACAAGCACTTTTTTAAATATTTGATTTTTAAATATAGGGTAACCAAGTTGCGCGAGCAAAAAAGTGACAATATTCTACCATACTTAAATGCATTAAATATTTGCAAAGAACTTTTTCTGACTTTTCAAATAAAAAAAATCAATCACAACTTGTTTTTAACAATATTAATAAAGAGATAGCCTTTAAAAGTAGTCATTTTCTGAAAAATTGGTCTATTTTTAAAAATTGATGTCTGACATGCCTCCCCCTTTTTCTTGATCGCATGTCAAAAACCCTAAATCTTTAAATTTTTGCAAAAGGTGATATCTTTGGCTTTAAATTTGTAAATACAGTGTTTTCACAATAAAACATGACTAGTAAAGGGCACCTAAAGCAAAAAAAGTACTCAAAAATGCATTTTCCATGTTGCCATAGGGAAATGCTTATATGTCCTTAACCGCAGCAATGAAAGTGAGTTTTTCCTCATTTCTAATCAAATTTTTGCTCAAATTTACACAAAACTTGATTTCAAGTGCTGATTACCACTATATTTAAGTAAATATAGCCCTCAAAGTTAAATATTTGATATTTTTACTAAATTTTCTACACTTTTCACAAGATAGGACATAAAATTCAGCCAAAAAGACCAATTTTCCATAATTTGGACCTATAACTTAAAAAAATGCATATTTTGAAGGATTTTTGTTGTGTATTCCTCTCATAGCAAAGTTTACAAGATCTTCAAGTAGTTTAAAGCTATTCTAAGAAACTTATCATTTTGCCATGGCCTCAGCTTAAGGCTAAAAACCACTAATTCCACTTCCCATAGGCTTCTATGCTAATTTCACAATATTCAATGGCTTCTCTGGACTTTACCTTAACTTTAACCTGCAGAGGACTATATATCAGCATGATTCTACATATGTCAGCTCACAATTCTCAGAATGGCATGTGGGGTTAGCAGACTTGCAGTGCAGTACTGGTCACCGGAAGTGAAGTGTCTATAAATAGCATGGGAAATCCCAGTGTTTTCACAAGATAGGGGTATATTTAGAAATCATTATGGAGATTAGGTTTCACATCACAAGAAGCAAAATGCACCTATAAAATGTACAGAAATGGTTTTCCTTTCAGAAACTGTTTAAATTTTTTAAATGAGATGAGAACTTTTTTCACAGCACTATGAGGAACAGGGGTAATTCCTGCGTAGGACTATTTTTGCATACGTTCCAAATGCTCATTGGTTGAATTGGTGGTCTGTAACCTAAAGAGTCACTTTCTGTCTTAGAAAAAATAAATAACTATACAAGTATCTTCCTATACACATACTGAATGCATTTGCAAAGTTTCAGTGAAATGTGACAAGCACTTTTTTAAATATTTGATTTTTAAATATAGGGTAACCAAGTTGCGCGAGCAAAAAAGTGACAATATTCTACCATACTTAAATGCATTAAATATTTGCAAAGAACTTTTTCTGACTTTTCAAATAAAAAAAATCAATCACAACTTGTTTTTAACAATATTAATAAAGAGATAGCCTTTAAAAGTAGTCATTTTCTGAAAAATTGGTCTATTTTTAAAAATTGATGTCTGACATGCCTCCCCCTTTTTCTTGATCGCATGTCAAAAACCCTAAATCTTTAAATTTTTGCAAAAGGTGATATCTTTGGCTTTAAATTTGTAAATACAGTGTTTTCACAATAAAACATGACTAGTAAAGGGCACCTAAAGCAAAAAAAGTACTCAAAAATGCATTTTCCATGTTGCCATAGGGAAATGCTTATATGTCCTTAACCGCAGCAATGAAAGTGAGTTTTTCCTCATTTCTAATCAAATTTTTGCTCAAATTTACACAAAACTTGATTTCAAGTGCTGATTACCACTATATTTAAGTAAATATAGCCCTCAAAGTTAAATATTTGATATTTTTACTAAATTTTCTACACTTTTCACAAGATAGGACATAAAATTCAGCCAAAAAGACCAATTTTCCATAATTTGGACCTATAACTTAAAAAAATGCATATTTTGAAGGATTTTTGTTGTGTATTCCTCTCATAGCAAAGTTTACAAGATCTTCAAGTAGTTTAAAGCTATTCTAAGAAACTTATCATTTTGCCATGGCCTCAGCTTAAGGCTAAAAACCACTAATTCCACTTCCCATAGGCTTCTATGCAAATTTCACAATATTCAATGGCTTCTCTGGACTTTACCTTAACTTTAACCTGCAGAGGACTATATATCAGCATGATTCTACATATGTCAGCTCACAATTCTCAGAATGGCATGTGGGGTTAGCAGACTTGCAGTGCAGTACTGGTCACCGGAAGTGAAGTGTCTATAAATAGCATGGGAAATCCCAGTGTTTTCACAAGATAGGGGTATATTTAGAAATCATTATGGAGATTAGGTTTCACATCACAAGAAGCAAAATGCACCTATAAAATGTACAGAAATGGTTTTCCTTTCAGAAACTGTTTAAATTTTTTAAATGAGATGAGAACTTTTTTCACAGCACTATGAGGAACAGGGGTAATTCCTGCGTAGGACTATTTTTGCATACGTTCCAAATGCTCATTGGTTGAATTGGTGGTCTGTAACCTAAAGAGTCACTTTCTGTCTTAGAAAAAATAAATAACTATACAAGTATCTTCCTATACACATACTGAATGCATTTGCAAAGTTTCAGTGAAATGTGACAAGCACTTTTTTAAATATTTGATTTTTAAATATAGGGTAACCAAGTTGCGCGAGCAAAAAAGTGACAATATTCTACCATACTTAAATGCATTAAATATTTGCAAAGAACTTTTTCTGACTTTTCAAATAAAAAAAATCAATCACAACTTGTTTTTAACAATATTAATAAAGAGATAGCCTTTAAAAGTAGTCATTTTCTGAAAAATTGGTCTATTTTTAAAAATTGATGTCTGACATGCCTCCCCCTTTTTCTTGATCGCATGTCAAAAACCCTAAATCTTTAAATTTTTGCAAAAGGTGATATCTTTGGCTTTAAATTTGTAAATACAGTGTTTTCACAATAAAACATGACTAGTAAAGGGCACCTAAAGCAAAAATAGTACTCAAAAATGCATTTTCCATGTTGCCATAGGGAAATGCTTATATGTCCTTAACCGCAGCAATGAAAGTGAGTTTTTCCTCATTTCTAATCAAATTTTTGCTCAAATTTACACAAAACTTGATTTCAAGTGCTGATTACCACTATATTTAAGTAAATATAGCCCTCAAAGTTAAATATTTGATATTTTTACTAAATTTTCTACACTTTTCACAAGATAGGACATAAAATTCAGCCAAAAAGACCAATTTTCCATAATTTGGACCTATAACTTAAAAAAATGCATATTTTGAAGGATTTTTGTTGTGTATTCCTCTCATAGCAAAGTTTACAAGATCTTCAAGTAGTTTAAAGCTATTCTAAGAAACTTATCATTTTGCCATGGCCTCAGCTTAAGGCTAAAAACCACTAATTCCACTTCCCATAGGCTTCTATGCTAATTTCACAATATTCAATGGCTTCTCTGGACTTTACCTTAACTTTAACCTGCAGAGGACTATATATCAGCATGATTCTACATATGTCAGCTCACAATTCTCAGAATGGCATGTGGGGTTAGCAGACTTGCAGTGCAGTACTGGTCACCGGAAGTGAAGTGTCTATAAATAGCATGGGAAATCCCAGTGTTTTCACAAGATAGGGGTATATTTAGAAATCATTATGGAGATTAGGTTTCACATCACAAGAAGCAAAATGCACCTATAAAATGTACAGAAATGGTTTTCCTTTCAGAAACTGTTTAAATTTTTTAAATGAGATGAGAACTTTTTTCACAGCACTATGAGGAACAGGGGTAATTCCTGCGTAGGACTATTTTTGCATACGTTCCAAATGCTCATTGGTTGAATTGGTGGTCTGTAACCTAAAGAGTCACTTTCTGTCTTAGAAAAAATAAATAACTATACAAGTATCTTCCTATACACATACTGAATGCATTTGCAAAGTTTCAGTGAAATGTGACAAGCACTTTTTTAAATATTTGATTTTTAAATATAGGGTAACCAAGTTGCGCGAGCAAAAAAGTGACAATATTCTACCATACTTAAATGCATTAAATATTTGCAAAGAACTTTTTCTGACTTTTCAAATAAAAAAAATCAATCACAACTTGTTTTTAACAATATTAATAAAGAGATAGCCTTTAAAAGTAGTCATTTTCTGAAAAATTGGTCTATTTTTAAAAATTGATGTCTGACATGCCTCCCCCTTTTTCTTGATCGCATGTCAAAAACCCTAAATCTTTAAATTTTTGCAAAAGGTGATATCTTTGGCTTTAAATTTGTAAATACAGTGTTTTCACAATAAAACATGACTAGTAAAGGGCACCTAAAGCAAAAAAAGTACTCAAAAATGCATTTTCCATGTTGCCATAGGGAAATGCTTATATGTCCTTAACCGCAGCAATGAAAGTGAGTTTTTCCTCATTTCTAATCAAATTTTTGCTCAAATTTACACAAAACTTGATTTCAAGTGCTGATTACCACTATATTTAAGTAAATATAGCCCTCAAAGTTAAATATTTGATATTTTTACTAAATTTTCTACACTTTTCACAAGATAGGACATAAAATTCAGCCAAAAAGACCAATTTTCCATAATTTGGACCTATAACTTAAAAAAATGCATATTTTGAAGGATTTTTGTTGTGTATTCCTCTCATAGCAAAGTTTACAAGATCTTCAAGTAGTTTAAAGCTATTCTAAGAAACTTATCATTTTGCCATGGCCTCAGCTTAAGGCTAAAAACCACTAATTCCACTTCCCATAGGCTTCTATGCAAATTTCACAATATTCAATGGCTTCTCTGGACTTTACCTTAACTTTAACCTGCAGAGGACTATATATCAGCATGATTCTACATATGTCAGCTCACAATTCTCAGAATGGCATGTGGGGTTAGCAGACTTGCAGTGCAGTACTGGTCACCGGAAGTGAAGTGTCTATAAATAGCATGGGAAATCCCAGTGTTTTCACAAGATAGGGGTATATTTAGAAATCATTATGGAGATTAGGTTTCACATCACAAGAAGCAAAATGCACCTATAAAATGTACAGAAATGGTTTTCCTTTCAGAAACTGTTTAAATTTTTTAAATGAGATGAGAACTTTTTTCACAGCACTATGAGGAACAGGGGTAATTCCTGCGTAGGACTATTTTTGCATACGTTCCAAATGCTCATTGGTTGAATTGGTGGTCTGTAACCTAAAGAGTCACTTTCTGTCTTAGAAAAAATAAATAACTATACAAGTATCTTCCTATACACATACTGAATGCATTTGCAAAGTTTCAGTGAAATGTGACAAGCACTTTTTTAAATATTTGATTTTTAAATATAGGGTAACCAAGTTGCGCGAGCAAAAAAGTGACAATATTCTACCATACTTAAATGCATTAAATATTTGCAAAGAACTTTTTCTGACTTTTCAAATAAAAAAAATCAATCACAACTTGTTTTTAACAATATTAATAAAGAGATAGCCTTTAAAAGTAGTCATTTTCTGAAAAATTGGTCTATTTTTAAAAATTGATGTCTGACATGCCTCCCCCTTTTTCTTGATCGCATGTCAAAAACCCTAAATCTTTAAATTTTTGCAAAAGGTGATATCTTTGGCTTTAAATTTGTAAATACAGTGTTTTCACAATAAAACATGACTAGTAAAGGGCACCTAAAGCAAAAATAGTACTCAAAAATGCATTTTCCATGTTGCCATAGGGAAATGCTTATATGTCCTTAACCGCAGCAATGAAAGTGAGTTTTTCCTCATTTCTAATCAAATTTTTGCTCAAATTTACACAAAACTTGATTTCAAGTGCTGATTACCACTATATTTAAGTAAATATAGCCCTCAAAGTTAAATATTTGATATTTTTACTAAATTTTCTACACTTTTCACAAGATAGGACATAAAATTCAGCCAAAAAGACCAATTTTCCATAATTTGGACCTATAACTTAAAAAAATGCATATTTTGAAGGATTTTTGTTGTGTATTCCTCTCATAGCAAAGTTTACAAGATCTTCAAGTAGTTTAAAGCTATTCTAAGAAACTTATCATTTTGCCATGGCCTCAGCTTAAGGCTAAAAACCACTAATTCCACTTCCCATAGGCTTCTATGCTAATTTCACAATATTCAATGGCTTCTCTGGACTTTACCTTAACTTTAACCTGCAGAGGACTATATATCAGCATGATTCTACATATGTCAGCTCACAATTCTCAGAATGGCATGTGGGGTTAGCAGACTTGCAGTGCAGTACTGGTCACCGGAAGTGAAGTGTCTATAAATAGCATGGGAAATCCCAGTGTTTTCACAAGATAGGGGTATATTTAGAAATCATTATGGAGATTAGGTTTCACATCACAAGAAGCAAAATGCACCTATAAAATGTACAGAAATGGTTTTCCTTTCAGAAACTGTTTAAATTTTTTAAATGAGATGAGAACTTTTTTCACAGCACTATGAGGAACAGGGGTAATTCCTGCGTAGGACTATTTTTGCATACGTTCCAAATGCTCATTGGTTGAATTGGTGGTCTGTAACCTAAAGAGTCACTTTCTGTCTTAGAAAAAATAAATAACTATACAAGTATCTTCCTATACACATACTGAATGCATTTGCAAAGTTTCAGTGAAATGTGACAAGCACTTTTTTAAATATTTGATTTTTAAATATAGGGTAACCAAGTTGCGCGAGCAAAAAAGTGACAATATTCTACCATACTTAAATGCATTAAATATTTGCAAAGAACTTTTTCTGACTTTTCAAATAAAAAAAATCAATCACAACTTGTTTTTAACAATATTAATAAAGAGATAGCCTTTAAAAGTAGTCATTTTCTGAAAAATTGGTCTATTTTTAAAAATTGATGTCTGACATGCCTCCCCCTTTTTCTTGATCGCATGTCAAAAACCCTAAATCTTTAAATTTTTGCAAAAGGTGATATCTTTGGCTTTAAATTTGTAAATACAGTGTTTTCACAATAAAACATGACTAGTAAAGGGCACCTAAAGCAAAAAAAGTACTCAAAAATGCATTTTCCATGTTGCCATAGGGAAATGCTTATATGTCCTTAACCGCAGCAATGAAAGTGAGTTTTTCCTCATTTCTAATCAAATTTTTGCTCAAATTTACACAAAACTTGATTTCAAGTGCTGATTACCACTATATTTAAGTAAATATAGCCCTCAAAGTTAAATATTTGATATTTTTACTAAATTTTCTACACTTTTCACAAGATAGGACATAAAATTCAGCCAAAAAGACCAATTTTCCATAATTTGGACCTATAACTTAAAAAAATGCATATTTTGAAGGATTTTTGTTGTGTATTCCTCTCATAGCAAAGTTTACAAGATCTTCAAGTAGTTTAAAGCTATTCTAAGAAACTTATCATTTTGCCATGGCCTCAGCTTAAGGCTAAAAACCACTAATTCCACTTCCCATAGGCTTCTATGCTAATTTCACAATATTCAATGGCTTCTCTGGACTTTACCTTAACTTTAACCTGCAGAGGACTATATATCAGCATGATTCTACATATGTCAGCTCACAATTCTCAGAATGGCATGTGGGGTTAGCAGACTTGCAGTGCAGTACTGGTCACCGGAAGTGAAGTGTCTATAAATAGCATGGGAAATCCCAGTGTTTTCACAAGATAGGGGTATATTTAGAAATCATTATGGAGATTAGGTTTCACATCACAAGAAGCAAAATGCACCTATAAAATGTACAGAAATGGTTTTCCTTTCAGAAACTGTTTAAATTTTTTAAATGAGATGAGAACTTTTTTCACAGCACTATGAGGAACAGGGGTAATTCCTGCGTAGGACTATTTTTGCATACGTTCCAAATGCTCATTGGTTGAATTGGTGGTCTGTAACCTAAAGAGTCACTTTCTGTCTTAGAAAAAATAAATAACTATACAAGTATCTTCCTATACACATACTGAATGCATTTGCAAAGTTTCAGTGAAATGTGACAAGCACTTTTTTAAATATTTGATTTTTAAATATAGGGTAACCAAGTTGCGCGAGCAAAAAAGTGACAATATTCTACCATACTTAAATGCATTAAATATTTGCAAAGAACTTTTTCTGACTTTTCAAATAAAAAAAATCAATCACAACTTGTTTTTAACAATATTAATAAAGAGATAGCCTTTAAAAGTAGTCATTTTCTGAAAAATTGGTCTATTTTTAAAAATTGATGTCTGACATGCCTCCCCCTTTTTCTTGATCGCATGTCAAAAACCCTAAATCTTTAAATTTTTGCAAAAGGTGATATCTTTGGCTTTAAATTTGTAAATACAGTGTTTTCACAATAAAACATGACTAGTAAAGGGCACCTAAAGCAAAAATAGTACTCAAAAATGCATTTTCCATGTTGCCATAGGGAAATGCTTATATGTCCTTAACCGCAGCAATGAAAGTGAGTTTTTCCTCATTTCTAATCAAATTTTTGCTCAAATTTACACAAAACTTGATTTCAAGTGCTGATTACCACTATATTTAAGTAAATATAGCCCTCAAAGTTAAATATTTGATATTTTTACTAAATTTTCTACACTTTTCACAAGATAGGACATAAAATTCAGCCAAAAAGACCAATTTTCCATAATTTGGACCTATAACTTAAAAAAATGCATATTTTGAAGGATTTTTGTTGTGTATTCCTCTCATAGCAAAGTTTACAAGATCTTCAAGTAGTTTAAAGCTATTCTAAGAAACTTATCATTTTGCCATGGCCTCAGCTTAAGGCTAAAAACCACTAATTCCACTTCCCATAGGCTTCTATGCTAATTTCACAATATTCAATGGCTTCTCTGGACTTTACCTTAACTTTAACCTGCAGAGGACTATATATCAGCATGATTCTACATATGTCAGCTCACAATTCTCAGAATGGCATGTGGGGTTAGCAGACTTGCAGTGCAGTACTGGTCACCGGAAGTGAAGTGTCTATAAATAGCATGGGAAATCCCAGTGTTTTCACAAGATAGGGGTATATTTAGAAATCATTATGGAGATTAGGTTTCACATCACAAGAAGCAAAATGCACCTATAAAATGTACAGAAATGGTTTTCCTTTCAGAAACTGTTTAAATTTTTTAAATGAGATGAGAACTTTTTTCACAGCACTATGAGGAACAGGGGTAATTCCTGCGTAGGACTATTTTTGCATACGTTCCAAATGCTCATTGGTTGAATTGGTGGTCTGTAACCTAAAGAGTCACTTTCTGTCTTAGAAAAAATAAATAACTATACAAGTATCTTCCTATACACATACTGAATGCATTTGCAAAGTTTCAGTGAAATGTGACAAGCACTTTTTTAAATATTTGATTTTTAAATATAGGGTAACCAAGTTGCGCGAGCAAAAAAGTGACAATATTCTACCATACTTAAATGCATTAAATATTTGCAAAGAACTTTTTCTGACTTTTCAAATAAAAAAAATCAATCACAACTTGTTTTTAACAATATTAATAAAGAGATAGCCTTTAAAAGTAGTCATTTTCTGAAAAATTGGTCTATTTTTAAAAATTGATGTCTGACATGCCTCCACCTTTTTCTTGATCGCATGTCAAAAACCCTAAATCTTTAAATTTTTGCAAAAGGTGATATCTTTGGCTTTAAATTTGTAAATACAGTGTTTTCACAATAAAACATGACTAGTAAAGGGCACCTAAAGCAAAAATAGTACTCAAAAATGCATTTTCCATGTTGCCATAGGGAAATGCTTATATGTCCTTAACCGCAGCAATGAAAGTGAGTTTTTCCTCATTTCTAATCAAATTTTTGCTCAAATTTACACAAAACTTGATTTCAAGTGCTGATTACCACTATATTTAAGTAAATATAGCCCTCAAAGTTAAATATTTGATATTTTTACTAAATTTTCTACACTTTTCACAAGATAGGACATAAAATTCAGCCAAAAAGACCAATTTTCCATAATTTGGACCTATAACTTAAAAAAATGCATATTTTGAAGGATTTTTGTTGTGTATTCCTCTCATAGCAAAGTTTACAAGATCTTCAAGTAGTTTAAAGCTATTCTAAGAAACTTATCATTTTGCCATGGCCTCAGCTTAAGGCTAAAAACCACTAATTCCACTTCCCATAGGCTTCTATGCTAATTTCACAATATTCAATGGCTTCTCTGGACTTTACCTTAACTTTAACCTGCAGAGGACTATATATCAGCATGATTCTACATATGTCAGCTCACAATCCTCAGAATGGCATGTGGGGTTAGCAGACTTGCAGTGCAGTACTGGTCACCGGAAGTGAAGTGTCTATAAATAGCATGGGAAATCCCAGTGTTTTCACAAGATAGGGGTATATTTAGAAATCATTATGGAGATTAGGTTTCACATCACAAGAAGCAAAATGCACCTATAAAATGTACAGAAATGGTTTTCCTTTCAGAAACTGTTTAAATTTTTTAAATGAGATGAGAACTTTTTTCACAGCACTATGAGGAACAGGGGTAATTCCTGCGTAGGACTATTTTTGCATACGTTCCAAATGCTCATTGGTTGAATTGGTGGTCTGTAACCTAAAGAGTCACTTTCTGTCTTAGAAAAAATAAATAACTATACAAGTATCTTCCTATACACATACTGAATGCATTTGCAAAGTTTCAGTGAAATGTGACAAGCACTTTTTTAAATATTTGATTTTTAAATATAGGGTAACCAAGTTGCGCGAGCAAAAAAGTGACAATATTCTACCATACTTAAATGCATTAAATATTTGCAAAGAACTTTTTCTGACTTTTCAAATAAAAAAAATCAATCACAACTTGTTTTTAACAATATTAATAAAGAGATAGCCTTTAAAAGTAGTCATTTTCTGAAAAATTGGTCTATTTTTAAAAATTGATGTCTGACATGCCTCCCCCTTTTTCTTGATCGCATGTCAAAAACCCTAAATCTTTAAATTTTTGCAAAAGGTGATATCTTTGGCTTTAAATTTGTAAATACAGTGTTTTCACAATAAAACATGACTAGTAAAGGGCACCTAAAGCAAAAATAGTACTCAAAAATGCATTTTCCATGTTGCCATAGGGAAATGCTTATATGTCCTTAACCGCAGCAATGAAAGTGAGTTTTTCCTCATTTCTAATCAAATTTTTGCTCAAATTTACACAAAACTTGATTTCAAGTGCTGATTACCACTATATTTAAGTAAATATAGCCCTCAAAGTTAAATATTTGATATTTTTACTAAATTTTCTACACTTTTCACAAGATAGGACATAAAATTCAGCCAAAAAGACCAATTTTCCATAATTTGGACCTATAACTTAAAAAAATGCATATTTTGAAGGATTTTTGTTGTGTATTCCTCTCATAGCAAAGTTTACAAGATCTTCAAGTAGTTTAAAGCTATTCTAAGAAACTTATCATTTTGCCATGGCCTCAGCTTAAGGCTAAAAACCACTAATTCCACTTCCCATAGGCTTCTATGCTAATTTCACAATATTCAATGGCTTCTCTGGACTTTACCTTAACTTTAACCTGCAGAGGACTATATATCAGCATGATTCTACATATGTCAGCTCACAATTCTCAGAATGGCATGTGGGGTTAGCAGACTTGCAGTGCAGTACTGGTCACCGGAAGTGAAGTGTCTATAAATAGCATGGGAAATCCCAGTGTTTTCACAAGATAGGGGTATATTTAGAAATCATTATGGAGATTAGGTTTCACATCACAAGAAGCAAAATGCACCTATAAAATGTACAGAAATGGTTTTCCTTTCAGAAACTGTTTAAATTTTTTAAATGAGATGAGAACTTTTTTCACAGCACTATGAGGAACAGGGGTAATTCCTGCGTAGGACTATTTTTGCATACGTTCCAAATGCTCATTGGTTGAATTGGTGGTCTGTAACCTAAAGAGTCACTTTCTGTCTTAGAAAAAATAAATAACTATACAAGTATCTTCCTATACACATACTGAATGCATTTGCAAAGTTTCAGTGAAATGTGACAAGCACTTTTTTAAATATTTGATTTTTAAATATAGGGTAACCAAGTTGCGCGAGCAAAAAAGTGACAATATTCTACCATACTTAAATGCATTAAATATTTGCAAAGAACTTTTTCTGACTTTTCAAATAAAAAAAATCAATCACAACTTGTTTTTAACAATATTAATAAAGAGATAGCCTTTAAAAGTAGTCATTTTCTGAAAAATTGGTCTATTTTTAAAAATTGATGTCTGACATGCCTCCCCCTTTTTCTTGATCGCATGTCAAAAACCCTAAATCTTTAAATTTTTGCAAAAGGTGATATCTTTGGCTTTAAATTTGTAAATACAGTGTTTTCACAATAAAACATGACTAGTAAAGGGCACCTAAAGCAAAAATAGTACTCAAAAATGCATTTTCCATGTTGCCATAGGGAAATGCTTATATGTCCTTAACCGCAGCAATGAAAGTGAGTTTTTCCTCATTTCTAATCAAATTTTTGCTCAAATTTACACAAAACTTGATTTCAAGTGCTGATTACCACTATATTTAAGTAAATATAGCCCTCAAAGTTAAATATTTGATATTTTTACTAAATTTTCTACACTTTTCACAAGATAGGACATAAAATTCAGCCAAAAAGACCAATTTTCCATAATTTGGACCTATAACTTAAAAAAATGCATATTTTGAAGGATTTTTGTTGTGTATTCCTCTCATAGCAAAGTTTACAAGATCTTCAAGTAGTTTAAAGCTATTCTAAGAAACTTATCATTTTGCCATGGCCTCAGCTTAAGGCTAAAAACCACTAATTCCACTTCCCATAGGCTTCTATGCTAATTTCACAATATTCAATGGCTTCTCTGGACTTTACCTTAACTTTAACCTGCAGAGGACTATATATCAGCATGATTCTACATATGTCAGCTCACAATCCTCAGAATGGCATGTGGGGTTAGCAGACTTGCAGTGCAGTACTGGTCACCGGAAGTGAAGTGTCTATAAATAGCATGGGAAATCCCAGTGTTTTCACAAGATAGGGGTATATTTAGAAATCATTATGGAGATTAGGTTTCACATCACAAGAAGCAAAATGCACCTATAAAATGTACAGAAATGGTTTTCCTTTCAGAAACTGTTTAAATTTTTTAAATGAGATGAGAATTTTTTTCACAGCACTATGAGGAACAGGGGTAATTCCTGCGTAGGACTATTTTTGCATACGTTCCAAATGCTCATTGGTTGAATTGGTGGTCTGTAACCTATAACCCGTGCTCTTATGAGATAAAAATTATATAGAATGCACTGTAGATTCAAAATTAAAATCTACTGGATTTTCAGTGTGGATCATCTCCTAAGAGAAGACAGATTTGAATGAATAAATACACATTTCATAGTATAGACCAATAAAACAACTTAATTACAAAAATAAAAATACGTGGCCTTTTTTTGGGGTATATCACATTTTTCAGATTTTGCATGATTCTTACAAGGACAGCTACTTAAAAAATATTTCTCCAAAAATATACATATTTTAGCAAATTTGTAAAGTATTTCGTCAAAATTGTAAAAGTTCTCAAATTTTGTTGATAAAATTAAGCACAATGTTTACAGTTTGTGAAAGATTTATTGTTAAAAATGTGCATATTTCACTTAATTCAATAATAAATGATAGAATACTTTACAGGTAAAATACAGGTACATTTCAGAAACAAACTTTAATTGTTAAAACAACATAACCCCTTATGTTTAATTATACCTTTGATTAAAAGTGGGCAAACTAGGATGACACCATACATACGGGTGCGTATAAATTGAGCGACATTGTCTTTTCAGCGACTATCTTTTGAGCGACGCTTTTTGAGTAATTGCGTATATCATTTGAGCGACATCAAATCAATACAAAATATAAAAACGGCATATAAATTCAGCGACATATTTTTTAATTGATTAAATACAGATGTACATAAAATTCACATAAACGGTCCACCAGTTCGCACTGGTCAAAACTAGCCCTTTCTCGAATGTATTAGTTCAACTTCAGTGAATCGACCAGTACATTTTCCCTTCTGAATATTACTCAAAAGATTAAACGACAATAAATAAAGACAAAAATATATTAGTGAAATACATTTAAAATGGAGATTGAGAAGTACACAACGAATCGAGGGAAAGAAGGTATAGTTGTTGATGGATTTAAGTATAGGCTTGACAAATCATATAGTGCCACACATCTTTGGAGATGTATAAAAGCCAAATGCAAAGCCCGATGCAAGACAGATTTAACGGATTTGATGATATTGGATGGAAGTAATGAGCATAACCATGAAAAGGAAGAAGAAAGAAAGATACAGAGACACAACATCAGACAAGCTTGCAAGAGAAAAGCTGAAGACAGCATAACAGAACGGCCACACAAGCTAATAGTACATGAAGTTGGGAAAACAGAGAACGCTAGTTTAGTCCCAGAAGATGTTGGCCTGATAAGACAAGCTGAGTAAGAGTAAGGTATGTTCAATAAAAGTATTATAATATGATGATGATTACTAAAAATGAGGAAAACAACAAAAGTGTTGTTCCATTGCTTATCTTATTATTAAACATATATAATGATTTTGTGTCATGTAAATTTATTCCATATCCTATGAGTTCCTAATATTATTTATTTGTTTATATTTTCAGGAGAAAGACAACGCCAAAGCTACCAAAATCAAGAGAGGAAACCCACGAAAATCTTAAGGACTACGATTTGATGTCTACAAATTTAGAGAAAATGATGTACGTCAATGATGCTGAACGGGTATTATTATGCTGACTACAAAAAGCAATATGGAATATTTTTGTGAGCCCATTGTGGAAATTTTTGGTGACGGTACATTCAAATATTGTCCAAAGTTTTTCTACCAACTTTACACATTGCTTGGATATAAACACGGACGCTACATACCATGTGCTTTCTTCCTGCTTCCTTCAAAATCAAAGGAGTGTTATATCAACATGTTTCGTCATCTTATTACAGTAGTAACAGATTTAGGATTGAACTTTACACTTACCTCTATCCACTTGGATTTTGAAGATGCTGTTTTTGAAGCTGCCAGAGAGTTTTGGCCAGAAGGTTTAATTAGAGGTAATTTTTTAAGCATAGTTTTTATTGTAAGATAAGACAGATACATGTAATTTAAAATATTAACGACAAATATATACTGATGTTATGTACGTATCAAATTTAAAACATGCACATCTAATTTCAGGTTGTCATTTCCATTTGTCCCAAGCTTGGTGGCGTAAAATACAAAGTCGTGGACTTGCTCAGGAATACAAATGTTCAGAGTCCGTTATAGGGAGATGGTTGAAAGTATTTTTCGGTCTCAGTTTTCTTTCACATGTTGAAATTGAGGAGTGCATGGCCTTTGATATTTGCTCAAATACACCTGAAGACCCACGTGCTACAAAATTTGCAGATTATATTGTGCATAACTATACAGAGGCAACCTCACGTTATCCTCCGATGATTTGGTCAGAACCAAGACTTGATGTTAAACGGACAACAAACGGATGCGAGTCTTTTCACAAGCAGTTTAGTGAAATGTTTTATAGCCATCATCCGAACATTTATGATTTTTTGGAGAAGGTCAAACTTATCCAGACATACAACAGTCTTAAGATAAGAGCTTCTATGCGACCAATGCTTTTGACTATTAACGAAAAGTCAAATGTGCAGCAGATGCGTGAATTCCAGGAACAGTACAGAGCAGGCGATATCTCAAGACTTGAGTTCGTTAAACTTATGGCATACAAGTCTCAGCCGGTCATCAATTTATAACGATTGTGTACATAGAAGGTTTTAATAGTACATTATTTTTAACAATTGTAAAGTATTTTATATAAACTATGTGGTTTCAGTGAACAATAAACAAACACTATATCCTGCTCAAAATCCTACTTCCACCTCCCCGTGGTGAGCAGGGGACACTGACTAACGGAAGAGGTAATAAGTATTTTTCTCAGGTAAATGTCGCTGAATTTAAAAAATAAAAAGTCGCTCAATTTATATGTGTTTTGTCGCTGAAAAGATCATGTCGCTCAAATTAAAAAAATGCAAAATGTCGCTCAATTCATCATCTCCCATACATACAAGTACTTGTCACGTAGATACATATGAACATTGAATTTTCATTTTTCTAATTCGTTAACTTATGTTCTAACCATTTAACGAACATTTATTTTTTTTAATTTCCAAAATATCAAAATATTTTTGTCTATATGTTATTCATGTTTCTCTGTAAAATGATATTACTAGTTTGTGACTCATTGCAAGAGTGACGTTAACAAAAAAAAAAAAAAAAAAAAAAAAAAAAAAAAAAAATGTATGTATACAAGGTTCTACATGGGGACCTCCCTACTCTTATTTTTCCGAACGTTTCCTATCTCAAATGAATATCAATGGTCGCTTCTTCCTTAGAAATCCCATTTTTTGAAATATACCATATACATGTCTTAGATGCATGGAACACATTAGGTGTTGATACTTAAAGCTATACGGTCTTTATCTTTATTTAAAAATAAAATAGATCATTGACCAGATCTGGAAAAGCCTCCAATATATTTTTTTTTCATCGCGCCACGAAAACTGTGAACATTATTTATTGCCAGCTTCGTAATGAAGACAGTCGGTTAAACACCATTACCCTGGCGGATCCAGGGAGGAGAGCGGGGGGCCTTAGAAAAAAAATTGTTGAAAAATTGTGTGTTAAATCATGAAAAACACTCACTTCGTGATCCTCACCGGTGATCCTGTCAAGAGTTTTCTTTTGCCCCCCCTACCTAAAACTATGGATCCGCCACCGATTTATTTAGGTGACATCTGTCTGAGAGATCTGAATGTGAGTGTGGAATGAGGATTGAAGATGAATTTAATTATTTCTGGGTCTGTCCCAAATTTATGCAACACTGATTACAGCTATCGCTGTATCTTAGAAATTTCGGGAACATTTTGGATATATAGACACTATTCCTGGGTAGAACAGAGACTGCTATATTGGTAATTCTAAAAGGTTTAAATACATGTAATATAGATTAAAAAAAAAGACGATATATTTGCATATAAAAATCTCTTATGGTTTCAATTAATCATGTCATATGTTTTCATATTTTTTAAAATAAGATATATAAACAGGCATGAAAGATGTTTAATTTCAGCTTGCATGATGAACGAAAACGTACGTTGCCAATTAAAGCGAAAATGAAAGTGGTATCCTCTTTATGCAATGGATTTGTTTTAATGATTTGGATCGTTACGGTGTATCCATCTGCGTCGTGAAAACTAATTTGCTCAACGTGTCATAGTTTTCCTTTCCCCTTTCGTCTACCCCGGACTTGACTTTTTATGAGCAACTCGGCGGGTGTTTCTAGAAAAGCAAAGGACGCTTACCCTACCGGTGCACCTGGTCCATGCTCCCAGTTTTTAGTGGAGTCCGAGTTGCTCATTTGCTTTTGTTACTTTGTATGTATGTTTTTAGTTACTGTTAAGTTCTTTGTTGTGTATGTCTGTTTTCTATTTCTGGTCTTTGTCCCTGGATTACATTCTATTGATTACCGCTATAACCTTGGTTCCCTTGATTACTCTTTTAAAAAATTACAACTCTGTTTTGCAAATAAAAAAAGTTTAAATTATTATCATAGATTCTATTTTAGGTAGATGTAGTTAAGATAATTTCTCTTTACTAGACAGTTCCGTTTTCCTTTCAACATGCCAGCTTTCAAATGCTGCTATCGACAGTTTTGAAACAATGGTTAAAACCATAATTTGACGAACAGAGTGATGGTGTAATTTTCTCTTCAGTTGGCCCACATGTAAGACGGCTTGAGTCAAGAATGATCGCAGACCTACGTTGGGTCTATGAGACCAGCGCGTTAAAACATAGACCAGTCGCTTAAATAGGACGAATTCTTCCTGCAGATGTCCTGAATGTTTGAAACTACGAAGCAGTACCTGCTTAGTTTTATATAAGAGACATATTTAATAGTACTCGTGCTATGAATCATGCAAAATGTGATTCACGTTTGGAAAACCTACATTTTGTACTTTTGATATTTTGTTTAAACCGTTATACTAAACAGAAATTAACATGTGGCTTTTCATATCACCCTAGTTCATTAGAGATATAAATTATATAGAATGTACTGTAGAATTCAACATAAAAGGAGATAACTCTGTAATTGATCCTAAAATACAACAGAAACCATTGTATTTTCAATGTGAATTATCTCCTAAGAGCAGACAGATTGGAATGAATGATTATACATTTAATCATATAGACATATAAAGCAACTTAATAACAAAAATAAAAAAAATATGTAACCTTTCCTTGGGATGTATCATATAATACAGAATTTGTATGATTCTTACAAAAACTGCTACTTAATAGAGAGACGACTGTACTTTCACTTCTAAACCAAGAATCAGGGGTGTAGTTGGCTTTAAATGATATGCACACAGGGTCGGGAAGCCTTACGGAAGCTCTGGGGAAAATGGTGCAAAATCCTGCATTCTCGCCATTTCCTGTGACCTAAAAACTACTGCTGGAATAACCATTTTTTAAAAGAAATTTCTCCATTTTTGAGTTATCATACGAAGGACAGTGAGATTAACGAAAAATGTGATTACTTTAGGGTGGTACCAAAAATCGTCAGGCCCTAAGAAGAAGAGTACCTCAAAATACAAATGAAGTTTTCAGTGTGATTAACAAGTAATACGCTAATTTTGTATTTTTATTAGATATTACTTGGTTTCTTAGAACTGTCCAAAATCTGCTTTCCGTGTCTTGACAGAAACTAACTTCTCCATCACTTTGTCTAAATCAACTGGAAATTGGCGGTGGATATGCATCAACACAAGTGCTGCTAATCTGTCATTGTTCATCGTAGATCGAACGTAAGTCTTCAATCTTCGAAGTACGCTAAACGATCTTTCAACTGTAGCGCTTGTTACCGGCATTGTAAGCATTATACAAAAGATTGTCTCAATGGAAGGATACAGGACAGGGTCAACTGTGTCTAGTATTTCATAAAGTGTATTGGGCATCTGGTTCCGAGGCGACCTTTCCCTTAAATTCATCCAAGTCACAAGTAAGGTTCACTTGATATGTCTCGAACAATGTCATAACTTGCTTATCTATAAGGTTGTTTAAACATCGTGGAAGAAGATATAGAGCACAGAAGCGATTTTCGGCTTTGATAAGACGAGACACTAATTCAATGATAATATGATCGATAAATGGGTAGTACAAAGACACTTTCCAGTACTATTTCGGTGTATTTGCAGTGCGATTGGCCCTTAATGTTTGCCGTCCACATCGCCTTGGCATACCCTCAACTATGTCAAGCGATTCAGACATATCAAGAGCCGTCTGGTACAATGCTTCCCAAACTGTGTCATCCATACGTTCTCCACGTAATAGCTCAGTGATGGTATTGCTCTCTTTTGTTGTCTGAAGCAAGTCACACTCTACTCCTTTCAAAAATTTCGACGAGTAGACGGTGCTCTGCAAAATATGACCCGACACAACAAGACCAATCGCAAATACGACCTTGATATCGATGCCAAGTATTGACCTGCCTTATCATATCCTAGGCCTTATAGGTTTTCCAGTGCACGAACGACCATTGGGAATGATGCCTGGAAAGTATAGAGTACGTCAGCCCGACTCGTCCAACGTGTTTCGCATAGTGTGCGTAATTTGGTTCGTTTGCCCATGTTGTCTTTCTTAGCTACATCAGCATCCAATTCTTCGTAAAATGGTTGAAGTTTCTACGAAGAATAATCGTATGCAAATGCAACGTCCTGAATGGTAGACATAACATGTCTCACTGAGGCATCCTTACAACTATGGACTTTGCCAGATTGAGGCAGTGCGATTTACAGTGGACATACACAACAACTGGAACTGTTTGCTGAATTCTAGTCTGAACCCCGTTATATATTCCAGACATGTTCGCGGCGCCGTGGTAGCCTTGTGCTCTCATTTTCTTAGTATCGATACCAGCATTATTATTTAATTATTACGTTTCAAACTAGACAAGACACTGTCACTCGACAGCAAAATTAAAACCGGCTTTTCGCAAGTTTGTTTTCCTAAAACCCTAACCATTACAAGTTTGTTTATTTTTTCGGATAAACCCCTAATATATATAATACATTGTGTAATAGCTACTGCAAGATGTACTTTTAAAGAAAAAGATTTGGAAATCATGCCGACCCAAATATTTCTTCATTTTTAAAACAAAAATAAAACATATAACTGCTTATGAAGGGCTTTTCTTAATAAATCTTGATCGAACACGCTTGTAGCCAAAAACGTGGAAGATACTGAGCTTCATGTAAAGTTTTCTCGAAATTCATTTTACAGTAGTGGATGGACAGTTGGTGCTTTCAATGTTATGCGGACGGGCTAGGACAAACAGACAGACATTAACAAGTGTTTTGGATTTTCAGAGCTCCAGCTTGGTGTGTATTATATTAACCATGTTTTGAAATACAATCCTATTTTTTTCGTTAGACGTTTCAGAGAAGCAAAATGTGTGTGACGGACAGACGAATATCACGGAAAGACGAAACAAAAAGATGTCTCATTAGTTCAAAGCGGAAAAAAATAACTAAAATGACACATTTTTAAATTACTTTTGCATCGGAAATCAACTAAGTAAATATTTAAAAAAGTCTACCTTGCTTGGAAACAAAATTGCTCACATCTTTCCATTCTATTGTTAGTTATTGCATCCTAACCTCGGTCAAATTTAACTGGGAGTCCTGTAGATCCAGAAATATCTGGGTGAGGTGGCTCAGGGACAACATTTTGCTAGATGATTCAGCTGCTGCAGAGAACTGAGCAGCGTCTTTATTTCTCTCTGACTCTGACAAGTTCTCCGTTGAAATTGGTTCCTGTGTAATACCTCCTGTGGTATCAGATCTCTTCGCCGTAGTAGCAAAGAAACTGTCTACAGATTTCCATTTAGGGTTTTCTGATTTCACATCGGCCAGACATAACCCAGGTCAATTATCTAACCCCATATATATCAGAATAAACATCATCAAGAAGAGATTGATAGAAGACGTTTTTTTTCTCCGATGTGCACGCACGTGCATGTTGGCGTATGGGGAGCTACGCGCCTGAGAATGGTTATCATAAATCATGCAGTGGGTTATTCATATCACCTATTTGATATTTGATCCCTAGTAACATAATCATATTTAACAGACCATAGACATAATCCCTGCAATGTTGTTTTCCAAGAAATGCTGTATCTTACGAGATAATTTTGACAGGTTTAGGTGTAAATAAAGATAAGATTTTGATGGGAACTTTCTCCAGAAGTTTTATGGTCGTCATCATGAACTCGTGGATCGTTATGGTGTATCCATCAGCACCATGAAAAATGATTTATTCAACGGGTCATAGTTTTCCTTTCCTCGTTTGTCTACCCCGGACTTGACTTTTTTATGAGCGACTCGGCGGGTGTTTCTAGAAAAGCAGAGGACGCTTACCCTACCGGTGCACCTGGTCCATGCTCCCAGTTTTTAGTGGAGTCCGAGTTGCTCATTTACTTTTGTTACTTTGTATGTATGATTTTAGTTGCTTTAGGTTCTTTGTTGTGTGTGTGTGTCTGTTTTCCATGTCTGGTCTTTGTCCCTGGATTACGCTCTTTTGATTACCACTATAACCTTGGTTCCCTTGATTACTCCTCCGTACTCTACGATGGTGGAAAGCTCCAAATACTTACCAAATCAAACTAGTAATGACTCTTTCTTAACTGAAAAAATCGCTCATTAAGCATGCTAAAGTTTTTCAAGTCAAAATAGTTTTGTTTGGAACATCTGCATGGATCATTCTTTGTGTACAATTGCATGTACCTTAGGTGGGACTGAAAACAAAACGATTACCTACTTCTGAAACGTGAAAAGTAATCAGGGGAACCAAGAAATGAAAAGAATGTAATCAAAAACCAAACACGGGAAACAGACTATCACAACTAAGAACATGAAATGACCGAAATAACACGTACATGCAAAGAAACAAAGCAACTCGGATTCCACTAAAACTTAAAGCGTGGAACAGGTGCACCGGAACGGTAAAATGACATCGAATATATTTTCAGTTTCTAAAGGTAACATATATTCAGTTTTTTGGGTTTGTTCTTGCTTCATCGCAGGAAAAGCTTTTGTACGGGATGAACTTCCAAATCCCCTAACTCCTAATTGTCCACCCCATTGCGATTATATCATGATCAAGGGCTCATTCCCATTAACCGTTTACTTTCCACAGAGAGTTCACCTCTTTGAGTCACTGTAGGGTCAAAATACTAAAATTTATCAGCTAATAGACAAACCGATTTAATCGAAGTGACAATATTGTGTGTTAAGTTTTAATTATACATAAAATTCTTCCGTTATTGTTGCCGTCTTAATTAGTTGAATTTTTACAATTTAAGGTTTTTCAACGGAGCGCTCAACATTGATCAGTGTGCACACTTGTAACTTGTTCGACCCATTCCCTCCCCTTTTTAGCTCACCTGGCCGTAGGCCATGTGAACTATTGCCATCACTTGGCGTCATTCGTCGTCGTTAACAATTTCTTCAAACTTCTTCTCCTCTGAAACTACTGAATAGATTTTCATGAAACTTATAATGACTGCTTCTGAGAGTATCATTCTTAGAGTGCACAAAAAGACCGTTTGGATTTTTGATCGGTTAAAAAACATGGCCGCAGTTACTAAAATAGAACATAGGGCTCAGACAGCAGATTTTTGCATATATCTCCAAAAAACCCATGTTGGAGTTATTGCCCTTTTTGACGTTTTTTGCTGTTTTTGATATTATTACTTTCAAAAATCCTCTCAAAAAACTACTATACATAATTCAATGAAAGTTGGTATTTTGTTTTTTAGGGTATCCTTAACAAAATGACCGTTCGGATTTTTGATCTCTTAAAAAACATGACCACCATTATTAAAAATAGAACAAAAGGATCAGATAGCAGGTTTTTGCATATATCTCCAAAACCGTTAGATTTAGCCAAATTCTAACTTGATAAAAGTATTCAGAATGGTGAGATCTGTCAAATTTTGGGTGAAAATCTGTTGACCCATGTTGGAGTTATTGCCTTTTTTTGACGTTTTTTTGCTGTTTTTGATGTTCTTACTTTCAAAAATCTTCTCCTCAGAAACTACTATACAGAATTCAATGAACGTTGGTATTTTTGTTTCTTAGAGTATCCTTAACAAAATGGGCATTTGGATTTATGATAGGCCTACAAAAGTCTCCAGGGAACAAAGTTGACACACGACTCCATATAAGAGTAATTGCCCTTGAAAGGCAATTAAAAAAAAAACAAACAAAAAAACAAAAAAAAAACCAAACAAAAAAAAAAACCAAAAAAAAAACGTTTTTTGCAGTTTTCAGTCAATATCTTGAAAATTATAATAGATTGAATGAAATTGATAATACTATCCTCATGATAAGTCCTACCAAAATCTTCATGGAGTCAAAATTGTCGGGCAATTTCTTGCTAGAGATATTGCCCTTGAAAAGCATGTGAGCGATTCAGACTCCTAGGATCCTCTTATTTTACTCTCCTCCTACCTAATTTTGTGGGGTTTCTTTGTTAGAGCATTTGCTGCTGTTATTCTTGATTATGTATTTCAGAAACGCAAGGCGATAATCTTTACAACTGGAATCATTTATTGGATACACATCAGTCCATTCACATACCCGAGAATTGCGCTGACCCAATGTGATCGGGACATCTCATGAATAAGAAAGAATACGCAAAAAGGACCTCAATTTTACTGACCGTACAATAAAACAGACTAATTCTCCTTTATAATATATAGAACGATCATTGGTTTGTGCAACTCTTTCATTTTCAAATAGAACTTGTATACTAATATGTAAATAAGATAAATGAACTCTACATCTTTCAAGCTATAAAGTAACCTCTCCAGTTAATCACTCAGGGAACTTTTTTGTTCATATAAACAGCTATATTGACGAGACTGACATCCAGTTAATTGTTATTCATTCATTTTGTTCTGATATTGTTAATGTTCAAAAATGTTTTATATTAAAACGGTATCACAGTACAGGTGGGATGAGGCAAGATGAAGTGATGGGTCATGTCCCTTATCGCACATCAGCAAACATATATTATGATGAGGTACTTCTGTGTTTTCCCATACAGTATTGAGGTCTCATCTGAATGTACCAGGTGGACCGAGTTCCTTAATTGTTCCCAGTTCGGAGCTCAAGCATTCTTTGTTAATAAGTGTATAGCATACCTTCCTGCACAAAAGATATGAACTGTGACCATTACATCCACTATATATATAGTTAGTATTTATCATATAATTTTTATAATTACTCACGCCAAGAAAGTGAAATATAATATAACATTCACAATTGTATTTATGATGTACCTAGAAGTACATGTATATGTATTCACTAGTAAGCTGCAGACAAGTTAATAATCAGCCGCATAATTTTGGTCTTGCTGGTTCATGTGTGGAGTCTGATTAAACAGGAGTTATATAGAAAGCTGTCATAATGACGGACTGGAAATTTTTAGCAAATGACCTTTCATCCGGGTTAGTGTTCCAACAACGTTTAATGCATGTTTCGATTTCCCTTGGAATCGTAGGTCGTTCCCCATTTATGATACAGTTAGCTACATCTTCATTCTTTTTAAAATCCCAATAAGCCCTTCTATAGTACCAACATTCTCACAAAACCATCCTTGGAAAATATCCGATTAATATCCAAACTATTTCCACTGTAGTGATTCTGGAGCTTTCATGACGGATGTTGAGCCATAACTATGGTCCCCTAATTCGGCAAGTTTCCCATTTGAACTTTTAATCTAGAAACAAACATGATTTTTTTTATCTCAATATTGTGAGTAAACGGAAGACAAACAATCTGTCGAAGCATACATACAAAAATTAAACAGATTCACACACCATCTTATGTTTAACTAGGTACATATGAACCACCATTCCCATTCGATAAGCCAATCTGTAACACAATCAAACACTGAATATTTGAATAGAGTTTTATTACATGAGGAATATAGATTTAAGAGTTACTGTTTCAATACATACGTTCGCGTTGTGTTCAGTTTATAAATTCATTATTTTATCGAAGTTATATCGAAACATTATAAAGTACTAAACATTGTGTTATACGAAAGTCGAAAGTTTATAGAATCCAGAGTTCGATTCAAGTCAAGAATCAGAATAACGTCCAAGCTCGGTTTCAGACTGGATTTTTTCTTTTTTAGTAGTCCATAATACATGGCCTTATATATAGTTCCTGTAGGCCATAAACAGCAAATGTTACTTATCACAAGATTGTGAGATTGTGAGTCATTATATATTCCTTTGAAGTAGTACTGATTATAGTGACAGACAGTTATTTATAATATACGCCTTTGACATGTCATGTACCTATTAACGATTTAGTTATATTTTGAAACAAGTACCAAACGATGAATAGTTAATAAGAGAATCAATAACTGACCAGTAACTTTGTTACAAATCTGATTAGTATGATTAGAAATATTGTATATATTATATATATACTAATGCTATGGTATAGACAATCTATTGTTGTAACGTTGAACATAATTAAAAAGTCCTAAACATGTAAAATTTACTCGTCATTTCGGGCTGTAAATTTACTTACAAGAATAGTTTCTAATCGAATATTTCTGTGTACCATACCACTTTGGCAAACAACCAAACCGTCAAAAATAGGTAAAAAAATTAATCCATATCTTATGAAAAACTATGTAAATGTCATAATACATTTTTTTAATATCAGTTTTTTCCCAGTGACCACCGTGCCCATCCGAAAGCTCAATCATATTAGTATTCATACCACGGTTTAAAAAACATGTAATGTAGCTTATAATGCATTTAGCTACATCTCCATTGTTTCCATATTCCTCATGAGCTCTTCTATTTTACCAACATTCCCACATAACAATTCCGAACTCGAAAATATCTGATTCATAGCCACACTCATTCCGCTGGAGTGATTCTGGAGTTTTTAACACGAATATTGAACCATAGCTCTGGTCCCCTAATTCAGCAAGCTTCCCTTCTGAATCTTTAATCCAAAAACATAAATAAGCTAAAAATATGGTGATTATGCAAAAGGCAAACAACCAAACCGTCAAAAATAGGTAAAAAAAATAATCCATATCTTATGAAAAACTATGTAAATGTCATAATACATTTTTTTACTATCAGTTTTTTCCCAGTGACCACGGTGCCCATCCGAAAGCTCAACAATATTAGTATTTATACCACGGTTCAAACAACATGTAATGTCAAAACGTTGAACATTATATAAAAGTTCAAAACGCATACAATTTATTTCTTATATCAGAATGTAAATTTACTTACAAGAATAGTTTCTAATCGAATATTTCTGTGTACTATACAACTAATATGTAGGTAGGATAAGGCATCACTTAAGTATCTTTTGTTACCAGCCCAAATCCCACGATTCTGTATGACCTCCGATATCAGGAACACACACGCCATACACTTGCAACAGGTTATGATGACGGCACCTCCTTTGTTTAAGAGATAATATACTTATACATTTTGTTTAGTTTTGAGTTGTGCAAATATTTTACCCATTTCAGAAAGAGAAATGCATTCATCGACAAAATTCTTATACAGAAGGTACACACAAGGGGAAATATCGATGGAGAGATCTCCTCAATACCAAAATGACGCTACACAAAGAATAAACGGTGCAACGTCCCGGCAATATACACAGAAAAAACAAACAACACGAATAACACGACTTTCACTCAGGCACTCAAAAGAGGTACCACTTCATGCTTTTTAAGTAGCAGTCGTTATAAAAATCAGGCAGGAGGTGATTCATACATTTAAATTAGACCCACTAAAATTAACTTTTATTTCTAATTCAGAAACACTTACAGATCACATTCTCAGTCTTAGTTTGTCAGTTGATGCACTTTCGAGATAAAAATTATGTAGATTGTGTATGCAATTGGCACATTGCGAGAATTATTGTACTTTGGTTTGATGTGGTTGACTTTAGATGAAAACGTACATTGCCAAAGCCAAAATAAAGATGATGTCCACTTATGGAAAACATATTTTTTTACACCGCAACTCTGATTTGCAAATAAAATAAGTTTAAATTATTATAGATTTTCTCTAAGGTAGTGTTAGTTTAGAAGTAACACGTACCAAGAAACAATAGTTAATGAGCAACTCGGACTCCCCTAAAAACTTGGAGTATAGGTCAGGTGCACCGGTACGGTGAAATAAAGTATATCGTATATGTTTTAGGTTCCTTAGGAAACTGATATTCAGTTTATTTTTTGTTTTGTTCTTGGTTTATAACAGGTAAACTTTCAAACGGGATCAACTTCCAAATCCATCTCATTGCGATTTCCCCAAATACGTCAAGGGCTCGTTCACATTCACAATTTATATTTCTCAAGAAGTTCATCTTTTTTGAGTCACCGTACAATTCTTTTTTAATACTATCAACTTGTTCTTTGCTGTCAACTGTCAACAGATTTATTTAATAATAGCTCGAAAGAACCTATTTGACATGTTGCGATTTTGTATTTTAACTAAAGCTCGAAACAGGAGACGAACAAATATTAATCTTGTATTTTCTTTTTTAAAGCTGCATTAGCTGTCATTTTCGTAAATTTTTATTCTGCTGAAATATGCCTTAACTTTGAATTATTTCTATTAAACTGAACTTTTCCTGTTTAATTTTATTTGATATCCACAAATAAAATGCATTAAATACATGAAATAGGTGTCGATAAATTTATTGTCTTGCAAGACATAAAATCAACCTAAATAAATTCGTATGCATGTAACTTCTGGTGACCTTAATTCGCGCATATGCTGTAGGGGTCGAAAAATAATTAGATCAGAGCTATCGACCTTTAATTAAAAAAAGAAAAAAAACGTTGTTTGCACAATATTCTGCTGGTATTATCAGCATTCATTGCTTCAATTGCATTACAAAAAACTTATTTTATTGTATCAGCAAAATTCAGTAGAATCAGAACTGACACATCTGATACAACTTCAATATTGTATTTGAAAGCAAAAAAGTGTTCAAATTACACAGCAGTCATGTAGAGAGATGTCATTAAGGCGGACTGAACAGTTTTAGCAGATGGCCTTTTATCGGGGTCGTGGTCCCAACAACGTTTAATGCATGTTTCGATTTCACTTGGAAAGGGAAACTCGATCTTAGGTCTTTCATCTCTTATAATGCATTTAGCTACATCTCCATTGTTTTCACAATCCTCATAAGCTCTTCTATTGTACCAACATTCCCACATAACAATTCCGAACTGGAAAATATCTGATTCATAGCCAAACTCATTCCGCTGGAGTGATTCTGGAGCTTTTACAACAAATGTTGAACCATAGCTCTGGTCCCCTAATTCAGCAAGCTTCCCTTCTGAACCAGTAATCTAAAAAAACGTAAAAAAAAGCTAAAAATATGGTGATTATGCAAAAGGAAAACAACCAAACCGTCGAAAAATATGTAAAAAAAGATATTATATCCGTATTTTTTCCAGTGACCATCGTGTCCATCCGAAAGCTCAATCATATTAATATTCATACCACGGTTTCAACTACATGTAATGTCAAAACATTGAACATTATTGAAAAGTTTAAAACGCATACAATTTATTCCTTATATCGGACTGTATATTTACTTACAAGAATAGTTTCTAATCGAATATTTCTGTGTACCATACCACTAAGATGCAGGTAGGATAGTCCTTCCAGGGCATCACTTAAATATCTTTTGTTGTCAGCCCAACTCCCACGATTCTGTATGACCTCAAATGTAAGATCCTTCTCATATATTTCTTGTAAGATGTAAAACTCTTTCCTGACGTCACCGATATCAGGAACACACACGCCATACACTTGCAACAGGTTATGATGACGGCACCTCCTTTGTTAAAAAGATAATATACTTATACATTCTTTTAGTTTTGAGTTGCGCAAATATTTTACCCATTTCAGAAAGAGAAATGCATTCATCGACAAAGTTCTGATACAGAAGGTACACACACGGGGAAATATCGATGAAAAGATCTACTCAGTACCAAAATGACGCTACACAAAGAATAAACCGTTCAACGTCCCGGAAATATATACAGAAAAACGAACAACATGACCTTCATTCAGGTACCCGTACTAGTTCATGCTTCATCATTAGCAGTCTTTATAAAATTTAGACAGGAGGTGATTCATGAAGGTAGAAAAACTCACCAAATTAACTTTCATTTTTAATTCAGAAACACTTACAGGTCAAATTACCAGTCTTACTTGGTTTTTGCACTTTCGAGAGAAAAATTATATAGACTGTGTATGCAATTGGCAGGAGGCGAGAGTTATTGTTCTTGATTTTGTTGACTTTGGTGCGAGTTGAATGTTTTTTTTTGTTCTAAAACAATACAGATCTGAATAAAGAAATGACTGTCATTACGTAATATTAGCGTATGTAGACCAAAAAAGTATTGTATGTTCGGTGGGCTTTTCTACACCATAAATCATCAATATCATTAGTAGTATTTGAATTTTTTATGGACTGATACTTAATACAATTATTGTGTATTAATGATATAAGTACATTTTGTGAATAAGTCAATATTTTGTCTTTTATAGGTCGACATAATTTGTATTACAGTGACATTGACGTTAAGTACGAATTAGCTCTGTGGGTGTAGTCCAAAAACGAAAATCAAACGATTTTAAACTGAACGAAACAGCGAGCATGTGCACCAGCAGCCGCGTAAAATCAAATTATCTAATAAGCCATAATTGCTATTATACGAGTTTCGTTCTTGTCATTTGTTTGACATTTGTTTTCTCTTTCGTCTACCCCGGACTTGACTTTTTATGAGAAACTCGGCGGGTGTTTCTAGAAAAGCAGAGGACGCTTACCCTACCGGTGCACCTGGTCTATGCTCCCAGTTTTTAGTGGAGTCTGAATTGCTCATTTGCTTTCGTTACTTTGTATGTATGATTTAAGTTACTTTATGTTCTTTGTTGTGTGTGTCTGTTTTCCATGTCTGGTCTTTGTCCCTGGATTACATTCTTTTGATTACCGCTATAACCTTGGTTCCCTTGATTACTCTTTGACCAAATCAATTCAGTTACAAATCCTAGATGACTTTATTTACCAAAATCTATACCTTTTATAGCTCATGATGCTATTCCGAAAATTAAGTCCTTTTCACTTCCGGTATCTATTTGATTCATTTTAGTTAGTTTAACGTTGCCCCAGACGGATGGCCTAATTTATGCAGTCAATACTTGTGTTTACTCAAATGATAATGAAAATATCATGAAAATTATTAGAGAAAATTCTGTATTTATTTTGTTTTTCCTCGTATGTATTCGTTTTGAAAACGGCGGTATATAGTGATCATTGTGTCTACACCATTTCCGTTACAATTTCCTGTGCAATTACATATTGCAGCCATATGATAATTTAAGTAAAACTTTATATAGGTATGACATATCCCATATCGTTTGATTCAATTTCAGACTATCAGAGCTTTGCACACATTTTTATTATTCGATTCCTTTTTTCCATTATATTTATCATGGTTGCTTTACTCGATTTCATTTCAAAGCATTTATTATCCGCTAAATGAAGCATCAAACGTGTATGGTACTTAGATTGTATAAAATAATTTTCCCTCTTCAACAAGTTATATTTAACTATACCTAAATGCATGGATCTCAGCAAGATACTTCCATCCGGCTTTGCTTTTTTCATCATAGAAACATTTCTTGACAACGGAGAGGATATTTGATTTTTTGTAGCTCAATCGAGCGATCACCAAATCTCCTTTTTGGTGGACGTTCGAAACGTCACTAGTTTTGATCATCTTTTCCCCGAATATTTCCATTGTGGCTGCTAAAACCTGTCCATAGATTGGTTTAACCAGACTTTCAACTTTTTGACTAGCCTTCCGAATAACAGTTGGGTCCCGGAGATCGTTCTCGATGTTTGTAACCAATGCTTTGGCACTTGACAATCGTTTGGGAATTACATCTGAAAAGAAATGATTTATCTTTTCTAAAATGTCATTCATTAAGCTGTCTTCCATATTTTTTTCAAGTACCTTTACTGAATTATTCTCCAGAAATAATTTTGCCCTTTTCTTTGCCAGTGCTGGTTTGTTATTTCTGTACTTTGAAAGTTTCTTAAAGTTTTTAACCTTGTCCTTCAAGAGGTAACCTGCACCCACAGGTAGCAGCAATATACCAACAACGGCCCCAACTGCCAAGGCTGTAGGAACCAATACTGGTGAAGTTATTGCTAAGAAGACCTTCTCTCTCGTTTCTAAATTCAAGTCAAATTCGTTAGAATTTTTGTCCTCTCTGTTGAAGGAATCTACATAACCATAATCATCCCCAAAAATAATTCCTTCCATTTCATTAACTTCTTTAGCAATTGAATAGCATTCATCACGAAATAATCGCCAAACAAAGTTTTGAAGCCTCTTTGTTTCATTATTTTGGATGCGGTTTTTGATTTCATTAGCTATTGTTTTTTTCACAATTGCATCAACTTCTTCTAAAATTTGTGAGTAATTGCTCCCATCCGGAAGATCTTCAGGTGACCAACTGAACATTTTCTTGGTTGTATCTGGATCATTTATTTGACAATGTAGCCTCTTTACCATGTCTTTACATTCGTGTTTTGCCTTTTCAATTGCAGACACCTTGTTCTGAAAAAAAAATTATCGTTTAGCATTTTTATCAAAAGAGACCAGATAATTTCACTGAAACATTGAAATTGACAAGTAAATTTGCTATAAACTATCAAGCCAATTCGCAATTTAAACAGAGGACACATACTCTACCGGTACACCTGGCGTCGTTTTCACAAAAAGTCGTAAGTGGGAAATTGATCGTAGGTCATGACGTCACAATGCTATGTTAGTTTATGACGTCATTACTTACGATCAATTTTACACTAACGACTTTTTGTGAAACCGACGCCTGGTCCATACTCCTTTAGTGGCGACTGAATTGCTCATTTGCTTTTGTTCGTTTGTACTTGTTACTTTGGTTTTTTTCATGTTCTTTGTTGTGTGTGTGTCTGTTTTCCGTGACTAGTTTTTAATCCTTGGAATATATTCTTTTGATTTCTGCTCGAATCTTGGTTTCCTTGATTACTTTTTAGCTTTGTATTTTTAATATAGAATGTATAAATGTTTCTTCAGGGTTCCCTTGCCACTTCCGGATCAAAAGACCAACTTCTATATAGTGCCAAAAACACAATGTACTTAGATCTTTGTATTGTATATAATATGTGTGTATGTTGATCAAAAGTTGTCAAAACTTGCTGACAGGATGTAATTTAAAATAATATTGTAATTTACTACTAAAGTGTATGAGTATTGTTAATATGTGTGAGTTATGTTTCTCCGTGCTGCCAGTTAGCAGAAAAGGGGATTTTCAATATTAATTATTCAAGTAAATTTAGTGAAAAACTTTTACGAACATTGTACGAGTTTGAAAGTCTTACTTTCCAAAATTTGCATTGGCTAGAAGCGAAACTATCACTTTTTTAAATGTAAAGTAATGGAAACGTTAGAGGTTACATTTAAGACTCAGATTTCTGTTGATGAAATATGTCTTGAACTGTTATCAAAAGTTGAAATTGACACATGACCCTAGAAAGTAAACACCTACAGTTTTATTCATTTACACATTTTCATCCTTACTTATGAGAATATTACCATTTGACTGCTGCTTTCGATGATAGATATTCTCTCCTTAATCCTTGTAATCATGGAAAGTTTTTCATCTTTGGACTTCATGGAAGTGGTTATTCTAGCAGTCAGTTTCTTTTGAATGCTTTCAAGAAAACCTTGCTGTTTTCTGAAGAAAAATTAGATGCTACAAACAACATATCTTATATATTGCATAATTGTCATAAGATATCAATGTACTGAATATAGTGACAAATATAGCTGTCGATGGTGTTAGAAATATGTACATATACACTTATGATTTTTAACCATGGCTTTTGAAATGAAATTTGTACTTGTACATATGTCGTCAAGTTAAACAGTTTTGTTTGTAACAAAACATTTGTTTTATCGATTGAAACAACAAATGGCTTACTTTACATGGCGTTTTAGTTTCTCCTCAACAGTGGCTGGAATCATTTCCTTTATCCCATTAAGTACCGCCTTAAATTCAGGGGAAATGGTCTTTCCTTCTTTGCACTTTGTAAGTTCCTGAAAAACCAAGAAGGACTTCATCATGATGTAAATACATTTACTGTGCATAGGTACCATATAAATATTGGAAATTTGGTATGCTTCAAGAAGTAACCTCTCATCATACACCGACCTTGTTTGCTAACATGATAACAAACTGAACGAAAATGCTGACATAAGTCGAGTTGTGTTATTGGTACTATTTATCATCATTAAGCTAAAAAAATTGTTCGAGAGCAATCAAGGGAACCAAGATTCTTGCAGAAATCAAAAGAATGTAATCCAGGGACGCAGACAAGAAATGGAAAACAGACGAACACAACAAAGAACATATAATAACTAAATCAATACATGCAAAGTGGCAAAAGTAAATAAGCAAAATTGGGAGCATGGACCAGGTGCACCGGCAGGGTAAGCGTCCGCTGCTTTTCCAAAAAAACACGCCGAGTTGCTCATAAAAAGTCAAGTTCAAGAAAGAGTGAGTGAACATGAACGATTTATAATTACCAGACGTGCACTTAGTTTGAACAATTTATTGGGATCAAATCCAGTCCATCCCTCTACCAGTTTTTGTTGAATTGTATTGAAAACTTCCTCCGGTTCTTCCTCGTCACCATGTATTTTATCCCATTTGTTACATATGAATATTGCCCTTTTGGTATCAAAGTACATGTCATCAGAACTCTGATGTTTAGCTAGTTCTTCTTGGACCTGCAGAATCTACAAGTACATTAATTGATATATAATCAATTTCTTTGCAGATATTATTTTATTCATTTTTTAAAAGGTTACGATTTACAATTGATGGTCGTAATTAATAATGTAATACATCAAGGAATTTAATGTGTTTGTGCTGAGACCCGGTTATTCTTTCTGAGAAATATCATCAACGGAGTAAAAAAAAAACAAAAACAAACAAACAAACAAACAAACAAACGAAAACAAACCATTGATATAGTTGTTTTTGACAAATCAAATTATTGCATTTATAAATCCTACAATTTTAGTCTGTACTTGAAATGCAAAACCTAACAAGAACAGTCGAAATGATATTCGTGATTATCGTAGAAAGTAATTTACTTTGCAGATTGCATGGTTACACATTGTAGTGAAATCTGAGCATTAGAGTGTCTTTCTTTGTTTTTGCTTCAGTAATTTTGTATTATTTTTAATTTGTTCCTGGTTATTTATATTCAACACATTTGCCCATGACAACACTTTTGATTACACCTTTGGCAAATATGTAAAAATAAAATAATGATCATATTTAATACATTTAAATACCCTATCCTTCTGTACACCACCAGCATTAGGTGTATTCAGTATGTATATAAAGGCCAGTGCGTTCGGCAGATACTCATACAATTTGTCAGTGAGATGTGGATCATCAGGTCCAACCCCTGGTGTATCAACTATCAGTAGGTCTTTCTGAAATTCCGTTTATTAATAACTAATTCAGCAGATAATGTAATACAAATAACTACGTGTCTCTACATTTGCTGTAACGACGTATCCGTGCAATTGACCAGACGGACTGTATAATCACGATATTTACCCTAACGCTAAATGTTGGACGAAGCAAATCGCGAAAATAAAACACCGTGAAAAAATTTAACGAGCCCAGTACATATATTGGTCAGTGGAAAATAAATGGTTGAATAAGGAAATGATAAATTGAATTGTTAATAAGTTAGATTGTGAATGTGATAAAGTATAGATGTGGCTGCTTCATCTTACGAACAACAACCCCCAATTTGAATTGATTGATTTTTATTTACTTTATTTTTATAATAATAAACTACACATATTCGACGCAAGATAGTGTTTTTTTTATAATGTCACCAATGCATTGTGTATTTTGTATTGTAAAGAAAACCTGGAAATAATCTATAAAGGTAAAATAAGAGGTGTTTTACGTACTGGTATGATTTTAATTGGCCACCAGATATCAACAAACTGTAGCAATTCACCGTCCATTGCCCGACGAGTAGCATCGTGGCCTGACTGGGCACTAACGTGCTGTTTTAGGTGCTTTCTCATTTCAGCAGGTTCAATGTTTGGTTCAATGTCAAGTTTTATTTGCTTTCCACTTTTGTACGTGAGTGTCACCTTTTTCTCTTCACTGTTATGGATCCTGCATATGGCGGCGGTGCAGGAAAGAGATGACTGTGGTAGTATATCGACACCAAGTAGAAGGTTCACAAAACTACTCTTACCAGCACTGGTTTCTCCTAAATACACCGAGAACAAATCCTAATATTTTTCTCCCGATTCTAATCTTACAATACAAAGTGATCAAATCCTCCTTAATTTACAATTATTTAATGTAGTGTAGAATCATTCAACGCGTTAAGAAACAAATAATTGATCAAGCTGCTTACTAACTAACACACACAACCTCAATATTACTGAGAAATGAACGTGTCCAACACATTATGTTAGGTTATTACATTAACTATTGCGATGTTGTTATTTTGTTAAATACACTAACCAATATCATATGTTAACATTTATTACACTGCGTTATTTAAATTGACTGGCAACGGCCGACAATATTCAGTAATATTCAAAAATCAACATAAATTGCTTCTTCGTTTGTTCATAGATAAAAATAAATTCCTTTCTTTCTTGAATTAAAAAAAAACTTGTATGTTCTGATTTTGCATATATCTGTATCTATTTTTATAACAACTCGATAAAGACCCGTCTTGGCATAGAAAAAGAAAACATTCCTTGCAGTTTTTGATATCATTAAAGAATGAAGCTTAAGACACACAAGTATATGTTACCAAAGCACTTTTAACAAATGTATACTTTCAAGAACATTTTTAGCCAAAGAAAACTGAATTCGGTTATACATTGATAAAAAGACCATCCGTGCAATATATTATTAAAAGAAAAATAACGATTTTGTTTCTCTCCAGAAATCCATTCATCGAATAAGGTTGAATTGTATATGAGAGAGGTCATAATGATCATTTGATACCAATTCAATACCTGTAACAACAATTGGACATGAATCATCGTATAAATCTTTGATACCATCCTTTATATATCGTCTGACGTCACCATACTCTTTAAATAATTCGTCTCTTAGCTGTGGAAAAAACTCCTCTTTTGCCAGTAATACAAGGATTTCATCATATGACTTTTTAAAAAGATTTTTCGCCTTTTGTTTTTTAATTGACACACCTTCAAATAGAGCTTCAACCTGCTCCTGTAAATTAAAAAAAATATATTAATTTTTATTATTCAAAATACGAAGCTTCAATGAGTATAAACAAGGCGTAAATTTATAAAATGCCTAGAATACATGCTTTAATGGCAGAACTTCTTTTTCATTGTCCACAAAATCATTTCGTAGGCTTAAATTTAGAATGATCACGTTTAACATTTTACACAGATTTAAACAAAAGATATGAATCGTGCTGAGTCTTTAGTGAAGTGTTTGTTTAGAATTATAAATAATACCTACAAACGCAGTTCCATACAGATTACTACTGTGTATGTAATCCTGTAAATTAAATTAATATAACAATTATATTCATATTGTACTGGTGCTTAAAATGACATAAGTTGTTTAGATAAGCAAAAGATTAACTAAAATATATATATAAAAAAATATAAGCGTAGTGTTACGTAATAATACAGGAAGAGGTTGCAGGTCTACGAAGATTCTAGGAAGGATGCACGCAATGGTTAACAAAACCTCGTATAACAATGTAAAGCTTACTCATCCTGCATGTTTTAATTGGATATTAATCTAGTTTTCAGTAATTATTTCTATGTAGCTATTTCTAGCTTTTATTTTAAAATTTCACTAATTAATTAAACGCTACTCTAATCTTAATTTTATGCCTTTCTGTGTTGTATTTAACCCATGTTTTGTTTCTATACTTTGAGAAAACTATGCCAATTTCTGATCTTCGTGGTTGCACAGTTTCTTTCAACCTTAATGCTGACAATATCAAAACCATAAGTAACTATCAACTATAATTCTATTTATCGGTATTCCAGTTATTGTATTTGTAATTATATTTTACTGTACATTAAGTTATTAGGATACTTTGCCTCGCAAAAATTCTAAACTCTAAAGATCTGATGACGTTACAATTACTTCCACTATCTGATTGAAAAGTGTACGTGAACAAAGTCAAAAAAAAAAAAAAAAAAAGAAAGTACGGAATACTGATAAATTCTTCAATCGGATGTTAGTTGATAGCATGTTACTTGCCTGTTTACCAAAGAATGATGCCTGTATTTCCTCTGCTCTACACTGCTCAACTATATTACTAGTTTGAACTGCTACTTGCTATAACAGGTAATATATCTTAAATTGTAAGCTTTATGTCAGACGTGCTTGTATTCAAATAATCACTTTATCATGTGATAACAAAGAAGAAACAAATAGCCAAAAAAAAAGGAAAAAAAAAAACAACAACAACAACAAAAAACGAAACAAAAAAAACCAAACATACAAAACAAAACAAACAAACAGAAACAAAACAGAATACGCGCTGTTCACTTAATTACGTATGTGAATTTACGTAGTGACCAAATTATCTTTAACTGACTTGTTTTTTTAACACTGAAAACGGTCTTATGTTGAACTAAATAGCATGTGTATTTCCTATCATCTTGATTTTTTAATTTATAACTAGACTTGTCTAAACATAAGATGTTGAAACAAATAAACGGGTAATTAGAAAACTTTCTTGGCAATAAAAGAGATGAATGGTGGAAGGGAAAGTCCGTACAGCAAATTACAATATTAACGGAATAACCGGAAAGTTGGATACAACCACATTCGTTCTGACTTGTTACAGGCATTTCAATGAAAATGGTGGGTCAAACCAGGTATTTTTGCACGCAAAATCCCCTGGTTCCATGACAGTTGATGGTTTATGGTTTATTCAACCTTGCATCATAAATTTATAAAATCTGTAGTCAAAATAGTACAAAAAATTATATAAATGTCATTATAAAATTTATCGTCTATATTTTGTTTCATACGGATTATCTCAATAAAATCTGGTTACTAGTATCATAAAACAATTCAGACAGCGTATATATATATATCGACACCTATTAAATAAGCATGATCTAAAAGACTAATGCGGCAACGATAGCTTATTAAGAAACCTTAATAGTGGCTACTATCTTTAGCATTCCTTAGCATATCGTATATCTTATATATACTTTATAGCTGATCTGATCTGAAAGCAAGAACATCGTTTAGCTAGATCCTTTAATCTCAGTTTCCGCTATATAGATGACGTACTATCGTTAAACAAACCTAGTTTAGGGGACTTGGTACATCGTATCTACCCCAAAGAACTTGAGATAAAGGATACTACAGACACTGTGAAGTCAGCCTGATATCTTGACCTACACTTAAAGTGTATGGTCGATGGTAAAAGAAAACTATCGACCAACCTTCACGACAAACGTGATGAATTTTCATTCAGAATTGTCAACTTTCCTTTCATCTGTGGTAACATCCCTTCAGCACCTGCGTATTGAGTTTTCTACAAGATTGAAGATAATCACTCGGAGAAATGAGTGTCACTGATATTCTTGCTCGACATCCAGGTATTGGTCTTCTTTTTATTGTCTGAATCAGGTCAGAATTGAATAGGAATATTTGACTATATGCAGGAAAAGCAGGTATATTATTGCATATACAAGAAAAAATATAATTTTAAAATCACATCGTCTCGTTCGTAATTTATTTTTGTACAGAGATAATTATTGTCGTCCAATTTGGTGTGAAGATCTTAAAAATGAAATGACGCAGAGCATATTTAGTCAGTAGTCTTTTTAAAGTTCTTGTGGAGAAATGATGGGAAGCCATTCCCCTAAGATGAGGCTTGTAAATGGACAGAATATCATCAATATATCAAGATGTGAAGTTAAAAGTCTGGCTACTTCTTTGTCTTTCACAAAATTTTGAAGAAATTCCGATTCATAGGATAGAGAACACCAAAGGATTCAGTATTCGTTTAGATATAAAGAACATAATCCAAGGATAACGACAAGAAAGGGAAAACAGACAACCATCACAAAGACCATGACATAACCAAATTATACGTACATTTATACAAAAAGGAAACGAGGCTCCCAATTAAAACTGAGAGAATGGGCCAGATGCACAGGTAGGGGAAGCATCCTGTTTTTTTTAAATACCCGTCTAGTTAGGAATAGATCGGCAAGGTGATAGACTCAATATGAGCCCGTTAGAATGTCGATAATTTCTTGAAAAGTGTGCAAGCATGAAGGATGTCATATCGAAAACACTCACAAGTATAGTCCCGTTCACGCTCTAGATTTACTTAGGAGGAAGTATAACCCGGTTAATGACAGCTATAAATTCATATAGAATGGTTAGCCAAGTTGTCTTGAACGTTTGGCCAGAGAGTGTATGCGCTGTTGCAACAGATGTCAAAGAAGAGAAGGGTTCCGATTTTGGATGGACTTTAAGACTTTATTAACTATATAAATATTCATTATTGCATCAACATAAATGTTGATCCCAGACTTGATTAAATATATTAATATTCATTAATGCGTCAACATAAATGTCGATCGATCCCGGACATAAAGGATATGCACGAGGAGTAAGTTGGTAGAATTTCTGCATTCTATATAACAATATATTTTTGTTAAAAACCTGATCACATCTGCCTATTATCGAAGACTGCTCAATAGCAAGTTCGTCCATATTTTCATACAACGGTTCTTCGTCCTCGCCAGCTGAGTATTCGTCACGTTCTAAACTTATCTCTCCAACCACTTCGTATCCATTACTATCCGATATTTGACCGTACTTTTTACTAGTACCTATATCTATAATTAGAAAAGTGAAATTTATTGATATTTGTGTACATGGTTAAGATTTCATATTTGATATGTCTTTCGTTGTATCTGATTAAAAAAAAGTCTAAGAGTCGATCTTATTACAAATCACCATAATTGAAGAGAAAGATCAATCTAAATTGTTAGATTTAAATGAATAAAAGGATGACAAAAACATTTCACATGGTAATTTAAAAGTGGTACGGCTATAGAGGCTTTTATTACATATACTATAAGGATCCTGAAACAAAAAGTTGCGCACACTCTATATTGATTATCTTGTCCTTGCGTCCATCGGTATCAAATTGTGTTTAGACCGTAAATAATTTGTCTTTTGGTGTTGGTTTTTAATATTGAGCCTTAAGGTAGTTAAGCTGAAAAATGTGTTGCATACCAGAGTTGGTAACCTTTGACCATTGATGTTGACCTCCTGGTCAAATACATGATTTTTGCATGACGCATTCATGTCACGGCTGTTGCCTTCTTGTCGTTTAGTGTATGTTTTTGATATTTGACAAGAATAATAATCTGTTCAAGACAATGTGTTGCGTATTAAATTAGGTGTCATTTGATTTGACGTCAATATCAAAGGATTTTATGCTGGGCTGATGTGCAGCATTTTAAATACAGTGGTGTCCATAGAGATGGATTCTATCTCAGTGATACATATTTGTTCTCATTTGAATCATAATATCGTGCAGTGATGAAATAAAAAAAAATTGAAATTACAACAATGGATTTGTTTCCTGAATTTAGACACGAATAATTAATAATTTTTAAATATGAAACCTTGCGGATCGCTGTTTTGTTGTACTGCATTGAGTATACGCTTCCTATTTCCAAACTTTGTGATACCAATTTCCTTCAGTTCATTGTCCGTCATCTTCTGAAGAAGGTCGAGAGATATCTCTTCATTTTTGAATATTTCAGCTAGGTGTTCCAGGTGAATGTTATGCAGAAACTCCACCAAATCATCCATTGGGTCCAAATACTGTACACATAGAAGACATGAGAAGAAAACAGTACGCGAATCATCAATCCATTTAAATATTTCTAACTCAATAGCCATTTGTATCCTAAACATATAACAATACGTGCTGCGATATGCATTTTTTTTTACTGAATTGTGTTAGCTACGTGCAAAACTACAACAGTGCAGAGATGCAGATTAACTTTCATATCACCTTAAGAAGTATATTAGAATAGTTGTTCACTCCTATTTACAGAACAAACTTTCATCTCAGTATTTGATGGTAAAATGGTAAAACATGTTTTCATTATTAAATATATATGCATTAATAATACCGTTCTAGGTACTGTAGATTCTAATTACTGATATTCTATAAATACAAATATGACATTGACGGTAGGTAAGACGTAAAAAGATAGAAAAGAGAATTATAATCATAGCATTGTGCATTGCATTCATGCTTGATTTTGAAGAATATCGAATCTCGATCATAGTTATGTTTCGAAACGTGTTAGCAATTTGTTTTAAAAAGTATCATGTGTTGTATACAATTGTTAACATACCTCGTCCACCGCCCATATATTAAGTATCAATTCCAAAACTTATCAACCGTCTTAAGACGTGATTTGCACAAAAATGTACTTTTTATCAGTTTTCTGATAACCCCAACGAATCACCTTTGCGTTTATCGTTACTTGAGACTTATGTACTTCACATTGCTGAGAGCAAATTGTACAGTGTATGGAAGTCATATATGAAAAAAGAAATGTATAATACTTTTGAATGAAAATGTGGTATTTTGAGTTACTATTACAACAGTTTTGTTAAAAAATGTCGTTATATCCCCACTCATTAAAATGGAGCTATATTGCATTAACCTTGTCCGTCTGTCCGTCCATTCGTTACACTTTTCGTAACATATTTCTCAGCTTGTATTAGGGAATACTTAAAGGTTTAGTATATTGATTTGGATGGTAACTTGTAACGTGTCTCCTTTTTAGTGGTTGAGTAGGTATTTCAGCGGTGCTGGTAAAACATGTTGGAAGTGTAAAGAAAAAAAAATATTTGAGTTCCTTAATCTTTCCTCATGTTAAACCTAAGCTGGAATTTCCTTCATCTTAAGACATGCCTTCAGATCTACAAGACATGAGTAGTAATGTTTGACTGAATAACCATTTCACACCTGCGGTTTAGTAAAGACAATGAACTTAACGATAATTTTTTAAAGCAATCCAGAATAGGCCATCTTGGTAAAAATACAATATAACAATAATTTGAATAAATTACTCATTGACTCTTGTTGCCCGTTTCAATGCAAACTGTCTTGATATTGTTGTGTTGAATGACTATGCATTTAACAGATCTCCCGCTCACGCCAAATATGGGATCAAGGGCAGTTTTTTAATGAAGTTCACAGATATATTTACACAGTTCGTACAACAGCCAATTAAATTTAGACGCTACATCTCGATCTGTCGATCCACTGCTTCTTATCGACATTAAGGAATGTTCAGAAATGACTATCTATTCGTATTATATTACAAAAGTACAATTAGTTCTTGAAGAGAAAAGGGTTGAACGATATGCAATGAAACAGCTGCTACGGTTTAAGTCTCTAATGAGAGGACTATGATTATAAAGCTTGTTTATGATAATTCCATGACAACGGTTTTTTTTATTTGTAATCATTCTCCTTTCACTTTCGTCTATCCCGGACGTGAAATTTTATGAACAAATGAACGGGTAACAACTTATCCTTTTATAATGTTCTTTTTAATTATCGTTAGAATACTAGTAACATTGATTTTCCTTCCATAGCGTTACTTCATATGTTTAAACAGAGCCTTATAAAAAGACGAAAAAGATTCAAATAGTAATCAAGGGAACCAAGGTTATAGCGGTAATCAAAAGAATGTAATCCAGGGACAAAGACCAGACATGGAAAACAGACACACACAACAAAGACCATAAAGTAACTAAAATCATACATACAAAGAGTAATCAAGGGAACCAAGGTTATAGCGGTAATCAAAAGAATGTAATCCAGGGACAAAGACCAGACATGGAAAACAGACACACACAACAAAGACCATAATGTAACTAAAATCATACATACAAAGAGTAATCAAGGGAACCAAGGTTATAGCGGTAATCAAAAGAATGTAATCCAGGGACAAAGACCAGACATGGAAAACAGACACACACAACAAAGACCATAATGTAACTAAAATCATACATACAAAGAGTAATCAAGGGAACCTGGTCCATGCTCCAAGTTTTTAGTGGAGTCCGAGTTGCTCATTTGCTTTTGTTACTTTGTATGTATGATTTCAGTTACTTTATGTTTTGTAGTGTATGTCTGTTTCCATGTCTGGTCTTTGTCCCTGGATTACATTCTTTTGATTACCGCTATAACCTTGATTCCCTTGATTACTCTTTACGCTGTGATCGCACTCGTAACCACCGATAGATTTTTTATAGGTCGTTATCTTCTGCTTTGCTACATGTATAGTAATTGGATGGACATCAATGATATTTCAATGATGTTTGTCTTTAATTGAGTACTAAAATCATTATTTGCATTTTGGCCAGTTCCTATATTAGTTTTTCAAGGACATTATTTTAGGATGTGCGTTACAGTGTTTTGTGCACTGAACGGACAATTTAAAATTATTGGAAACGTCAACAAACAAATATTTTTATAATTTTATGTGCCTCGAACGGGACAGCTCAATATATGTAATGAAAATGACAATTTTAATACTCGTAATACATGTATGTTACGGTGCATTTAATTTTAAAAGAACATAATATGTTCATACATGAAGTACAATGTTAACTTGATGGATTAATTTTGAATTAATAATTATTTTAAACAATCATTCGTGGCATCGGATTACTAACTAACTATACTATACAAGCATAGATGTCATGTACAAATAATACAATATCATTGGTTACACAGAAAAGTACTTGATATAGAATGAAATATTAATTCTTTTTATATGACTATAAATAACTATAATTTCGATTGTCTCAATCGGTACTTAAAAGTCTTTCGCAAATTATGATGATAACCCCGAAAAGTATTCATCACCTGTATAAAAAGTCCTATAGTTTATAATTGGTTGATATATTCAGACGGCTAAATTTAGGAAAACCGCCGCTCTTCTTACTTAACGTTTATACCGTCCTTCAACAATGGCTTAACCTGCAGCTGATCCGAGAAGTTGGGGAAAAATATGGTTCACCCCCAAAGTAAACCCCAAACAACCAAACAAACAAAAACCATTTATAAGCATCATTAGAATCAAATAGATAGGAATATCCAAATTAAAATATAAATTGTAAACAAGAAACACTCAAAACTAAAACTTTCGTAGTAGAAATCCAAATCCAATACCAAAAGATTCTGCCACGTGCAATACAAGGAATTAAGCCTCAATGTTTAAAGTAGTTTGAAATTTGTAATATTGTAAATTTTGATACATAAAATATGATGTAATTCGTGGTCCAACAAGTCTGACTACTGGGTTGGTGAGTACCCTCGGAAATCTTTGGTCCACTAGATCTTCTATCGACCAAGTGATTATAACAACAAAAATACCAAACATATCGCAAATTTCGATATGCTGTACACGTGTTTCAACGGAGTAACCTCTTATAATGAGCCAAAATGCTTACATTTGGATCCTTTTATTGAATTTAACTTTTGAGCATAATACCTTCATTCAGAAAGTGTGTATGGGCTTGTAAGATGAAAGTTTCAGAACCGATTAGTCATATAATAAACAAATGGTAACTTTGGATTTCAGATGATATAATAATTTATCAACCCTCGAGATCTGTAATCATATCAACCGATGGTGACGGTAATTATTATATTTCTCTGGTTGATAAATCTTAACCTCACCCAAAGTCGTTAATTGCCTAATTAATAAAGTTGCATTATCTGTCATTTTCGTAAAAAAAATTCTGTTAAAATATGCCTTAATTCTACTAAATTGCACATATAATGCAAGGATCCTTTTGAAATTTACGTATTGTGATATAATGGGGCTCAAATTTGGTCAGTAAACGTCATTATTTATTTGAAAACTAATCAAGAAATAGATGAAATGAAATGTAAACAAGACACGTGGTTACCTGTGTATCCGTTATTGTTAGTTGTTTTACCAAGGTTAAAGCATTTTTAACCCGGGTTAATGTACTGTCGGCAATCTTCGGAAGTAATGGCGAAAAACAATTAGATCTGAGCTATCGATCTTCTATGATTGAAAAAAACGTTGTTGTTACAATATTTTGTAGGTATTATCGACATTTATTGCTTCAGTTGCATTAATACAAACTTATTTCATTTTATCAGCAAAATTCAGTAGAATCAAAACTGAACAAATATGGCAGCTAATACAGCTTTAAATGAGATGATATATATTGTACTGTACATGACAAAAAATATAATTTCAGCTGGGAGAATACTAAACAGACTCATATATATTAGCATTGTAAGAAAATACAAAATCTAGTTTTAGTGGAGTCCGAGTTGCTCATTTGCTTTTGTTACTTTGTATGTATGATTTTAGTTACTTTATGTTCTTTGTAATGTATGTCTGTTTCCATGTCTGGTCTTTGTCCTTGGATTACATTCTTTTGATTACCGCTATAACCTTGGTTCCCGTGATTACCCTTTCAAATAATGTAAAGAGTACATGTACATAATATTCAGCAACAGGTTTTAATCATAAAGCCTTATTATATAAAAGTCAATATAAAGATAAATAAATCAAAAACTACCGGATTCATACGACACAAATATTCAACACAGAAGACAAGATTATTAAAGGGATAGGTTTGGGCCTAAACTATGCCTACAACGTATAGTGATTAAGGTCATGAAAGCACAAGTCAAGTGATTATATTAAATGATTACATTACACTTAAAATGAAACACATTTAATTAGCGCTGTGACTTTTCTGAAGCGTCATAATGGGGGACGCACTTTATTTTTCCTACTAGCCAAGTGATTTGAATCACAAGTGCATTCTAATTCAGTTGAGTATGTATAACTGTCTAACAATAATAATAGGATAATTAATTGGAAAGAGTGAATATTTATAACATGATCACGAGTGTCGAAGAACGCCTAGATTAACGAGTGTGCAGAACTTGTTCAGCGCACAAGTGATCATATTGTGGTTACTCACGGTGTTGTACGGTTAATTGTATTTCCCTAGTAACAGAGATATATTTAGCGCTTGCGTAGTGCATTACGTCAACGTGACGCATATTTATTTAAGGTATTGTCTGTCGCACGAGTTCCGAAGAACGCCTAGATCCCAGAGTTGGCAGAACTTGTTCCTCGCACAAGTTAAATCCTCGAGCGTTCTTGCACGAGTGATTATATTTTGTTTTTTAACGATAACCAAATGATCATCCTATTTATCATATAGATTTTCTCAATTATTGGTTGCTATTTTCAACATAAATTTAAAATTTTGTGAACGGCGGATTGATATTCGTATTGTGACGTTTTGGCGGGAGAAAGTGCGAGAGTGAAATTATCGAATTTATTTCACAGTTTGAATTATTGAAATATTTTACACCGGGAACATTCGATAAATCACTGATATCTATATAATAAATCGCGTTCTTGATATTGACCTATGATACTTACCATTGGATGGACGACTAGTAAACAGAAAACGATTACGAGCAGGTCGTTCTATGTTAAAATTTGTTTTTAATTTTTCGGGTATCGAGAAATCGCAACAGAGATTGAAAGAAAAAAAAATATTGACATTCTATTGACGTTAAAATATATATTGTTGAATTGGGCACAAAAACTGACGATTGTAACTGTTTGCTTACATACATGATGGCAAACGTGTCACGTTGCTAATGCTACCAAGTATATGTGTAAGTGATTTTTGCGGAATATAATAAAACTTTTCTAAAACATAACGTTTAACATTTTTATTAAATATAAATTCGATGTTTATTCACGCTACTGAAGTGAGTGAGAACAGTTGTTACACATAGGAATGTCACGTGTGTTTGTTTACATGATTAAGATGGACAGGAATTTACACACACAAACAAGTCATGCCCAATAAGTCGCGTGTTGTGTATATAGCAATCGAAAATCGACCACAGTTGGTATCAAAGCCTGTAAAGGACTTCATATTAAAATTTTATCTCCATACCAAATTTCAAGTTTATAGCAACCTAGGTTTCATAGATATTGCGATGTCCTAGATTCTGTCCTTTGGCGGTCGTTTTGAAAATGGTGGCATTTAGGTAAAAAATAAATTATATCTATTTCAACGAGACGCAGCAAATAATTAAGATTCATAAAAATTGCCCCCTGAATAATAAGTTACAAGCGTGAGAAAAAAGTGGATTTTGGGATTCGTGAAATGTCAGGTTTCTTTTGTTGCCACAGTAACAGACAGCATATAGATTCTCTTTTATTGCATATGTTTAGTAGGCTCGTTGAGTTCTACCGCCATACCAAATTTCAAGTTTCTATCCACCTATGTTTCCCAGTTATTGTATGGTCGTAGATTATGATCTTTCAGCGTTTCCATGTAAACGGTAGCCATTTTTTTTGCCAAAAATTCTGATTCACCCCTTTTCAATTCCATCAACCTCCAAGTTTCAATTCATTATCGCCAGTGATGCTTTCTAAAAAGTCCGGACAAAAAATCATTAGAAGACAAATAATAATAATAACAACCATAATTGCCATTGCGAGGAATAGCGAATGTCGCCCAAGGTAGCAGTTTTAGTTCCCAATTTTGATATTGTAATTTTCCCGACAGTTAATCAACATTTTAATCAACAAGATGTGCAATGGCAACATCAGAAGTATATGAAACCTTTCAAGCCAATTTAGCAATAACTTATTTGACAAAAAATCCAAACGGGAAAGGAGTCATGGCCATCACCATTATACGTCACCTAAGATACATGATGTCTCCATAGATGCGCTTCTTCCTTTTATACAAAAACCTTTTGGACTTCATCACATTCGAACCAAACTCTATTCTATACCGATCACTCTAATACACTCCCTTTATAAAACAAGTCTTCAAACATCTGTTTCTGAACCTTCCACATCTCTATATAGACTTGTTGCCATAGACTCTCTAGAACAGTTTATGTAAAAAGTCAATATGAAAAGAAAATCTTTTCTTCCACTACCATTTGTCCTCAAAGGTATAGATACAATTAATTTAGCTAACATTCACCATCCCAAAAACGTAACCAACAAAATGTTCCCATATTTCAAGGATTAATCAACACCGATTATTGCATTTTCCCTATTCTTTATTCATTGCATCTAAAATTTTTAATTACAAAAGATTATTGCAGAACCTCGAGATTTAACCATCATCGAAAACGAATCTCTGCGTAATATCCTTTCTAAAGGTCCAAAGTACCGTGAATCACGCTCCATAAATTGAAATTATAACTTTAAAGTTCTTATGGATGTAGTGGAGGACTACGCAAGAAAATGGATCAAACGAGAACAAGAAGACATTGATTCTCTGTCAGAGTGGATAAAGGCCGTGAGGTCTTTAATTTTGAAACGAATAAAAGTTTTAAGTAGGTCAATGTGTGCCAATAATAAATCAGTTTTCAAAGACCCCATTGTAGCAAAAACATTGTCTACTATATATGACAAACATCCCAAAACAACATAGTTTTTTGTCTGCAAAACGTATTACATTCAATGTTTATTATCAGAGGTAGACGCAGAAAATAATAGCAGTGATAAGACCTATACTGCCACTACACTCTCAAGAGAAAATATAGTGGATCACCGTAAATCTGTACTATCTTCTTTGGTCTCTCTACCAAAGATGGTGATTGTGATTTACCGTCTATGTACCGAATTCCTAAACTCTACAAGAAACAACGTTACATAGCTGGATCTGCAAAATGAACATCCAAACCTCTTTCAAAACTCAACTTCTTTACTAATAGCTGTCAAAGAGGGTTTCCAGTCTTACCACAGTATTTCTTTCTCACGTAGTGGTATTAATACAATGTGGATCCTGAAAAACTCGAAAGATCTTTTGGAGACAATCAAATCAAGATTATTATCAGAATATAATAGCATTACAATCTATGGTTTTTCAACAGTGTATACTTCTATTCCTCATAACCAATTAAAACCCCGACTCTAAAACATAATTCATCGTTGTTTCTCAAAAAAAAAATAAATAAAAAAGAAATGGTACACCTAGATAAAATTATATAGTTCTTGGTAGAGGTTCCACATACTTTGTAAAAAATAATTCCAAATCATCTTCCAAATAAACAGAGTTAGATGGTTTCAAAATGCTGGAATTTTTTATCGGCACCATATTATCCAGTGTGGTGGACGCGTTTTTTGCAAGAACGATCGGTATTCCAATGGGAACTCCGCTACTTGCTGACATATTCCTACATTCTTATGAGGCTGAATTTATGGCTGTTCTGATCCGAAAGAAAGAACATCGTTTGGCTAGATCCTTTAATCTCAGTTTCTGCTATACAGATGACGTATTAATGTTAAACAATCCCAGTTAAGGGGACTTAATACATCGTATCTATTCCCAAAGATCAAGAATACTACAGACACTGTGAAGGCAGCCTCATATCTTGACCTACACTTAGGGATAGATGGTAAAGGGAATCTATTTACCAAACTTTTACGACAAACGTAATGACTTTTTATTCAGAATTGTTAACTTTCCTTTCATCTGTTGCAACATCCAACAGCATCTGTGTATGGAGTTTTCAAACCACAACTCGTACGTTTTGTCAAACTTGTCGTAAATACGCTGACTTTTTGTATCGCGCTAGGACTCTTACAAGTAGGCTTCTGGAACAGGGTTATTTTCTATAAGATTGAAGTCATTACTACAGAAGTTTTATGGTCCTCATCATGAACTCGTGCGTCGTTAAGGCGCATCCATCTGCACATGAGAACCGGTGCACCTGGTCCATGCTCTCAGTTTTTAGTGGAGTCCGAGTTGCTAATTTACTTTTGTTAATTTGTCTGTATTATTTTAGTTACTTAATGCTCTTTGGTGTGTATGTCTGTTTTCAATGTTTGGTCTTTGTCACTGGATTACTTTCTTTTGATTTCCGCTAGAACGTTGGTTCCAATGATTACCCTTTATGCCTATTCACATCTATCAAAATGCTAATTTTCAAATTTGTAGCCACTTATGTTGTTCAGACAATGAAATATCATAGACTGTGATCTCAGGCAGTCATTTTGAAAATTATAGCATTTCGGCAGAATTTTGGCTTGGATTCCAAGATCTAACTGAGACAAATTATAATGCCAAGTTTCATTAAAATCGTCTATTGAATAAAGAAATTACGACTGAAAGGAAAAAAGTGGGTTTTGGTATCCATGAAATTTTCATTTTTTTCATATCGATTCATTTTTTTACCGAATCTCATTAGACTCATTGAGTTCTACATCCATACCAAATTTCAAGTTTCTAGCCACCTAGTATACCGAGATATTTCAATGTCCTAGATTATGAACTTTGGCGGCAATTTTGAAAATGGTGGCATTTTGGTGAAAAAAAAGTTATATGAATTCTGAGATTTATATGAGACGCATCATACAATAGATTCATTAAAATAGCCTACTGAATAAAAAAAAGTTATAAGCGTGGATTTTGGGATCCACGCTTAAAATTGTCGCTACCATGTTAACAGACAACATATAGAATCACTTTTTTTTGCATCATTAGGCTCACTGAGTTCTACCACCATACCAAATTTCAAGTTTATAGCCACTTAGGTTTTCGAGATACCACAATGTCCTAGATTATGGACTTTTCGCGTTTCCATGGAAAAGGTAGCCATTTTTTCGCCAAAAGTTCCGATTCATCCCTGCTCAATACTACCTACCTCTATACCATGTTTCAGTTCATCCCCTTTGGAGATGCTCTCTAAAAACTCCGGACAAAAATAATTGAAAGAAATAATAATAATAATAATAATAATAATAATAATAATAATAAGAAACAGTACAATAACAAAATGTCGCCCGACATTCGTCTGGAGCGACAGAATAAGAAACAGAGCAATAGCAATATGTCGCGACATAATTATACAAGAGAAACCGTTCAAAAACAATAAGTCCTCAACACTTCGTGTTCGGGGACTTAATAATAAGAAACAGTACAATAGTAATACATTCGTCTGGGATACATAATAAGAAGTTTTTAGTTGTCACATGTAAGTCCACTCACGTTCCCAATATGATCACAAAACCTAAACTTTTGAATTCAGCATACAATTTTATTTCCTAAATACCAAGTTTTATAAATTTCTGATGTCATTTACACTGTTTTCGAAGGGGGTACCTTATTTTGAATGGCGGCCATTTCCAAGACAGCTATCTATAATAATTCAAAATTTGAACCTAATTCACACTTTTATATATCCGTAAAGTTTGGTGAAGTTATCTTAAGTTATTTTATCTACATAAAGGAAAACATCTGAAAAATCACAAAAATCGACCAAATTTTTCGTTTTTTTCGTTCTATGGAAACACATTAAATATCGATATGCTTTTTTATAATATTAAAGAGATCATCAAACTATCCGCCACAACAATTTTCAAGTTGATGGCCACTTAAATTTATGTGATATAACAATATCCTATATTATGATCTATCCCCCTTTTGAACCGAAGCACCCCTCCTTTCAAAAAGATTGTGTAGTGTGAACATCTATAGGTAAACATTTCCGAAATGTTCAGAGAACCAAATATTTTGAATTAAGCATACAATTTTAAGCCTAAATATCAAGCTTCATAAAATTCTTATGACATTTACACTATTGTCCAATGCGGCACCTCATTTTGGATGATGGCCATTTTAAAATAATAATAAGATATATGCATTCAATCACATTTAGATCGATTTATATATCTATTAATATTAGTGAATTTTAGTGGTATTTTACTTAAAGAAAAAATAATATGAAACGTCACAAAAAAAAATTGGCGAAATATTTCGTTTTTTTTTATCACGGCAAAAACAATCGATTCATTTTCTTTTGAACAATATTACAGAGCTCATCAAACTCTTCCACCACAACAATTGTCTAATTTCTGGCCACCTAGGTTTCCAAGATATTGCAATGTCTTAGATTATGACCTATCTCATTTCCCCCGAAGCACCCCTCCTTTCAAAATGTTTTAGTGGTGTTTACATCTATGGGGTATGGCCCAACTTCAGAGAACGTTTCTTGACAATTTCACCGGTAAAAACTTCGTGTTCGGGAACTTAATAAGAAACGAAATAAAAACAATAAGACTCCAACTAACTTAATGGTCGGCGACATAATAATTAAAATTTTATGTTCCACTATATAGATAGGTCACTGCAGACAACTTTATGACAGTTTGTGGGAATAAAGCTGATTTGAGACACTTCAACAAGCAAATTCATTTTTCTCCGTAAAAAAGTATATATTTTACAAAACCTTTCACTATGGCCATCCATGAAAAAAAAAAGATTTTCTTTTCTATTTTGTCATGAAAATCTGTAGCCATGGTAGCATAATAATAATATATATAAGTTTTCATAACACATTTTTGGTGCTTTCCCAAAATTAATCGTCAAAAAAAAGTTTTCAAAAGTATCAGGCACTTTAAAACTGCTAGAAAAAGGAAGCGGGCATGGTATTATTGTAAAAAAAAAAACAAATAAAAAGTGTACCTTTTCAGCTCAATTTTGCATGATTTTAATTCTTAAAGCTCGTGCAAAATTTTGTATTTTTGAAAAACCGCCAGTTGGTGCACTTAAGAAAACCCAATCCAGTGAGGACCTAAATCTTTCCAGATAGCTTAATGCATGCATGTTATACCTCATTACCTTCACAAGTATTGCACCTATTTATGGACGAAGGCTCTACTACCCACAATCAATATTTCCACCAAGTTTCACCTTTTATTTTTAAGTTCACAAAATTAGACCGGGTCAGTTTTGTGTACGAAACAGTGCACCTCAATCCCATTAGTGCATTCTTAAGTTTCAGTAAAACGTTAAGAAGTTGTCTACCGATTCCGGATCTATCTTTGAGACATATATTGTCAATTCAGTTGCAGATTATGTATCGGGACGGCTTTAAAAACCTATATATCAATTTTCATAAAAATCGGAAACTTGGAATCTTCGACCGTGTTCTATATATATAATCAGTTTAAAAACATAGTGCAGCTCATCAGACCGACTTTCAAGTTCTTTGCCGAGATATCGTAATGACCTATATTATGACCAACCCCGTCTTCTAACGAAGCGTTCCTACTTTAAATTTTTTTTGTGGCGTGCACATATGAGAAAGTTTTGTTGTAATCTCTCCATTAGTTTTCGAGAAAATGCGGAGATAAGTTCACCAGTAAAAAAAATAATACAGAAGAAACGGTGCAAAAACATAAATCCCCTCATAAAAACACCTCGTGTTCGGGGACTTAATAATGAAATTATTAGAAGAAAAAACGGGGCAGATACAATTAGTTGAAAAACCTTTCGCGTGTTGGTGACATAATAATAACAAAAGATGATTATGATTTGAAGCATCAAGAAGGACTCTACAATGCAGACTCGGCATTTCATTTTTCGCCAAAAAAAAAAGAGATTCCTACTAATCGGAGCAATTTGAAATATGGGTGGGAAAATCGGTTGCCTAAGCAACAACAACATTCAAATCATCTCAAAACCTCCAATTTCAGACTTGACATGTCATTTTCACAGTAGAATCCAAATTTTGTATTTATCGGAGAAAATTTTGGCGGGAAAATCGATTGCCATGGCAACGAACAACATATCGTTTCTATTTTGTTGAATTATCCTGTTTAGCTTGACAAATTCAACAAGTGTACCAATTTTAAGTTCCTGGCCACCTAAGTTTCAGTGGTATCTCTGCTTTTTGTTACCTCTTTCACTTTTTCACTTTTTCTGCTGCCGTTTCAAAGTGGCCGTCTTTTTCGAAATCTTCAAATGCTAAGACTGTACGTCAGGTGGTGATACTGATGTGTGAAAAGTTTGGTGAGACTCCGCTTTATGATTTTTGAAATAGCGGTCGGACAATATTTTGGAGCGGAAAGTGGATAAATGATAATTATTATATTAATAACAAGAGATATTTATGATATGAAGGATCGTGGAGGGCCCCAAAACCCGCCTGATCTAAGACTCCAAACAGTTTCGAAACTGAAAAATTAGGATTGGGTATATGACTTCCTCTTTGAAAATCAACTTTTACCCAAATCGACGCATTTTGAAATTTTGGCGGGAAAATCCACGATAACAGCTAGCAGTTTTTGAATCCTCTCAAAAAATTGGTTTCCATAGCAACGATGACTTTTGAATCGTCTTGATTCCCGGAAATTTCGAACCTGGCCTGTCATTTTCATCCTAAAAACCTAATTTCATACAAATCAAAGCATTCTGAATTCTTGGCTGAAAATTTTTTCGCTATAGTAACAGTGACTTCTGAATCGTCGCGAAATCTGAAAATTTGAACTCGGCATATCATTCTTACCCAAAAAAACCGAAATTAATCCGAATTGGAGCATTTTGAAACTTTTACGGGAAATCGGTTGCCACGGCAACGGGCAACACATAGTTTCCGATTTCTTTTTTGCGTAATTTGTTTCTCATGTGGAATTCTACTACTGTACCAAATATCAAATTCTTGGCCACTTTCTGGCATTTCGAAGTCCTATATTTTGACCTTTGCCCTTTTTTTGGACAACAATTCAAAAGGGTTGGCTCTTTTTAGAATTTTCAAAACTTACGACACATCTGATGGTACTTTCGGAAGACTCCGGTTTATTTTTTTTGGAATTTGACCGGACAAATTTAGGCGGAAAGTAGAATAATAATAAGAATAATAAGAAACCGAGAAAAAGCAATAGAGATCCCAAGCATCGTTTTGGGAGACATGATAATAAGAAACAAATAAAAAACAATAGGGATGCCAAACTTTATATACAAATGTAAATTTATTTTCAGAATGCCCACTATCAGAGAACTGATAAATAGAATCAAGAAATATCACTCCTTTGAGGAATACATAGCAGGAAGAAAACACTCTATACATTAATTCAATGATTTCGCTACATCATATTCCCCCCCCCACAATAGAAGATTATATATAATTACATGTATATCTTTATTATGCCATATATATTTTTATAAAGACACAAAGATAAACAAGAATGAATATGTGAGCGGTAGATGTATGAGAGCAGGTACCTTAATATATTATAAATATATTTTTGAGATATAATGAAACAGAATACACAGCCAAAATATCAGAAATACTCTATATACTTTGTAAGGTTTCATAAACTGCCTTTATGTTTATATTTGTAAAACCCTCATACACCTTAGTCACGTGGTTTTGTAGAGGGTATTTGTAAAATCCTGAATATTTTTGAAAACAAAAAATAAAAAAAATCGAACAAATAAGAAACTAGAGAAACCAGAAAAGAGCAAAAATAGTAGGGATCACAAATTTCGTTTAAGAAGCCATAATAATAAGAAACAGAGCAAAAGCGATAGGGATCCCACACTTCGTTTGTTTTGGGAGTCCTAATGACAACCATAAAAAGAATAAGAAACAGAGCAAAATCAATATGGATCCTTAATTTCGTTTTGGGAGACCTAACAAAAAATGATTTTAATCTGAAGATCAAGAAGGTCCCCTAAACCCGCTTCATTTGTGACTTTAAACAGTCTAAAACTGATAAAATTGGATTCGACATATGATTTTCTCTCTAAAACAAAATCCAAATCAACGCATTTTGAAGCCACTTTTGTATATTTTGGACTCAGAATTTCGTTTTCACCCAAAAGAAAAAAAATTAGAGCATTTTGAAAATTTGTCAAAATGGCAGACTTTAAAACTTCAGATAGGACATGTCTGTGTAAAGTTTCAAAAAGAACCCGCTTTTCGATTACAAAGAAAAATGGTGGACAAACTTTTGGAGCGTAAAGTGGACGAATAATAAGAATAATCAAAATTTACGCTTACTCGATAAGTCTCGATACGAAAGCACGATGTTTTTCAAATACTGTGAAAGTACTATTGTTCGTGGGGTACCAATATTCGTGTTTTTCGTGGGTAGGCCAAACCAGAAATTTGGTTCCCAACAAAAAGGAGAATTCCTTTGATTTGTATACTGAAAATAGCAAACCCACGAATTCAAGAATCCACGAACCTGTGTTTCTTCCCTAATCCACGAAAATTGGTATCCACGAATTTAAGTACTTTCATAGTACTAAATAAAATGAGTTTAGTCGAAGCATCTATTTTTATTTTATCCGTACCTAGGTATGGATATACGTGTACCTCGAATACAGGACATATTTTCAGAACATTCAATTATGTTTAGACTAAAATTCAAAACAATTTTAAAATGTAAAGCTATGGCATTAATTCAAGAGCACAGACATAATTATAAAACAGAAAAAAATATCATTCTATCACTCTCCTTATTCTCTTCATATATAATCACCATCCCATATCCATACCCATTCTTCATCCCATGTATACTCTAGATATTATAATCAAGATAAAATCATTTACTTAAACAAAGGTACATTTAAAATTCTCTCTACAGACCTGAAAGCGCTAATATCGGCGAGATAAGACAACTCATCTTCATCCCCTTCGCAGCTTTCACCCATTAGAAACTTCTTCACTGCAGAATTAAAAATTGAATCTTTGTATGATAGGCGCGCTATAATCATTTCACCGTTTTTGTGAATATTGGAAACGTTATTTTTTATAGACTTTTCACCAAAGATATCAATGAAGGCATGCATCACTTTTCCGTAAATTGGTTTTACTAGCCTCTCCACACGACGACTTTCTCTACGTATAGATATAGGTTCTCGGAGGTCGTTCTCGATGTTCTTTATCAATTCTGTGGCGCTTGACAATCTTTTTGGAAGGTCATTGATAAAAAAACTCAGTGATTTTATCGTTGATGTCATCCATCAAGTACTCTGTCATTTGCTTTTCTAACTCATCTCACTTTTCAATGTATAGTGTAGCCCTCTTATTTGCAAACGCAGCCTTATCCTTTCGGTATTTGGATAATTTTTTGAAAACTATGATCCGATCTTTTATGACGAATCCCGTTCCAACTGGCAAAAATAAAAGATCCACAACCAGTCCCACTGCATAGGCTGTAGGGACTAAAACTGGTGATGTAACTGCTAGATGTATCTTTCCTTTCGTTTCTAAACCGAAGTCAAAATCATCTTCGTCATCTTCATTTTTCAAGTCAAGGTAATCATATTCATCGCCAATCAATATCCTTTCAATTTAATCTACTTCCTTTTCGAACTTAAAACATTCATCTCGAAATAAACGACCAACAAAAGTTTCAAGTTGCCTTATTTCGTGGTTTTGGATATCTGATTTCGTTTGTAATTTTTGCTTTTACAATTTCGTCAATTTTCGTTTGCACATGTTTAAATGTACTTCCATCAGGTAATTTCTCAGATTGCTAGTTGAACATTTTATTCTTTGTCTCATCAGAATTCATTTTTTCATGCAATCTGTTTGCTATTTCTTTTGATATGTTTCTACTTGTTTCTGAAGAATGAAAAGTTTACAGTTTTAGTAATAGCAATTTTTCTCGCTTGTTCTTTTTTTTTAAATAATTTTTGTTTGAATGCATTCTTTTATAATACACCTTATTGAAATTGTATGATACTAAGTTTGCAATAAACCTTGTGAATATTCGATACATAACTTTCCAACTTTTATCTCCCTTTGCTTGGAAAAGAGGAGGTATATAAATATTTTGAATATGCCTTATCTTTATAACAAAACATTTACTCATTCCGGCACCATCAGCATTGCAACCGCTGTCGAGCACGGTTAACCATTACGCCACAGGTCATTCCCCCAAAAAGGGTATAAATTAACTACCGTTAATGCTAATAATTTGTAATACATGGAATTTTTCACTGTAGATTGGCGATGCACAACATTTTTTCACATTCACAGCTAATTTGCAGTAGGAAATTCCATGCATAAATCAACGTTATAATTTCAACCTATATGGATGAAAAATTCCTCAATTGGAAGCATAAGGTATCCTGGGTCATTGAATGTGGCATGTGTATGGTAGGAAGATTAAGATAAAGATCCTGAAGTATCCCGACGACCACGAATATGGCGCCATGGTAGAATGCGACCTCGAATACCCGCAGGATCTTCACGACGCCGATAACGACTACCCTCTCGCGCCCGAGAACGTGGAGATCGGCAAGGTGCACAAACTCTTGCCTCATCTAGGCAAGCGCGAAAAATATGCTCTCCACTATCGAAATCTCAAGCTCTACCTATCGATGGGCATGAATCTCGTCAAAGTCCACCGCATCATAGGGTTCAGGCAATCCCCATGGCTAAAGCCATATATCGAGCTAAATACCAATCTTCGCGCCGCGGCCAAGACCGACTCCGAAAAAGAATTTTTCAAGCTCATGAATAATTCGGTCTTTGGCAAGACGATGGAAAATATCCGGAAGCGCGTCGACGTCCGACTGGTCACCGCCGAGAAGCAGGCCCTTAAGCTCGTGGCCAAGCCTAACTTCGATCGCCGAGTGATCTTCACTGAAAATCTGGCAGCCGTCCATATGAAGAAGACCAAGCTCAAGTTTGATAAGCCCGTCTACCTGGGAGCGTGCATCTTGGATATTTCGAAGCTCCTGATGTACGACTTTCACTACGATTTCGTGAAGAAGACATACGGCGATAAGACCCACCTGCTTTTAACCGACACCGACAGCTTGGCCTACGAGATCGAGACCGCCGACTTCTACCACGATATCGCGCCACACGTTCAGGAAAAATTCGATACGTGCAACTACCCCACCGAGCATCCCCCCGGCATCCCCACCGCCGTGAATAAGAAGATCATCGGCACGTTGAAGGACGAATGCGGCGGCAAGGCCATGACCGAATTCGTGGGGCTCTGGGCGAAGCTATACGCCTCCAAGATGGACAACAGTAAATCCAACAAGAAGGCGAAGGGCGTCACCAAGAGCGTCATCAAGCGCAGCATCGCCTTCGAGGACTACAAGCGATGCCTCGACACCCAGCAGGAGATCCACCGACCGATGAATATCATCTGGAGCCTTCTCCACCAGATCTACGCCGAGCAGATCAACAAGATCGCTCTCTCGGCCAAGGACGATAAGCGTCAAATCTTCCCAGACGGCATCAGCAGCCTCGCTCACGGACACTACCGAATCACCCAAGGCTGAGGTGGTCGACCCCACCCCTCCCCTCCCCTCCTTTGACGGGTGCGGATGCCCATCCCTCCCTAGATAAATAAGCAGCATACGCATGGCATGGCATCCTCCTCCACACGCCCCTCTCCAATGTAGAGCTCGAAGAAGCTGCCACGGCCCTACGCATCCCTCGATTCAAAGGAGTATCCATGCGCGATGCCCTACCACCCGATCCCCAACCCACCGAGTGCGGCATCCTGAATCACGACGATCGCAATGGCCCCGGCACGCACTGGACGTGCTGGCATAAGCGCGGAGGACTCAAAGTCTACTTCTATCCTTACGGCCTACCCAACCCGATGAGATGATCGACTATCTGCGGCCAGAGATGCGATATAATACCGCTGCAGCGGCGAGGAGACGTGGTCTGCGTGCACTTTTGCTTGCACGTACTGAAGCTCCTATCGGAAGGTCGGACGTTCGAGGAGGTGATCTTCAGACTATATATAAATGGATAAGTTTGGATCTCACTCGAGGAAGCGCATGTCTATCTGGCGTGTGCTTCAGGATCTCGATATGAACGATAATCGGATCACCAGCCTCGGTTTGCCCCAAGACAGCTCGGACGCCGTAACAAAGCGATGGGTCAACCAACAGGTGAGAGATGGCATGAAAGACATCGACGAGCTAGATTCGGAATGTAAGTAGATCCAGATGATCATCAAGGGGATGCAGAGAGGGTATGACGCATCGATCAAAGACCTTACCAAAAAGCTGATCGCCGTAGAAGATGGCAAAGTCGATAAGTCAGATTGCGTCTCGACCAACGGCGGCAAGGTGAATGCGGACCTAGACATGCAAAAGTATCATCTGCTAAATATCCCACTTCCCCGTACTGACAACGAACCTATCATCGAAGCCCTTTACGATCGTCTGCTGGCAGATCTGGACGCATTAAGGGTTTTCGCCGAACTGAAGCATGCATAGTCAAAAACTTTCCGGTCTCCCTTGATCGAGACCAGAAAGCTTGCTTTGGGATCATTGCAAGTCGGACTTCTTGATCCAGGAGTTGAATTCTTTGGGATAGCCTCACCACTTGACGTAGATTTTCTTCGTCCCTTCCCGGGTTCGACGGCGCAAGACTTTCTCGATGCGATAGACATCCTGGTCAGTGCGCTGGAGCTCGGGCTCGTAAAAGGAACCCTGGATCTCACCCTCGTAGTCTTTGAGACGATAGGTGGGTGGCTGAGTACTCAAGGCCTGGGCAATTGTAAAGACCTCAGTCCAGTGCGGAGTATTTCCCTTCTCGCAGGTGCCTTTCTTCCTGGTGATCCGGACCTTATCACCCACGTCGAATCGCTGCGGCTGCATGAGTGGAAGGTCTCCGTAAAGATTCCAGAAGACCTTGGTCTCGTGCTCTTTCTGGCTGGCGGCCGAGGGGGTAATCTTGATGGATCGATGCTTGGTGGTATTATACTGGCGGACGAGATCGTTAAGGTTGGGAAGATAGGTGCGCGTGGAATTGGCCGAGAAGTACTTGAACATCCTCTCATTCATGGTGCGATTCCAGCTCTCCACCACGCTTGACTTCTCTTCGTTCTCGGTGGAGTAGAGCTCGACATCGCGCTTCAGGAGCAGATCCTTCACCTAACGATTATAAAATTTAATCCTCTTATCGGTCCATAGCTTCTCGGGCGTGCGATCCTTGAAGACGGTCCGAAAGGCATCTCGCACCGTGGCACATTTCTTATCCTTGAGCGACACCAACCAGCCGTACTTGGAGAAGACGTCAATGATGCTCAAGAGATACTTGAAGCCTCGGTTATCGCGGGAGAAGGCGCTCCTATCTACGAGATCGGCAGCCCAGGTCTCGTCCACCCCACCTACCACCACGCGACGCTTCTGAAATTTATGTCGGACTGGCTTATGCAGCTCTTCGGCTACCTCATCCGACCATCGTACTTTTCCCCCCACGCCTAGCCAAAATCGTGCTTTGGTACCGATGATGGGTCTGACGATACCAAGCTCAGAGCGCTCACGCGCGGAGGGATTGGGGATGGTATCGAGGGAGGCTATTATCGTCTTATCGCAGATCGAATTACGTGCGGCCGTATCCTTGTGCTTGGCATAGCAAAGACCGTTGTGATAGGCAGCCTCATCGACTCGGTTGACGGGTCTCGACCAAGGTTTGGGGGTTCCGTCGTCATTGAGTCGCTGGCTAGGGGGCGTTCAATCACACGCTTAGGGGTGTTGGCGATGCTATAAATAAAAGTTCATCAAGATCACCTACCCCAAGCAGCGTGAGGCGCTTGCTAGGGACTTGCAGGAGACCAAGCGCAGCATCTAGGCTACCGATATGCAGCGTCGCCTAGATAAGTTCGGACTCAGCCGCGACCTCTCCAAGATATTCAAGCCCGTGGTGGAGACACAAAAGGAGACCGCCTCCAAGATCACCAAAAAGATCGAAGATACCCACTCGCTCTACCCGCCCTGGTGCCTGCCCTTCCCCTCCTACCCCTGCCTCTATAAACAGGATAAGTATAGGAGTGGAGTATCGACCGTCTTCCTCCCCACGTGCTTTGACCAATTGCTGGACGGTCTCGATCTTTGCACTGCCGCCTACCATGCTGGAAATAATGGGGTGCGCAACGAAATTGTGGTCATCCTCGATGTCAGGAGGGTCATGTTAGCAGTCATGAGTATGAGAAGCTGCATCGAAAGCTCCTCTACATAAAATTTACGCTGCCTTTAGTAGTGAATCACGGTTATCGCCGGAGGTATGAAGTCGGCGGACGAGGCCGTTTCGATACCATCGCCAATCTTGCCAGACGGGTGCTTACCTCCCCCACCGCCAAGACGTTTTTGGGCGGCGGCATCGCCACCATCCACAACTTCGTCCAACGCTATAGATAAATATGTGATGGCCGATATGCTTAAAATCACCGAAGGACTGACTTTCGATGAATAATGCCGGCGCTGAGATACGCATCAATATCGAGACCCAGGATACCGCGTATGGCGATGGCGATCTGGTACCGCTCGTCCATAACGGTGCCATGTATCAATTTCGTAGCATCAGCTACCGACTCTCCGGCCAGCAGATCGAGCACCTCAACGACCCCCGGCATCGCCACCACCATGCTAGGAATGCTGACGTACCCCGACGACTTCTCAAAATCGCAAGGCCTCAACCAACTATGGTTCAAAGACTCCACGACCAATGCCGAGGCAGATAACGTTGGATTCGCAGCACGCCACGGGTATATCATCACCAAGCCAGCCAATAAGGGATATTTTACCTTCTCCATCCCGCTAAAGCACGTCTTTGGCTTTGCCGAGGACTACGATAAGATCGTCTACGGATTCAAGCACGAGCTCTCCCTGGTGCGCGATTCGGATGCCAATACCATCCTCCGAGTCGCCGCCGTCAACGTAGTGGCCAACGTAGTCTTGAGCAAGGTCTCCTTGTTCGTCCCCCACGTCATCCCCTCCGACGAAAAGAAGCTGCGCCTCTACAAGACCATCCAGAGCAAGACCAAAATTGATTGCGGATTTCGCATGAGGCAGTGCGACTCCATCGCCGTGCCCCAGACTTCGCAATTTCACTGGCGTCTAACCGCTAAAAGCGGGCGAGAAAAACCGCGATGGATCATCGTCGCCTTTCAGACCGAAAGGGGTAATGACCAGCTGCATAATGCCACTGTCTTCGACCACTGTCGATTACGAAATAACTACGTGACCCTCAATGCTGAACGCTATCCCGCCGTGGACTTCAATGCCGGCTTCATCCAATGCAGGGTCACCAGGGTCTATAAGGAGGCCGCCGAATTCCGCAAGAAATTCTATAGCATGGAAAATCTGCTAAGCAATGGCGGCATCAATCCCTTTGACTTCATCGACGTGAGCCATCATTCCGAGCGGTTGAAAGAGTCGACGGTGGATATCAAGATCCGTGCCGACTTCGAGCGCAACGTACCTGCCAATATCAAAGCCCTCGCCCTGGTCATTTCCGATCGAATTCTCCAATTCAAATCAGATGGCCAGAAGATGAGCGTCGTGTTCTGAGGAGGATTAGATAAATGGACGTTTCACATTTGCGGAAAATCGCCACCAATACCGAACCCAAGCATGGGTTTTCCTTCATCGTCTCTGGGAACGATAGCCAGATCTTGACTCCTTCAACCCACCCCTCCAACTGCGCGAGGAGAAATCTTTCGAGATGGCCCTCGTGAATCTGGAGACCTACTACTCCATCCCCAATATTCATGCAGGTAATAATTCCTTCCGCTACTCTCCCGATGATGGGGCTAACTGGTTTCCCGTCGAGCTGAGCACCGGCTCCTACGGTATCAACGATGAGATCCAGCGGCAGCTGCGGCTCAATAAGCACAAGGCTATGGTCCTTATCGATGCCAATCGTGCGACCCTGAGAGCAACGTTGACCCTTGCCTGGCACTACCAAGTGGACTTCAACGTCTTAAATAGCATCGGCAGCGTGTTGGGATTTGGGCGTCAGACGTATGCATACGACCGTGACACTAACGGTAACGCGGATGGTGAGAATATCTTTAATATCATCAACATCAATAGCATCCTGGTGAATAGTGATATCATCCACGGAAGTTACGTCAACGGCACCCAGCAGTCCACCATCTATAGCTTCTTTCCTCCGATTGATCCTCGCATGAAGATCATCCAGACCCCTAAGAATCTAGTCTACTTACCCGTGACCCTGAGAGCCATCGACCGCATGCAGACGTATCTGACCGATCATGACGGTCGCCCCTTCGATCTGCGAGGGGAGCATTTCACCATCCGCTTCCATCTGTTTGAGGTATAAATAAATGGATTATCAAGAGTACAGTTTCAACTTGACGAAGGGTCAGGCAAGGAAGATCCAGCGTGCGGCAAAGAAGGGTTGCCCCGTATGCGGCCGATTGCTGCATGCAAACCTATCCGGTGAGCATAAGAATCTCCTCAATCACCGCCAGATCCAGCGCATCACCAAGCTGTTGCAGAGTGGTAAGGGTGGTACGGTCTTGGAGATCAGTCCGAAGCAGGTGAGGTATAACGTGCAGAAAGAAGGTGGATTCTTCCCCATGCTCGCAGGACTCGCCTCTGCTGCGCTACCCGTGCTATTCAAAACCGTGCTATCTGCTTTGGGCGTAGGTGCATTGAGCGGTTTGGGTAGTGCAGCCATCCAAAAGGGCATGGGTTCCGGATTGTACCTCAAGAAGGGTGGAAAAGTGTGCTGCGTGAAACCTCAGGGTCGTGGCTTGTATCTCAGCCCGGGCACTCTTCCCAATACCTACGGCGATGGATTGTACTTGAAGAGCGGACGTCGATTCTACGATGGTAAGGACTGATCCTAGGCCCTAATAGCCCCTTCAAAGGCATCCCCATCTTGGGCATGCTCCTCTAGGTATAAATAAATGGACTCCGTAGACTATGGGTAGCAATCCTATAGTAAAGCTAGGATTGCCTCGATCAAGCGAGAGCTCAAATCCGAAATGCTTAAGTACGTCCGACTATCGAAGACCTATAAACGAGTGGATAAAGTGGTATCTTTTGCTCTGGGTGCGTGTGCCGTACTCAACGTCATTCGCACCACCGCACCCTCAGCACCGCCGCCACTGGAGTAGGAGCAGTGGCATGCCTCCCTTGAGCTCCCTAGGCGTCGTGAATTCCATTTTGATGGTGGTATTGTCGGTGCTAGTCAAGCGCATCCGCAAAAAGCGTAAAAAGCATAAAGATACCGTGCGTATCGTCAGATCCTTCCAATCCGAGATCAAAGATGCAGTGAGCAAAGCCCTGGAGGATGATGATATTGGTGAATTTGAATTTGCAAGGGTTGTGAAATGTCTTGTCTTCTACTACGACGAAAGGCAGCAGCTGCGAAAACCTTCCACAACCACTTTTAGTGAAGACCTTACTACGCATGCGCCGTAGGGAGGATTGTTCCAATCGCGCCTCGCTTGACTACGCCTCGCTCCCCGTTCATTCCAGAATCCTCCAAAGTCTCAAGTGACCAAAAAAAAAAAAAAAAAAATCCCAATCCAGTAATTTGGATTGGGAACTTTCGAACCCCATACCCTTAGCCCTCGGTTATTTTTTTTACTTCCTCACCAAATCGTAGGAGAGGTATTCCTGTTTGGACTTTTTGTTCACTTTGAATCCCGTGCTCCGAACGTATGCTCCTTGCAAGGGATCTTTTTCTTTGTTGAGCGTAGGGCAAGCCCATACTTTGGTGCTCTCTCCTTGTCTGTCCTTCAAGGTGAGGATCTTTGACTTACCAAACTTTCCATCAACCTCTATCACCTCCATAATCTTGTAGATTACCCCGATGGGTAAGTCCTTCCATTTCAGAGCTTCCTGACTCCGCTTTTTAACCTTTTCCTGGAAGACATCTTCACTGATGAGGTCATCTCCACTTGGTACGAACGCCATAATTCTTGTATTTACCCTATGCTCAATAGGAATGCCGTCCGTTTGCATCTGACCGTCGGGGTTGGGGGTCCTATGCAGGATTTTCCCTTGAAAAGTAGGGATGGTGTAGAATTGGCCTTTTGACACTACTATTATTATTACAATTATGTTTTTAATGTTTCCAAAACAATACAATGATACATCTTTCCATGAGAAAGGGAAATAATCACACCGAATTTTCCTTGAACGTGTCCTATTGTTGTTACCGACCACGATTTGCGGCGACTTACTGTTTTTACTTCGTTTATTATTATTATTATTATTATTATTATTATTATTATTATTATTAATATGAGTTAGGCAGTGCCTAAATCAGCGAGCACCGTTAGCTTTACTATATATGTACCGTCTGTGCGAGACTCGTAAAAATAATAATGGACATAAAAGAGGGGGGGCGATATGGATGAAAATTTTTGCTTCGCAAGTGCAATATTTTTATTTATATTTAACCAGCAAGCAAAATCAGTATTTCTATTTGAAAGTAAGTCTTGATAATTAATGGGGGAGTTTTTTAAATGAATAACTTGAAAAATTTCCCCAAAAAATTCCAACCCCATACCCCCTTTCCCCTCGCTCTCAAAATGGTCAATAACTTTATAGCACTTCGCAATGCTTTACATTTTTTATCCCTTGAGGGCATCTCTAGCAACATCCATTTTAGTTGTGGCCTGTCAGATCAATCTGTACAGATACTGGAAATATTACAGTTCTCCACGATTGGTGGGAATATTTTACACATATCATGTGACGTAAACCAAATTCAGACGACAAATGTTTGCCTTTCCTATCTTAGAAAAGCTATGCTTCGATTTTGATAAAATAATCGGTGTTATATCTTTTTCCGAGGTGGGTTAAGTTCTTGACAACAGCAACAGTGCAACAGCAGAGATACACGTACGTACATCCACGAGATTTTTTCCCGAAGGTTTTATAAACATAACATTCACTTCTTTAAATGTGCAAAACAAATTAGAAAAGACTTGAAAACTATCAGAAAAGATGAACCTATTTTTACTGAAACGTAATCTTAACCTATATTTTTTTTATTTGTTTGACTGAAGGAAATGATGAATTTTCTCCGTAAGGACAGTCACTTTTTGTTACTTCCGGGACATGACTTTTTTTCGTTAGTATATTGGAGAACCTTAAAGGAAATTTAGAATGTACACGTAATAACGGTAGAGCTCACATCGCTTCGCGGCGCTCGCTATTATTATATTTATTGTTATTTTTCCGCCATCTACCGTCTTCGTATCAATGACATTCCCGGCAAAATTCTCAGAAACCGTAAGGTACCAGTATCGTATTGCATATCCCTGAGCGGGTGTACGTCAAAACATGGATGCCATAAAAATATAGTGCATTTTCTTTTTGCCTCTCTACAAACTAATGTTTTGTCAAAAGACATGAACAATGACTTAAAAAATAGAGCAAACATCACACTGTAAGATGAAGAACTTTTTTAAAAGAAAATCTAACATAATATCATAAAAATGTTCCACTGAAAAGGTTGGTTAGGTGAGTGCAAAACGAAAGTGAAAATAGGGAAAATGGCTATTTATAGTTCAAGACTACTTTTCTGTCCAATCTTCGTGGACTCACCCTATTTTCTTTGCAGGAAATTATTTTTTCACATGTCCTTAGAAATGCTACATAAGTGAAAGTTTTATTGAATCAATTTACATATTTTTTAAAAAATCCTAAAAACATGCACTTCACTATAGAGGTCTATGGGAAAATTAATACGATACTGAGACCTAGTAAGCCAGTTTTTCAAGTAAAGTTGGATATTCAGCAAGTGGTCTTTACCAGCTGAAAAAGTAGTACCCCAATACAGGTAACACTTTTAAGATGAATTAGCCAACTTTTGAACCTGATTTTTTATGGTAGCTCTGGTTTTTTGCATTTATGGTTAATCTTGACCAAATTTGGAAATGCATTTTGTTTTCATGAATTTGTAGGATATCAGTTCAATAAAATTATTATCTTGACTATTTATGATGAGCATATCTATATTCAGGTAACCTAAAGCAAGTAATACTCCTGCATAAAGGATAGTTTTCAAGTTACAACACATTTTAAGTATGTGGTTAGGACTTGAAAATAGTCATTTTCCATACATTGCCTCTTATATATGAAAAAATGAATATTTTTTTTATTTTTTGTTTTTCTTTCAAATAAATAGCTAAAATGAGTTGCCATATAACTGTGTGGTTGATTTAAACACAGAAATGTCACAAAAGTCATCAGCCAATTTTTTAGTGGACTTTTTTTAGTGGTTCAAATGGACAGATTCTAATGCGGCAAGAAAAATAATGGTGTTTTTTCATATAAAAACTGAATTTTTTCAAAAAGTATCTAAAGCAGACAATTGTTATTATAATATTTATACCAGTAAACTATATTTCTTGCATCATAGCTATCTGTTTTAAAGAAAAAGTCCTTTTCCTGTGACATTGAGGTCCATTTGTATCTGCCTGGGGTACCAAAATGGCTTACAATCTGTATTTTCTGCATATGAAAAGCTATATTTTTTTAAAACTATGATATTGGTATAATTTTTTCTGGATTTATTATAATTGAAATGACCATATCTATAGTTTAAAACAGTTGGTTGTACCGGTCATTATACTTTACTTTAAACAAGAGGCTCCCTTGAGTTAAAGACAAAAAAGGAGGTTCGGATATTAATATTTCCATATATGGAACTCACAAGTGGGGATTAAATAATGATTTGGAACTCATAGTACAGCTTATGTATCTACCATGTCAGAATAAACCACAAAGTTGCTTAGTTTGATTAATGCAGCAGCTTTTTATCAAAAGTAATATTTTCTGGCTAACATTGAGATATTAGTCTTATGCCTGGAATAGGGTACCTATATAAGAATTTTAATAGAAAACTCATGTTTGTAGCAGGGCAATGATATTCTGAATTTTCAGTATGGAAATGAATACTCTAGCAGAAAAACAACAACTTTTAGGATTATATTGAAATGTTTATTAGTAATAGGTACCAGTATCGTATTGCATATCCCTGAGCGGGTGTACGTCAAAACATGGATGCCATAAAAATATAGTGCATTTTCTTTTTGCCTCTCTACAAACTAATGTTTTGTCAAAAGACATGAACAATGACTTAAAAAATAGAGCAAACATCACACTGTAAGATGAAGAACTTTTTTAAAAGAAAATCTAACATAATATCATAAAAATGTTCCACTGAAAAGGTTGGTTAGGTGAGTGCAAAACGAAAGTGAAAATAGGGAAAATGGCTATTTATAGTTCAAGACTACTTTTCTGTCCAATCTTCGTGGACTCACCCTATTTTCTTTGCAGGAAATTATTTTTTCACATGTCCTTAGAAATGCTACATAAGTGAAAGTTTTATTGAATCAATTTACATATTTTTTAAAAAATCCTAAAAACATGCACTTCACTATAGAGGTCTATGGGAAAATTAATACGATACTGAGACCGTAAGACTAATTCTTAAGAAACTTTGCACAAAAATCCAGTACTATCTGAAGTCGTAGAAATGCTCGAAATTTGATATCAATCTAACCGGTACCTCTACTGGATATGCAGCCATACTAGTATAACTCGAGGAACACATTTTCCCGCACTTTTTATTGTCTGTCTAGCAATGTCAAGGTCGCAGTTTCATTGCGGTCGGCGAGGGCACATTTAAACTCATTTTCTATTTTTGACGTCGCTCATAACTGAAAAGGTAACCAGGAGATGATACTATGCAGTGTAAGAATAAAGCTTGGAGTTATTCGACACTCTTTATTTCTGTAGAAGAAAACTTAGTTTCAGGATAAAAAATATTGGACATGACATTTGTGTTTATCGGCAAAAAAGACTAGTGTATCAGCAGTATTTCGATAGTGTCTTCTTTGAGGTTGTATATACAAACTGGTTGTTTTTCTACACACACTTATAGGGAGACTGATCGATTTGATTTAACTTCATTTCACGTAAAATGACATAAATTGACATAACTTGAAAGTCTCTGATATAGCAATAAAATTTATAAACATAACTAATAATAATAAAATCAAATACAAAACGCCATACAAAGACAAATATACGTAACTGTCCTCAGACTTTTCCATATGAAATATTAAACCATTCATTCAAGAGAAAAAACAAAACTCGCAAATTACCATCAAATGCTCGAAATTTGATATCAAAACGAAATTCGCATTTTACATTTTAACGAATTAAAACACAAATTACAATGATGTAGAATACCTTAAGTTTGAGAAGACTTTGGCTAGTACCAACGTTTGCATTCCAGCTAAAAGAGATAAATATCAAAACCGTCTGCACTTACTTTATGAAATAGGTCAAAGATGTATAAAACAAATAAATGATAACTCCATGAAAAAATGAAATTGAGAATCCATAGGAATATGTTTAACTAAAGTAACTAAGATGAAATAAGCACAATATTTACCAAAGAGTAACCGAAAATACTACATCATGTCGGCCCTTGAAAAAGCCCCAAAATGTGGCAGACTTCGTCCCCTCTCATACTAACCGCTACAGCAAGGCTTTGGTTTTGTGATCAGATAACAAAACAAAATCACTTACTCTTTTCTTGACTTTGGAAAATTCTTGCATTTTAGACGGATGTCTGCAGCTTGTAGAGTAAGTTTCGAAAGTCATACGCCCTTCCGGAGCTTATCTTTTACTTAATCATATGATCTAGTTAAGTAAAAATTCTAATGGAATTTAAGAACAATAAACAAAACTGACAATATCCAACTAAAGAAAAATAAGACAGAAATCTGAATACCCAATAATAATTCAATGATAAGCAAAATCTAAATACGACAGAAAAGTGTAAAAAGTGATTTCACTAGAATTTCAACTGCAAATTAAACTAACATATTAGAGCAATAATTAGTTTATCAATAAATCAATTTTCAGTAGTAAAACTGAACATAATCAGAAAGGCCAGCAACGGTCACAACTACAAACCATACTAAGATGATGACTACCTTCAAAGAGAGATAACTCAAACTTGGACAAGCGCCTCTTCTTTGTGAAGTGCAAAATCCAAGTAAAACCGTAAATACACATCTGACAAACATGACGCAAATTATGCTCTTAACTAATTGATACACATTGAAGATTATTTAGGTGTGGAATATCAAAATTGTGAATTTTTTTTATATTGTATTAAAAGAAAAGGGGTGCATTCTGATTCAATGAAAAACTTAAACAATTTATGTAGACATCAGTAGGGCAGCACTATATATGAAGTTTTAACGTGTGACTAACTAGCTCTTTAGAATAAACGTCACATGTCAAATGCCTGTTAAGCAGCATCTTGTATTATAAAATAAAACAAAATATACTTACATATCAAAAATTGTATTTGGAGGCGGGGTGTTGACCGTAGAAATCTACATGATTATGATTTTGTAGTACGATATTTGTTCTTTGGATTGATGCATAGCGTGTTTTTTTATTTTTGTTATTTATTTTTTCGTGAAATTGTATATAAAGATCATTTGAAAATTACTTTTATTTCATTAGTTGTTCTTTGAACATCAGACAAGAGGCACCCAGGAGCCTGAAACGCTAACCTGGTTCAATAATTGCCGTTCAAGAGCAATAACTCTAACAAGGAGTCGTCCTACAACTTTGACCCAAGAAGACTTTTGTAAGACTTATCATAAAAGATTATTTCATCAATTGAAAGTTTTTTCTATCTGTAATAATTTTCAAAATAATGGCTGAAAACTGCAAAAAAACAAAACAAAAAAACCCGTCATTTTTTGCCTTTCAAGCGCAATTACTCTAAAAAGGAACTGTCCGACAATTTTAACTTAGGAAGACTTTTGTAGGACTTACGTGTATCATAAAGAGCATTTCATCAATCAAAGTCTTTTTCTATCTATTATAATTTTCAAGATATTGGCTTAAAACTGCAAACATCATCATTTTTCACCTTTCAATGACAATAACTCTAACAACGAGTTGCCCGACAATAATGACCCCCCAAAAAAGACTTTTATAGGACTTATCATATGGAGCTTTTTTATCAATTGAAAGTTCTATCTGTTATAGTTTTCAAGATATAGGCTGAAAACTGCCAATAAAAAAAAACTCATCATTTTTTTACTTTCAAGACTGTAGTAGAACGAACAAACTACAAAAGTCCGCATTGGATCAATGTTGCGACAACGTTGATCAAATGCAGACTTCTGTAATTAAAAGTTTTTTCTATCTACTATAGTTTTCTTCAAACTGGTTTAGTAGTGTCAGAGGAGAATATTTTTTTAAAGTAATAGCATAAAAAAATAGAAAAAAAATGATAAAATTGACCACAGATAGAACTCATCATGCATAATACTTTAACCTTGCCAGAATGTTGCCTCACCAAATGGTTTTGGAGATGCATGTACATTGTAGATGAGAAAAACTATTGTCTGACCTTTATGTTCATATATTCATAGTAACTGCGGTCGTGTTTTTCGACGGACCAATGATCACCACGTCATCTCTATGTAGACTATCCTAAGGAGCATTAATACTAAGTTTGGTTCTAGTTGGTTCAGTAGTATCAGAGGAGATGAGTTTAGAAAAATTATTAACGACGACAGACGCCAAGTGATGACAAAGGCTCACGTTGGCCCCTTGAGTCAGGTGAGTTAATAAAAAGGTATAAAAACTAGCATTTTGTACTACTTCCGTCCTCTAGTCGGAGAAGGATTAAACGAAAGTGCATGCAATTGTAGTGTTGGCATTATTTCAACACAATCTTAGGTTTTCGCGAGGACGGGTACACAAAATACACGTGTTCTTTTCTATTTGACAATCACCTTTAATGTAAATTTACAGAAATCATATGCCAATGCTATTTACGACGAGCAAACTTTCGTTAAAGCGGCCTTGGACAACGGTATTTGGCAACAGAAAAAACACAATGGTTATTCTAAGTATACAAATCGTAGCATACTCATTGCAATTAATATATGGAATTAGTTTGGTAATACAATCTTTTGAATGAAAAGTAGAAGAAACGTATTTTTTCTTTTTGTTTCGAGTCCAACGATGATTTGTATGGACAATTCTTTTCTATTTCTATCCAGGTCTTCTCGTGTTGGTCCTTTGTCTTTCTAACTAAAAAATTTGTTCCTTTCAACAATAGTTGTCGGCTTATTTTCACAGAAAGTTTGTGTTGCATATACAGATTATGAAATCTATTAGTACCAACTATATCGATGGTATCGACATTTACTTTGAATTCGTTGCTTTTATTGAAATATAATTCCTTTTATTATTTTTATTGCATCTACTGCTAAATTGTTGACTGGTGGTTCAAAATATCCGTTGTTTTGAATGATAAATCGATCTGTTTTACACTTGAAATAGTCTTTAGCCCGTGCTACGATGCCCCCTTCCCTCCATTCCGCAATGTACATAGTTTTTTTTTATTGTTGAATATTTCTGTTGTAAAAGTTATGCCCAAATTTTCTTAACATATTTGTGGTAACATACTATCTTTCCTCAGTCACAAAAATTCTTTGGTAGACTACCATTTATTAAATAAAAAAATCAAAACCGAGATGCGTGTTTTCAGAAGATCAAAATAATTTTCTTAAATAATCATATTCATTTGAAATGTGCTTGATTTTCAAGATATGCATCCTTGATAGAAAACAGCACTGACCGGAAAATACTCATTTTATTGCCTACCTAAGCAGTTGAAAATAAAGGGTACTTCCTACAAATGATAAACGTCTTCTAAAAGTTTCATTATAATGTGTAAAACAATATGCCCCAACATTTAGTTTAAACAATATTTTATTCAGTATAAAGACTGAATAGGATCGGGTAGCAGGCAATGCCTATATGAGCCCCCCACCTCAATATTTAGTTGCGGGCACAAAAAATAGAATCGACCGAAAAGAAACATAATATAAAATGATGGATTGGCACGAAATGTGGGTAAAAAAACACAAGAGTTTTTTTTTATATATTTTTTTTTCACAGTTCTTTAATGCTCAAATTACAGTTCATAAGTTACATTGTAAGTCAGCCACGCCAACCATACCGTACTAACCATGCTCATGAAAATCTACATTAGGTTCGATGATTCTAGTAATCTCCTGATTGCACGAGTTCATAGTCACAGTGAAAGGATTATCGAGAGGATCTCGAAAATTAATATGATTGAATATCGAAACTATCTCTCATATATGTTAGTTGCACGAAACAAAGAATAATCTATAAAATAATTCGAAGTACATTTTGTATTATAAACGAACTGATAACAAGTATTATTGCACATTTTCATCCGCTTTTATTTTTGAGAATCTGATTAATATCCTGTCCATCAAATAAAACTTTCAGGCTGTTTCTTACATTCCTGTTCAATCTTTTAACATGCTTCTCTTGCTGTCTCAGCTCTGTAAACAGATATGACAAAGTCTGTGCAATCTCCGTCAACATAGATTTTTCCCACATATAAGTATCCCAGTTCTCAGTCATCATGTTCAATAATTTGTCTAACTTAGAATTTGTTACGTCTTCCGAAATCGTTAAAGTGTTGTCAACCGCCATGCGGTCACTATGAAGAACCCTTACTTCCGGTTTACTGCGTTGTAAATCACATTTAATTTCGTTTCTTGATTTCCATGTAAGGTCTGCTAAATTCGTATCTTTTTTAACTTGTTTTGAAGTTAATTTGACAGCTACAGTTTCGTCAGTTGGTTTTTTAAATGCTGATTTCTCCGTTGTTTTTTCCACTTCCGTCTTGTCCGTGGATTTTTTCACTTTTGAAACTCTTATTCTTCCTTTGCTTATCCAATATTTCGGCTTCTGTTTTAATTCACCATTCAATTTAGAATCCATTATGCTTCCTTGTTTGCTTTTATCATCAAAAGGTTTCATATCAGATAAACCGACAAGAAGAAGAAAAACGAAGCTTATCCAGACTTTCTTCATAACTGATTGTTACTTTACATAACGCTTTCTTGCACAATGATTATCAATATCATGAAAGAAGTCAATTTTTATTAAGACCGAACGCCTCCGACGTCCTTAAGGATTTACAACATAATAGAACTCCACCACGAGCACGGAAGGGTGTCAACTATTGTTATCAAGTGTTAAAACAAAACACAAAAATAGAAAGCTATGTAGAAACAATTTCGTAAAGTCAGTGACTGGTTATAGAATGTCCATGGACGGATACTATCTAAATAATCATTGATATTACTATGTGCATCCATCTATTACAAAACAAGCACCTGCCAATAAACATTTTCATACAGTTAATCCTAAAAGCACTCGGGAAATTGATAGTAATACGAAACACTAATTCTGATATTGTTTTGGCTCTGTGTGTTATCTTAAAAGTGACAATAGTATCGGTCTTTGCCAAGTTCAGAACTGTCCATCCGGGTTCTTTTTTCTTGACGCTCTCTGGTCAGTGTCTAAGTACAATAAAGTTAATGAGTATTTGGGTAGTTTACAAATCACGATGTAAACTGTTTGTAAAAGATACTATGTATAATGAACAGCAGCTTGGTCATAATTTTCATCTAGGCATTCTTCTGCAATCCACAAATTACGGGGTTATAATCCTAAAAGTTTATGAATTCTGAAAAAAACATTTTACAAACATGTACCTTATTACTAACAGCAAATAAAGAAACGATCGAAATGAATTTATCTATCAACCAACCAAATCATATACCTCTGATTTCGAGAACAGATACAGGGGCGGATACAAACTCTTTGAAAAGGAGGGGTACCAGCCGGGGTTCCTCGGAAAAAGGGGGTGCTAGGAAATTATTTACCATTTTTTTGTCAATTTTACACGCAAAAATTACAAATTTTCCAATAAAGAATAGAGACGTAACTCTCTGTACCCTTCCCCTTGATCAGCCACTGATGATTCTGATATATTGTTTAACACCGAACGTCTTTTTATCAAACACATTTACAATTGAAAGTTGATACTCTTACTTTGAGAGAAAAATAAATTCAATCTAATTAGAAAAGATATTAAATAACGCGAATATCTCTGTTTTCCATTATATCTTAAATTGCACCTACAAAGTTAATAAAATGATAAAAGCGAATCATTACGGAAGGTTTAACTTAACAATTATCATCGTTTACAATTTTAATTGATATCTGCTCTTTTTAACAAGGCAAAATTCGCTATAACGCTAGACTGGTTCTCGATCGCAGAACATATATATACAGAGTGTAGTGTATAGAATGTAGCTAATACCTTACACTTACATGTAGTCCCGGAAACCCGAATACTGTACACACTGGCTTGATTTCAGATAGTGCATAAATGGCAAGTCCGTGGTAGAACAATGATAAAATGGAGCTTTCGTGTTTTATTTCGATTCTAAAAGACACAGCCTATGCATTGCACACGAAATGTTGGTTATGTGTTTTCTTAATTTTTGTCATGGCTGTGGCCTAAAGAGCTTTGTAGCACGTCACATTAGTATATCTGTATGTAATTATATGCATTACATCCATGCATCTAAATACCATGTACTTTTGGTGATTTGAGAGTAAAGTTATTATAAGAAACCAGATACAGCCAACCACCCTGAAATTACCCAATATAAAATACCACCCTGAAGATACATAGTACACGGTACACGATACCCTAACGACCTGACGATATACGTTTCAACCCACCGTCCTGAACGTACTATGGATCACAATGTATTAGCCAACCGCGCAAATGACAAACAGTGCACACCCTGATTTCACGGTTCACACGCCACCACCATGACTTACATGGTATAACCCATTACTCAAAAGATCTACGCTTCAGACCACCACCAACCGGTAGATACATGGTTCAATCCACATACATTTAATGAACCAAATACCCTGAGTATTTAAGGTACATTCCACTTTCATGGTAAAATGTGGAACAATTAATCACCCTGAAGATATACAGTACAACCCATCAACTTGTAGATACACGATACAATCCACCACCCTAAAGAAATACGGTACAATCCATCAACCTGTAGACACACGATACAATCCACCACCCTGAAGATATACAGTACAACCCATCAACCTGTAGATACACGATACAATCCACCTTCCTGAAGATATACGGTACAACCCATCAACCTGTAGATAGGTTACAGACCACCAATTCAATCAATGAGCATTTGGAACGTACTCAAAAATAGTCCTACGCAGAAATTACCCCTGTTCCTCATAGTGCTGTGAAAAATAGTGCTCATCTTATTTAAAAAATTTAAACAGTTCTGAAAGGAAAAACATTTCTGTACATTTTATATGTGCATTTTGCTTCTTGTGATGTGAAGCCTAATCTCCATAATGATTTCTAAATATACCCCTATCTTGTGAAAACACTGGGATTTCCCATGATATTTATAGACCCTTCACTTCCGGTGACCAGTACTGCACTGCAAGTCTGCTAACCCCATATGCCACTCTGAGGATTGTGAGCTGACATATGTAGAATCATGCTGATATATAGTCTTCTGCAGGTTAAAGTTAAGGTAATGTCCAGAGAAGCCATTGAATATTGTGAAATTAGCATAGAAGCCTATGGGAAGTGGAATTAGTGGTTTCTAGCCTGAAGATGAAGCCATGGTAAAATGAAAAGTTTCTTGGAATAGCTTTAAACTACTTGAAGATCTTGCAAACTTTGCCATGAGAGGAATACACTACAAAAATCCTTCAAAATATGCATTTTTTTAAGTTATAGGTCCAAATTATGGAAAATTGGTCTTTTTGGCTGATTTTTATGTCCTATCCAGTAAAAAGTGTAGAAAGTTTAGTAAAAATATCAAATATTAAACTTTGAGGGTTATATTTACCTAAATATGGTGGTAATCAGCACTTGAAATCAAGTTTTGTATAGATTTGAGCAAAAATTTGGTTAGAAATGAGGAAAAACTCACTTTCATTACTGAGGTTAAGGACATATAAGCATTTCCCTATGGCAACATGGAAAATCCATTTTTGAGTACTTTTTTTTGCTTTAGGTGCCCTTTACTGGTCATGTTTTAATGTGAAAACACTGTATTTACAAATATGAAGCCAAAGATATCACCTTCTGTGAAAATTGAAAGATTTAGTGTTTTTGACATGTGATCAAGAAAAAGGGGGAGGCATGACAGAAATGAATTTTTAAAAATAGACCAATTTTTCAGGAAATGATTACTTTTAAAGGCTATCTCTTTATTAATATTGTTAAAAAACAAGTCGTGATTGATTTTTTTTATTTGAAAAGTCAGAAAAAGTTCTTTGCAAATATTTAATGCATTTAAGTATCATGGTAGAATATTGTGACTTTTTTGCTCATGCAACTTCGTTACCCTATATTTAAAAATCAAATATTTAAAAAAGTGCTTGTCACATTTCACTGAAACTTTGCAAATGCATTCAGTATGTGTATAGGAAGATACTTGTATAGTTATTTATTTTTTCTAAGACAGAAAGTGACTCTTTAGGTTACAGACCACCAATTCAATCAATGAGCATTTGGAACGTACTCAAAAATAGTCCTACGCAGAAATTACCCCTGTTCCTCATAGTGCTGTGAAAAATAGTGCTCATCTTATTTAAAAAATTTAAACAGTTCTGAAAGGAAAAACATTTCTGTACATTTTATATGTGCATTTTGCTTCTTGTGATGTGAAGCCTAATCTCCATAATGATTTCTAAATATACCCCTATCTTGTGAAAACACTGGGATTTCCCATGATATTTATAGACCCTTCACTTCCGGTGACCAGTACTGCACTGCAAGTCTGCTAACCCCACATGCCACTCTGAGGATTGTGAGCTGACATACGTAGAATCATGCTGATTTATAGTCCTCTGCAGGTTAAAGTTAAGGTTAAGTCCAGAGAAGCCATTGAATATTGTGAAATTAGCATAGAAGCCTATGGGAAGTGGAATTAGTGGTTTCTAGCCTAGATACACGATACAATCCACCATCCTGAAGATATACAGTACAACCATCAACCGGAACATGTACAACCATTTTTTCTTAATCTGCAGATAATAAAGGCTTCCAATCTTTTGCAATGACCGAGGGAGTAGGAGTACCGATGGCATTAAACATATAAATGCTGAGCATATTCCCCATGTTAATCATTATCATGGAAAAAGAACTGCATGGTGAAACACAACAAATGCACCAGTGTATAATTATATACAGTGGCATGTACTTTCAGAAATAACCGAAAGGTCAACAAAACTCGTGTAAACAAACACGTAATTGTAAATAATCTCACAATCGACAATAAAAAGCGGTGACAATTCTTCAAATTTTAAACCAAAATAAAAGTAATATAACGACACAAACAGAAATTAATGGCAAACACAGTCCGACTGTGGACAGGTGCAATCTTCCTTTTATCCATATCTACTGCATATCTGTAATAAATCCTAACAATCTATTGGTTAAAAGTTGATCACTAGATGTGCATTGAAAGTAGTGAACATAACTTGGACCGGTATTTGGTTATTCCCCTTGGTAACTGTTATTAGCAGACGACAGAACTATGTCAGGCAAGAGTATACAACATAATACAGGAAAAAAAAGAAAAATGAACATCTCAAAACAAAAACAAAAACAAGAACAAAACAAAACAGAACAAAAACCAAACAATGTATTAAAAAATAGTGTTTATAAATAAACGTGAAGTCAAGGGAAATATGATAATGCTCAGAGCACTGCAATCGAGTTAGCACTTTTGTTTTCAATTTGTCCGACCGTCTGCCAGTTCCTAATAATGCATATGTAAAAAAAAAGTTTGCAATATTTTATACAGTTATAACTAACCAGCTAATTATAATATATAATGTAGGTATACAATTGAACAAATTGAGGCAAAATGTTACGGTAGTGTATATTTAGGGAATGATTTAATGCAATAAACAGAATAGTAAATAATGGTAAGGATAATATCACAAAATGTAGACTACAAAACTGAAACTGCCTCTCGCCTACGACTCGGCTAATACAATGTATCAATTTTCGTGGTCCATTTTACTACCCTTGCCAGTTGGGCACAATCATTTAACTGTTATGTTAATATATCATTCTGGTCCGTTTCTTGAAAGCGTACAACTAAACCTGAAAATGAGTTAACTAGAACAAGTTTTAAAATCATGTCACATTTAAACCTGCATTTACATGTATCATATTGAAATACTCTTCAAAACATCAATAATCTGTTATAATTATAAACACAATTTGTATTTATTTATTGTCTTCAATCGAGACTTCCGTTTTAATGCTGCATTTCTGTGTTGTGTTGATAAATTTAAAGTATGGCACTTCAATATTACGTAACTTTTGTTATTATGGTGAAAATTGGACTGGAAGGCATTGTTATTTCAATATATATTTTCTAAACGCAGTTATTACCAAAGAACCCGTGTACGAGAAATTACAGCGAAACCTGTGTAAACCAAATCTCTCAGACAGAATTATTTGTTTGGTTCATATAGGTGTTTGGTTCACCCAGGTAAAATTATCTTAAACTGATATGAAAGGCCTTCAAAAAGTGTCTGTCTCAAACATGTTTTTAGTTAACTTAGGGACGGATTAGACAGGTTTGGCAGTACATCATCCTGGTCCTTTTCTTAGAAGTGTACAACTGACCCCGAAACGGATTTAATCAGAATAGGTTTTGAAATCATGTTACATGCACACATGCATGTGAATATATCATATTGAAATTCTTTTCCAAAACATCATTAACCAGAGATTATTCTTAATTGTCTTAAATCAAGGTTGCATTCTGTGTTGATAAATTAAAAGTATCACACTTCAATATTACGTAACGCTAGTTATAATGGTAAAAGTTGCACTGGAAGGCATTGTTATTTATTTTGTTTTCTAAAGGCACATCGTACTATTACGATATATTTAAGGAACCCGTGTACGAGAAATTATAGTGAAACCTGCGTAAACCGAATCTATCTCAGACAGAATAATTCGTTTGGTTCAGACAGGTGTTCGGTTAACCCAAGTAAAAATATAATTATTAAACTGATATGAAAATATCAAAATGTGTCTGGTTTAAACTGGTTTTTAGTTACATGTAACTTATGGTCGGTTTAAACAGGTTTGGCAGTGTATCATCCTGGCCCTTTTCTTGAAAGTGAACGAGTGACTCTGAAACGGACTGAAATAGTACAGGTTTTGAAACCATGTTACGTTTACACATGTATGTGCTTGTATCATATTAAAATTGAAATTCAATAACCAGACATATTGTAAAAGTCTTCAATCGAGACTGCATTGCTAATTAAATGTCACACATCAATATTACGTAATTCTAATAATTGCTCTGGAAGCCATTGCTAATTCAATATGATTGTGCTTTAAAGCTATCCGTTTCAACAGTTTATTTTACACGAAGAATCCGTGTACGAGAATATATGTGTACATCTAAATTATTCAGTAGGTGTAAACATGACTCTATCTGCCAGCTGCTGGTATAAGTTTTCTTACATGTTTTAAATACCAGTAAACATACAACAATTCAGACGCACACAAAAAATTATGCATCTATGCAATTATACATTGTATTCCTTTTATTACATTCGAATGATATAAAGCACGTTTTTTTTTCTTTTGGTGTTAGCGACCGGCTTTTACATTTGTTTATAGACTTGACAGTCAAAGGTGCATGCGCATGTGTCAGATACATTACTCACATTACACAGCTTCATCGGGCGTGTTGTTGACAGTCTTAACATATATAGACAATCTGCGTCAATTTCGAGCGCGCCAGGTTATACAGCCTGACCGGGCATGTGCATTATTACAGTCTAGACAATAAGAGTCGGGTACATGTACATGATTACCGGTATAGGGTAGTCTAGGTATGAGTTTGCCATCCTTTGGTTGAATGGTCTAAATTAACTATGAATGTATAAGATAAGCCATAATAACTGTTATGTAGTTTTAGATGTTTAGATATACATGTAACCAGATAATAGTCAGAGACAATACACGAGTATGATATACTGTAATGGACATAATAACACTTGTAGGCGCGGATCCAAGGACTGGTGTGCCGGGCGTACGCCTCCCCCCTCCCCCCAACTCAAATCTTGGATCCGCCGCTGACTTGTGGACACTCATAAAATAAAATTATTAGTGAATGCGTTCACGGTAGAGCTTACTTTGGTCAACATCCCATATTACCGCTCACTATGATCTTCACAGAAATACAACCGATACAATGATCACTTTCACTTTCCATTTTGTATTGTCAACTTTCCTTTCATCTGTGGCAACATCCCTTCAGCACCTGCGTCGTGTGGAGTTTCCATATCATGATAACGCGTTATGTCAGAGCTTGCGCAGAGTTTTTGTACCGCGCTAGACTTCTTACAATTAGACTTCTGGAATAAGATTATGTTGCTACAAAATTGAAATTTACGGACACCATCATGAACTCGTGGATCGTTACGGTGTATCCATCTGCACCATCAGAACCGATTTGTTCATCATGTCCTAGTTTTTCTTTCCTCTTTCGTTTACCCCGCACTTGACTTATTATGAACAACTCGGCGAGTTTTTCTAGAAAAGCAGAGGACGCTTATACTCTACCGGTGCACCTTATTTTTGCTTCTAGATTACAGCGGAGTCCGAATTGCTCATTTTCTCTTGTTACTTTGTGCATGTCATAATGGTTATTTCATGTTCTTTGTTGTGTATGTCTGTTTTCTCTGTCTAGTCTTTATTCCTGGACTGAATTCTTTCCGATAGAATCGTGGTTCTCTTGATTATTCTTTCGGCTTAGCTTCACTGAAATACGTTACCAAATGAGGCTACGACAGCTCAAGGTACTTGTAGTACTTTATTTGCGATCACCTCCTGCATGTATCTAGCAATAACCTGTATCAAGAGGCTAAGATAGAAATATCCCTATGTAGTGCATTCTATGTAAAAGTTACCAGTATACAAATACCATCTGTCGAATTAGACCAGAATGTTTCTATCCGTTGGAAAGTCACTCAAGATGATTGGGAGTATTTAACGACCTTGAATACCAAAACAGGCCTCTCACGGTCGATGTTAGTGGGTTAGTAGAACCAACTGTTGTTGGTTGCGGAGCCCAGCCTTAGGGATACCTGACCAGTCCTACTAGCGACTGGGCTGCTGTGTTGACGCTGTGGCCTACTCCAAGACCCCACGTGGGTCCGAGAGCGTTTCCTAACTCTGTTTGGGAGTACGTCAACGTGTAGAGTGAGGTCAATCAGGACAGGTTTCAATGTATATATATATAAATATTGTATATATATACTTGAAATGTACGACTTTTCACACATGCATACTGTTGGAAACATTTACGCATGGAAAAAATGGATTTACCGTCCTATCTTACGAAAGTGATTTACAATCGAGTTCTTTAGTTATTACGGAAGCTGATTAGGAACATTGCGCAATTTTATTCATTTTGTTAAAACAAATTAATAAGTTGTTATAACAAATTAATAAATTGTTTAACCGAGTTCATATTACATTGTTATGACAAATTAGTTAATGACCCTAATCAGCTTTCGTAGGTTATATTGTAGTCCAGTTACATTTAATTAGTTACCATAATTAATGGTAAATAGTACAGGAAGACTTCGAACTTAAGGGCAACTCAGAAAATCTTAATTGTTTTTTTTTTATTTAATGGGAATACAAAAAAAAAAAAAAAAAAACCAATAAATTGATTCGTGAATCGGACTTTTTTAATTTGATGAGTTGATAAAATCTGGGGTGGCTTGTATGGTATGGCGTTGTATACATGTAGGTCAATATGTTAAACATGCATGCAATAGAAGACATGTAGGGATAAGGTAAGATTACATAATTATGCAATCATATACTGTATCTTTATGCATGTACTCATACCAAGTTAGGAAATGGCTAAGTGGTTGTCCATCTTCTTTTTTGTTTTCGAATTGACATATATATATATTTTATTGTTGGTTTTGTGAAAACATCTTTTCAATTTCAATTGATGAGCTTCTATGGTTGTGGGAGGTGAAATCCGTGTTAAGTGGAAGTTTTTTGTAAGAATCAGGCATAATGGGAAAAATTAGAATCATGCATGTCATATCCCCACCGATCTGATAATATAATTTCACTCACGGATGCTTTCTCTATTTGAAAAGACCATTATTTGATCACTGCATCACTGGAATTACTCAGGAATTTTTCAATAAAATTTTAGAATTAATTTTACAGAGTAATCTGCCGTTGAATTGTTTATTTTCAGTGCATTTCAATGAAATTATAACTCAATTTATCAAATTGATATGGAAAATCTTATTTTATTCTTTCATTCTGATGGTGCAAATAATCAAATTAAAGTTTTGTAATACCATGTTTCACCCACTGCCTGAATCTTACAGAGACTGACAATTAAAAACCCAATAGTACCCAATGTCGATGATTACGTGGTAGCTGTCTCAAGGATATTTTCCCCACATTTTTGCTTCGTTGATGAAAATATCAATACATTGTACTGAACTTTATCAAAAAATAACAAAAATGTAAACGATGCATTTTATTTGTAGTAAAGAAAGCTGCTGCCCAACAAAAACCAAACACTATGAAAATTATTGTTAAAAAGTTGAAGTCAACCATTTAAACAAATTTTTGTATTACAATTTTAATCCATTATTTGATGATACAAAGGAACATGACTTTGCCCATCTGTTAAAAGTTCTACAAAAAATTGCTATTTTACTGTAAAACAAACTTAGTAATTCATAGATTATGTAGGATAATATATTGTGCTATTTAGCGTCAAAATGACATTGTATCATTTACAATTCAAAGTTTATTATCAAATGTACTTTATATAAGGTAATATAAGTTCTTTTGTAGGAACGTAGTTAGCGTTCACGTGTAATTAGTGTGTGTGTGTGTGAGTGTTTGTAATTTGTAATTTGCATTTCGACTTGCATGTCTGCTTGATCAAGGTAAGCAGAAATCAAAGGTAGATATCTTTTTGTACAATGTAATGCAGTTCAATAAGATTCGTTTTATATTCGATTTACGTTACTAGTTCCATTCGTAATCTACTCTTTTTCAGAGCGTTCAAATCGTTAGCAATACGTACAATGTATATGTTGGTGTTCGTTCGGTGTTTGCTCTCATGTTCGTTCTCTATTCGTTACAACTCGTTCTGAAATTATGCGCAATACTCGTTGCATATTCGTTTTAGCCCGTTAAAACCATTAACTCTCTATTCATTAGGTGACTTACATGTATTTTTTTTTGTTTTATTAGAAAATCACAAAAGTCATGAAATAGTCGACCAACATCACTTCAGATACATGCAATTAATGTTTTATTTTACACAATTTTTTTGCATTTAGACAAAAAAAAAAAAGAAAAAGAAAAATGAAATTAATGAATAGTGCTCGTTATTTAGGTAATTACATGTAACCATGGTGACCGATGAGATATTTACCAGCGTACATAACACTATAACATGTACCTCTAGACAGTCATACCAAAAAGTTGAAGTTTCTAGTTAAAAACGTCTTCATGCTAACCATTTTGGTTATTATGGGGTTTCTAAGTTGATACATATGTATTTGTCCTATTCTTCAACAGACCATTTCGAGTTAACTGTAGGGTGGTCGATGAGCATGCGTGATATATACATGTCCTTTCGCAAGGAAGGGCTTGGGGTGGAACAAAAATATTTTCCTTGCAAAAGTGTACATTAGACATGCTCATTGATTTACCCACAGTTAACATGAAGAAACTATTTCTCCTGTAAAGGTTTTGTTGAACACTGTTATAATCTTACGGGAAAGTATTTACCTCTGGGAGCCTGCTCAGAAAGATAGCATGAATGGGTCTTTTAAACAAACCAAAAATACTGCTCAGGAAAAGTAAACAAAAAAAATGTTATTCAGAAACTTGGTCAGTGGCTCGAGAAGACAGAATATTGACTGCATCTTAAAGAAAGACACTGAAGTAGCAATTTTATTGTAAGCGGTACAGATGAGATCAGTTCTAACCTCTCAGGGGAACTGTCAGAAGTGCCGGCTCTAGGACAGTTCTAATGGTGTCATTGAACAGTTCTAGAGCCAGCTCTTCTGACGGTTCAACCAAGACCGACTCTACGAAGACAGTTTTAGTAGAACCAGCTCTTCTAGATCCATCAGAATAGCTGGCTCCATAACTGTTTGAGAACTGTTTTAAATCTGTCATAGAACGGTTCTTCTATAACAGTTTTGTGAGAGGTACATGTAAGAACTAATTTCATCTGCTGATATGATTCTACATAAAAATGTGATCTAATGTTTCGCAACCTTTAACCCCAAACACAGTACTAAAGGTTGTCAGGTACATTTGATGTCTACAGTAGGTGTACGAAAAGACAAAAAGGTCAATCAGAACCCAGTGAAAAGACATTTTCCACATAGATCTGGATATATCATCTCCCATCCTTGTTTTTTTTTTGTTTTTTTGATTTGTTTATTTTTCTTTTTCCTTTATAAAACAATGGTTTTTGGAAGCATTTAGAATAAAAAAAATATTTTGGCCCACATTTTGCCCATAAAAAAAACCGAGTTATTGTATCAACCATATAAATAAGACATTATAGCCTATGAAGGAGGCAAAAAGAACAAAAAACTTTCGGATCCGTATGAACATCCCAGCCCATTCAGTACGCAGGCATATCATGCATGTTCATAAATGAGCATGCACATTTTCTATTAATTTATTCAGGATTTTCAAACGTATTGAGATGGTCCATGCGAAATTGTGTACTTTTGAGAAACGGTAGCTGATGCAGAGGGGACAACCCCATTAGAACCCAGTGATGACCTGGATTTAATAGTTTTACACGTTATATTTCATCTATCTATTTTAAAATGAATATTCCCATCGAATTTCCTCTTTGGACCCCTTTTTGTTGGAATGTTTTGTTGATTTTGTGCAAAATTTGGGGAATAAATAGCAAATGAAAGCTTTGAACGACCCTCTATTTTCTGAAACCTCTGGATCCTTCATTGCAGGGTGCCCCCATTACACCGGAGGTATAGCCGGTCGGTAGGAAGACGAAAACAACGTATCAAACGGCCATGAATATACATGTATACGGATAGGGAAATAATTTGCAACACAGATATGATCAATATGTTTACAAAATATGAATATTTGTATAATTTTCAATAGCTGGTTTAAGTAGAGATATTACATAATAAGCCCGTTGGTGTACTACACTAATCCAACACAGGATATAATGAAAACAAACTCACATATGTATATTATATACACATATATTTAAAACCTGACAAATTTAGTAAATGAGTGCTATACAAATACATAAAACAAACATTCTGAAAGAATTTTGTAATTTAAAGGTCGGGTGAAAATGAACTATGAATGGCTTGAAGTCACGTCCTACTGATCTGTTGTACAAAAAGAAACTAATTATTTTGATTAAATATGCAATATCCTTGACGAACAGAATCATTAGGTTTAAATCCATCAATGTACCCTATAGGTAAAGGTATCACCTGTCAGGTATATACCTGATCAAAATTCTTTCTTGGTAATTGCTTTTGATTAATTGCTTTGTGTGTAACGGTATCGTACGAAAACAATATTGGAATCAATCGTCTTCAATAACCGGATTTTATCAATGGTCCTTGAAAGGATTAGCTTTGTGAGGAGTCTTATTCTTATTCCGAGGTCTTATTACACCTTTAGCATGTGTATGGATGGTTGACATGTCCGTAAACAGGTTTTAAATATTTTGTGACATATATGTTTAAATTGTAAAGTTAAATTTTAGTGCGACTCTGGAGGCGTATAGTGGACAGTTATCAACTTAGTGGGATAATTTTAGAGATCATAAAATAGTGACGGAAATATTTAACAATCATATAAAACTTCAATTTTGTTTGTTTTGTTATTATGGGAATTGATTGATGTCTCGGGTATAAAAGACTGAATGACCAACAAAAATGCAGAGATACACTTTCCAGTTATCTATCGGAGGGAGTCGTATCATGTCTACCAAAGAAACGATAGATCCAGAGAACAGTCCAAAGACAAAGAAGTCCGATAGCAAAAATGTTCCGAACGGTGATATAATAAAAGCCGAAAATGAGCTGAACTTGCACAACATTAGTAAAAGTGACATGGGAGAAAAGACCGAAAAGGAAGTATTAAAAATGGAAAATGATAAAAATAAGGAATCGGACGGAGAGGAAAAACCAAAGGGGATCACCAAAGAAATTGAGGAAGAAATAATGAAAAATTACAAACATGTTTCAGATGCATATAAAAAGTTATTAATCAACTTCTTTAAAACGGCCGATGTAGACAATGTGGGCTTCTTAACCATTCAGAGATTTGCCCCTGCTGTTCGGAAATTAGGCTATAATGGGACCGACAGAGCTCTCGCAGTAAGTATAGCGGCTATTTTATGAAAAAACTAAGATAAAGAGAATATTCTGGTCTTTAAAAGATAGAAATTTATATGCATTCATACATTTGCAAACTTATACATTTTAAGATAATGTAGACTTGTAAAAAAATATTCTCTTCTTTTATAGTCGACCCTGAAAATAAACTTAGTAAAATCAGTATAGATTTTGCAAAAATTGGGTAAATTGTGCGCTTATTTTGTCGGCAAAACTTTTTGCAGCTTATCTGTGCCCAACTTGGAACCTTAGGGTAAAATTAGAGCCAAAATGTGTAAATTTTGTCAAATTGGTAAAAACACTTACAACTGTAATTTCATTATATTTTTCTCTGCTGGAGATTTTTGCCGCATACATCGACAACTTAAATATTCAAACCATTAAAGGCTATTGTATCATAAAAACTTTTGACAAAATATTTAGTCTGTTGAAGCTTGTGGCCAATATTTTCGAACTTTGAAAATCTACACAAAAACCTCTCAATTGTTATAAGAAATTATTGAATGTGGAATGGAAACGGTACTTTGTGAAGTAATGTTGACGCGTTAATATATTGTAGCAGCTTGTAAATTTATTTTGTCTGGGTTGAAGACATCTTTTTACACAAACACATGTAGGTACATATAAATCTTTTTAGTGGGTAAGCTAAAATTCCACTATATGATAGGACTGGTAACTGTTAATAACGGAAATCCGAATTCAACAGATTTTTATAGTTCATTTTATTGTTGTATTTTACAAAGATTTTGTTCGATGTAAAGGATAGAGAGCAAGCTTGTTGCATTACCACCTATTCTCGTTGTGGTATTTATCATATGTGGTTACTTAAAAATTCTAAAGATTTACTTCAAAACCTAAAATCCCGCAGTTTTTCGAAAATAAGTTCTCTCAAAACTTTTGACCTTTCAACTCTTGACACTTCGTTACCACATGATAAATTGAAATATCGTTTGAAACGACTTAATATTTGTAAATCTTTTGCTGTTTCCAAAAATAATGTTGTTCTTGATTACAAATCAAAATATTTTTTCTAAAACATCGCAGAAGGGCGAAATGTGCTACACAGAAAAGCAGGTTTGCGACATGGTTGATTTTCTCATTGATAACATATTTGTCACATATGGAGGCGCTTTTTTTCAACAACAAGTTGGAATTCCAGTGGATACTAACTGTGCTCCTCTCATAGCTATTTTCTCTTTATATTCATGCGCGACAGAATCTCGTAAAGAATAAACATTTAAAAGATGCTAAATCCTTCAATTTTACACACAGATAAATTGGTCATGTATCGTCCATCAACATCCTTTTTTGGTAAATAGTCACATGTACCGTCAATATATCCACCAGAGCTCGGAATAAATGATACTACAAATACAACTAGTTCTGCATCTTTGTTTGGACATACATCTCGAATTTGACTTTAGTTTTAATATCATTAATTTTCCTTACCTGTGCAGCAATATTCCTTTATCTCCTGCTTAATATATGGTGTTAATATCTTACAATTGATTTGCCACGCTAGAGCAAGTACTAACTACTCTGACTTTCTTGAACGCCATATACATCTGCGTAACAGACTCCTGAATCAGGGGTATGAGGAAATGAGGAAATGCGTCTTCAAAGGTCTCTAATCAAATTCTTTTTTAAATATCAGTCCTTGGTTGAAAAAAAGTCAGTTTCTTCTAAACTGATGAGTAATGATTGTTTATTGTAAATTGTTCTTTGTGCTTATTTGACCACTGATTTACCGATCATGACAATAGCATGCAAATGTTTAATCACTATCGGTATATTCCCGCCACAATGGAAGTGGAAGGTCTAGCGCGCTGTAAAACCTAGATATGATCTGCAACATTTCGTTTGAAATGCCTGTACCAAGTCAAGACCATTGCGGTACCAGCTGCTCCGGTGATGTACATGTACTATCTATTTTGTCAGATTTATTTTGGACTCGCTTTGATTATGAATCGGATATGTGTTCGGTAATTTTGTTGTTACCTTTATTACCCACCTCTGTTCTTTCCAAACTTAACAAATCATTGAAAAATCATTTGTCAAAGGAAAGTTGGGTATAATAAACAACTTCCCCTCCCCCACCAAATTTGAACTGGCCCTGGGTGACGGGAGTAAGCGCTCACAGTCATGATTAACCTCGCCACATACTTTATGTGCCTGTCCCAAGCCAGGAATTTGTAGTCCAGTAGTTGTCGATGTTTACGTTTTTTTCTGTATATAAGGTCGATTTTCGTTTTTTATGAATAGTTTCACTTAATTTTTGGGTCTTTTACAGCTTGCTTAATGGTATGGGTTTTGCCCATCATTGAAGACCATGTAGTGACTTGTAGAAGTTTTATAGTTTATTTTTCGTTGCTTTGACGTTTGGTGGATGGACGTCTCGTTGGTAATCATACCATTTCTCACATTTTATATACACCTTTATCGTTGAACGATTATCATTTTTATTTTTTTGTATAAAATTATCTCTGATACATAAAATGGTGATTCCCTTTTAAAGACATATTAATGACAGTAACATTGGCAGGTCCAGCGGTAAGTGGGGTTCGATTTTCCGGGTTTGGATCCCACCCCTTATAGGATTTTTTTGTTTTCATTTGTGGAGTTTTTGGGTTGAATACATGTATGACCAATAGTAAGCCGGAAACCCATTGCTGGAACCCCTGGTCGTATACCCGAGGCCGTCAGTTATAATTCTAGCTTAACTATATGATTTGTCAATTGGTTGATTTCAACATCTGATGCAATAATACATTTGTTATCCCGGACAACATCAACTGTTTTCGATTGACTCCATAGAAGCGACACCACTGACAATAGTTTTAGCAATAAAGGGTTACTGTGAATTAACCTCCCCAATAAAAAAAAAGAAAAGAAAAGGAAAAATTCACAGAAATAAATTGTAAAGATCCGAGAATCTATATAACTAGTTAAACTTTGTCTTAACAGAAAGGATTTGGTAATTATAACCAAGCTTAAATATCATGGCATGCCATTAATTACGGTCCGGCATCTATTTCCCTGCAGTAAGTATGTGTCGTATCTATACTCCCTGGTCTTTGATTGACTACTTTTCTAAGAACTGCATGATTGTGCTTTATAAAAACACACGTTACTTTCAACCCATTTTAATACAGACAGCCTTCTTTTCGAAGAAATCTATTTCTGTTGTCTGATTACCTCCTTTTAACTGATAATACAATCTTATTAAACGTAGTGGCATGTAATTAATTATGATTCCGCATCTACAGTGTAATTCCCAGAAGTTAGTATGTGTCGTGTCTATACCTCCTGGCCTTTGATTGACTACATTTCCAAGAACTGCATAATTGTGCTTTGTAATTCTACTCATTTTGATACAGACAGACAGCCTTCTTTTCGAAGAACACAATATCACTTACTCGTCCTGTCGGTTATATAGTGTACCGAGTCCATACGATAGTATAGAGCCATATGTTATTAAAATTTAACGATAGAACTATGTACGTATATAAAACCAATGATCAGATGGCGTAAAACGTATGATTTGAAGTCAACTAGAGAGTCATATTGCACTGTAAGTGTGCTACTATCATGTTAAAGTTTAAGAATGAGATAATATTATTGCCACCTTTGGAACCATTATCATATTGATTTTTCAATATCATTATTGACTTTAACCATGCTATTTTATCGCCAATATCATCACTATTTAAAAATCTACTTTTGATAATGCCAATGCCGACATCGTTAGCAAACTCTACCATTATACAATCATCGAGGGATATTATCCAAGAGCAATGTACAAACAACGCTAAAGGCTCTCAATCTTTATTTTCATTCAGTCATTTAAAAGATTCTATCCACAGCATCCAATATAACTAATAATTCTAAACTCTGCCATTAAACAATAATTTACAAGATATCAACACGGTAAACGAACTTTATAACTATCAAAAAGATACAACCAAAAGCAATCAAAACTATTAATATATCAGTGCTCTAAATATTCCAAATCCACCAACAAGATACCACCAATGGCAAATAACACAATTAACAAACTCTACAACTATTAACAATATACCACCAATGGGAATTAAGACCATTAACAAACTCTATACAACCCAGGGGCGTACCTGCATATACGCAAATACGCAGTTGCGTACTTTCGGAAAAAGTAACAAAAATAAAAACACACATCATTTTAAAGATGAAATAAAGGTTATTTATCACATATGCATACCATGAACGTAGTATAGGCTCGGAAAAAATGGCTCCAAAATCGTTAAAACTCAGGAGTTTCCCTCAGGGCTTTACCTTGCCGAACTCACTGGGGGCCTTGAACGACATCCCCCCCCAAGACCCCTCGCCGTAATTTTGCGTACAACTAAAACAGGCCTAGCTACGCCCCTGCAACCATTAACATGATACCAACAATTGCAATTTACACTATTAACAAACACTTCAATCATTAACAAGATGGTAATTAGCATAGTTAATAGGCTCTTTAACATCTACTTTTCAACCATGAGGAAGATAACAATAGAAGCATCAACACATTGAAACGACACATGTTATAAAATCATTACCAAGAGACATGTACAGTATCTTAACCGATCCGTGCAACAAAAATTGCGATCGGTCATCGATCACCGATCAGTTTCCGGTCAGTCATCGATCCGTCAAACCGATCCATTTAACTGATGATCGCATCACGTAACCACAGAGCGGTCAATATACTTTAATGTTTTTTTTTTGTTTTCTTTGTCAATTTCACGTATATTTACATAATGTAATAGATTCAAACATCAATTTATACTTTTATTTTACATCTGTTTTATCTAAAATAGATCTTACGTTATTTGACATACCAAAACTGCGATCGCATCGGTCACCGGTCATCGGTCATCGATCCATCAGCGATCAATCAGTCAACGGTCATCGGCCTGTCAAATTGTTGCGCGGATCGGTTCAAGGACTGTACTAGTATGAACAAACTGTACAACATGAACTTTACAATCATTAAAAAATACTGTAGATGTACTACCTTAAGGAGGGAGACCTAGGCTAAGGGACATAACTCTTACAAATCATTGGAACGTTTGTGTAAAGCCCTTTACATCAATCTCATGTAGGCATAAATGTAACTTGGATTGTTTTCATTCTGTTCCAAATGAAAGCATAATAGGCTTTTCGGAAATTGAATATGATTCAAACATATCACTGATTTCAAGAAGTTATGTCCCTTACCCTAGGTCTACCTCTTTAAGCAATCATCAAATTGTACTGTTGCATCAAGCAGTCTCAGTCAGTTTAAACTAAATCAGATTAAAACACCATTATGAAACACCGACATGACTAGACGATATAGATATAAAGCAACGAGGAAAAATGATGTATATTGTACTGGAGTAGTCACACTACATGTAGTAAAATACTGTGATTAAAACAAAGTATAGCTAATCTACATACTTATCAATTCATTAACTTATTTCTATAAAAAAACACTGTATAATTGCTTCAATATAAAATATTCAAGGTTTTTAAAGCTACAACTTAAATCTGTTTGTTGTCAGTTATAGAATTTTAAAAATGTTAATTCTAACTATTTTTGTTTTTGTTTGATATGATTATACATACATGACCTCCTCTGTTCTACTGAAATATTTCACAGATAACAATAAGAAATGTCTTCATATATAATATAGACAATATTTAGACAAAGTATAAACCAACTTAAATATGTCAGATAAACAATCACCTTATGTTCAAAACACAGTTCAAATTCTCAATGACCTTTAAAATAATTTTCACAACTCCTTGGGCAATTTGTAGTCGTGTAGATTCTTCGTGCTCATTTTCCCCGTTGAGCCTTAATTGGCATTTGACTATCCAAATGCTTTTCTTTTTCCTCGGCTCATTTTCGGTGCATGACTGATGAGTTCCGAACAATGTAAGCGTTTCCTCTGACTTGTAAATCGTTTTAATTGTTGTACATGTACCAAATTAGCGATAGCACTTCTTATTCATATTCCGATGTTTGTTTGTTTGTTTTTTTTGTTGGGATTTAACTTCCGAGCAGCAATATTTCAGCTATATTCAGACAATGAACATGAAATGGATGATCAAATGAACATGAAATGAAAAAAAAAGGATGGGACACAAGGACAATAGGGTCGACAAACCTTGATTGCCACTGGAAAAAGGAGGGATGGGTAAGGTCGGGCAATTTAGCCTCCTGTGACGGAGCGCTATGGTTCCTACTCCTATCTAATACCACAGCAGGGTTCTTTAACGTGCGAGGAACGTGGCATCTTTCCCAACACGGTGCACCACTATGGTTTGCGGTCAGGTTTTCCGTATTATAGCCTGACAACCCCAGCATGTAACACGCCAGGGGTACCCCATTCCACCACCTGGGGCACACATCCCAGTTGCTCTGTGGGCAGAGCGCCTAGCCCCCGGCTAGGTTTCTGAGCACTATTTAGTCGCCTTATACGACAAGCTTAGTGCTGCTGCAGGCCTATTCTTTTAACATTCGGACCTGCACGGGGCCATAGTCCGATGTTAAGAAGCTGTTGTACATAGGTTATTTTCAATCTATATCACATTATATCTAATTGTATATTTATTTTTTTACGCCAGCGAAAAGAAAAATAAGGGAGGGGGGGGCTTCATGACCTTCGATTTTTTATGGAAAACCTGGCATTGATTTTCGTCTTGTAATATTGTTCTCCCCTAAAAGTGATCATATTGAAAAATTATCATCTTCCCAGCATAAAATATCCTAAATATAACACCTTCCTCAAGAAAATCAGGTGGTCCATATCCTTATCGTGGAGTCGAATCGACATCATTAATTTTGTTGATTGTATTTATACTGTGCTAGGTTGTCATGTTTATGTCATGAGCCCAAACTAATTCCCGAGAATAACATGTTCTCATATGTTTGCTTATGAAGAGATTTTTTGTATTGTGTGACCTTACATTTGAAAAGCGCATGCGAAGTCTAAAATTGACGAGTCACCGCTTTTGACAAGAACGATATCAAGACAGCGGCTCGACCGTCTAAGCATGACACAGCATGAAATATTTCCATTGTAAAAATCGGATTAGATAAGAGTTGTTAGTCAGTTAATATAGAGTAGAGAAGTTCTTGTGCTGTTACATTTTTTGTGTGCATTATGCTATTGTTACGGGTAAATTACGCTACTGTTACGGGTAAATTCATTTAATATGAAACAATACAATAGAGTATGGCGCAAGAATATCTTTTTTTACTTTAAATCTGAAAAATCATTGGTTATGCTGCGGCAAGGAAGCGATTTTAATAAGCCTGAAGTACCTGAACATATATTCTGCATGCATATTCTGTAACACTTTACACACAGCGAAGGAGGACTCAAACCCCTGAGTTGGGAGGATGACACACAGACGCACAAACACAATCATAGTTTCAATTTCAATTTCAATGTACTTTTGTCCATTCTTCTATGGTTTCACAGGCATTCATAGTGATTTGAATGAAGATATTGATTAACTACCTTGTCAAATAAGGTCAACTTAATAAACCATAACAATGGTCACACATACTAGATACATTTGTATGACCTACTTACAGGTACCTGACTAAATCCACTTCGTTCCATGGAGGACACTGGGCGAAAATAGTTTTTTACTCTGCTGTACTCTTTCCTTCGTTCTATTTTCATCAATTTTAGCAAGTGTATACATGTGTATACATTTATAGAGGAAAAGAAACATTGATTAGATACATTAGTAGTGAGGAGCATTACAACTTACAATATAATAATACCTAAGTGTCAGTCCCTGTAAGAATCAGGCAGTAGGTGAAACATGGTATGAACAAACCCATCATTTTAATAGTGTAGTTTGACTATTTGCATCATCAGAATCAAGGAAAACAGATAAGATTTTCCATATCATGCTGGACCATTGAATTACAATTTCATTGAAATGCACTGAAAATGAACATTTCAAGGCCAGATAACTCTGTCGAAAACTTCATTTTTAAGATTCTATTGAACAATTTCTCACAAAGCCAATGGTGCAGAGATCAAATGATGGTCTTATCAAATAGGGAAAGCGTCCTTGATTGATATTTTATTGTAAGATCGGTGGGGTTTTGAGATGCATGTTTCTTATTTTCCCCATTTTTCCTAATTATATATATATATATACATGCATAATGTATCAAAGAAGGCTACATTATGTTATAAATATTCATAGATAAATTTCCAACTGCATTAAAAATCTTTGGATATTCAGATAAAAATAAATAAATAAATTTCTGTTCACCATCAAGGTTATTGGACTTCATTTCCAGGCTTATCAAACTAAACTTTCCTTGAAAGATGGAATTTTTTTAGATTACTAAAAATGGACTTTGTCTTCTATTTCTCCAGTGTTACATTCAAAATGGAAAATACGTTCATTTCTCTCAACTTTTGAATACCTGCCAATTTCTATTATTAGTTTTTAGTACATTATAGTGCAAGGAAGAACTGCATGACGTTTCTAGGGCGGTCAATGCATACGTAAATTGTTTGGGAAGAAGTTTAAAAATATTATAATGCGTCGACACTTTATATTTTGTGAAAAGCTCCCACCGTTGAGTATTAATTACTTTAATTGTAGTGGGAACACCAAAGGTAACATGAGATTATTTTTAAGCATTCATTAATTTTATTTGCCAATGATAAAGTACATCTCTCTTAAAAGCAATAATATTTTAAGAGGCATCTCATTTCAAAATTATGTAACACAATTTATATTGATTTCTCCTAATGAATTATGCAGCCTTAACAATGAGTAGCTACCCACATGTAATCTCGATTCATACATGTATTATACAATGCAAATACATAAATTCTAATAAAAATGACAGGTTCTATATTCAGACAAGTGTAATTAAAAAAATAATTCAGTCATCAGCCTTGACTACTGTAACACTATTGCCAAAGAAAGGCTTAAATTCGTCTCGATTGTACATTTATCTTCCCTAATGCTATCTTGCAAGTCATAGTGTTCGTTATGCAGATATATGTATAGGTACACATGTACATGCACCCCTTTAACACATTTGAGGTATCACAAGTCATGTACAAGAAAACTGTAGGATAATGGCAGATCCATAAATTACGAAAAGGGGGTGGCCTCCGGGACGCCCCTCGTGCCTACTATAGATACATGCACACCCATATATAAGACTTTATGGTCTGGTTTTATCAGTATGTGATACTGTCCTGCTTATCGTGACTTCTTTAAGGGCATTTAATATCTGTTTGATATTTGTAATAAATATTATCTTAAAAGCCCGTAAATTGAAAATGTATTAAGTCTGAAATATAAAAGAAATAGGATATATTATAGTGCTTCGTTACTACACTTTTGTATCCGTTTTATAAGTGAGATAAAAAGGGGGGAAATTTTCATTTAAAAGTATCTGATGTATGTGTGTGTTTCAAAAGTGGTGACACCCCCCCACCCCCCCCCCCCCCAAAAAAAAAATAAAAAAAAAAATTCCTTGAAAAACCCGCGTTCATTGTGTTTACAGTGAAGTTAATTGGAAAAACGTTGTTATATATAGTGAAATCCTGTCTAAACCGAACCATCCTCCCTTTTGGATTTTAGAGTTTGTTTGGTTTAGACAGGTGATCGGTTAAGCTAGACATACATTGAAACGGCACGTAATAGTCAGTATAATGACGGAGTGCGGAAATTTGAAGATAGATAGATAGATAGAAACATTCAAAAGTGCTCGGATGTGGCATGTTTTTGGTTTATTAAAGGTTTGATTTTGACAGGTTTTCCTGTAAGAAATGAACCATATTTATTATATTTTAGTAGCACTCTATCTAAGAATCATACAAAATCTGATTCTTGGGTAAAAAGCCTACATATTTTTATTTTTGATATTTTGTTTGAATTGCCATACATGTAATATGCAGAAATTAACATTCAGTTTTTCATATAACCCGTGTTGTAAGGAGATAAAAATTATATAGAATGCACTGTAGATTTCAAAATTAAGGGATATAACTCTGTAAATGACACTCAAATACAACAGAACCTACTGGATTTTCAATGTTGATTATCTCCTAAGAGCAGGCAGATTTGAATGAATAATTACACATTTCACAATATAGAACCATAAAACAACTTAATTACAAAAATAAAAATACGTAGCCTTTTTTGGGGTGAATCACATTTTTCAGATTTTGCATGATTCTTACAAAGACAGCTACTTAAAAGATATTTTATACTCGGGTGTAAAATACCTGAATGCCAGAAACAAAACTGGATATGTAAAATGGAACCCTGAGTAACATTCCAGCGTTAATATTGTCACTATGATTGTGGAAAATGTTTAGTTTAAATCATGGCATTGACTTTACATTAACTTTTTAAGGGTTGTATAAAACAATTAATACGATATTGAATACCTTGGCTGTCCCCGCACTTAAAACATGTCATATTTATACCAGCTCTATAAACGGTGACCTTTTGATATCTTACCCCTGTTACTATAAGATAAGTAGTTGGAGAGGTTCTGAAGTAGGTATAACACCCAGTTTTATCATAGCCATCGTAAAGCAACGCTAAATTAAAACCTATACTTTACACACCCAAAGCGCTCCTAATGATATCCAATGACAGGTCAGGATCGACAATAAAACACCCCACTTTATTAAAGGGTATGTCATTAGGACAATGACCACAAAATGGCAAAGTGAGCACTCAGAGCAAAAAATAGTGTAGTAAAATAATATATACTGACGTGTATACTAAAACATTAATAGAAATAGATCTATAAAATATCACTGATATTAGATTTTCTTAAGCCCTCGGACATGTGGACGGATGGCTATATACAGTTATGTAAAAAAGAGATATTGAACAAGGCTCGTGGCTGAGGTCGATATCTCTTTTAAGTGCTCCATTAAACATGACATTGCATGCAATGAGCTTCCATAACTGTTTTATTACATTTTTCTGTAGAAATTTAAAGAAATTCCCACTCAGTGTGTTACTCTGCATCTTGATTTTTAAAACAAATATATTCACTCGGTATACAAAATTTAAGTCGGTCGAATGAAGTACGTACAGTCAGTGTTTTTATCTAATTTTTTTTTGATGTTTTCTTAAAGTTGAACAAATTTAGGCAAATGCCTACAAGTAGATATTTAACCAATTAATATTACTGACTTTGATTCTGATAATTTTGCAACAACAAAAAAAAAAAAACTATTTTACAATGAATATGTACAGCTGAAACATTACTCGTAATCAAGACGCCAAGCGTGCAATATCACAAAATTTGGGTGTGTCAGATATACATTGTTTAAATAGAAACTGTAAAATACGAAATGTTCATTTTAATTATATGCTTCTTTCCAGAAGCAGACACTCGTAAAATGCTTAATAAAGCATATTTGTTTCTAGAAGATAGACTATAGCAGTATTACTTGATAGCGATGCATGTACATGTATGTGCAGTTTCCTCATACTGACGTTTGAGATGACGTTTTGTGAAATTTCAAATAACATTGCTGCTTAAAATGGTAAAATTAAATATTTCAATTAAAAAAAATAATAAATTATACAATTACATTCTTTATCTATCACAACTCATTAAAATATTTGGAAAAGGGGGTTGTAGAGGTATCAGGAAAATGACAGGGCTTTATACAATTATTTGCTCAATTTTGGTAAATATCTACAAACCGGTTGCCCGGAAGTTACATGTAGTTGAACAGTTGCATCTTAGACACAGAATTAATTCATGTTTTTTTTTTATTCCAGAAAATGTTTATTGATATAAATACTAACTTTGATGGGGAGCTGACGATCCACGAATTTATGATAGAAATGACCAAAAAAGATCCCAGGAAAATGTCGTACGTATAACATACACATGTAACGAAATCATGGAAACTTATCTATCATGGCGAGTTTCAATGATACGTAAAACATAAGAAATAGCCTTGATATAATTTTGATGTCTTTCCGGAAATGCTCTACATGGCCATTGCATCATTATTATAACCATCTACCAAATGCACTTGGTTTTCTTGTCCAGTCGTACAGAACCGGATGCTAAACTTTAGAGCTGAAAAATGGTCGTTAAGGCACAGAGTGGATGAAAACCAAGAATTAAATTATATATATATATATATATATATATATATATATATATATAAAGAGAGAGACACGGACCATTCGATTTACTGCCGATTTAGCGGGAGTGATATTGTTATGCGAACTAGATTATTTTTCTCCCTCAAATGATTGATAGAAGAATTTTGAAAACATTTTTTTTCTGGTGGGCAAAAATTTTGGTAGAACAGTTTCTTTTTCACTCTTACCAGGCAAAATCTTGTTTCGACACAAATCAGTATAAGGATACAAAGCAAAAAAAAAAAAAATTAAATATAATAAGTTAAATAAACTCAGATACCTTCTCTACCAAACATCGTGTCAAACATGCAATAAAAAAACTGTTTATTATCTCTCTAACTTCTAAACTTTATTTGCAGAGAGGAAGAGATCACTTCAATTTTCCGGAAGTTTGACGCGAACCGAGATGGATTTATTACAAAAGATGAGCTCGAAAAAGCAATGGACAGAAACAAAATGCAACGAACCAATTTACTAGTCAGTGGTATTATGAGAAGTGCTGATTTTGACGGAGATGGAAAAATCTCTCTTGAGGAGTTCCGAAAGTCATGCCAGTATAAAAAAGGGGCAGTTCTTGTGTAAACCGTGTTTGAACTATTAGACTAAACACTTTTTTTTATGTATTTATACTTTTAAAAAATCACACCAAAAGCGGCGATGCTGGAACCTCCTTCTGTCTGGCCCTTGATATGCCTGAAAGCCTTTCTGGTCTATAAGTGCATTACAAATCAGCGATTACGCAATATTACTGTATGATTAATATATCCGTCCCACTGAGTTGTACTTGCATCTTTTTTAATAAATATTCAAACAATAAATTATGCAATGTATTGATGTAATACGTTTAATCAATTAATGTAGCTTCGTGTACATATAACCTTTTTTCTGACATTGGCGTCAGTTTTCGTTTCATCTAAGAACATGAGAGCGGTCAATACCTTAATCATACGCCCATCACGAGATACAGCCTTGAATCACAGTCGGATCCAGAGTCAGAGTTTTAAGGCGGGGGGGGGGGGGAGGCAAAACAATTTCTTGGCAGGATCACCGGGTAAGGATCATGTAGTGAATGTTTTTCATGATATAACACACACAATTTTTCAACATTTTTTTTTCTAAGGGGAGGGGGTTGCGGTGAGCCCCGGGGCCCCCTGGATACTTAAACGCACGCTAAACGCTTACGACCGCTATTATCGTGCGTTTAAACGAACGCCTCTTTTGTGCGTTTATCGTGCGTTTAACGATGTTTTGACGAACGATAAACGATGCACGACCGCTAAAATGGGAAACGTGAACGTTTCAAGGAGTGTAAAAACGTTTTAAAGACGTCAATGTTATTATATCGGAACTACTCTGAAATTAAAAATAGTCTATACTTCGGGTTAAGAGATCGTAGTAAACCCTGCTTCTTATGCCTGATCCGAAACTGTTTGATTGATATCTTGAATGTCCGTGACTGACTCTAACTGGTGAAAACATTCTAATCAAACTCTGCAAAAAATGATAAATGGCATATGGCATGAAGTCTATGTCTTGAAAAGGAAAATAAGTCCTTCATGATTAGCTCTCACTTAAGGCCAAACCTTCCTCATATTACGGTATAGAATTGTTGTTTCACTTAAATCATGTGACAGAAGCAACTCTATGATTTAATGGTGATTGGATCAGGATTTAAGGTACACTGTAGCTCGGACCGAAGTTGGGTCGTGGTTGTAGTCTTGACTTTTCAGTCTATAATGATGATTCTGAAAGGGCCAGAAATAGTTCTGAAATGTTATAAAATCTACTCTTAACAGATGATTACTTCAAATGTTTAACCACAGTGCAATACTTGTAGTACCCCATGTATGTAGAATTTGGAACAAATTCCACCAAAATCTATATCCAGTTTGTGAATGGTATGATGGTCAACTGTTCTGTAGTCTTGATAAAGTGAGCCATTCTCATCAAGACTTCCTTGCTTATTTTAATAATACGCAACTCCCCTCTATTTGCTAACTTTACAAAAAGCAAAATTGTTTGTTTGTTTGTTTGTTTGTTGGGGTTTAACGTCCGAGCAGCAATATTTCAGCTATATTCAGACGATGAACATGAAATTGATGATAAAATGAACATGAAATTGTTAATATGTCTTTAATTATAGTGAAGTATGCAAATATGTGAACAGTAAGGAAAAGCATATCTTGAAATTGAAGTAACTCAAAATATACTTATGGTCCCAGTTTGCAGTTATTACAGGTAATCTGAATGTTGTTTTCGACCGAGAATAAAACATTTCTTCAAAAAGGACCTAAGTATCGTCCTCCAGCCACAATTTATTAGAATGAATGTGGTAATATCATCTAGAATTCACTACATTCGTGTTGTATAAAACGAATAAAACGTGAGAAAGTAGACAAGAAAGCATTATATTCTTTCTTTAAAATAGTTGTCAAAATAGTTGACATCCGAATAAAACATTTTGAGGAACACTTTACTGATCATAAACAACATCCAAACCGTATTTCCCGAATAAAACTCAAATTGAATAGAACTCAACAAGGAATCTGTTTTTGTTCCTGTTGATAAAGCTCCAAATAATGTAATTGTAATTTGACGTAAATTTTATATTGAAATTCTACAGAAAGAAATAAAGATAAGTTCATATCCTCTTTAAATCATTGGTCTACAACTAAACTAAAAAACATGTCCATGGGGATCTTTCGAATCTGTTGAAAGTTTTGATTATTTCGCGCTTCCACATAATCTCATGAAACAAAAATTCACATATCTTATCAATATATATGAATATATTTGTTCGAATTCTCTTTAGATCATTTTTTTAGTAATGAAAACTATCACAATTGTTTTGATTTGCTCGTATTTGGAACAATGTTTCGGATTTTGCTTTTGTCACCCCTTGTTTTAAGGTAGTTTTCCACGAAAAACTCGTTACTCTCCAAATAAGTTAACTAAACCGTTGAATAGGCTCATTTTTAAGGGATACAGTCATGATATTTTTGTCAAATCGTTAAGGACAGCATTTATTGGCATTAACATTGATTCACTCAAAGGGTCTTTACAAAGAAATTGAAACACTCTATTTAAAAACAGTTTTTGACATGACGTGGATTGTGTCCTTATTGTATGGACTATGATGTACCGTGTTTCTCAACCCTGAATGGGAAGAATTGGGATTGATTTTACATACGATGGGGACGTAACTTTTTGTGCCTTAGACTAGTCTGGAGCTGGCTTGTCAGTTAACAGCATGCCTGTAGCCCTTAATTTGTACATTTGTATAATTGATATTCGTTTTCTTTATTTCCGTTGTAACAAAGTACGTAGACATTTTTGAACTGATTTTTAGGTTGATAATTGTGTAATATTTTTCCATGCAGTGGCCAGATTTTAAATGGGGAAGGTTGTGATCATGCCAAAGTACTTTAACCCGGCGAATTTTTGCGCCTGTCCCAAATAAGGAATTTCTGTCCTCTGTATATCTCTTTCGTCTTTACCTTAATTTGTTTTTTTTCATGTTTACTTACTAGAGTATATAGGGGAAACTCTTTCGCTGTACCTGTGTATAATGCTGTTTTTAGGCCAGCTGCAGCCTGCACAGTGGTGTGAGGTTTTTCTCGTCGTTCATTGAAGACCAATGAGTGGCCCTGGGAATACAAAAGAGATCACCAAAAGGTCTTCAAAGTGTAACCACACCAATGAACGACAAACAAAGTACTGAAATTTAGATAAAAAAATATACTTAAATACATTTCATAATAAGCGAGTTCACTGTCAAAGTGCAGCGGACGGCTAAAGATTTTAAGAACTTTAATGGAGGGAATACGGCTATATCATTTGGCAAGGAACGATAAATCAATTTAGTTTTTGAAAGTCATTCTTGTCTAACCGAAAGGCGATATATTTTTCTGCTACTTTGCATTAATAAGAGGGGTCAAAGATCTTTCGAACACAATACCCTTATATAAGTGATTTAAGTAAAATTGTGCGTTGTAGGGATCGGGAAACAAGTAATATGTAAAGATCACATGTATATAATTTCAAAAATAAAAAAAAACCTTTTCCGACAAAAGTTGACTATTTAGTCAATGAAAAATAAAATTACTAAAAGTGGTTGCATTTTAGTCCATTTCCAATAATTAAGAGATAATAAGACACAGTGTCGTTACTTTCACGAGTAACTCCTGAAATCCTGATATTAGGAAGAACATATAAATCATGTTCGGTTAGGAGGAGGCTTGTTTTTTGTTGTTTGCAAGAGTGTGTTTTCCGGGTGTGAACAGAAAAGAAAAGAAAAGAAAACAATTTCACCTTAAGATTACTCTTTCGAGGTAGATACAGCTTGTTGCCTTTTGTCCTGTTTGTTACAGTCTTTGTATTCTGTATTGATCTCCAAAGTTAGATCCGAATTCAACAGATTTTCATAGTTCGTTTTATTGTTATATATTTATATAAAGTGAGGGGGAGGGCGTGCGTAAAGCGCTCACTAACATATTTAACCCCGCCTCATACTTCATGTGTCTGTTCTAAGACATGAACCTGTAGTCCAGTGACTGACGTTGTTTTTATTTTATATTGATTAAAAATCGTATCTGTTTTTTTCCCTACAGATTAGGTCGATTTTCGTCTTTAATGAATAGTTTCACTTTAATTTTTGGGGGCCTTTTACAGCATGCTCTATGGTACGGGATGTGCCCTTCATTGAAGGTGTGGTTAACTGTAAAAGTTTAATTCTGGAACAGGGTTATGTTGCTACAAGATTGAGGTCATCACTACAGAAGTTTTATGGTCGTCATCATGAACTCGTGGATCGTTATGGTGTATCCATCTGCACCATGAAAACTGATTTATTCAACGAGTCATAGTTTTCCTTTCCTCGTTTGTCTACCCCGGACTTGACTTTTTATGAGCAACTCGGCGGGTGTTTCTAGAAAATCAGAGAACGCTTTCCCTACCGTTGCACCTGGTCCATGCTCCCAGTTTTTAGTGGAGTCCGAGTTGCCGATTTGCTTTTGTTACTTTGTATGTATGATTTTAGTTACTTTATGTTCTTTGTTGTGTATGTCTGTTATCCATGTCTGGTCTTTGTCCCTGGATTTCATTCTTTTGATTACCGCTATAACCTTGGTTCCCTTGATTAGTCTTTCATATTCTTATTTTATTGTGAATATAGATGTTGATTCAAATACCAGAAATTCAAATGTTTAGTCGAGGCTAGTTTCAGGAAACACACAATATTTATTTTCAAGCCCAGCAAAGATGGAAAAAGTTTCGATTGCAGATGATGTAGAGAGCCCGTCTATGTTCATTGTCCTGCTTGATAAAAATATTTTGATGGCGGCATTTAAGTTTCTGAAACAAGAAGTGTAAGTATCTTATACAGGGGATGAGGGTTAATGATGCGAAATTTACAAGAGGTGAGAGTATATTATATCTGTTAATACATGTACATTATGAACTTATCTGGTTCCTTTATCAGTAGCATAAGCGACCCTGGGATCGTTAAAAAATAAAGACTCAGGTCACAACCAATACATATGCACAATATATGTCATTGAGTAAATTGCCGCTTATGAAAAAAGTAAAAACCAAGATGAAATTATCTGAATTAACTTATAATTGCCCTTTTATATCGAAAGATGACATAAGTATTTTGAAAAGAATATTTTAACGGGTCTTTTTTAAATTTGAATAAAAAAACTTGTAAAAATAAATAAAAAAGCGTTATAACCGCTCAGCCAATCAAATACAGAAGACGTCACAGGTGACCCGGGTTATATTTGAGAGAAACTTGTGGAACGAAAATATTATCTGGGCAGTAAAAGAAGTTTCGTTATATGAGCATACATGACTCTGTACCTCATGGGGGAAGTCTAAAATCAAATTATGCTTCTCTTTATTGTATAATTACGTGATTGTATGAAAATATTAAAACATAAGTCGATTCACTCTTTTTTTTTAACGTTGTAATCTTCAGATTTATACACGGTGTATTTTTTAGTCAACCTTTAGAATTTCAATTGCCATTCTGTAACTGGTAATTATTGTCTTTTTATAATTTGTGAAGGTCAACTAAGGTTAAAACTAACCAATCGCAGACCGATTCTTATGTTGTACCCCTGGGAATCTCCATCATCATAGTCTCTGTAAGTAAATAAAAAATTCAATACATTCATCAATTAGAGAAATTTTTCTTGATTATCGAACGTTTTAAAATAACGAAAGTATGACTGACGTCATATTTATATATATGCAAGTCTCCGACATTTTCGAAAAATGTATGCCACTGAAGCTTGCACATTTGATAGATGTAACATTAAATATACTTAGTGCCGCTGAAAAATATCTGCTTGTTACTTTATCAAATACACGACTTAAGTAGCACTCTACATAAGAATCATGTAAAATGTGATTCATGGTTGGAAAGCCTATTTTTATCTTTGATATTTTGTTTGAAATGTCGTAGTAAACTTAAAGTTACATGTGATTTTTCATATAACCCATGTTCATAGGAGATAAAAATTATATAGAATGCACTGTAGATTTCAAAATTAACGGAGATAACTCTGTAAATGACACTCAAATACAATAGAATCTGTTGTATTTTCAATGTTGATTATCTTCTAAGAGCAAGCAGACATGAATGAATAATTACACATTTCACAATGTAGACCCATAAAAGAACTTAATTACAAAATAAAAATATGTAGCCTATTTTTTTTTTGGAGTGTATCACATTTTTCAGATTTTGCATGATTCATACAAAAACTGCTACTTAAATTTCGGGAAATTACGAAGAAACCAGACCCACTCAAATAATTTCAATAAAAACTTCCACCATTGTCATTGTAGGTCACTTCACTCACCTTCTTTAGAGTACTTCAGCAAGTATTTACACATCTAAGTAGCATGCAAATTCTGTAAAACGTGATACACCTAAAAAAGGCTACATATTTTTATTTTTGCTATTAAGTCGTTTTATAGGTCAATACGATGAAATGTAAAACTATTCGTTCCAATCTGTGTCCTCTTAGGAGATAATTCACATTGAAAATCCAACCGTTTCTATTGCATTTTAGTGTCATTTACAGAGTTATCCCCCTTAATTTTGAATACTACAGTACATTCTATATAATTTTCATCTCATAAGAACAAGGGTTTTACGAAAAGCCAAATATTATTTCTGTTCACTATAACATTTTAAACAAATATAAAAAAATATGTAAGCTTTCCAACCATGAATTAAATTTTCCATGATTTTTATCTGGAGTGCTACTTAAGTATACAAAAGCACAATAAAACAGCACTAGTCTAAGAATAGTTTGACTCTTATATATAATTGTTCCAGAAACATGCGAACGTTTTAATGCCTGTTTCATTACAGCTTGATTTAGAATAATCAACTCTCTGTATTTTCTTTGAGTCTTTAAACATTTTTTTCTATTTAAGGTGTTGCTTACAGCGATGCTATCTATCTTTGAAAGAAATAAGAATGGTAGACGACCTGGTGTTGTAATGTATGTTACAAAAGTATCTTTATGTAGATGCTCATTGTAATGTTTGTGTAATTGTAATTTTGATTAATTTATAATCTTTTTCTTCAAGCACTGTATTTCCTTTAAATCCCTTTCTTTTGTTAAGTTGCGGACACTTACGGTAAATCCGAGGTACATGTACATTCCTGTAATATTTGCAAAGGTCGCACTTAGTAGCAAATACTTACAATGTAAGGATAAGCTTAGCAAATGCACAAACGACATGGTTTATTCTTATATTTGTGATAATTATTGATTGTCCCATAAACCCAACAACACATGTCTCTGTTCGTCTCAGCTCAAAATAAAGGAAATCTCCCGCGGATCGGCGACTTAAAGACAATTTTTTTCCACTTTAATTAAAATAATGATGATATAGGCGCTTTCAACAAATTTTCGTATACATGTATTTGTAAAAGATTATCAAATAAACATTGAATACAAGTCATACTGTTAAATCCAAGAGTTATCAAGGGTAAATGTAAAAGTAAATGTGTAACTCGGACTTCATTAAAAAATCTGGGAGCATGAACCAGGTGCACCGGTAGGGCAAGCGTCCTCCGCTTTTGTAGAAACATTCGCATTGTACAAAAGAACATAACCTAAACTGTCCATAAGTGCTCGTAGTATATATTTGTTCACAAAAAAAACCAAAAAACAAACAAAAAACAAAAAAACAAAAACAAAAAACATAAACAAAAACAAAAAAAACAAAAAAAACAAAAACAAAAACAAAAAAAGACGATTTTGGGGATTTATCATTTAATTAAACGACATGAATTAAAAGAATTCACGGCTGATGCCTCTAAACCTTCAATAAAAATACATTTATCTTCATTATTAATGATGCAACTTGTGCAAATAAATCCTTGCATATAACAATTAAACATCTTATAAATGACGTCGGCCTAAAACTGGGACAGTCAGTCATGAAACTGACACTCTGAAATATTAACGGTATTCTCCAATGAAATTCCACATTACAACAAATGTTGCATTAGATTATGTTTTACGCCAACTAATGTCTGTATGTATAGGCTTCACAATATATTCTAACAGACCTATAGATTTCCTGAAGTACGATCGTCTGACCTATGTGTACGCAGCGGCGTTTGGTTGCACATCATCAGAAGTCGTTTGCCTCATATTCAATAGAAATGCGTTGTTTCAATTAAATAAAATACACAGATACATCGTGCCATGGGTGAGAGGTGAGTTTTAGAGAAGAGACATATCGACACACTGGCGATAAATAATGATGCCACTCTGTAATAATGATTACTACGGTAACCATAATGCAAATGTCACTAGTAGTAAAATTTCCGCTTGTTTTGAACTTACCAATTTTTAATTACACCAATATACGGAATAATATAATTCAAAGTTTTTACTTTTTTGATAAAGGAAGAAATCTATAATATTAAACGTTTATATACATATCATACGAAACAGTTCTTAAAGAATGGCTGCTATATTTTTTTCTATCTCGGAGGATACACATATTTATAACACTAAGCACGTCCTGTACAACATAATATCTTTCAAAGCAGTCATTCCTTGTAATTGGGTTTTAGCATCAAAATTTAACTAGTAGATCATCAAAAAGATTGATGACTTCACTGTCATATTACAAAATTTTGTCTATGAATAACTGTTATCTATCCAAAAAGTGTGTTACTTTTGAAACAAAAATAAATACAATCATCATTAACCCAATACTAATAGTAATTAAACAAATGGATATTAGAAAAAAATATTTAAAACATACTCACAACAACTTAATTAAATTATCTATAAACATATGATCGACTTTTATTCACTGACAAGTTTATATGATTTGCTGTTTTGTTTTTCCTCAGTGTTTGTGTGGTTATTTATGGCGCTGTTGGTAGCGATAAAGTTTTACCCAGTGTTTGCTTTGATCAGATGCAAGAGAGTCGTTGTCGAACCATTGGTCGGATTCCTCTATACTGGATTTATGTAAGTAAATTACTATTATTTGAAATTAAACCTAACAACATATTAAGTAGCACTCCAGCAAAGAATCATGCAAAATATGATTCATGGTTGGAAAGCCTACATATTTTTATTTTTGATATTTTGTCTGAAATGTCATAGTAAACTTAAAGTTTCATGTGATTTTTCATATAACCCATGTTCATAGGAGATAAAAAGTATATAGAATGCACTGTAGATTTCAAAATTAAGGGGGATAACTCTGTAAATGGCACTCAAATACAATAGAATATATTGTATTTTCAATGTTGATTATCTCCTAAGAGCAGGCAGATTTGAATGAATAATTACACATTTCATAGTATAGACTCATAAAACAACTCAATTATAAAAATAAAAATATGTAGCCTTTTTTGGGGTGTATCACAATTTTCAGATTAAGCATGATTCTTACAAAGATAGTTAAGTATCATTCCATATCAAAATCAGTCTTTGCCTATAGTATAGGTGATTCATAGTGTAGAAAAACCCACCAAACAAATGATGTTTTTTATTCGATCTACATGTGCTATATATTTGTGTCACAATGGTCCTTTTGTATTTGATCTGCACTTTTGAGAAAGCCGAACTGTCATATCCCACTAAAATTAACCATATCAAACCAAATCAAGAACGATAATGCCGATTTCATACTAAATCTATATTTTTTCTTTATTTCGTGAGCGCAACATACTTAAAAAACTAACTAAAGGCTAGTTTTGCGGTCTTTAACTCTTTCTGAACAGGAAATAAATGTGAATTGGTGTTTTTTTTTACATGCATGAATCACTCTCTGTCTGATTTTGTATAAAGACTGCCGCTTAAGAACACATTAGACATTATTTGTTTTAATGTTCTTCGTACTATAAGGTTACTGCATGAGTACTGAAAAATATCATCGCTCGTAGAATGTATCTTGCACTCGTTAGCTCGTGCAATATAAAATTCTACTCGGTATAATATTCCCCAGTATTCATGCAATAACCCTGTTAATATATTGCCATGAAATTTAGTCTTGTTTGAAATGAACTGTTGTCACGGATAATGTCACAATTTCTAATTATTTGCACTAGTGCAATATGGAAATTAATTTCAAGCTGACGTTGCATTGCTTTCTATGGGGAAATTTTATTGCTATACAATGAATAAAAACAGCATATTTGTTAACAACAATGGTATTGAATTTTAATGAAACAACATGTACATCTCATAACATAATTATATTCATTAATTCGAAGCTGCATTTAGTAAACAAGTGAAACAGACATCAGCAGAAATTATTTCTGTTAGTAACTTTGGTAAATGAATTAGATGGTATTCTACAAGTAAAGCAAAGATGTGTATACAAATACAACAGAAATGACTCGTATTAATATTACATATTTCTGTATACTGTAGATGTGTTTCATAGAGTAACCTCGCATCAACAGCATTAGAACCAAATATTACAAATCATGACAAAGATTTAATAAATTAAATGCATAATAAAATACACAAATATTAATCATAAATAGATATTGCAAATTTCGATATTTTGTAGACAAAGTAGCTCAGTCGTATTCAAATTATTGACGGTAAATTGCTCTTTGTCAATAGAAAATTACTATTTATTCACATAACGTACGTACATTAACATAAACTGTTTGATAAATGATAATATCAGGATTGTTTCTCTTTAACCACAATTGTCACCTTCGTAGGAAAATGTCAATACACGGTATTTCTGATAATATACTTGAACGAATGAAAACAAGTAGTGTCTAGTAATTGTCGAAGAGTAATCAAGAGAACCAAGATTCTAGCGTAAATCAAAAGAATGTAATCCAGGGACATAGACCAGGCATGTTAAAAAGACAAACACAACAAAAGAACATAGAATAACTAAAATAATACATACAAAATAATAATGTAAATTAGCAACTCGGACTCCACTAAAAAACTGGGAGAATGGACTAGGTACACCGGTAGGGTAAGCGTCCTCTGCTTTTCCAGAAACTCCCGCCGAGTTGCTTTTAAAAGTCAAGTCTAAGGTAGAACAAGAAATATCTGAAATCAAAGGTAATTGACAACAATATGAACATACCTTCAATTAATTTTAAGATATCAGCGACTTTTTATGGTCACGGTACTAAATGATTGTGTAACAAATTTACATACATTTCGCACATTTTGTACTGATAATGTAGTCCATTGAAGTATAACGATTTTCATATACATAGTTATGCAAAATGCCCATAAATTTCTGATGAATAATTTAAATTGATTTTAACATAACAAAAAAAAAATTTCTATTTAATCTAACAAGTTTACATTAGTTAAAGATAAACAACTTTTTTAGTTTTAAGTTTTAAGTGTACCCACTGTCCTTATATTGTGGTTGTTCTAATAAAGGTTTTATTCTTTTAAAATTAAAATCGGTTCAGCCACTGGGCCAGGTTTCAGCAAACCTCTAATTGAATATATCTTTCTAAATCGTCCTGATCTCAATTTTGTACCACTTAAATTTTAAGGAAACTCTTCCTAATTTGAGATTAAAAAAATAAGCATGTAACAGAAAGTGCTTGTTACTTGCAATGATTGAAATATGTAATTAAACCCAATTCACCACTAAAACCGCGAGTAATTGTGTTATTTGATCAGAAAATGTATAATAAATCTAACAATATAATTGTTTATATTTATTTAGATATGCAGTTTTTATTTATACAATAGACATCCAGTTGAGGGTAAGAACCTATTATAAAAAATATGCACAAGTCACATGTATATATATGTAACAGGGGCGGGTCAAGATACTTTGGAATGAGGAGACCTTTGCTCTGAAAACAAGAAATTAACAAAAGGGTTCAAAAAGGAAGGGGGGAGTTCAGACCCAGGAACTCCCGGATCGGCCACTGATATATCCCTTTCCATACCAAACAACTCACAATAATAGGATAACTCTTTTAAGCTATAGTTCAAAATTATTATCCACAGCCGTTTTTGCACTTCTGAGTGCAATCGAGAAATAACTCAATTATATAGCACGCGAAAAACAAAACAGACGACACAAAGGAACCAAACATTGTACTCACAGGAAAACAAACGACTAAAGCAACGCTAAAAAACTTGTTTTGAAGGCAGATACACCTGAAAGATGAATAGTCCGTTCCTGCTTCTTGCAAGTCTCAACATGTTTTATTTATTGAAGGTCTAGTCCAATGAAGAGGGAGGCTGAGGTCCTTGGTCATATAAAAAAGACATTTTATAGTTGCCAGTCTCGTAATAATGACAACCATAGAGCTTTTTACACGTGGTCTTCAAACTGATGACAACATATCCTTATTGTTGTTCTCAAAATAATTAAAACTATACAAAATGACTCACATAAGCTTCAGCAGTATTAAATATCAAATTAATAATGGTGTCAAAGTATTTAACCTGTTTTTTTTTGTTAAATAAGCATTATAAATTATGTTTTTCTACAGTGGCCAGATTTTAAAAGGGAGGATTGTGATCACTCCAAAATACTTTAACCCCGCCGCATTTTTGCGCCTGTCCCAAGTCAGGAATTTCTGGCCTCTGTATGTCTTGTTTCGTTTTCACCTTTAGTTTATTTGTTTATGTTAATTGAGTATATAGGGGCAAATATTTCATTTTACCTATGTATAATAACATTTTGGGACCAGTTGCAGTCTGCCCTGTGGTATAAGGCTTTCGTTGCCGTTCATGAAATAAGGGTTGGCATTTGTATAATATTTTTATCCCAGTGAGATTGTTGTCTCTTTGATATTTACACCATACATATTCTCGTTATACAAAATGTATCTATTATATTATAAAACTGAAATTCTCACGATTTTCACATATATATATCCTAAAATACAAAAGAGATACGTATTTACCCATATTCGTGAACCTGTTTCATATTGTATTTCAGAATATTCCGTATCCGTCTTTGTATCTAGTTTACATTCCTGCAGTTATATGTTACTTTATGATAAATGCATACTTCCTGTATAAACTATGCCAACATATTCGAGGGTTATTTTGCAAAGGGGAGGATTCTCTTGATTTACAAAAGGTAAATTTACCACATTATATGTAATTTTAGGGAATAAGAACTTACACTTCGATTTAAATATTTAACGTTGAATCACACTTACTGTAATTTTGTAGATAAAATGTCGTAGATGTAAACAACACGAGAAGCACAACTTGCATGTATCTGTGTTGCTGTTATGATTATATTGTTTTTTTTTCTGTTCCGACCTTCAAAATTGAGGTTATTTAAGCCATTATGGTAAAGATATGGAGCGCAAATAAAAATAAAATTAACATAAAGAAATAACTGAGAGCGATAATTTTTCTTCTCTAAAAACTGACGGAATGGTGGTGATGTTCATCCGTAATTTATTATACAATGAAAGCTATCCAAACCGTCTTGGACTTAAAATTACTTTCGATGACAACTTCAAAATATAAGGACCGTCTGGTTTAGAATGTTTCCGGATATTCAGTGTTTGGTTTATAGAGGTTTCACTGTTGATATAGATTTACAATTAAATTAAACATACTGTTAGTCATAAATAAACTTGCTTAAATGTTAATTAAAGTTTTAGTTGGAGTCTATGCCACATATTTTTTATGTTCATACTTTAAGTTAACTAGGTGTTTGAATATGTGTTTCGTATGTTGTACGAAATAAATTTTGTCTATATCCGTATTTCTAAGCTTAGTCTTTGCCACTTGGCTTTCTAAATTCATAATTCGTAACGGCTCTTTAAAGGAACTACATGTACTGTAAAATATTTTAGAAATAAATAAAAGTGTCGTTTTATATTAGCGTTGTGCTACAGGCCACCAGTATGAGTACTTGAAATGGTTATTGAGAAAAAGAAGAAATCCGAAAATTAAAAAAGGAATCCACCCAACAAGGTTTGTGATTTTCCGTATACATTGTAAAGTAAAACTGACAAAAACAAAACTTTTTGACTTGATAAATATAATCCGGTTTAGGCAAGTGCTCGATTTAACCAGTTTCAAAATACATTAAGATTTATATGAAGAGACTTTCAAAGTTTCTGGTGAAGACAGGGTCCAACAAGCTTTTAGGAGTGAGTACTCGTCGTATGACTTTGCATTTGGAATTGATCATGCAAGAAGTTTCTATGCATGAAGGAAATGTACGTATAACATATTGAGTTTATGATAATTGAACGTTTCAGATTGAACAGATTGGACTCTCCATCATTAACATTCTGGATAAAGAAACAACTAGGATTAAATTCCCAACTGAGAGGGTCACCACGGGTGATATCTACCTTTGTTGTATCCTGTATTGTTCTATATGAGGTGATTATGGGAAATGATAATGATAATAATAATAATAATAATAATAATAATAATAATAATAAAACAAAATTAAAAAAAAAACAAACAAAAAACAAAACAAAACAAAAATAAATTAAACAGAGAAACAAAAAAGCAAAAAACAAAAAAACAAAAAACAAAAACAAAGCAAAACAAAACACAACGAAAAGTTAACTCCATTTAAATCTTGAATGCATAAGATAGAATGAAAGAAAACAACCAACAACCTTTGCGCAATAGTTTTATTCATTACTCCAACCAGACTTTTACACATCACCAAAAGCCAATTTTTAAGCTATTGTCATTCATTGCTGTTTAATATTAAAAGTCTTAAAAATTTGTACTACTTTTTTACCGTTTTGGTTTTGTACTTACACTTCTACATGGTGCCGACATCATTAAAATATCTCTGGAAGCAAAAACAAGGAGATGAATCAATTAAAAGATCTTTAAAATGTCTCATAAATGGAAAGCAAAGGGAAATTCAATGAAAAAGTCATCACATTTCTTAAACGTTAAACATAAGGAAATTCAATGAAAAAATAAGAATTGACCCTTTCATGCGAATTTTCTGAGCAGATACCTCCGGAAAGTAGATGCCTCACTTTCCAGTAAACTCGATGAAAACTGTAGAGGTTTTCCTGGAAGGTGTAGTATTTACCTTGCGGACGTACCAACTGAGTCTTCTAATTAAATAAGCACGAAAGGGTCTGTTATGGTATTTGTCAGGTTGGAATTCAGCTGGTTGTATTATACTCAGCATTCTGTAATTTGGCCTTTATTGAAGTAGGAAGTCGAGTTTACAATACAAGCTTAGGACCATTTATAAAGACATTACAAATTGTATGTGATGGTAAGTAACTATTCTTATGGTAAGCAATTTTCACACATGTAGCCAATACCAATCAATGTAATACGTTACATATGTCACTAACACAGTGATACCGAGCACAACATGCCAGGCTAACGATAGACGTTCAGTCAAATACGAATAGATATCAGACAGGCCCGCAGATATTGGTCAGGGAAGTCAATTCAAAATGAAAGTAGATTTTAAAATGTTCTAAAAAAATGCAATTAAAAAAAACAGAAATTAAAAAATAATAAAAAAGAATTATGTACTATTATTTATTATATCTTAATCGGGTAGTACGCTGTATTAATGAAAAAAAGGACAACCGTTTACCTACCCTTTCTCAGCTATCGTCCCTTTTTTAATATCTAAAAGTGCGATTCTTGGTTGAGCGCAGTGCACAACTCATATTACTCAACTAAGCAAATAGAGAATTGCAATTTCTGACAAAACATACGTACCTAACACTATCAAAATCAACATTAACATGAAATATTTGTACAATGAAATATACCAGGACTGTCTCCCTTTTCCATAGAAGATAGGATCTACATCTTTTATTTAGTAGCTGAAGTATCCCACAATTGTAAGTTTGTTGTTATTTCAGTTGGATTTTATACCTCAATCACAATATCGAGCATCTTTATCGCACTGTACATGATCATTATCTATTCGAACTACCGAAAGGACCTTCAGAAAATGCACAGGGGTGATTACTCATTCTTATCAATTAGGATGAGGAAAACATTGAATGGTGACCTTGTTGTAAGTTATGCTTACTCTCTATTTAAAAGAATTGAAATTAACTACTATATACGTAAGCTGTATCTATTAATATACTTCTTTACATGGTGACAGTCCTGAAGCACCACCCATCTATGGTAATGGCTTTAATATTTCTTTATTAGTCTGCTTTGCTCATATTTATAATGAAATGTCAAGTTTTATTGAACACAACAAATTTATCTCAGAACCTCTTTTGAACTATGGGTATCGATATCCCAAAATTCCAAAATCATTAATTAGTTTTTTCACCTTTAGAAAACTTTGATACAAAAATATAATACTTGCAGGTTCTAAATTAAGATGATAATGCACACTCAGTTTTTTTTTACAAAAATATAGCCTATAAAACATATTCTTACAAACAAAACCAGTTTGGTTTATTATCTAACCTTAATAAATCTATTTATGTAAACCACTTTTAAAGTTTTTTGAATCTTGTTTTTACAAATAGAGATATTCGACCACTACGTAAAAACCATATTGCCTATTTTGTTAATTTTAAATTTTGTAAATTTGTTAATCCTTCAATTCCAGTCCTCTGTAGCGTCCGATATTATTACTTGTAGTTTTGATGGTATTGTTACTCACTAATACTGAGCTTGCGTCCAGTAACTGCGAGCGTTCTTTAAGTAGATAACCAAATTTGTCTTTATGGTGTAAGTTGAGGTATTCCACGGAGAGAATTAGATGTGTTTTCGAGTGAATGTTATGGCATGCTTGTTTGATATTTTGTTTGCTAATTTTTTACCCTACCTGAAATATGGTTGCTTAAGGCCTTATAGAGCTAATTAAATTCAACCGCAGATTTTATGTACCTGTCTACAATCTGGTCTTTGTGTTGTTTTTTAGTGCATTTTGAATAGTCATCATTATATAACCATAGATTTTATTGTTGTCGGGGCCTTTCAGATGTTACTTCAACGCGTGTTTACACTTGTTGTAGACCTCTTGATCTCTGAGAGGTATTCACTTTAATGTATTTAGGTTATATGGTGCATATCCGTTCTTTTTTCTTATATTTATAGCTATTTTGAAGCCTTACAATACAAACTGGCTAAAATCTGAGCCAATCGTCAACAAAAATATTATTATACGATTTTTTTCCCTTTGTTTTAACTAGACATTTTCTGTAGAGAAAGTATACATATAATCTAATTATACATACTGACAGTTCCTAAAACCGAAATATTCGCGCCATTAATGCATGTTGGATTTCAACTACGTTTACTCCAAATACTGGCCTCGCATGGTCTCCGCTTAAGGGCGTCTTTTTGTACATCTATGAGTTGCAGTTGAGTCTGACCTTTTTTTTTTTATTAATCTTCAAGAGTCACATTTGATATTTAACCATGCATGTCTTCATAAGAAATATTTTCAGTATTTAAATAAAGGTAATTACATGTTCAAATACTCAGTAACAAACACATAAAAAATGAAGTATAAAAATTGAAATTAAAACAAGATTTGATATAGGATTCGTTGTTGTCATTAGGGTGCCAGTCTACGATATGCTGGTTGCCAGATAGCCTTCCTGGTGTGGTGTAAGTACGATAATGTTAAATGTTTTAAATCGTTTCGACCGATAATTCAAATCAAAACATTATTTAAAGAAGTAGACATAGGGTCATAGGGTAAGGGACATAACTCTAGAAATCAGTTAAATGTTTGTATCATATTTAACTTTACCGAACCCTATCCAGCTTTCGTTTGAAACAGAATGAAATAAATCAAAATTAATTTGGTGTTTACATGAAATTGATGTGAAATGCTAAATACAAACGTTACAATAATTTGTAAGACTTGTGTCTCTTACCTAAGGTCTACCTCCTGAAGCAATTTGTTTTAAGATTAAGAATTTCACTGCTCTATTTAGGAATAAAAAGGATTTCAAAAAGGTTGTGAAATCTTTTAATATCTTTCATACTTGTTTTTGAGATATAAGCACTTAAAATTTTGCCGAGGAAAGGATTTCTTTAGATTTTAATAACTATCTATTAATAGTCTGTTTTTGTAAAGATCAGAGAGATTCTTTGATACTGGTGGCACTAGATACATTTTATCCCACTTAAATCTTTGTCCCTATGTTATAAATATATCATATGTATGTCAAATGATATTAACTTCGTTTTGAATTGAGAATGAATGGAACACAAAATGTTTTTAAAGTTCCGTAACAATCAACCAAAATTTGCTTAAATTAAAGAGTTATCGCCTTTTCTTTGCTTTCCATATACAAACTGTAAACTTTATTTATCTGTAATCATTTTCGGAAATCAAAAACCAAGTCTCAAGTTTAAATAAGGAATGGATAAAATGTTTTGAAAACAAAATATGTCATGTACCACCTACTGTCTGATTTTTGCATGTACTTCCTCTTAAAACCACTAAAGAATTATGAATGATTTTCATTAAAAAGCTTCTCTGTGGTCCCATTGGTTTTCAACACCGTATAGACTAAGTGTGTATGTAATGTATATTCATATTAAACAAGAAAGACGCCTATAACTTGTACTCTTGGTATGTAATATATATGTTATATCTATATATGAATATAGATATATTACAATATGTCAAGATAGAACGAGACCTACTGTTAAAAAGATATCAAGAGATCCAAGATTCTAGCCGAACTCAAAAGAATGTAATTCAGGGACAAAAAACCAGACATGGAAAACAGACATACACAGCAAAGTACATAAAGTAACTGAAATAATACGTACAAAGTAACGAAAGTCGGACTCCACAAAAACTTGGAGCATGGACCAGGCGCATCGGTAGGATAAGGGTCCTCTGTTTTTCCAGTAACATCCGACGAGTTGCTCATAAAATGTCAAGTTCAGGGGAGAAAATAGGGAAGAAAAACTATGGCACGTTGAACAAATCAGTTTTTATGGCGCAGATGGATACACCGTAACGATCCATGAGTTCATAATGACGACCATAAAACTTATTATACTATCCATGTTAATTATTAATTTCAGGTTACCTCTTGCTAATTATGGTTGTCTTTATTGTATGCGTTGCTTTAGCCTACATGGTTATCTTACCGCTAAGAGGGGACGTTGCCTTTTCATTCTTTGAACCTGTGCTGGTTTACTTGTAAGTTCTAGGACACATTCTTATAAACTGTTAACGTTAACTAGTATTTCTGCCTATTAAACATGATGTGCAAAATAAAGGCATTTTGTATGTATAAAAGACTAAGATAAGGATATTTGATTCTCAGTTTAAGAATGACCAGTATTTATAAGGCTTTAAGAACTTTGATGCTAGAACAATGTTAGATGAAAATTGATGGGCCAGTGGGTTTGTTTTTGAAATATAAGCATTTTACATTTAGGAAAAGGCTTATTCTGGGTTTTCCATAGGTTTTGACATAGTATGTTATAGCTTTTAAAACACCCATGCCAAAGAAATAACATGGAGTTCATAAAATCTTTTCAAACTACATTTAAAATGCTTTCGATGAAAATATAAAAAGATAAGTGGGGATCACTGGGCAAAAAAATATTAGATATTAAATATTTAATATATATTAAATGATATTGATAAAACCAGAAGAGTCCGAAAATCTAACAAAAATGTATGATCATGAGCAGCAACCATGCTTAAGGTAGTGACTTTCCGGTTTTTCTTTTTGGTAGTATATGTATCGTGATGTTACAAAAAAGGCTTTGTTGATAATCCGTTCCTTGGACACTCTATTAAATGGTTCGTTCAATTTGAACAACATATTTGGGTTCAAATTTTGATTTCTACTCAGTGGTATATCTCAAACTACGAACCAGATGAACTGGAATTAGATTTTGAAAAAAACGTTGGTACAAATGAATGGAAAACAACCAGGGTTTACTATAAACTGCCATTACGCTCTAACGAATAACACAAATGGCCAACAAATGTTAAAACATAGGTCGGGTTTCAATTACTTCGGTTCTGATATGACAGTAAACTAATTTTTACATAGTATTTAAGACAATAGAAAGGCATACACAAAGTGTTGGCATTGCTTGCAAAAACCCAAGGTACAACTAAAACTTATCTAGTCAGTAGCCGGCTTGTGGTATTTAAGAATTTTTGCATCGGAGCTTTACAACGAAAACGATAACGTTTTATAACCTTTAAGTAGTACTCCAACTAAGAATCATGCAAACTGTGATACATGTTTGAAAAGCCTACATATTTTTACTTTTTATATTTCCTTTGAATTGCCACAGTAAACATAAATTAACATTTAGTTTTTCATACAGTCCCTGTAAGGGATAAACTTCCCACTTGCCCCATACCCCATAGCCCAATCCCCCATTCCCCATTGTCCCTTATCCCATTGCCCCATTCCCCATATTCCCATTCCCCATAGCCCCTTCCCCCCATACCCTATTCCTTATTGCCCCATTCTCCATTGCTCCATCCACCATTGCATCGACTTATTTCCCGTTGTCAAATGCCTTTCCCCATTCCGAAAACAAAAAGTAAAGTAAATGTTTTATCAAACACATATAATGTATTAGGATGCAAAAAGTTTTGTCCAATTAATATTGATTTTCTCGCCGGCGAGGTGGAGAATTACCGAAATCACACAATATTTGCATTGCTTACATGTATTATCACCACTCCGAGCGGCATGAGAAATGATCATGCACAATATTCTTAAAACTATAGATATATGTTTAAATTGTGAATAAATTTGATTTTTACAATTATTCTTAAAAATGTTAAAATTGTCCCAATAAGGTTTTTATTGATTGTTGTTATACATATATTTCAAACCAAATTCTTGAAAATGAGATATTTTTTCAAATTAAATGAGTGCCAACACTTAAAATTACCTTAATGGTCTTAAATAACTATTTAACGTGTTAAAATTGTTAACGCAGGCATCAAATTTGTGGCTATGACACATTAATTTCAATCAAATTTCTCAAAAAATGACATATTTCTGCAGATAGTAAGGGTGCGAACAATTTTAATTTCAATAAAGGGCAAAAAATATTAAAAATGGCAATATTTGTATCCAGTTGGTGGTTGCAACACTCATATTTCAGTCAAAAATCTGCAAAAAGACATTTCTTGCAAAGTGTATGTGTGGGAACAATTTGAATATACCTATTAATCTAAAATTATTGTAAAAAATGTTAAAATTGTCTATATCATTTTTACGATGATGGCTGTGATGTATATATTTCAGAACAAATTCTTGAAAATGAGATATTGTTTTGCACATTAAAAGAGTGTGAACACTTATAATTACCTTAATGGTCTTATATTATTGTTTAAAATGTTAAAATTGTCAAAATAAGAATCATATGTGTGGTTGTTACATTTATTTCAATCAAATTTCTCAAAAATGACATATTTCTGCAGATTGGAATAATTTTAATTTCAAAAATGGTTCAAAATTATTGTTAAAAATATTAAAAATGGCAATATTAGTATCTGGTTGGTGGTTGTGACACTCATATTTCAGTCAAAAATCTTCAAAATGACATATTTCTGCAAGTTGTATGGGTGCTAACAATTTTAATTACAAAAAATGGGCCAAAATTATTGTCAAAAATATTAAAAATGGCAATATTAGTATCCAGTTGGCGGTTGCGACACTCATATTTTAGTCAAAAATCTTCAAGATGACATATTTTTGATAAGTGTATGTGTGATAACACTTTTAATATACCTATTAGGCCAAAATTATAGTAAAATATGTTAAAATTTTCTATACAACTATTAAATTGATGGCTATGATACATATATTTCAGACCAAATTCTTGAAAATGAGATATTTCTGCTAATTGTATGGGTGCGAACAATTTCAATTTCAAGAATGGTAAAAAAATCTTGTATAAAATATTAAAAACGGCAATATTATTATCCTTTTTCGAGTATGGGACGAATAACATATTTCTCCCAAATGAAAGGGAATTAACATTTTTTTAATTTTTTAAAAGGTCTTGTTATTTTCGCTCAATGCATTTTATTTGTCAATATTGAAATCATACGAGTGTCTCCGACACAAAATTATTTCACTATAAATTTTCATAAATGAGTTACGTTTAGAAATCGTATGAGCGCAAACATTTTCAATCAATAACAAATGTACTTACGGTTAATATTTAAAGAAAATGTCAATGAATAATGAACTGCGACACCTGTAATAATTAAAAATTACTCTAAATAAGCTTGTTTAAAAACTAATTTGATTGTTATCATAGAATTATGATATGTACGTTGCTTGCGGAAAAAGGCAGAACAATTTGTTTGATTGACCAATCAAAATTATTCCCTCGCCTCATTCCCATTGCCCTATTTATTTACCCCATTCCCAATGCCACATTACCCATTGCCCCATTCCCCCATTGTCCAAACCCCCATTCCCCATTAGCCATGCCCCATTGCCCCATCCCCCATTACCCCATCCCCCATTGCCCCATACCCCGTAAAATGGGAAGTGTATCCCATACAGATACTGTATAACCTGTGTTCTTAGGAAATAAAAATGATAAATAATGCACTGTATATTTCAAAATACAGGGAGATAACTCTGAAAATGACACTTAAATATAACAGAATCTATTGGATTTTCAATGTTGATTATCTTCTATGAGCAGGCAGCTTGAATGAATAATTACTCATTTCATAATATAGACCCATAAAACAACTTACTTACAAAAATGTATGTAGCCTTTTTAAGGGTGTATCGATCACATATTACAGAATTTACAAGATTCTCGCAAAGACAAATACTTAAATATCATTGAATCCCAGTATAAATAGTAAACAAATAACAATCCCTCAGTGATTGATTTTACTTATTGTATGATACTACGGTAAAAAATAGTTACGTCAAACTGAATATACAGTTATCATGCCAAGCCTTATTTAAAATGTTAGATAGCCTTCCCCAATTTATTTTTTTTGCTTACTGGGTAATAAGTACGTATCGCCGTTATTCCGATACATTATTTCAGAATTAGGTATTACTCCATATTCTTCACGCTAATATCAAGTCAGATATGGATATGTGCTTATGCTCTTTTCCATTAACATACTCCAGTTATTCATAGATTAGTTATAAGTTAAGATTATTTTATCAACAGGCCGTTCATTATTGTTACACTGATCATCCGAGGTTTCCAAACTTTTCTGTCAAGAAAATTCTTCCTGCAAGAGTTATCTGTAGAAACCATGCATAATTATCCACCCAGGCGATCTTTTGCATTGAATAACACGTAAGTTATGATCAGAGTGCTCATTTAAATTATTTGACTTTATGAAACAGGGATATTGTGTTGATAGTAGTTTAACATACAGTTTGTAATATTTGTACATGTAAATTCAATCATTTCGTACTTTCATTTGTAATATAAACATATATGAAATATGAAGACAACAGTACTAATTTATAGTACCCGTCAACTTTTATCATATGTTTAGATATTTTATGTTTCATTATATTAAAATGAGATGCAAATTTTGCAGATATTTTGTTTCGTTTTACGGCGAGAATAGTGCTCAGAACCCTAGCCGGAGGCTACGACGCACTGCCATAGAGCAACTGGGTTGTATGCCCCAGGTGATGGAATAGAGTACCCCTGGTGTGTTACATGCTGGGGTCGTCAGCCCATAATACGTAAAACCTGACCGCAAATCATAGTGGTGTAACGTGATGGGAAAGGTGCCACGTTTCTCTCATGTTAAATAACCCTTCTGTGGTATTCTCCCGGAGTAGGACCACAGGGCTCCGCCAAAAGAGGCTAAATTGCCCGATCCTACCCTACCCACCTCTCTCATTTCCAGTGGCAATCAAAATGTGTCGACCCCATTATTCCTGTGTCCCATCCTATATTTCATTTCATCATCATTTCATGTTCATTTATTACCCATTTCATGTTCATCGCCTGAATATAGCTGAAATATTGCTGCTCGGGCGTTAAACCCCAACAATCAATCAGTTATTGTTTCCTTTTACAAATGTACGTCAACATAATTTTTGTCTACTAAAACATGGTTAACACGGTGTATTGTTAAAAGATTATGCAAACACTCTTCTTTTTACAGACGAAGTTTCAATGTACTGACGTTTTTAGCGTTTTTCTTCCATGCAATTATTGGTTTGGTAACTGCCCTCAATCGAGTCTTCATTGGGCTTCTTATCGGCTTAGTTGCTATGGCAAGGATTGATAGGTGTATGCTACCACTAGGATTTGAAAAGTTGGACATAGGTTAATTGAATTAATGCATGAATTTGAATTTTACAACTTGAACAAAAAATATATTATTTTGCAAAAAGCAATCTTATGACTCATGAACACAGAAGAAGGGGCGATAAAGGCTCTCATTAGTCTTATATACCACCGGAAGCTAACCATTAATAAATGAAAGATTTTATTGTTAATTCGGACTATTGAATCCATAGCAAATGAAATAACAAAATAGTTCCGATAATTCCTACATTAAAAAAAGAAAAAAAGTGCTTGAAATTGACTCAAACTAAGATATTCTGTCATTACTGTTCTTTTTGGTCTTATTCCGGTCAATTTCCGTCCACACTCAAGATACAACTTCGTATTTAGTGAATTCATTTATTGTTACATAGTTTATCTAGTGTAAAGGCATCATGTTGTTTCTTGAGTGTTTGATGGATGTAAATTTGTCCGAAAAAAAAAAAACAAATAAAAAAAAAACAAAAACAAAAAAACAAAAAAACAAAAAGCAAAACAAAAAAAAAACAAAAAAACAAAAAAACACATAAACAAACAAATTAAAAAAAAATTCAAACGTTTTTTCTTAATCACATATAATTGTGGCGTCATTTTGACATCCATACGAAGAACCAATGCCACAAAACATTTTTTTAATATTTATACAATTACTATTTTATGAACTTGTTTTACGATTTTACAACAATGCTGATATATTTGGCAATAGTGATAGAATAGTGACCCGTACATCTTTATATCAAATTGTATTTACAGATTACCATACGTACGTTGGCATGATACTTGTAGAACTACATCACCGGAACCCTGTCGTTGCTGTATTCTGTGATACATTGTTATCGTCGAAAGGTCCGACAAACTTCAATGTTCAGTTTACAACTGCACTTACTAAAGAAACAGCTGATCAACGACATCGTCGGATTCAACGTCGGTGGCATAAAGTTTATACACTGATAAACAATCCGTCAATAAGACCTGAAGTCAAATCTAAAACATATGACAGCACTTCGGATGTTGTATATGTAGTTGCGCTGTAGTTATTGCACTGAACGATGCATATGAAGAAATGATTAAAACATTATAGCATGATTTCAATTGTACTTTCAGTTAATGTATATGATATATGAAAACGGACACACATCATTCGTAATATTGTAGTGTTAGGCCAAACGATTGATAGATATAAGAACATATAAATTCATAAAAAAAAAATCAAAAATACACAATAAGAATAAAATGATATACAATGTAACATTAAAGGCAAATACATACTCTCTTTGGATGCAACACACATACAATTAAAGACCCGTGCAGGTCCGGGTGTCAACAGAATAGGCCTGCAGTAACACTAAGCTTGTCGTAAAAGGCGACTAAATATTGCTCAGAACCCTAGCCGGGGGCTAGAGCACTCTGCCCACAGAGCAACTGGGTTGTGTGAAAAGGGGTACCCCTGGTGTGTTACATGCTGGGGTTGTCAGGCTATAATACGTAAAACCTGACCGCAAACCATAGTGGTGCACCGTGTTGGGAACGATGCCACGTTCCTCGCACGTTAAAAACCCTACTGTGGTATTTTCCCGGAATAGGAATCATAGGGCATCGCCACAGAAGGCTAAATTGCCCGACCCTACCCACCCCTCCCTATTTCCAGTGGCAATCAAAATTTGTCGACCCCATTATCCTTGTGTCCTATTCCATTTTTCATTTCATTATCATTTCATGTTCATTTTATCATCCACTTCATGTTCATCGCCTGAATGCAGCTGCAATATTGCTGCTCTGGCGTTAAACAAACAAACTAACAAACATACAATTAAAGTAATTTTATACTGTCATTGTTTAATGTTAGCAACCAAAATGTATTAATATTATATATATATTTTATGATATACACTTTTGCTCCGCATATCTTCTTACCCTGGCAGGAACTAACAGTTTATAGTAGCTTTACTATCGCGGGTCACTAATTGGGGGGGATTAAGCACTTCGTACAAAAAAAAAACAACAACAAAAAAAACAAAAAACAAATAATAAAACAAATAAAAACAATACAAAATACAAGAAATGATTGGGAGAATGTTACCTACATTATCAAACAAAACGATAGTGTTTACAGGACCTTTAAGTACCATTTTGTATAAGAATCAGGCAATGGGTGACACATCATATTTCTTAATTTGATTTATTTTGCTCAAATATATTCAATACATCTAGATAACAACTGGAAAGTTATTCAAATTCAATACTGAAGCATCTGTGACGTAGATATTTTTGACTGCTTATGTAAGCAAAAAGTGTGGGAAATTTTTCCCGCCATTTTCTCATAGTGCATTTAAAAAAAAGATAGTGACCTATCATTATCTTAAAAAGGCAAATTTTACAAACAATTTGATGGTTATTTCTGGAGGTTATCGGGTATAAATACGTGGTTAAGGCAATAAAATCTGCGTTTTTTTCCTTCATGTCCCACACTGTATACACATTTTGCTTGATTCTTAGACGGAGAAGTACTTAATATTTGACTTTTATATTTTTTTTTTAAATTTTAAAGTTTTTTTATGTATTGCATGAAAAAAGTTAATTTCAGGTTCAGTTCATTATTATCCAGCACATTTTTTCTATCATTTTACAAATTTCACCTTACAGCGGACTCGGCGGGTGTTTCTAGAATGCAAAGGATGCTTTTTTTAACGATGCTACTGATCCTCGCTCCTTATTTTTTTGTGGAGTAAGTGTTTGTTTTGGTTATTTCATGTTCTTTATCTTGTGCGTCTGTCTTCTATGTCTGCTCTCTATTCTTGGATTATATTCTTTTGATTTCTGCTCGAATCTTGGTTCCATTGATACTCTTACAAAATATAATATTTCAAAACAACTCGGTATGGCACTTTTCCACAATGTGTTGTTTGTTTCAACAAAACGAAAGCGTTTCTTTCACATTGTATCTCTACAGGTCTTCAACTTCATACGTTAGGATTGTAAAGATCTTTACAGACATTTTTCTTGAATTACTCAAGAGACAAGGGACAAGGGACTGAAACGAATGTGAAGGCTTACTAAAATATCATATTTATAAAAATCTCCCAATTAATAGGACTCCACTAAAAAATCAGCCCATGAAAATATAAATATAATTCGACATGACACTTTGATAAGATGATTAATCCTTAAAACCCTAAAAATCTGAATGTTTACAGATTATATCCATCCCTCGACACACAGGTTTGTTGATAAAGTAAAACATATACACTTTTACGAAGGCAACCTGAAATCAATAAAAAATAAATTTTTATCACACACCAACAAGTCTAACTTAGCTTTAAAAATACAGGTAAAATTTGCATAAAATACCTTCTTATTTATTCTATTAAAAACAGGAAGTACATACTTCATGTTATCTTAAAGTTTAAGGAGATTTGTAAAATAACCAGAAAGAAATGTACGTATTTTTAACTTTTAGTGGTTCTATATTTTTTTACATTGGATACAACGATAACCACGCATGTCTTTTTTTTTGCTCGTATACGTATAATAAAGGTTATTCTATTCTACAATAAGCGTTTTCATTTAACATGTTAAACTTTGATTTAAATATATATATATATATATACAAATTTGACAGTTCTAACATCGTTGAGAATTTTTCAGACCCTTCTATAAGTTTACGTTATCTTCCCTTTATCAATTTGATCCGATGAAGCAGTGTAACGAATAGTCATCACATTCTGAGACGTTTGTTTAATATTGATTTGTTGTGACATGCATCATTAATTTGATCCTCTATCCTTCATAATAACACCTGGATGAACTGCCCCGCACTACCATACATCGTGTACTAAGTTAGAGCCCTAGATTAATCCTACGAAAAGGAATGATCCGGCCAGCGAAAGCTATGTTTTATATAGCCTATCTGGCCGAGTGGTCTGTGCAGGCGGTGTTGTCATAGATGTCACAGCGGTACGGGTTCGAGCCCCGCGGAGGGAACGACCAAAAATTTGCACCGCAAATTTAACAGTTCTAACTTCATTGGGATTTTTTCAGACCCTTCTATAAGTTTACATTATCTCCCCGGTATCAATTTGATCCGATCAAGCAGTGTAGCGAATAGAGTCGTCACATTCTGAGACGTATATATATATAGCCTAGCTGGCCGAGTGGTCTCGGGCGCTGGACTTTGTGCAGGCGGTGTTGCCATAGATTGTATGTATGTAAACAAACTTAATAAATTATCACTGATAATATTTCAAATATATCTTGGTCATCGTCACTATGGCACAATTTTAGTAATAACTAATTAACGGTTGTTTATTTTTTTTATGGATTGAATAAAGGTCACCAAATTCTAAAACACTCCAGCCGCACAGTACATCAAGTATTCCAAGTCTTTCAATTTCCATTTATGCTGTCGCTGTGAGTACCACCCTAAATATTATCATATGAAAACATATTTTATGGTCGATGTCATGGATTAAATAATTTGCCTCAATAGCATCTTAATTCCAGATTACATTTTTACAGCAAATGTAGATGGACGCGTGTTTTTTTTTTAATTGACTTTACAAATATTTTATATATTATGCAGTAATTACAAACAAGTAAAAAATGAAGCATCATTTAAAATCTCACTCTTAAGATAGATTATTTTTAAATTGGTTTTTGCATAGTACAATTACGTAATCGAACGATAATTCCATGGGCAGCAATATTTCATATCAGCGCGGCCGTTTGTAAAGCAAAGATAACACAATGCTGTAAAGTTAAGTGCTTAATAATATTAAACTGTGTAGGCATTTTTCTTAAGAGGCAATGTGTGTTTGAAAGATTAAAAAAATAGAACAGGAGTGATTTGTTTTAAACTTCACTAAAGAAATCGTATTTTTACAAAAACTACAAAGAACACTTTGTAGAGAATGTAATTACATATACATGTCAATTTTAACTATGATTTGTCAATTTTGTTAAACTTTAGTTAAATTCAAAACAATACTGATATATAAACGTAATGAATGACATCATCAATTTCTATCATATTGAATTACTTATATATATAAAGTTTAGAAAGTCCGGATAGATATGTTATCAGGCGATACGTGTGGGTTGAACTGTAATTTTAGAGTAATTAATGTAACGCAACAACAGAGACACAAATCTTCTAAGGAACGTGGTTAAGCGAAAGCCAGGTATTATGCAATTTCCCTTTACATTACAGTTATTATTGACGATTCTTCTGGCTGCGTTGGAAAAGAACAAAAAAGGAGGCCGATTTGGAATTGTAATGTATGTAACTTTAAGACATTTTATTTTGTATGACGTCTTGTGTCTTTTATCTTTAGTTTTGTTTGTGTAATCTTTTTATTTGATTGGCTACTTTATGTATGTAGATTGTGTCCATTTGATGTGTTCACGGTAGGGCCATGTTTCGGGACTTTGATGTAATTTGTTCAACGTGTCAAAGTTTTCTTTTCCTCTTTCGTCTATCCGGACATGACTTTTTATGAACAACTCGGCGGATGTTTCTAGAAAAGTAGAGGACGCTTACCCTACCGGTGCACCTGGTCCATGCTCACAGTTTTTAGTGGAGTCCGAGTTGCTCATTTACTTGTGTTACTTTGCATGAATGATTTTAGTTACTCGTTGTGTTCTCTGTTGTGTATGTCTGTTCTCCATGTCTGGTCTTTGTCCCTGGATTACATTCTTTTGATTACCGCTATAACCATGGTTCCCTTGATTACTCTTTAAACGGTCGGCATTCCAATATGAACAAATTGTGCTCTTCCGGTTGCTGCCCGTTTCTTCACTCTGATGAGGCTGACTTTATAGCTGATCTGATCCTAAAGAAAGAATATCGTTTAGCTTGATCCTTTAATTACAGATTCCGCCATATAGATGACATAATATTTTTTAAACAATCCTAGTTTTAGGATTTGAAACATTGTATATACTTCAAAGAACTTGTGATAAAGGATAATACATACACTGCGTAGTCGGCATCACACTTAAAGAACATAGAGATCGATGGTATAGGAAAACTATTGACCAAGCTATACGACAATGCGATGACTTTTCATTCCGTATTGTCAACTTTCCTTTCATTTGTGGCAACATCCCTCAAGTTCCTGCGTACGGAGTTTTCATATCACAACTCATATGTTATGTCGTTTTTCGTCTTACGACAATTGATGTTCCATTCATTGTCACTCGTTTGTACTTACGGTGTTATTGGAGTTGTTTTATCTACAGGTTGCCCTGGATTGACTTTTGGTGTTGTTTTGCCCATAAATTGTGATTGTCACTCGTTTCTCCACTGATTGCCCCTCCTTTGTACCTTCAGTGTTCTCGGAGTTATTTTGTCCATAAATTGTGAGTGTCACTTGTTTGTCCTTTCATTGTTCCATGCATTGTTTTGTTCACAGTTTGTCCCTCTTTTGTACCTTCGGTGTTTCCTGCTTTGTTTTGTCCACAGATTATACCTCCTAAATACCTTCGGTTTTCTGTGAGTTGTTTTTTTACAGATTTGTCCTCGTTGGTTCCTTTGGTGTTCTCGGTGTTGTTTTGTCCACAGATTGTCCCTTGTTTTCCCTTCGGTGTTCTCGGTGTTGTTCTTCTACACACTTTCACTCGTTTGTAACCCCGGGGTTTTCTGCATTATTTTGTCCCTTTTCGTACCTTCGATGTTCTGTGAGTTATTTTGTCTACAGGTTGTCCCTCATTTGTAGCTAATGTGTTGCCTGCATTGTTTTGTCTACAGATTGGCCCTCGTTTGTACCTTCGGTGTTCTTGGTGTTATTCGTCTACATATATGTCCTTCCTTTGTACCTTTTGTATTCTTGGAGTTGTTCGTCTACAGATTGTCACTCATGTGTATCTTTGGTATTCTTGTAATATTTTGTCCACAGATTGCCCATGTTAAACATTCGGTGTTCTCGGTGTTGTTCATTTACATATTTAGAATTGCTTATCAAGCGATAGTCCATGAATGTAATCTGTATGATTTTTAGGCATAATCAACGAAATAAGTTTCTATTTACTTTTTTATATTTAAAGCCCAATAGATTTTCTGAAGTATGATCGCCTGACTTTCGTGTACGCAGCAGCATTTGGTTGTACAGCAGACGAGGTTTTATACCTCGTTTTCAACAAAAATGACATCTTTAAAACGATGTCTATTCCCACACTGGCTAAACCTTGGCTGAGATGTAAGTTTTAATAGTAAAGTTTATTGTTAGTGATGGTACATGACGATGAAATAATAATAAGAAAATCATTGTAGAATGTCTGTTCATATTTTTAATCGTTTATTTTACAGGTAAATGTTACCAAAAATTGCCTGTGCATTTTTGCAAAATGTTAAAGGATACAGTATGACTTTCATCCATATAGTCTTAAAACAGTATAGACTGGAAATGCTAACAATTTTCTTTCGTGTATGGAAAGCAAATTCTCTTGGTACTAGTATAATCCTTACTCTTATTATGCAATGTGATGAAGTATTTGAGATCCTTGTAATAAAAATAGTGTTTGACGGTTGTGATGTTTCTCATTTTTAGTATTTGTGTGGCTCCTGATGTCACTGTTGGTGACATTGAAATTTTACCCGCTATTTGCTGTTATCAGATGCAAAAGGACAATTGTCGAGCCATTAATTGGATTCTTCTATACTGGTGTCATGTGAGTTTTTTTAATATATTGTAAGTCTTCTTATTTTACTTTAGCATAATCCAGTACACACAAACATTCGAAAGGCGACTATAAAGGAAGTAATTTTAGTCTCCAAGACGCCATTCAATTTAGCTTAAAACTTCATTTATCTAAAATTTTATGTAATTTTGCATAAGGTTGCCAGTTACAGTTTAAATACACTCTTAGTTTTTGTGAATTACTCAATTATATCATTTATATGGAAACGAAGCTTGAGCTAAATTTGTTTGATTATTGAATTACAAATATAACATCGAACCTTCTTTTTGTTCGATGATTGTTTTCGAATGTTAAGGAATATGAGGTGCGTTTGTACGTACACACGTTTTATCAATTATTTCGTAAGCGACACTTATATAAATATTTTAACCATAGGCAACCTTTTTTTCAGATTTGCGGTCCATATTTACCAGATAGATGTAACATTGAAGGTTAGTAATGTAACGCAAGGAAAATTAACTTGAAACAATTCAAATTTACTTACAATACTATATCATTAACAACCTCACGTTAGTATATTACAGCAGCTAGTTGTTTTGATTATATTATTTCATTTTGATATAAACTTATATCAACTTATAATTATAATCGGGTGAAACGTAATAGCGTGTGTATCAATACAGTTATTATGATTTGGCTATTGCCGTTCCATCTCGTAAGAACAAAAATAGGTCCAAAATCTTTGTTTGTTTGTTTTCTTTAATTTTTTTTTTTTGTTCTTATGAAACAATACAAAACAAAAAAGAAAACAAAGAAACGAAAACAAAAAACAAAAAACAAAAAACAAAAACAAAAAAACAAAAAAACAAAAACAATAAAAAAAAACAACAAACCAAAATAAACAACAAAAAAACAAAAACAAAAAACAAACAACAAAAAAACCCCAAAAAATACCAACCCCCTAAATAAAAACAAGCTAAACAACATTTAAACTAAACATTAAGTCATTCCAGAGTTGTCTCACAAGAAGCAAACAGTGATAACACATTTATAGTACCTGAATTCACTATATTCGTTTATTTGGGTTTGTGCTGTTTACCCTTCTTTGATACTTTCTTCTTTCCTTAGGGCCCGAAAATGTATTTGTTACACATTAGCATCCAACCTACGTAACGTATGCTTTCCAACAAAAGTTGCTTTTGCAAACAAGAATAGTATAATTTTATCTTTTGCACTTTAGGAAAATCCTTATCCATCATTGGTTGTATCGTTCGTACCATCAATTATATGTTATGCTGTTATCATCGTGTACTATGTATATAAGGTATACCAGCACATAGTACGAGTAATCAAAACGTCGCCTGACGAGGACCACGAGGACATCCAGATGGTATATTTTCTACTTTTGATAATATTTCTTGGATACTGATTGCCTTGTATATTCTTCTTATAAGAAACACAGGTGTGTTTTATTTATGTCATGCAGTCTAAAATGCTTTGTCAACGCTTTATGTTTTGATTATTCACTAACTTTTTACCCTTCACTTGTTTGAAAACTTAATAGCCTTGCCAAAGAAATACTATTCCCATAGAAAGACAAAAACAAAGTTTTCATGTTTTTAAAGTATACAAAAATCAAATATCTACCTGCAATTTTTTTCAATCAAAGAAATAGAAAGCATACACTTCAACAATTGTTATTTTTAAACAATAAAAAATTATATTTGTGACTAGACAGTTTATTTCAAAAAATGCATTAAGAATCATTGCTTTCCGGCAATGTTTACATATGACATTATGATTTGTGATTAATTATTTAAATTGTATAAAGAATTATGAATATATTGGCATACACAAATTATGAAATATGACATATTATTGATAATTATTTTTCATCTTTTCCAAAAACGTACAAAGAAGGAACATAATATTCTCTTGTCAAAATAAAATCAGAAATGCACTCTATAGGCAGATGTGAATAAGCCAATGTTTCCGTTACAATAACTTTGATTATTCAAATTTAAAAACAATTCTGTATTTTCAGTCATGGACTTTCCATCGCTAAAGTTTGGCAATACCCGTCTCTTGTAATGTCAAGTTTATGCTACGTAATTAAATATTTGGAACATCAATCCACCGAACACAGAATTTGATATGTATTTGGAAAATACAAGAACACAAATTGTTTTTTTTGTATATTAAATTAGTCATTGTGCATAAAAATAATAAAAAATAACAATTCGTGACAATAATGCTTTGACATCACACTATCGTTAAATATTGACATTTGTGGATATTTGTTATAAAAGTTTGGTTACTTACCCTTTATGATTACTGATTCTATAATAATTTGCACATAATGATGCATATGTTACATGATATATGTTTTAGCGGTGTGCAAGTCGACATCAGTATGAATATGTTCGATGGTTGCTCAAAAAGAAAAACGTGCAAGATCAATTCAAAACTTTATCAAGGTAAGTAAGTTCATGATATATCCCTTTCATTTTCGTATCTTCATTGAAACTATTACTTATTTCGGCATTGGTGTGCTATTTTTACCTGACAGAGGGTCCTATAGAAAAAGTTTTCAATAAAGGAATTATTAACACTTCCAATGGAACCAATTCTTACATAAAGAGCTAGGTTATTTTGATATACGCCGACTTTGCCATTACTTGTTTTTGTAGAAAATTAAGCGATTATATTATTACATTCTACTTTAGAAAAAAAGAGCTAGAGCCAAGGAGCGGAGAATATTTTCCTTTTTATAAAACAAAAACTTCAATAAACTCTCGTTTAAGTAGTAGTCCAGTTAAGAATCACGCAAAATGGAATTCATAGTAAGAAGCCTACATATTTTTTTTTGATATTTTGTTTAAAGTGTTATACTAATCAGAAATTAACATGTGGTTTTTCATATAACCCCTGTTGATAGGAAATGAAAATTATATAGAATATACTGTAGAATTCAACTTTAAGGGAGATAACTCTGTAAATGACAGTAATATACAATAGAGACTGTTGGATTTTCAATGTGGATTATCTCCTAAGAGCAGATAGATTGGAATGAATAATTATATATTTCATCATATAGGCCTATAAATGAACTAAATAACAAAAAGAAAAATATGCAACCTTTTTGGAGATGTATTACATTTTACAGAATTTGCATGATTCTTAAAAAAAACTGATACTTAAATTAGCAATTAAAAACGAAAAGGGTAAAATTTGAATGGGAAGGTACAAACAGATCTTTTGTTTTCTGTCGATTGGACTATTAATCGATTTTTAAGCTGTTGTACAGATTCACATACTGTAGCAGACAAGACGTAATCTATTCATCGATGACAAGTAGAAGTTTTAGTCAATTATGTTTGACAAATAACGGTATTCACATTTTGTTTAGGTAATCAATTACAAATACGTCTCCAAATCAAAGACAAAAGGGAAAGTGAGCTTTATCAATGAGAATTTATTGTTCATTTCTCCTTCTAGATTAGTTCTAGGCCAAACTGTGACATGAATGTCTATATTGGCCTGTATAATAACTGCTTACTACATAGGCAAAATTATTTCACATGAGTTTCACCCGAACTGAGAAAATAAACTTTGTGACAGAGTTCACGTGAAATTCATGTGATTCGAGCTTTTACGTGAAATTCACACGAATTGTTCGAATAAATTCATGTTAAGTGAATTTCATATGAAAACTCGTGAACTCGTTTAACATGAATTTCACGTGAAAAATATCTGCCTGTGTAGTGTTTCATAAATTATAATATTAATAAGGCATAAATGGTAAGACTTTAATACAGGTCATGGTTGTAATTGCAAAAAAAAAATAACTTGAAAAGATGAACACTTGGAAAAAAAAGTGGTTGCGCATTTAAAATCAAATCTTTAAAATCTCATGAATCCGGAAGTATAACCAGTCATATGATGACATACTTAAAATAAAATGGGTATTAGTTAAGTTATATATAAAATTTATTATTTTTTGTTACATCAATTCAGAGACATTTTAATATAGGTATGTTTCTGTCTTCTACACATCAAATTTCATTAGTTCTACATCAGCCATCATCATTAATCATTCACATATTCAGTACTGTATGTATGTATGTAATGTATGTAATCAAGTAATCAAATACATTGCTTATTGTACCTTGATTCTAAATATTCGTTTTAAGAAAAAATGATTTAAATAATTGTGTTCTATTCCTTTAGGTTAGAGTATTTCGTAAAATGGCTGAAGGAACGAATTGGATTAAATTCTCAACTAAGAGGGTCCCCACGTGTCATTTCAACATTCGTAGTAGCAAGCATTGCACTGTTTCGGGTGAGTGCTCCAGAACGAAAAAGTAATCCAAAACTAACTTATATACTATAAAAGATAAGAAGATTACGTTTATTTGTTATATTTACGTACAAATATAGACTCTAGACTCTTGTTTGATTTTTTCCTTGGTAGACCTATGTTTTTGTTTGCATTACATACTTCTTTCCTCTTCTGGTGGTACTTAAATACATAAATAGAACTGACCTAACTGTGTAATTTCTAATGAAACAATAGAGTAAGTGATACATATATAGGTATATTACATGTATCATGCTTCTATGTATGATGTCAAATCTTCATACAAAGGTTAAACAATAAACATTGACCGAATTAGAAAAAATTGTGGAAACATATGAGGAGCATGTAAAACATAGAAACATCTGAACATGATAAATAAACTCCGCCATTTTGATTTTCAAAAGGTAGTTTGTACTATTTCTTGAATGATTATCACAGTACTTGTATGGGAACAAATTCCCACTCCATGGTACATGGGGGAAGGGATATTGGGTAATTGGGAAGGGGATACATGTAGTGTATAGACGGATGGCGAAATGGGAGGATAAGGAAACAAGTTTTATTTATATGAAAAAATGTATTTAAATTAAATAAAAAGTGACAGTTTTAAACGAAGAATTTACAAATATATAAAATTTAATTGGATAATGTAAATATTTGATAAAGAAAAATACAAAGGGGATTCTATCGGGGATTGGGACTTTTCCTTGGGGAATGGGATTGGAGCAATATGGCATGGGGAATTGGGAATTGCATGTGGTGTAAATGGGAAGTTTAAATTATTCAAGAGCTGTAACAAATTAAGAAAATGTTAACTAACATGTATCATTGTTTTTAGATTGGTGTGGAACAACTAGTGTTGTTTCCCGTATTCAAGGACAACATATATATCTTATCGTCGAAGTTTCACAATACAACGTTTGAACCCCACATACAAACATTTATTCATGTTATAATTGGCAAGTAGTCAACTTAATAAGGTTATATTTCATATCTATATAATGATTTTCATCTATGTTTTTATAGCAGGCCTTCAAGAATTGTTCATATGTTTGAAAGGGTTTTTTTTAAACAACGACCTGTTTATATAGGAACAAATATTTGGTCCAGCCTCTCCTAAAAAATCGGGAAAAAGTCTGTTTGTGAAGTGTTTTTTTGAATTAGTCCAATCTCTTTAAAAGGTGAAACAAAACTATGGTATATAAAAAACTTCACATTTGTTAATTAAGTTAAAATAAAAAACTTTCTTAGGAGGACGCATAGTTAATGATAAGTTGTCACCTGGCTGTCACGAAAGTTAGATAGAGAAGACCAACCACTTTAAGACAAAAAAAAAAAAAATAGAAACCTTACTTACAATACAAAAGCATGTCAGAAGGGTAGACAGAAGTTTTTAAGCATCTTATAGGTACACAATAGCGCAATATCATATATCAAGCACGGGTTTGTACATGTTATATAGTCACTTAACAATCGCAAATTTACCCTCGTAAGAATCACTGAGTGTATGTTTTAAGTCTGTTAAGGAAGTAATCAAGGGAACCAAGGTTATAGCGGTAATCAAAAGAATGTAATCCAGGGACAAAGACCAGACATGGAAAACAGACACACACAACAAAGAACATAAAGTAACTAAAATCATACAATACAAAGTAACAAAAGTAAATGAACTCGGACTTCACTAAAAACACGGAGCATGGACCAGGTGCACCGGTAGGGTAAGCGTAAGAAATTATACTTTGTGCAACCATGAATTAAAAATATGAAGCAACAGACCGCAGACAACTTGTTCAAAGTCTACTAGACGATAAAATTAAAAACAAAAGAATGATAAATGACAAACATGTACTTCTCGATACGGCCTTTCTGGCCACTATTTTCTCCATTTTCAAGTTAAACCTATCACACATTAATAGTTCAACCTTATTCTATTTCCAGTGGGATATTACACATCTTTTACAATTTCCAGCATTTTCATTGCATTGTACATGATAGATATCTACTCCAATTACCGGAAGCACTTGGAAAAGATGCACAGGGGAGATTACTCTTTCTTACATATAAAGCTGAAGAAAACGATGAATGATCACATTGTTGTAAGAATTCGTCTTTATTTTTCATTAACACGACGGCGTCATAGCAGAGTACATTAGGGAATCATCACATTTCAATTTCAAATATACCTTATGCAAAACAGGATATAGAAAATACATATAAGTGTATTTGTGCTTTCAAACAATGATTAATGACACAATACCGTATTATAAAAAAAGCAATTTTTTAGGTCAGTAAATTTATAAGAAATGATAAATTATGCCGTACATAATATGATAGTTGGGATTCGCTATTGGTTGATAGGCATTTGAATTGTGTACAACAGAAAATAAGGGATAATTTTTCTCTATTAATAACCCCCCTGCATTATGCAAACAAACGTGTAGTTATTTTTGCAAAAAGTCATCAGGGGTATCTTCAGGCCTCTACTCTAAGATTATGTGCAGATATTTTTAATTTGGTTAGGTTTTTCCTAATCTGAAAATTCTTTATTAAAGAAAGACATTTTTCACTCCCAAAGTTGTTTTTAATTTTGATTGATTGATTGTTTGGGTTTAACGCCCGAGCAGCAATATTTCAGCTATATTCAGGCGATGAACGTGAAAATAATGATAAAATGAAGATAAAATGATGATGATGAAATGAAAAAGAGATGGGTCATAAGGGCAATAGTGTCGACAAATTTAGAATGCCACTAGAAAAAGAGGGATGGGTAGGGTCGGGCAATTCAGCCTTCTGTGGCGGAATGCAAAGGTTCCTACTCCTATCAAATACTACAGCAGGTGTCTTTAGAATATGAGTTAGAATTAAGAGTTTTCCATCTAGATCTACAGACCTTCGTTTGTACCACTGGTTAATGTAGCATGTTCTAATGATTTTGTAACACATTTGGTTAAAACAGTTTTCTGAACTATAACATTACTCTTTTTTTTTCACAGTAATTAATGACCCATACAAAAATGTTTCTTTTATCTCATTAAGTCTTTCGAATTCAATGTAGACATCTATTAGTGCTGGAAAGTATTGTCGATGCCAGTATTTTAACATAGATTTTATATCAAAATGTATAGGAAATCTGTTAAGCTCTGACATAACAGTAGTATTTGTTCTTCTTTTACCTGTACCAAGTCCATATTTACAAAGTTTGATATACAACTTTTCACTAGGAATTCTCTTATTGATATATCATCAACAGATAACGAGTTATCATTATATATATAGCCGTGATTTACCGAATGTTCCCAGTGTAAACAAAATCGAAAATTCAAACTCTGAAATAGATTCGGTCATTTCACACTCCAACTTTCTCCCGCCAAAACTTCACAACACGAATATCAATGCGCCGTTCATAAAATATAAAATTCATATAAAAAGAATAATCAATGCAACCAAGGCTATAGCGGTAATCAAATTCATATAAAAATAATAAACAATGCAACCAAGGCTATAGCGGTAATCAAAAGAATGTAACCCAGTGACAAAGACCAGACATGGAAAACAGACATACACACCAAACAACATGAAGTAACTAAAATCATTCATACTAAGTAAGAAAAGCAAATGAGCAACTTGGTCTCCACTGAAAACTAGGAGCATGGACCAGGTGCACCGGTAAGGTAAGCGTCCTCTGCTTTTCAAGAAACACCCGCCGAGTTGCTCATAAAAAGTGAAGTCCGGGGTAGAAAAATGAGGAAAAGAAAACTATGAAACATTGGAGAAATCCGTTTTTATGGTACAGATGAATACACCATAACGATCCACGAGTACGTAATGACGACCATAAAATTTTTTGTAGTGATGACCTTAATCTTGTAGCAACATAACCCTGTTCCAGAAGCCTTTTTGTTAGAATTCTAGCGCGATACAAAACGTCTGCGTAGTTTTGGCAAGCTTTGGCATAACGTATGAATTGTGATATGAACACGCCATACGCAGGTGCTGAGATATGTTGCCACAGATGAAAGGGTAGTTCTGAATAAAATAGTCATCACGTTTGTCGTAAAGTTTGGTCAATAGTTTTCCTTTACCATCGATTTCTAAGCGTAGGTCAACATATGAGGCTGACTTCCCATTTTCTGTAGTATTCTTTATCTTTTTGCATCACATTGGGTACATTTGTATACATCTGGAACAGGGTTATGTTACTACAAGATTGAAGTCATCATAACAAATTTTATATTGTCGTCTTCATGAACTCGTGGGTCGTTACGGTGTATCCATCTGTACCATGAAAACTTATATGTTCAACGTGTCATAGTCTTCCTTTCCATTTTCGTCTACACCGGACTTGATTTTTAATGAGCAATTCGGCGGGTATTCCTAGAAAAGCAAAGGACGCTTACCATACCGGTGCACCTGGTCCATGCTCCCAGTTTTTTTAGTGGAGTCTAAGTTGCCCATTTGCTTTTGTTACTTAGTGTGTATTAGTTTAGTTACTTCATGTTCTTTGTTGTGTATGTCTGTTTTCTAGTCTCTTGATTACTTTCTTTTGATTACCGCTAGAACCTTGGCTCTCATAATAATCTTAAATTCTTCAACATTTAAAAAGTTATGATCAATAAGATATGATTTATTTTTCAAATAAATAATTACTTCAAAAACATTTTTTCCAATCCTCTCTATTTAAAATCCCCATCTCCCCTAACAATATCCCAATTCTTATTCGTTTATATACCATAGAATGTGATTTTTTTTCACATACAAATTCTCAATTAATATCCTGTTTTCATTCTTATCCAGGTTTCTTTTCCTTTCCACTATGTAATTAATAAAATATACTTATAATTGGTTGGAAGTCTATATTTTTTCCGGAAATTGAAAAAAATATATCATATAGTTGCTACGTTTATTTGATGCTCATTTTTACTTGTTTTAGGCGGCAAGTTTCCGATATGCTGGATTCCAGATAGCGTCCCTACTTTGGTGTATGTATAAAACTCAAAGAAATAACATCGTTTATAACGTAATATTTGTAACAGGGTCAAGACATTCCGTCCTTCATTTATCTAACCATAGTTTGTCTCGAATCAATGCTAACTCATTAATTCTAAAACGATATTAGTTGCATTGACATTCAACAACTTTGACAAATGTTTCATTGTTTTTCGCTTTTTACACAAGCAAGCAAAGAAATGATAGAATTACTATTTTCAAACTGTAAGAATTGAAATTGGCATTTTATAAAAAAAAAAAAAAAAATAAAAAACTATACCACTCTGTCAGCATATTAAAGTGTAAATATTTTTGACCCACATATTCACATTTCATGTGCTCGATGTGCATATTGTACACATAAGCTGGAGAATACGCGGGTGATGCTTACTTATATATCAAGTCTATGAAACGTATGATTTTCATCTTTGTTGTCTACAAAATTCGTAAATAACTTGAACTATAGTGTCATATTTATTGGACAGAATTATATAGATAAAGTATATAACTCATTCTACAGACGGAACGCCATTCAAAACTACTCAGTGTGAAACTTTTAAAATATTTAAAAATTTCAGGTTATATTTTGTGCTCCCTGGTTGTTTTTATTCTTTGTGGTGTTGTTGCTTACATGGTCGTATTGCCACTGAAAGGAGATGTCCCATTTTATGTTTTTGAACCAGTATTAACGGCCTTGTAAGTATATAAAATTTGACATTTTTTTTAAAATAAGAGATAGAATATGACATATACTGTATTTGCTCTTGAAACGTTAAAATGACAACATTAAATTGATCGAAGGTAAAAAGGAACGTTCAAATTAAAAAGTTTTCTTATTACAAGGTCTAAGAGAATTTCGATTTTATGAAACTCAACAGATAACAGATGATTTTGATGAAAGACTGACGTACATGTATTTCACTATTTTGTGGCTAGCGTGAACACATAAATACAAATGCTAATAAAAATAGAGCACCTCGCAATTTGCTTTCTAGTACACAAAAAACACAAAAGTAAGGTCTTAAACTTCAAAAGTTGTGGAAGAATTCACGCTGGATTTATTGATGTATCTTACATATTAAACTTCACCCTTTGAAAAATAATTTTAGTATACAGCTTCTAAAACCTTTCATTCGCCTGCTTCTATCATTTATTCCCGTAGTGTCCTGTGAGTTCAATGCTTGGTTTTGCAGGCAATATTTATCCACTCAACGAATAGCTTCTTGATTGAGCCTTCAGTATTGCTTTCTCTGCTTTTTGTAAATTATCCCTTTGTTTTCTCCGGAAAAGCAGGTACATGTATTGTTTATAGAAAATATGTTTCGGTTGGAATTATGAAACATATATTAAAAAAAAACAGTACAATTCTCCTTTAAATCCCAACTAAAGGAAATATAACTATGTAATAGACTATACTTGTTTACAACGAAAAGAAACTAGAATGAAAGTATATTACTAATCTTTAGAATGGATCCGAAGGAAAGGCCTACGCCGAAATGGGAATTCATATGTACCTCTATACAAATTAAATGCTAATGTAACAGAAAATGAAATTCATTATTGCAGGTTCATGTTGATGATTATGTTAATCCTCATTAAAGGACAGCGTTTCCTGTCACGGAAATATTTCCTGCAGGAGTGCTCGGTAGAAAAGATTCATGGCAATGTCACACAGAGGTCACTAGCCTTAGATAACACGTAAGTTTGTGTATCAATATTATTTGTTTACAATAAGATTTTAGAAGAAGCACTCTATCTGATCGAATAAAACCTTTTGTAGATCATCTTATTGGCCACAATTTGCAATGTAACTGTGACGTCATCAACATTTTTAATGATTTACTCGTTGAAATTTGGTATAAAAATTTCATTATAAAGAATGGCTGGTATGTGAACCTCCTGATTTCATGAGTTTATTCTTTCATACGCCAAAAAATATAACTATAATTCTTTAAGTAATTACATATTATTTTTGTACCAGTAGTATCGAGACGAAATTCAATATTGTTTGGGACAAACAAAACAAAAAGAACCATACAGTGTCTCATATCATTTAACCATATATCATCTACAACATTGATAAGAGGAATGCTTGTTCTCTTATTCGAAACTGAATAATCAATAACTAACGATGAAAACGAATTGCAAATGGATACAGAACCAAACACTATATAAAGTATTTAACCCTGAAACATAGCAGTTTCAACTGATATATCATTCGTTTTTACCCATTGCTGTCTTAATGTTACACACGCAAATATTGTTCACGTGAATTTCATTTCACTCGACATGAAATTTACATATCGTGAACTTCATGGGAAAATTTAAGTAAAAGCTCGATTCACTCAAATTACTAAGTTTGTAACAGATATTAATTGCTAATTTCAGTTGAAAATCACGTAAAAGTCGTGTTAAAATCATTTGAAAATATTGTGTTTGTATACTAAGCATTCCATTGTCATTCTTTTTTTTTCAAATTAAACCCTAAAATTCAGTTTTACATGTTTGTCTATTTTCTTCTTTGATATTTTTAAAAATTTTCTTTAAAAAAATTATTATGTTGACGTGAACTGTGGATCAAACCCCCTTTTGCAACCTTTATTTAATGTAACAGTAATTGACCATTTTCCTGCTCACAAACGTGTCAATACGTTGTTGTTTCTTTTAAAAGTTCTCTTGTGTATAGTTATTTAATCCGACTGTTACAGTAGGTCTTTTTTTACAATACAGAATTAACAAAACAGAAATGAAAGAAGCCAAAAATTTAGCGTATGGCAATGACATTAAATTTCTTTTCCAGTGCAAAGCTGAATCACCATCTAATTTGACAAATACATTATGAAATCTAGATTCACATAGTAGATTTTGCAAAACTGGTGCAAAATATTTCCCGGAACCAGTTTAGTTATTCACTAGAGGGTAAAGGAAAAAAAATCACCCTCTGAGACATATGAAAGAGCAAAATTTTACCCTCGTAATGAACCAATGAAAATTCAGCTAATGAACATGAATAAAGGTAATAATAAAAGTACGTAAGCCTGGTCAACTTTTTTTATATTTTGTGAATAACGAATAATTTTGAAAAGAGTTAAGAGTTGTTTCTTCACAACGTAAACTGTTATATAACAATAGCTTTAAACTTTAACCGTTTAGCTTTATCACACTTGACAAGAAGTTTATTGTCTTTTCACAGTCGATGCTTCAATATGCTGACATTTTTTGCCTTTTTCTACCATGCTATCATTGGAATCGTAGCTGCGTTAAGCCGCTCATTGATTGGCCTCACTATCGGATTGATATCTTTGGCCAGGACTGATAAATGCATGCTTCCAGTTGGATTTGAAAAATTTGATAGAGGTATGTGTAACGTAAAACATGCAATTCATCTTTAAATGTCAAAAGGAGTTCCAATATATATCAATATCTGAATGATTCTACAATGAACTACAATAAATATATAACACGTAATATCATATATAATATAAACCATACTTTGATTAAGTTACTAAATGGTTTCTTTGAAGATTCAAAAGCAGAAAATGCTAACTACCACAAACGTTATCTAAAACAAACATTCGTTTTTTAACTCAAAGGAGGAAATAGAATACTATGTGTAGTTAAACAAGACTTCTAGACGTAGCTCAATATTCCAAAACTAGTTAAGATTGTTGATTAAAATGTATATGATAAATTTATCTAAGTCTAAACATCAACATTTAATACAAATCTTATAATTGGTACAGAAATTCCCAATTAAAGATCGAACCCAGATCAATAAAATTGCAACTAATATATCTACCACAAGGGACGGATTAACAAAATTTTTTGCCAATAACTATATGTTGTATTCTTTCGAATTTGACGGTTAAAATATTTTTTTGCCGATAACCATGTGCTGTTTTCTTTTGAATTTGACTGTTAAAATACTCTAACTTCAGGTTACTCGACGTATATTGGTATGATATTGGTAGAACTACACCATCGAAACCCTGTCGTTGCTGTTTTCTGTGATACATTAATTTCCAAGAAATATCCCAAGCTAACAACACAATACACAAAAGGAAATACCAGCAACAGAAATCGTCGGATTCAACGTCGGTGGCAGAAGGTCTATACATTATTGAAAAATCCGTCAATGGGGCCGAAATTCGATAATCCGAAAATTAGGCAAAACGTAATTGGATCTAAGTCGTATAGTTCTTCTCTGCATGAAGTACACGTTTCACTGTAGTCAATGTTGTCAAAATTCTGCAATGAAAAAAATATATAAATTGTAATAGAAATGTTTGATATTTTCTCTGATAGATTTACACTTTTACTTCGGAAAAAATATAGAAAGGAGTCAATAATTAAAACCCGCAACCGAATCCAATGCCCTGAAATAAAGACTTAAAAATTAATACAGGCGAAAACACTATTAATATCTAAAACTAACTTCAAAGAATTCAATGAAGTTAATGAGTAAATGAGCAACAGAGACTCCACTTAAAACAAAACTGGTAATATGGACTAGATACACCGGTAGGGTAAGCATGTTATGCTTTTCTAGAAACAACAATTTATTTGCTCATGTGATGCCAAATCAATATTAGAAGAAACGAGAGAAACTCATACATTGTGAACAAAATTGTTTTCATGGTGACAATGAACACACCAAAACTTTATCTTATGTCAAAAAAAAAAAAAAAAAAATCACTCATAATAAGTATCCATGTTTAAAAATGTCACAAATTACGCTATTAATATATTCATTAAAAATCATTGTGTGTAATATAAAAACAACGGTCAATCAAATGAGAAGGGCATACATTGTTCTTTGGGTTAAAAACATAACGGTCAGTAAACAATTTTGTGTTGAAAGTCTTATTGTAAATTGAGATACTTGAATCCATAACAAGGAAGAAAACATAAGAACTTAGGAAATTATTTGCATTATAACACCAAAAAAAAAATTACTTTGAATTTCAGATTTTTTGGTTATGTTTGTACTTTTTTTGTCATTTTCATGTTATATTTCTGGTGTACACAACCAAGGCACAACTTTATATATCGCAAATACATTCATTATTGCATAATTTATCATCCGATGTTTCTAGAATGTGGATCCAGTTTTGTGGAAGGAAATATGACCCCCCCCCAAAAAAAAAAAAAATCGACCCACCAGATTTACAATTCTTAGTAGGTTTTGTGAAATGACGAATAACCATGACACCATTACGACGCAATTACAATTATTAAAAAAAAAACAAAAAAACAACAACAACAACAACAACAAAAACAAACACACAAACAAACAAACAAACTTGTGTTGCCAAATGAATTCGAAACGATTGTAGCTTACAGTGTCGTATGGGATAAACTTCCAATTTTATGGGATGTGGGGTAATGGGGCATGAAGTGTCGAGTTAACTAAATAGTTATGTGTATATAAAACATTATGTTCATTATTTATGCTATTTGTGGTTTTTTCGTCAGTATATGTGATATATGACGTTTTGTATGTTCGTGAAATGCCTATATTTTCAGTTATTATTGATATGTACCTCAAGACGTTGATCATCTAATCAAAGAAAGAAAGCTGTACAGACCTTGAATATTTCAATTCAATTATTTTATTACGTTATCTTTGTTGGTATCCGTAGATATGGAGATTTTAAATCCCTGAAGTACGTTAGTTCATCCTGAGGCGAAGCCGAAGGGTGTACAGTAGTACTGAAAGATAGATGACGATTTATCCTCGGTTTCAAGCTTAAACTTACGTTTTCTAAGAATTCAACACATCATGTAACGCAAATGTGACGTTTTTGTAAGTAAGTACTTTTGAAAAATATAGTGAAATATGCAAATTTTAGGTGTTTTCCATCGGATGTAGGGTACTACCTTTGGTAGAATCCTACAGGTACCAAAATATAAGGTGTTTTTATTGAAACAGCAATGGAAATCGACAATGTTGTTTTTGCCGGTCAACGTCCCGAGCGCTACGTCACAGACGTCTAAAGTTCATGGGTCAGAGATGTGACGTCGAAACTAAACTAGATCAGGAATGCAATTGACGATGATGACAACGAAGCAAATTCGTGTGCGTAACAATCTGAAAAATAGGACAAATTAATGGCATCAAAGGATTAATTCGTTTAAAAGGCACGACATTTAATTACTCGAGATATATGGAGTGTACTGAATTCATCATTCATTGAGGAATTTCAAGTAATCCTACAAAAAACTTTATAACTCAATCACTTATCATCATCAAATTTTGCGCTAAAATTGGAGTTCATGTTCATTTGTTTTGGTAAATGTTGATGTTGAAATACCGGCATTTGCGTAACAGAATCAAAGTTGCTAAGCAAGTCATTTAAGTAAACTCTGGAGAGTGGATTTCTGAATTCAGTTATTTATGCGTATATTGAGGACACTATACTGTCAGCAGCGCGTGTGACGTTCCTCGGGGAAATGTCTAGCAACCCCCGGGGATATGGCTTAACAACGCCCGGGGATATTGGATTTTGAGCGACGTGTAGCTAACCAATCAAATTTCTGTCTTGCTGTATTGATACCCTGGTGATAATAACTTTTAGCTAATCATATTCATCAGTACATAACAATATAAAATTAGCATTAATACTATGTCAATACAATTTTTCATGATAACATCAGAGAGGCATATCATGTAAATAAGTTGCCGACTTTCACTTCTCCTGTTCCCTCACCAACAAAATCTTCCATACAAGAAGTGACGATGACTTAAGTTGCAAGTTACCAAACTTAATATATGGATTAGAATGCAACTTATGCGATCTAGTATATGTCGGTTAAACATAAGAACAATTAAACAAAAGAATGTGCGGCCACCGTTCGGGAATTAACACCACCGTATTCCTAACAGTTTATCAACATTTTAATCAACAAGATCATTCAATCTACTATATTACAGTTCGTATTTTAGAAAAAACAAAATTACAATCTAACGAACAGTCCCGTTCTAAGTAAAAAAGTATTGTAGGGAAAGAGAGCAGTACTGGATATGCAGACTTAGTACTACAATACCTTACGAATACAATGACAACACCAACGGTATAGAAAACCTTTTACATGTAAGCCAATAAAACAATAGCATAAATGTGATGAATTTATTTGACAAAAATCCAAGACGGGAAAGGAGTCATGGCCATCGACACTAAATGTTTACGTTATATGACGTCTCCATAGATAGTCTCTTTTCTTTCATACAAAAACCGTATGGACTTCATCAAATTAGAAACAAACTATATTCTATACCTCTCACTCCACTACACTCCCTTTACAAAACAAGTCTTGACACTCCTGTTTTTGACCCTACCTAATCATCATTTTGGATATTTATTTCCACAGACTGTTTAAACCAGTTTGTGCGAAGAGTCAAGATGAAGAAAAACGATAATTTCTTCCACTAGCGTTTGTCAATAAAGGTAAAGATGCAATTAATTTAGCTAACATTCTCCATCACAAAAACGTTACCAACAAAATTCCACCCATATTTCAAAGACAAATCCATACTATTTATTAGTAATTACCCTACCGGTGCACCTGGTCAATGCTCCCAGTTTTAAGTGTAGTCCGAGTTGCTCATTTCCGTTTGTTACTTTGTATGTATGATTTTAGTAACTTTATGTTCTTTGTTGTGTATGTCTGTTTTCCATGCTTGGTCTTTGTCCCAGGATTGCATTCTTTTGATAACCGCTATAACCTTGGTTCACTTAATTACTCTTATATAGTCCTATACTTTACCCATTGCATCCAAAATTTTCCATCATGAAAGGCTATTACAGAACCTCAAAATTGAGGGCTTCAAGGCTAAACCACCTGATTTTTCTTGCAAAACTCTCCATTCAAATATGGTCCTTCTGGTCACGACGTTACGGTAGATTTAACCATCATCGAAAACGAATCTCTGCGTAACACTCTTTCTAAAGGTCCCAAGTACAATGAACCACACTCCATAAATTGGAATTATAACTTTAAAGTTCTTATTGATGCCTTGGAGGAGTGTCAGTAGCATCATTTATCTCAAGTTCTTTGGGGTAGATGCGATGTATCAAAGCCCCGAAATTAGGATTGTTTAAATATAATACGTCATCTACATAGCGGAAACCGAGATTAAAGGATCTAGCCACACGATATTCTTTCTTTCGGATCAGATTAGTTATAAAGTCAGCTTCATAAGAGTGAAAAGATAGGTCAAGTAAAGGAGCACAATTTGTTCTCATTGGAATGCCGACAGTTTTTGAAAAACGTATTTTTGGTGCCGATTAAAAATTTTCATAACTTGACCTACACTTAGAAGTCGATGGTAAAGAAAATTGACTAAACTTTACGACAAACGTGATAACATTTCATTCAGATTGTTCGACTTTCCTTTCATCTGTTGAAACATCCATTCAGCACCTGCGTATGGGGTGTTCATATCAAAACTCATACATTATGATAGAGCTTGTCGAAACTACGCAGACTTTTTGTAACGCGTTATAATTCTACCAGGCTTCTGGAACAGGGTTATGTTGTTACAATATTGAAGTCATCACTACAGAAGCTTTATGGTCGTCGTCATGAACTCGTGGATCGTTATGGTGTTACCATCTGTGCAATGGAAACTAATTTATTCAACGTGTCATAGTTTTCCTTTCCTCGTTTGTCTATCCCAGACTTGACTTTTTATGAGCAACTCGGCGGGTGTTTTCAGAGAAGCAGATGAAGCTTACTCTACCGGTGTACCTGGTCCATGCTCTAAGTTTTTAGTGGAGTCAGAGTTGCTCATTTGCTTTTGTTACTTTGTATATACGATTTTAGTTACATCATGTTCTTTGTTGTGTATGACTGTTTTCCATGTCTGGTGTTTTCGCCTGGACTACATTCTTTCGATTACATTGGTTCCCTTGATTGTTCTTTCATTCACAAAAGGTTCTGTCCTAAGCTTTAAACCAAACATCAAGTATCTACATAGATTACGCATATATTTTACGTTTTCTGTACAAAGTAGCTCAATCTGTTTAAACGATGAATAATGGCGGTAATAATAATGCTTAATATTTATACCTTAATGCTGAATAACATTGGCATTGTAATACAAGGAGAATCTGTTCTTCGACAGTGTTCAAATTACAAACATATTTTCCGTCAGTTCTGTCAACACCATGGTAACGCCCTACTTCAATGAATAAGTTATGGGATAACAACCTCAACCTTGTTAAATACACTTTAAAATTTGCATGTTTTGTTAGGTAATTTTGAATGCAAAAACTGTTGACAATGTATTAATATAGATTAACTTAGTTGAACTATTCAGCTATTCGTTGAACTATTCAGCTATTCGTCCAAAAATTGATTGAAATGATCATATGTTATCTTTTTCACAAACCTCACAAAGCTGTTACAAATAATCATATTAATATATTTTACATATATGAATATACATTTAACTGCACATAATATTTTATGGGACACTTATATCTATATGTATCAAAGGAAAAAAATCTGCAAATTAAAAAATAGTCTCTTTTCATTGTACAAGTGTATATATATTGCTACGAACATGTTTTTTCTCAGAGAACACACAAGGAAAGTTATCACAATAATGTATAACTCTGAGTTACTTTTACTTTGTGTATCCTGTTAGTCCGGTTAAAAGCTCTACAATACTTCTTATGAAAGCGGTCACTCTCTTAAGATAACACCAAAGTGATAGTTTGAACGACCACTTACTATTGATAAAAGGCAAGTTTTGTAAACATATCTACCAAGGGGTCAAGAAATTTGTAAGATATTCATTGCTGGATACTCTGGACGAAAAACAAATGAATGGTTTGACATGACGTTTACAAAATGTTTGTAAGCAAAAAGAAATTTTTATGTTGAACATTTTAGTATTTTGAAATAAACAGAAGTGCAACACAGTCACAAATTTAGTATGTTTTTTTTACACGTTTTAATCGTTTATAACATAGGCATATGCTGCTGCATAGCGAGGTAATCCACCAAAAAGTAACATATTTTGAAATAGATATTGGTACTAATAATGTTTGTAACGATACTAGACAACCCGAACATGTAAGTTTTCTAAAATATAGGTTTAGTTCACTTGACATTCTACAACAAGAATAGATTATTCAACTAGAGGGTTAACATGATTTTCATTTTCTTAAAGTAGGGGTTAATCTCTGCGAATGGAATTGTTGTATTTCTAGACATCGACACAAAGTACCAGTGTAAACAAGAGGACAATTCAAATTTTTCAAATTCAGATGCATGACAAGAGCGTGAAAACCAAAGATATGATCTTCATACACAAGTAGCGAACATAATAAAATAGATAGCATTTAAATACTGGTGATAAGGATTACAAGATGTACTCGAAAAAACGTAGCACTAGCAATATCAATTTTCACAAAAAACAGGATTGACATTAGGTACTCTTGAAGAGTTATATGTATTATGATGGTCTCCGCCAGCGACACCTTTCATAGTGACATTAAGGGTAACCCGGTAAGAATCTTGAAACATCAATGCAGCTATACGACACGAGTCGCAAAGACGTCTAATAAAAACAACACAAATATGGCTGATATCATTCAGTTCAACAAAAAGTCATGATTTTAAGTTAAGATAAGGAAAAGTAGCCATAAAACATAGAAAAATACCAACTATTAACCAACTACATTTATATACATGTAAAAACGCCATAACATTTGATCTTTATCTTATGCAAAAAAAAAACAAAGAAAAAAAAATACATCGTGTCATTAATTTAATTGATGAGGGAAATGAAATGTATCTTTGTGTATTTGCAACGCCATGTATGATAAAAAACCGACATTGAGATTATTTGAAATAAATTGCAAGATATATTATATATCTGTCCTCTGAACGCTTGCAAAATACCAAAAAGTAATCTTCTTAAACTTGTATTACACGTGTTGGTACAGTGTTCAATTTTGTCAAAGGGCAACCCGTCACTGGCAGCATAAGAATTTAACATTTGGGAAATTCCAAATCAAATATATTGTTTGTTTTAAGACGTACTTAAGTGATGCAAAAATATTTTGAACTGTTATCCAGTATATCGCTGCCGTATCTAAAAAAAGTAACTGGTGTTTAACGTTTGGCGAATAGTATATTTTGGTTTATCTATAAATTAAGGACACCGACACTATGAGATAAATCGGTCAAATCACATGACAGGAGTAGAAATGAATCGTTATGTCTTTGTAAGGGAGATAATATAAAATTCACTTAAAAATTGAATTTCGCACTTCAATGGAAACCTACGACAAGGCAAGGTATGGACTTTGTAAAGGCAAGTTTTACAATTAATTTTTCAACATCATCATTGATAAGTCTTGAGTTAAAACTTACTTAGCAACGTAAAGGTTATTCTGATATTTTTGCATCATTATAAAAACAAATGACCAATAGATTCGGTTTTGAATATAATTAATTTTGCAGAAAGAAATTAACTTGAAATTGAATTGGTTAATAAAGAAAGATTTGTTGTTTAAAATTATATAAAAAAGGGGGATGGGTATGATTGACTTTGATATATTTATATCTATCCAGAGTCAACAAACAGAACTTCCATATCATATTTTAAATGAACTTATTTATAGCAGGAATACTATTCGTCGTATTTAGTATACTTTGTCTTCAACTGCGGAGATAACACATCAGTTTTTTTTGTGCTATATTGGAAAAATGAGAGAAAGATTAGGAAGTAATTATCACTAGCAACTAATAAAAACGCTTGAAGCTTTTTTTATAATTTATGTAATCTCCAGTTATCCCGCGTTTTTTTTCAACTTATGATCAGATGTAGTAGATACTCAGTAACTAAGAAGTATATATATAACTTGTGGTTGAACACTAACAACGTCTCAAAATAGCAAATACTATAATGTGTTAAAAATGCTTTATATTGTATGATACAGTATTTGCTCACGATATTATTGTTCATTTGTATTCCTTACAAGTGAAGTAAAGCACTCACAAGAAACTAGTAGTTTGCCACCCAGAACAGTTGCAAAAGTCGGTTTGTTCGCATCATTCCATTTGTTTTCACAAATAGATATTCGACCCCTACTTGCAAACCCAAATCATGTTTGAGTATTGCACAACATCGAGCCTATTTAGTACTTGACGTAACTACTCCAAATCCATCTCAATGGAACTGTAGTGACCAATTATTTCTAATGCTGGTAGGTTTGATGATATTATGATTCTTAAATATTTTATTATCAGTTCTCGATCCGGTTGAAAATAATGTTCATTAAGGCGTTCTCGGTAAGGTTATTTCCCGAATATGGGCACGGGGCTATTCAAATCGGTTCAAAGGTCATACACTAATATCTCTAAAAATTAACTAATTATTTAATGATGAAATCCATTTTAATACATCACAATAATTTGTTGCTGGTTAACGTAATTAAATAATTTTGTAAATATCCCTACACCAAATAGGCGGATCCCGGGAATTTATCGCCCCCTTATACTCGGAAATGGAGGTTGATTGTTGATCAAATATATGGACCTTTAAGACCAGTCAGTTCCCCATTTCCGTTTTGGCATTTATGGATCCGTCACCTTCTCCAGTAGGAGTGGAGTCTACTGCACAATAGATGTAGGGATGACCGCACCGCACATATTAAAAGCCAGTTGTTTTTTAGAGGATAGTTAACTTTCCTTTGTCCGATTGCATTTCATATTTTTATTTCAATGTTGAAGAAACATCTTAGTTAGGTGTCCTTTTTTTTTGGGATAGAGATTTGTCAAATATGTATGTTTTAGTGCTTGGGTTTTTTAGAACATGTTAACTAGGGTTCTACACTTGACATCTTTCAACCGCGACTAGTTAAAAGAAAAATAAGCGGAAAAGAATAACTTGTCCTGTTAACGAAACACACCATGAAAGAAATAACAAACCACAATCACAACAACCATTTCCCGTTATAAAAACAAAAGCTCAAAACGAGCCCTTTCCTGGTTTTTTTTTGAATTCGTTAAAATGAATGTATGACTAAAAAAAACAATATAAAGTGACACAATATACATAAGCTAATGAACAAACTAAACAAAGAAGACCCTCATTCTTTGTTTTGCATGCAACGATCTACAAATGTTACTGTTTGACAAATGAGTTCTCATATTTGACAGTGGCGACCTCAAAACAAACACTTGCACAAGTACATTGTGGAGGTAACATGTCAAGTTCGATATTATTTTTACAAATATAAATAAATATGAAGTATCTTTTCATCAGATTAATTCTGATTATGATTTTGTAAACTGAATTATTGTATGTGGGTGCTGTTTTACCTCTATGAATGATATAAAAAGTAGTAACGAAGTGTCGAAATTGGTTCTCCAAATTGATGTTAACAGTATAGATCTCATTTTTACTTATGCGTACCACTTAAAAGACCTCTTTTTGGGTTACACTCGGATACAAAACTCCCTTTTAGAAGAGAATTGAAGGTAGCCTTTGAGACCTTATATTTATGGAAAAGTGATCATGGCAAATAACGACGACATAAATATTTAAAACTAAAGATATTTCTTTTCTTTTGTCGAATGACTCGAAACAGCCGTTTTTCATTATATTTACCCTTACTTTTTTAAACTAGAATCTGTTTTAAATGTCCACTTTCCTATTATTAAATATTGATCATGCTAATCATATTTTCCAATAATAATAATAATAATAATAATAATAATAAGCTGGTATTAGACATTTTATTTCTTTTCTTTTATGTTTATTTTTGTATTTCAGTACAAAATTATTTGTAATTACAATATGACATAGTTATCGAAATGGATGATTTAGTGACGTTTTTACAAAACATTCATCTTGAGCATCTGACTGAAAAATTCAAGAATGAGGAGATTAGCTTTGACATTCTTGTTAAGATGACAGACAATGAACTGAAAAAAATTGGTATCACGAAATTTGGAAATAGAAAGACTATAGTAGATGCAATTGAAACGAACCCAAAGAAGTTTAAAGGTAAGATGTAATAAAAAATGAGTTGTCAACGATAAGCTCATTATAATCTTTTAATCGTGTGAAAGTAGTTATTTCAACAAAATGTCAACAAATTTCTAATTTTGCATTCAAATATGATAATTATTTATTTTTACTATATTTGTATATTACATGATGTTAACAATGTAATACAAAACAAAATATCATAGCAATTGCAAGTTGCTACATGTAGAAATATACTGTATTAGATTCGAATGCGTCTTACATAGGTCATAGAATGCTTCGACGATATATGTTCAGTCTATAAAAGTTTTACATGTATTTTTATTTTATGATGCGTTACACACAGCATCGTTGCATTGTTTAACATATAACTGAGAACGTAAGAGAGCATTTACAAATATTTTACCTTGCCAATTTAATTTATTTTCGTCAAGTTGATTTCTCATTACATTACATGCTAAGATTTTATATAGTCGAAAACGTCATTTATATGTCGTGTTCGTTATGATCTTGTACTAAATGAAAATTAATTAATTAAAGATACTAAATAGGAGGTGATGCATGCATGTCAAAAAAACCCATGACTCACATTTAATTCTAATTTAGTAGCGGTTACAGACCACGAAACGGTCTTAATCTGTAACTTGATTCATTAATTTTTGAAATAAAAAGTTGTAGCTTGTGTTTGACACTGGCAGTTTGCTCTAGTTACCGTTCTTGAATCGGTTTAATTATGTTGATTTCAGTGGGAGATAAATGTGTTTTTTTCCCCAAAAAACCACAAATTTTAATACAAGAAGGATAATCGTATTGTAAAAGTATAGCATATGCATACCAAAAAATAAACCTTATTCTCTTGGCGGTTTTTTGTTCACCATGAATCATTTTAGTAAGAGCAGTGTCTGAATTTTATGTACTTAAATGTTCTTTATAAAAGCAAGGCCAATGTTGCATAAGATAAACATTTGCTAATCAACTTATCACTCGATTAAAGATATCACGATCATAATGATATTGATGATAAAAAACGGATGCACGCATTGTTTGTCCTAAACATGTAGCAGGTGTAAACTTTATCACCAGAATAAATTTTGTGAACACCCTTGTTTACGGCACATGAGATTCAAAATACAAAATTATTTTTTTTATTCTAGAATAAAAACGTAAAATTATTTTGTTTAAACACTAACTAAGCTTTCGAATACGACAAAAAAAATGTTATAAACAAATGGCTGCTTTACTGGAGTCTAATTTTCTAAAATAATAATTATCTTTTCTATGTTAATATGCATTTATATTAAATATGCTACAAAAGAGCAATGCGAACGTCGTATATATTTAGATATGTCGGAAGGAGACGGAGTTGAACAAACTAAACTAAAAGGCAAGATAGGAAAGGTAAGTGCACGAGCATATGTTTTACAAGAGAAGTATCATTCATTTGTGTCCTATTATCTATTTTAACAGCCATGCAAAATACACACACACACACACACACACACACACACACACACACACACACATATATATATATATATATATATATATATATATATAAACGTCTCAGATTGTGACGACTCTTTCGCTACCCAGCTCCATCGGATCAAATTGATACAGGGAAGATACGTAAACGTATAGCTAGAAAGGTATGGAAAATTCCCGAACGATGTTAGAACTGTCAAACTTCCGATGCAAATTTTTGGTCGTTCCCTCCGAGGGACTCGAACTCGTACCGGTGTGACATAGATGCATTTTAGTTTTGTAATATAAAAAAAATATCTCTTATTAATAGATTTGTCTCATACTTGACAACTTCTTGAATAATATTTATGAAAATCGTAGAATGCATACGGCGTAAGATATGAAATGAAAGAAAGCAAAAACACACACACACACACAAAAAAAAAAAAAAAACAAAACAATACAAACAATCGACAAAATATTCGTCTAATATAAAACAGTGTGAAATTGAGATATACGAATCGTTTTTGTTTTGCATTGTTAATTTATGAAACGTATAAAAATTATTATGTATAGTTATATTCAAACGAAAATGTTTACAAATAAAATTAACATATCACAGAGTTATTGGATCTGCGCTTTCGTGAACATTTTCCATACTAACAATACAATTATACATTTGCGATTCAATGATTCAACACTACTACTAAACACTTGCCGTATTATATGTTATTAAGGATCTTTACGAGGGATACAGGATCATATTCCCTTTCTGTTTTTTTAATTCCTTGAGTCGCAGGTGAAAGAGATATAAAACTCAGACTGGGACTATTGTGCCGTATCCACAGTGATGATCCCGAAAAACAAATATTTTTTACAGGAATGTTTCGATTTTAAGTCAATAAAGTTTAAGTGTTGTAAATCAATTATGTTTTGATGGTTCAATATCATATAATATATGTAATGAGTATATATAATTTTGTGTGTGCCCTGATGTATCGTTGTTTGTATGTAAAGTGTTGTGTTTGTGTGGATGTTCCATTTATCTCTTGAATATTGATTTTGATAATACATAAAAGTGTAATAAGAGAACACCAATGATGGTTGAATCAGATAATAAAACTGAATGTTTTTATAAACCTAATCAATTAAATCAACAAATATTTAAAGAAACCCCCAACGGTTTGTGTTTTTACTCGCCAATCTTCACTTTGTGTTGAATAAAATACTAGCTTTACTTTTTTGGATACAGAAGTTGCTATTTGATTTCCGTGCATGAAAGTCGTTGAAACGGTCAGAAATACTCCTATCATCAAGGTCGTTAGAAAAACCCGAAGCCACTACATTGTATTGGTGACCTGCAGTTGAATCTGAAACTAACGGCAAATGAAATGTCCTAAGCGGAAGTAGCTACAGACGGGATTAGCTTCAAGCCTGTGGTTGATCCTTCATGGCACACCGTATATCATCGCCCATTACTTCTTTTTCCTTACAAGACACACGTTGATCAATTGCTAACACCGAAGCCGATTTATGGCCGATAATTGCAATTGCTTGTCCTTGTGAGAGAAAAAAAAACATATTCCCAAATCCGAAGCTCCTTTTGCACAAGCATAATGGAAAATTGATAATGTAACTGTCTGTGAAAATATTTTTTCTTAACTTTGGCAAACATTGAAAGTAAATCTCGGCCGACAAATCTATTTTGAAAGAGTTATCAAGGGAACCAAGGCCCCAACGGAGATCGAAGGAATGTAATCCAGGGACAAAGACTGTTACTTAAATAATCAGTCCTGTCATCCTCATTCATCATAAAAATGGCATTCCAAAGCCTCAATGTCTGAGACTTCGTCATATTTTCAGCGGTGACCAAAATTTCAGGGCTCATGATGTGACATGATGAAATTTCCTTTGTCAAGAAAGGTTGTCATAGCAGAGTTTTAGATCAAGCCATCACATCAGTTTCCTGGACCGTTATTTCTGAGTCTATGAAAAAGCGGATGAGAAACACCAATGATGGTGTCCCTTTTGTTTCGACCTACCATCCTTACAATTTTGCAATCCAGAATCCTAAATCTATATTTCTCATAAACGAAATACTGACAGCAGTATTAAGGATTCGCTTCCAATTATTCCCCGTATAAAAGGTAAGATTATAAACTCGCACCTTGTAATGACTTCTTTCAAAAATACCATTAGACGCTTTTCTGTCAGCTACAAAAGCAAACTACACTATAAGCCATCATTCTGTTCGTCGTAGCAGCCACTTCTGAAAGTTCAAAGATGGTTTCATTAAACGTCATTTACGTTGTGTTTTCAAACACTGCAACATGGTTTATACGGACAAGACTAGTCGGAGGTATGGTGGTCGTTTTGTAGAACAAATACAAAGCGTCACAATGGAAAAGATTGTCCGATCAATGAACATTTTCGGGAGGCCACCTAAGTGTTAATGGCATAAAAGTAACTGGTCTTTGGAAACATGTTCATTTAACTGTGAGTTCCTTGAAAAAACAGATTTTCAGTTTTCTTGAGACTGCCCATCCCCTTGAATAATGTGAACGCCTACATGTTTCAGTTATCATAGCACAGTTTTCCCTCATTTTTCATAAATCTGCAGTTTCATTATTTTCATCTTGAACTTGACGCGTCATTTCCGCAATGACAAATATCAATTTTTAAGGACACCATGTCTGCACAAACTAAGTCGACAATGTTTCTTGCATCATTTTGTATCCGAAAATTTGGGCCACACTTTTTGTGTTTTATTACTTTTTATTTATAATTTATTTGTATTAAGTTCTCTTTAACTCTTTGAATATTGCTTTCTTTCATTAATTTTAATTAAATATTTAAACTAGCCAGTTGCTGTAACTTCGGTTCTCTTTAACATCCAATGTTCAAACACATTCACATAATATAAACATTCGTTATAATTTATGTTTCATTTGCATTTAAATGTGTAATTTTTCTGTTAAAAGTGGTTTTCTTTATGATATTTCAGTTATCAAATACAATGGATGATTTGGTGATGTTTTTACAAGACATTCAGCTTGAGCATCTGGCAGATAATTTTAAAAATGAGGAAATTTCCCTTCAACAGTTAGTTCAGATGACGGACGGTGAACTAGAACAAATTGGTATCTCGAAATTTGGAAATAGAAAGACAATATTAAATGCAACCAGAGCGAATTTCAAAAGTAAGAATTTAATGATATGTTGTTCAGGCAACGCCTCATTTTTATTTTGTTATGGATAGCATTTTGTGAGGTAATAGGGACGTTGTTCAGAAAGAACATGGACCTTGGTCCCCAGGAGTCTGACCAAAATTAGGGTCAATTGTACAAATATCCGAAATTTGCATTAGAATCGGGAAAAAAAACCTTATTGTTCCTATAAATATAAAGTTGTGAAAAATCGGATGAAGGAATATTTCTAAAGTAAGCAACATAAGTCGTTGAAAATACATTTTCATTTTTGCTCTAAATTGAAAACTTAGAAACGGGAATTTCCAAAGAAGCAGCACTGCAAATACTCTGTACTGAGTTTGCATTTTTGTAAATTTTAGACAAACACATCATCCTAAGCGCAAGGTGGTTGGTAATGTGCTTTTAAATGAAAATGTAACTTTTTGATGATAAAAATAAAGAAGCATAAAACCTGGCTTATTACTACTTGTTAGCTATGTAGTCAAACCGACTTTATATTTGAACAATTTAGAGTTTCATCCATAGAGTTAAGGTTTTTAGGTCGAGCCTGACAATCGCATATACTATTTCTTTGTGTTATTTAAATAAATAAATAAAAAATATTATCATTACTATTTTGTTTTGGTAAAAATGTTTTTGTTATATTGTCATTTCGCAGTTGAAATGATCGATTAGTCTCATTTCGTCAAAGGACAGTTCTTGTTGTTTCACAACATCTTTTATCCCGGTGTTTCCTTCTCAGCCAAGAAATATAATTGATTCGGGACGTAATTTTAATAAATGGCTCTATCACAGTTTGAATTCAAATGTGCAATATAATTGGTTTTATTTGATACGTAGATAGCCCAGTTAGAGATGGGACTAAACATTTGAAAAGACAGACGGAAGACGATTGTTCTGACAACGGATCAGATTTTGAAAAGATACCAAATGAAAACAAAGATCCAGGGCATTACGATAAAGGCTGTTTAAACAAGACAAGAGAAGAACATGTAAGAACATGTATTGATAATTTTAGCAAATTCCTTTGATTTTTATTTGCTGATAATGCTAAGACCGGCAAATTGACTTGAATTTACAAGAAATTATCGGGTTTTCCAATGAACATGGTCCGATTACCCGTGTATGGATCACATGTTGGAGGAGGTCAATGCAATTGTGATTTACTATGACGCTGCAACCCCTTGCAATGATTTGTACTTGCAACCGTTACTGTATACAATATTTTTAAACATGTACAAAAGAAATACGTTACATCTACGAAATAGCTTTTAAAATATTTATCCATAAATGGTATAATTGTATGATAAATCAATACGGTATGTTTTACTTCAGCTAAAATGATGATTTGTTGCATTCTTACATGAACATCTTTTGCTCTCGAGCTGAAGAAAAAAGAATTGAAAAAATCAATGATGCTTTTACGAGTTAGGTAGTTGATGTAAATCCTGTCTTATTAACTAGTTACTATAAATTACTATTTCAAATTAAATATAGCAAACAGATGTTAACTAGATAACTGACTATGCTTAACGTCCTTTGGATCTCGAAAATTTCTCATAGGAGTGACGCTATTTTCAAAATAACTAGTAAAATCGGAAGTCTTCATAGTACACTTTATATAATCGTTATAATAATCCTGATAATGATGAAAAACAGATGTTAACAAATTAATCTTGTGGTATGCCAACCTTTCTTTGTCACATTATTTCATCACTTGACGCACATGCTAAATTTTAACTGGACCGTACCACAAATCAGGAGGAAGAATGGTAATTCGATAAAATAGTGATGCTTTTGGGTTATATTTAACATATTTTATATAACGAGCATCATTCTTTTTATAAAGAGCAAACTACCGATAAAAGGAATTAATGACATTTTGTTTTAGATAGAGACTTTATCACGGCCAATGTCAGGGCTCGCCCTATCGGGCTCACCTTATATGAACCGTGATAATGTCACTAAGAAAAACAAAATGTCATTTATTCCTTTAATATGTAGCATCCTTTTGTAAGCTTATCTGTTGTCCCACATTCAATAACGTGCACTGAAAGGGAATTTTTTAACAGACCTTACAGACAATTTCATGAGTATCAAAGCTTTAGTTTAATTCCACTGGCCGCTTTCTGTGAACAATATGATATTTTTTAATTCTTCTACAAACTTCAGTTTCTGTTTTATATGATTAATATCATGCACGTTTATTGGCAAGATTGGGTTTAAATGTATATATCTTGTACCTGCTGAATGAACTCTCATGTTTTTTTTTAATGACAAGAAGTATTTTTAATTAGTAAACAAAAAGGTTAATATCGATGGTATAAGTTACCTCTTAAATGCGGAATTTCACGTATTCCGTATATAATATACCACATAATGTGACCAGTCGATAACTAGTACCCCAAATCAAAATTACACTTTTGTGTTGTTGCATTTTGCTAATGATATGTTGTGTACTATTTATTCTGCTGGGATTATTTTGTTTAGTTAGCAAGAAATCTTCGATAGAATTTTGTATTCGTGTTCTTATTTTTTTTTCAAGTGTGACATTTAATAGAATCTGACCAATCTGATTAAGATACGTTTTAATTCCGGATTATAATAGTTAATGCGCATAGGGTTTCAAACTTTCGACATTTAGGAACCCCCTTTTCTCTATAATAACGATGTTAGAACTCTCAAGTTTGCGATGCACATTTTTGGTCTTTCCCTCCGCAGGACTCGAACTCGTACCGCTCTGACATCTATGGCAACACCGCCTGCACAAAGTTCAGTACCCTAGACCACTCGGCCAGCTAGGCTATATAAAATCGCAATATATAGGCATCGCAAATTTGACAGGTCTAACATCGTTGGGAATTTTTCAGACCTTTCTATACGTTTACATATCTTCCCTGTATAAATTTTATCCGATAGAGCAGTGTAGCGAATAGAGTCGTCACATTCTGAGACATTATATATATATATATATATATATGTGTGTGTGTGTGTGTGTGTGTGTGTGTCATAACTTTTGTAAGCAGATTCTTATTTGGAAATATAATTGTATTATAAAAATAATTACGAATCTTATCTAATTATATAATTTATAAACATGAAAGTCTTGGCTATTTAAAGATTCTCTGCCGCTTATGCATGCAGTAACCGAGCGTGATATAGTGCATTCCACTTAAGCGCATACTTGTTAATTGCATAGAAACTCAAAGAACAAAAACAGAATCCATCTTACGAATGTAAAACAATCTCTTATTTGCATAACATAAGACCAAAAAATTTCCTCTTAAATGCAAAATTTATTTTCACAATTTACTCAAAAATGTACCTATATGGGTAAAATAACAATAGTACATCGTAAGTGAAATACCTCGGTTTTCTTAAAAATGTTGTTTTTACAACAATATTTTCTCTATCCTTTGAATTGACACTTAGACACAAATTTAATTAAACATGAGAAAAGAGTATATCCCACTTAAACATTGAAAATATTAAGTAAAATCTCTGGAAAATGATCATTTCTTTTAACAACATATGCCTGTTAATTGCATAATTTTTTTTCTGGCAAATTAATTATGCGATTAACTGGAATTCACTTTATACCTCAGCGAACGAACGCTTTATAAAGCAATCAAAACCATACTAATGATTGTCAGACCTAAGTCAAGCTGAAATCATAATATTGTTTTATCACTTGATGCTACATGTAGCAAACGTCATTTTGCTTTACTATTGGACTCAAAGAGAACATAAACTGAACACGTAGAGACAAACTAACTAATAGTTAGGTGTGAAGGGTACGAGTTTACCTGCCAAAATGTTTAATACTTTTACGCGCTTTTAATTTACGACAGCTTAACCCTCTAAAGAACCTATTCTTTCGACACCTGGGCACTATTAGTAGCCATTGCGTCTTTATTTTAAAGATAGTGTTCCAAATCAATGGTTAATGAACTTTTCAAACCGAAAAAAAAAACTTTCCGTTGACACAAATAATCAATGTGGTCAGAAAAAGTGTTTTGGCTGTGTAGTGGTTGCCGCATTTTATAACCTTTAAAATACCTGGTGCCACAACGCAATGCACTGAAAGTCTTTTTATTTAAAAAAACTGATACGAAACCAATTAGGATACAATAGTGCATTGTTTCTTTATGTGCAAGAAAATCAACTTTGACCGATAAAAAAGTTTTATTTCTGCTTTTTTTTCTTTGAGTTGCATTATTGCATCATATGCATTATTGGTATTGTCTATTTGTTCAAAATTAATATATGCTTTCCGCTCAATAAAATGATAGTTTTAGTTGTAGCCAGGACAAAAAGAAATTGTAGGCAGATTTTTCTCTTTTGAGTTATTAAGACTCCATGTTTATCACAAATCCTGTCAAAACTAAGAGGTACTAAACAGTTTAACCTAGTTTTATATGATTATCTTTGCAAATATACGAAGTATTCACAAAATGGACCGATTTGGAACGTGTATTAAAACTAATGTAAATATGACACTTCAAACCCCTATTTAAATAGAAATGTCGATATTTTACTGCAAATGTTAGATATTAAAAAAATATTTTCAGAAAGTGTTTTTTGCCTATCTACTTTCTAATATAACATTTCGATACCTCATAGATCAAGGTCGGCTTTCATTTTGAACTGCTATAATTTGAGAGTGTTTTGTATGTTTACCGAAAACTGCCTCGGACGGCACTTTTTGCTAGTTTTTCGTAAAAAAATAGCTGTTGATTCTTGTATGAGATGGAATTTGAAGTGATCTGGTGAAAAGGTTTGAAAGTTTTCTTACCAGTTAAGGGAAATAAGTCATACAAGGCATATTTTTGTTTAGAAATGCTCATGCTAATTGAAAGAAAAGTTTTGATAAAAACTGTAATTTTTTGCGATAATTGATGTTGGTATTAAGCTTGACCGCAGCATAAACTATTTACTTAATTATGGTGAAAAGAAACGTTTTGTGTCCGCCTGCCTTGTGGAATACATTTAATATCAAAAGTAACTGAAATTCAATCATTTTATTTGAAACTTGAATATTGCAGATTTTTCTAAATAAAAGTGGTTTATCTTTTGTGAAATAAGCTTTGTTCTTAAATTCCCAGAAAGTAGCATGTGTATTTTTTTGTCGAATGAAACTTTGAGATATATAAAGCAAAGTTTTGGAGCAACGTAAAACGAATAGTTAAAATGATGAATGTAAACAATTCAACAAGAAATTTAGAAGATGTTGACTTTAGTGGAACCGTAAGAGAGATTAATCGTTTATTGACATGACTTACGTGCTCAGCCTTTGCAGTCAGTGTTTGTTGCAATAGGAAGACAATCCTAGTGTATTTCATAGCATACATAATATATGTTTATGAGAACAATGTTCTATACATACGTTAGTTCAATAACCAATAAGTCTCTCGTAGAGAATAGCCACATAACCGACTTAACTAACTGACATAACGTGGATACAAATTAAAATACGAAGCATTTTTCTATGATAATGTCGTTTTATCTACTTCTTGGACTTATTTGCGATATCACACCATGAACAATGTGATACGAACTTGTGATATGAACAAGTCGACGTTGTTATTATGTGTTGTGTGATTGTGTATTATTTTCTATAAGACGTGATTGTTTAAAAAAAAAAAAGATTCACAAAATGATGATTTGTGCGGAAGCGACGTTGTTCTCCCGACAGTATTGGTGACGTCAGAGATGTACCATAGCTAGAAAGAGTAATCAAGGGAACCAAGGTTATAGCGGTAATCAAAAGAATGTAATCCAGACATGGAAAACAGATATACACAATAAAGACCATAAAGTAACTAAAATCATGCATACAAAGTAAAAAAAGCATGAGCAGCTCGGACTACACTAAAAACTGGGAGGAGCATGGACCACATGCACCGGTAGGGTAAGCGTCCTCTGCTTTTCTAGAAACATCTACCGAGTTGCTCATAAAAAGTCAAGTCCGGGGTAGACGAAAGAGGAAAGAAAAACTATAACACAATGAATAAATCAGTTTTCATGGCGCAGATGGATACACCATATCGATCCACGAGGTAATGATGAGGACAACAAAACTTCTGTAGTGACTTCAATCTTGTAGCAACACTTTCTGTAGGAATCATAGGAAAAAAGCTTTTATAACTAATAAAAATATATCACTGCAAAATTTCAACTCGCTTTATGTTAACACCATAACAAACTAGCTACTGTTGAAATCAGTTATTCCTAATTGATTTTTGCGATATTTAACTTACACTCATTTGTATTTCTTTCCACAATAATGACCAAAATCCGACAAGATATAATCCAGATACTTTTGATAAATGTTTTGATGGAAAATTGCCAAGTTCTTCAAAGGGTAGGTTTGCAAATACGCTGCAAATTACACAAACGATAAGGAAATAGATAAGGATCTTTGGAAAAGTCTTTTTTAATGTTACTGTTCCAATCCACCAGCTCGGAAATACTCAATTTGAGAATGTTTTATAATATTTTTCGGAGTTCTTCACTTAAATGAGATTTACACTAAATTTACGAACGGACGGACGTACCGATAGGAATTATCTGTTTTGTTCCGTGGAATGACTACACTTATAGTAGAAATAGTGCTCAAACTAAGGTTTGATTTATTTCGATTTTATTGAAACTATAATCAAATTTAATGTAATGCCTCTACAAACTGGGCCTTTTATTTATTAGACTGAAAATCTAGTTATAATAGCATACGTATCTTTCGATCGGTAACGAAGAAAAACATATGCCAAGGATTATGTAAGAGTAGGAAACCTTAAAATGTTAGTTGTCGCCCATTATGTCTGATCATTATTCATTTTCCTTATAGCTTTTTCATATTTCTTATATTTTATTATATTACTAGAATAGAAAAAATAATGTATATTGAATTTCCAAAATGTAAATTGTATTTCCTTTGCAAAAGCTACACAATATATAGGCAATGTGTGGAACTATATATAAAAGTTATGAATGTCATTATCAATCTTTTTAGTTACTGTTGTTGCTATTGGCTATCTTTCATCTGAACTAATCGTATAGACATGTAGTACATATATCCAATAATGGGATCTGTCCATGAATTCATGAGTTTAAGCATTTTACAGTCAGCCCTGCTCAAGATGCATTGCACGATGTTATTACGTTGAACACGGATGTTTTGATAAGGGTACGTTGTCACATCTTGTAAATATGTATAGCTAGGTGAATGACTAATTTGGTACTAAATTATTTCACGGAGGGAGAAATCACCCGAGATAAAGTCTGGATATGGCGATATAGTGCACGGATACCTCCCTCAACTGCAGTCAATGTCTGTTAAATTATACAGAATATATCTATGTTCGTGTTCGCACAAATTCTCAAGAATTTGTCTGGGTGTATTTCCGAAAAGTTTATTTGCTATCTTTTAATTTCAGTCGTTACAGTTCGAGCGAAATATATACATATGATCTGTATAGGGTTATTTCAGTGGAGCGGAAATTGCCGATGATTTTTATTTACAATAAATATCTTATCATCAGCGAAATCATTTAAAAAAAAACGTAGCAATGAGAAAGGAACAAAAAGTTCAATCTTCAGCTGTGATGAGCATGAACTACTTGACCAACAATGAACATGAATAAGTCAAAAACACAAAAGAGTCCTAATTCGATGCATAATTGTTTGGTTTGTTGTTGTTGTTTTTGTAATAGTTTTTGTCATTGTTGTTTTTTGATGTAGTTTTTTGTTTTGTTTTATTTGATTGTTTTTTGGTAACTTTTCATTTTTCATTACTTAAACCATATTCAAAAAATTATTAAGGCGAGGGGCGGATCAAAGATTTCAGGTTAGTGTTCATTGTCAAGCGAAACGAGCCAAAATACGATTGGATGTAGATATCGTGAAAAATTAGGATTTCATGCATATAAAATTATCTTCCCCATATTGTTTTTTCTTTGGGGGGGGGGAATGGGCCTTCGCCTTTGCACCTTTGATCCGCGCCTGAATGCATTACCTCACATATTATGTAGTGTGTTGCGACTCATTAATCTGCTTAAATATGTTTATTCAAAAATAATACTCATAACTTTATTCTACACTTTAGTAGGAGATCAGCCTGCTAAAATTAAGCGCATTTGTATTTAGTTACTCGCATGCGGACACTTAGCAATCAGAAAGATCTAGGTTTGAAAACAAGAAATTTGAATTATTTTCGGACAAAAATGCAATGTATAGGAAGCTGGTGATTTAAACCAATACACGTGCACATGTAGTATTTATAGGAAAGAAGCAACAGTAAATAAAACCAAACTCAAAAAAAAAAAAAAAAAAAAAAAAAAATAGTGTAAGAAAACAGAATAGTTTTTACTTTGAAAACGCCAAAAATTATTATATAATTACGTACAGGTTGATAAATGACTAATTCTAGACTATAACCAAATAGGTATGACTTAAGTTAATCATGTATTTTACATTTATTATCGCAGTGGCGGAGCCGGAAGGGGTCCGATGTTTGGAAACTTTTTTTATTCGAAAAGTTTATGCAAAATTAGGACAAAAAAAGCTTTTTATACCCTTGCATCCCGCTTATTCTCCCGTCTACCCTCATTTTTTAACCACGAGATTTGCTTATCGGAAGAACTGCAAAGAATATGACATTCAAAATGTTGTGTTAATATTGTTGATCTCTTATAAAGTCATGAACTGTGAAATAGATATGAATATGGTTCACGATTTTTATCTGCACTAATTATTAAGAATATCTCCCGTCGTTCACGGTCTGTCGCATAATGTTCTGTTAGGGCGAGTTTTGTTGAGTTGCGTTCGTTTTCGGCAAGTTCCGTAAAATTTGTGGAAATTTCTATTTAAAGGGCATTTAATGTCGTAGTCATAATTTACCCATTGTTTTTTTCTGCATCTCATCTGTTTATATATGAAAATCAGTCATTACAAAATGAGTGCTTCTGTGTTGAAATCATATTTAATCCCGGAATGGAAGACGGAAAAAAGAACAAAGAGCAAGCGTTTGTATCTGAAGAAAGAATGTTAGGATTTCCCAATCTTTGATGGCTAACTAGAGAAGTTAGAGAGTATCTAGATACAATATATTTTATAAATTTATAAAAGAAGATGATTTGTCCAGACATTTATCAAAAAGGTAAGGTCCAGGTCATCGTGCACTAATTGTCCACATTTTGAACAATTTCAGAGGATACTTTATCAAGGGGTAGTTCTTACCCCCGGAACCCCCCTTTATATCTGGCACTGGTGAACATTTTTCCTTATTGTTTTTTTGACTTATTTTTCTAAACAACTCTAATCATTTGTCGTATTTGTACATTTATCTAAATCATAAAGACCGCCAAAATAATATCTGATCTTGAAATTTCAATACGAATAGCGTCGTATGATTGATCTATATTCGCAGGTTGTATATTTATCAGAGATCATTGAACAAAAAAAATCAAAATTCTTATAAAACGTCAACACAATGTAAAAGAGTTCAAATTATTGAGTAGTTAAGTAATCACATTCTTTGCCAGTATTTCAAACATTTTAGGATATTATGGTTTCGACCAATTGATCATAACATACAGACACCATAGCTGGGTTTTAATTTTTTTTTATAGTTTTCAACAGGTTAAAAATCATCAAAACATGTCAAGTAATTAAAATACAATATTCGGACACATGAACAGTAAAACACCAGTAAATCCAACACACAGAGTGCCTATACGAGAAGTAGTGACAACAAATGTTAAACCCTTAGGTCTAACTTATGCGGTCCACTTTATGTCGGTGAAACAAACGAACGATTAAACAAACGAATGTGCGGTCATCATTCAGGTATTAATACCACCATATTGCTGACAGTATATCAACATATTAATCAAAAAGATCATTCAATCCTCTCAATGAAAGTTCGTATTTTTGAAAAAAAAATTCCATCCGACGAACAGTCCCGTCTTAAGTGAAAACTATAGTAGTGAAAGAGAGGAATACTGGATACGCAGACTACGTACTGCAATACCTTGAGGGTGCAACGACAACATCAGAAGTATAGGAAGCCTTTCAAACCAATATAACAACAGTATGAATGTGATGAATTTAATTGACGATTCCGCAAGATGTCTCCATAAATGGTCTACTTATTTTCACACAAACACCTCCTGGACTCATCAAATTCAAACTAAACTCTATTCTATACCTCTCACTCTGCTACACTTTCTTTACCAAAACCAGTCTAGACACTTCTGTTTCTGAATCTACCTCATCATTATACAGACTTGTTGACATCATTTTGGATATTGGTTTCCACAGACCCTTTAAACCAGTTTTTGTAAAAGGACAAGATGCAAAAAAGTGACTATTTCTTCCACCACCGTTTGTCAATAAAGGTATAGAGGCATTTAATTTTGCTAACATCCTTCATCACAAAAATGTAACCAACAGACAACATTTCAAAGACATACCAATATCGATTCCTTCATATTCCTGTGAAAACGTACTACGTAAGATTCTTTCTAAAAGTTCCAAGTACCATGAACCACGCTCCATAAATTGGAATTATAACTAAAGTTCTTATGGATGCCGAGGAGGACTACGCAAAAAATTGATAAAACGAGAAAAAGAAGACATTGATTCTGTCAGAGTGGATAATGGGCGTGTGGTCTTTAATTTTGAAATGAAAGAAAGTTGTTAGTAGATCAATGAGTGTCAATGCTACATCAGCTTTCAAAGACCCCGATGTATGTTTTCGTACCAGCAGACAAAGCCAAAAACAACATTGTTTTTGTCTGTAAAACGTGTTAAATCAAATGTTTATTATCAGAGGTAGACAAAGAAGATAAAAGCATTTGTAAGACATATAATGCCACTACACTCTCCAACGAAGAGATAGTGGATGACCATAAATCTGTGCTATCCTCTGTGGTCTTTCCACAAAGACAATGATAGTGATTTTCTGTCTATGTACTGGATTCCTAAACACCACAAGAATCCATATAAACGTCGTTACATAGCTGGACCCGCAAAATTTACCACAATACCTCTTTCAAAACGTTTAACTTCTACACTTATTGCTGTCAAAGATGGTCTGTAATGTTACCACAACACTTGTTACTCCCGTATTGTATTAATTCAATGTGGATCCTGAACAATTTGAAAGATCTTTTGGAGACCCTCAATTCAATTTTATTATTAGAATATAATAGCATTAAAACATATGTTTTTTCAACACTGTATTCTTCTATTACTCATATTCTTTAAAAACCCCGATTCAAAAGCATTATACGTCGTTGTTTCTCCAAAAAAGATGGTACACATAGATACAAATATATAGTTCTTGGTGGAGATTCCTCATACTTTGTACAAAATAATTCCAAACCATCTTCCAAATGTACAGAAGAGGATTTTTTTCAAAATGCTGGAATTTTTTATCGACAACGTTTTTCAACAAACGGTCGACATTCAAATGGGAACAAATGATGCTCCTCTACTTTCTAACCTATTCCTTCACTCTTATGAGGCTGACTTTATAGCTGATCTGATCCTAAAAAACATTGTTTAACTAGATCTTCTAATCTCAGTTTCTGCTATATCGTTGGCGTATTATCTTTAAACAATTCTAGTTTCGGGGATTGGATACATCGCATCTACCCCATAGAAATTGCGATTAAGGATACTACAGACATTGAGAAGTCAGTCTCATATCTTGATCTTCACTTAGAGATCGATGGTAAAGGAAAACTATTAACCAATCTTTATGACAAACGTGATGACTTTTCATTCAGAATTATCAACATATCTTTCGTCTGTTGCAACATCACTTCAACACCTGCGTATGGAGTATTCATATAACAAATAATACATTATGCCCGAGCTTACCACAACTATGCAGACTTTTAGTATCGACTTCTTAAAATTAGGGTTCTGAAACAGAGTTATGTTGCAACGAGATTAAAGTCATCACTACAGACGTTTTATGGTCGTCATCATGATTTTTTTCCTCTACCCCGGACTTGAGCTTTTATGAGCAACATGACGGGTGTTTCTGGAAAACCAGGGTACGCTTACCCTACCGGTGCACTTGGTCCATGCTCTCGGTTTTTAATGGAGTCCGAGTTGGTTGCTCATGTACTTTTGTTAATTTGATTGTATTATTTTAGTTACTTTATATTCTTTGTCGTGTTTGTCTGTTTTCCATGTCTGGTCTTTGTCCCTGGATTACATTCTTTTGATTTCGGCTAGAATCTTGGTTCCCTTGATTACTCTTTCACCACGTGACCTCAATATCAATATCAAGCTCAAATTACACCCTACATCATTCCCCCTTTGAGTTAACATAACATTTCTTAATACTTAAGCTAACGCAAACTGCAAGAGAAATATTACCGGAATTTTGGTTCCCTTGATTACTTGACTATAAATTGTTAATAATATAATTTCAAAATGCACTCACATGTCGCTTGTTACTCTCTTAAGTTCTAAGTATCCTAGCACCCTCGAGTTCATCCATGCGAGACATCTAAAACTGCATCATGTACGTATTAGATTCAAGATTGTTTAGAAACTGCACCAAATGTCTAAAATATTTCGGCTTATCTAAATTAAGTTTCATAAAATGCATATTAATAGACATGAATTTTTTTTCATATACTGCATGAATTTTGACATAGTTAAATGTATTTTTTTATTAAGGAATATATATAGATATACGAATTCCTTCTTAAGCCAATCCCAGCTTTTTGAATTATTTTGCCAGAATCCTTTTTTTCTTGTATCATAACCCAAAAACTCATTGCGAGCATTCCAATGCAACTGTTTGACATTTGGGTTTGTATATATGTGATCACCTAGATCATTACAAAATTAGCAATACCAACCTCTCCTAATTTGCTTTCATATACATTTTAGATATTTTCTTTTCAAATCGGACAACAAAGTGTGGTATTTATTTTCAAACAATACATACATTTAGAACTCGTTATAAAAACATGCATTATGAGAGGTTGACTTGATTGGTTCTTATACCTCCTTGAATGAACACATTTGAATAATATTTGAATAGTTCATGTATTTTAAGGGCCATTGTATTTTAATAACAAAGAAAAATGGGTATAGAGTTTTTAATGAAGAAAAAATCAATAATGTTATAGTACTTTAGACTGATGTAAAAGGAAAAAGGGCGACAGACATTTGGCAGCAATCTGTCATGTCGTCTATAGCTACCACTACTAAGTTATATAAGTCTGAATAGAGTACATTGTGTTCTAACTTGTGCTAACTCTGTCTTTACTTTTCTAAATATGTCTAAAAAATACTTGGATTATCTTGACCGAGTCTCACCTTGTCAAACTAATCTCAAGTAGTCTCGACCATGTCTCGACTTGTCTTGACACAGTCTTGACCTGTCTCGACCAAGTTTTCACAAGTCTTAACAAGTCTCGACCAGTCTCAAACAGTCTTACTAGTCTCGACTTAGTCTCACCCAGTCTCGACTAAGTCTTAAACTGTCTCAGCAATTTAATTCAAAGCTCTAAACAACCTTATTAGTCTCGACATGAATTTTTCATCCTTTATAGCATTAGAATGTTTGGAAATTGTCTTAATTTATTTAAAAGTGGGAATGTTTATTGTATTTGAAGTATATTTTTCTGAATAAAGATACTTTTTATTCTAATATCTAAATATTAGATATACCTTTACTTTAACATTTCACGACATATTGTCATTTTGTCAATTTTGTACCTTTAATTTATATTCGTTTTATGTAGTTCCTGTTTACCTTTCAAAAGTGCCTATTGTTCACTTATTCGTTATCGTAATTAACACTTTATTTGAGCTACTTCAAACATATAATATTCTTATTTTTCCTACCCGGTATATATCTAAATAATTGTGGGCCTTGAAATATTGCGTTTTACTTGGGCCGGTAACTTATGAAATAATGAAAATAAAAATGTACTTTTTTTTCAAAAGTTACTTAAAATTACACATTAACTTACACAAATTAACATTCCCACTTTTTTAACAAATTGCATGCATGTATTTAGATAACTTTTAAGTTTTACAATGAACTTAAAAACTGCCATATGAGGGGTAGTATCCCAAACATGCGGGGGTTCCCTAACTTGAGGTCGTGTAACTTGACAGTCGGTATAGGTGAGATTTCCCTGATTTCAACTCTTATGTGAAAGATTTTGCGTGACAATTTTTTCCTCCCCAAAACATATTTTAAAAAAATCTTGTAAAATGCTCATTGTTCTTGTTATGAAACATTTACATTAAACCACTGCGGTAGATCAAAACGTATTGTTTTCCTGATTTAAAAACTCTGCAACTTGTTTTATAATTAAATAATCATGTTGCACCATATGAAGTCGTACGTGTATACCTGTCTGTTAATTGCAAGCCCAGACCTGTGTCAACAGATCCTCGAACCGCGAAAAGATAAAAAGGAGCTGCCCACGCTATCTTTAATTGAGGGAAAATCGTCCCTTGAATTAACTACAAATGAAGTCTGATGCTTGATATAAAATAAATAGCCGACAACAGGGTTGTAGCACAATCGACACAAACCGTCATTCTTTAAAAGAATTATTAAATATAGAAATACTAGTTTCAAGCTCTGAGTCTAATATTACAAGTAAACAAATTTTTAATTAATTATCTCAAATTTGGTTGCATTGTAGAGGTGGGTTTATCACTGAAATATATGCAGTTCTATTTTTATATTTATTCCAATGAGACATCTGTAAAACTTGCATTGTTTTCTCGCCAATTCCGCTTTATTTTTCATTCGATATAAACACATATTCTTTAGACACATGCATTCATAGCCCATGTAACCCAGCGCGCATATTAATTTTGCTTGTGAATTATACATGTACGATACATGTGATGTAAAGGAAATGAGTCTCCGTACCAATAATCACACAATGAAAATAATTAATCGTTAAAGTAATTTGTACGTTTATAGTTGAGCTGTTTAATCTTTAAATAGAAATATTCACGTAAATTTTATACATGTAAAAGTGGAGTAAGGGGAGAGCCTTAAATCTCTATTCAGATCGGAATTTTATCATTTTGTTTTAAATTCGTCGTTACAAGTGTAAGTACATGTGTATAAGGTTTAAATTTTATTCATATTTCTCGTCTTCGATTCACTTGGTCAGTACTAGATTTTATAACAATACTTTGATACCAAAAATGAACGATATATACATGTACAAGTATACCTCTAGTAGTGGAATTACATAAATAATTCCACTCAGTATCTGTATAATGTCACTGAAGACGCAATATACACGCGTGTCACTTATCAACTGTCAGCTAACTACCATGTGTCTAAATACATGTATTTTATGTTAAATTCTAAAAACTTAATTAATTGAGGAATAATAAGCCCCCGACTAAGGTTTTTTTATGATATTGGGACTATCCCAAGAAAGGATCGCCCTAAATTTAGCGATAAAACATACACAGTACCTGTATATTATAAAGATTACTATATAGAGAAACAGTAATACAAATGTTCACATTAACAATTCATCATACATGTACATGTACATACACGAAGTCATTCATATTTTGATACAGGTCAATAACTATACAAATGTCAGAAAAGACATCTTTCACCTCTATACCCCCGCGCTACTGGCTCCTCTCTAACACCAGTAGACACATGTTCGTTTAAAATAAAATCGATCTAAGTATTACACCGAAACTGCTGTCTAAAAAAGAATAGCTTATAAAGCATAGAAACAACCTGCTTACATCTCACATGATTATGATGACTCTGTTTTGTTGTTAACAAATTCAAACATTCGATTTTATAATTCATAGCCAAACTAAAAGGAGTCAATAATTGCATGTTTATATAACATGTATATTGGTAAACATGAAACTGATACAAATTTGCTGCATGCCACTTATCTATTACTAGATTAAAAATTGAAAAAGTTCATAAACCTTTTGTACATTATGTCAAACATGTACATATAACCACAGAGGCTTATTAGCGTCAACTAAACTGTTTTTTATTATATTTTTTTGCGTTATCATGCGAAATTATGCATCTACAACATCAACGCGGAACATCCGCTACAGATTTTGAATACATATCTCGTAATACTTATACAAGTTACATCTTAACAAAAAAAGACAGCCACACATTGTTTTCGATGCAACCGAGAATGTGAACTTCTTTTATTTAGTTGTACGACTAGTTTAAAGCAGGGCCTGTTCGATTGGTAAAGTCGTTCTCGTCCTTTCTGCCAAAAGACGTTAAACCATATCATTAAATGGTCAGGCATTTGAATATTGTTATACCTAATCTTGCAAAGCGAGACTATGTAAAGATGTAGGGTGTCCGTGCTTCCGTCAGTCCATACTAACTTCCTTCCTTATGCAATAGGGGATGCATCTCGCATCTCTCATATCTTCAATTATTTTTTAAAATGCTTAAAACATATTTTGGTGTCACTTCCGACTAAATATAGATGTACTTAAGATATAGACAATTAATTGCAAATTAATTTAAAAAGATAATACTATTATTGACAGGCATGATTTTAACCCATTTCCTTCTCTATATACATCCTTTTATAAACTATAATTTGTTTTTCATAAAAAATGCACACACAACATAAAAAACAAATAAAAGAAGAGAAAAGAAGAATTCTATTATTTTTATGTAATTAATCTATCACACGAACATTATATATCAACATAAATCTGTATAATAATGATACAATATTATCATTTTATACGGTACCATGTTTATCGCTTATGTGATTCAGGTACATGTGTTCATGTAAGTATTGTGATTTCGAGGATCGTAATAAATGACACGTGCCGGGCCGATTGTACGGTATATTGTATATTGTCTGAATAGCGTAAATATTTGTATACAATTTTCTCTGGTATAATGATGAACGTCACATACAGGTACATGTATCTAGCGTTTTCATCTGGTCATGTGTGCACCCAGGACTCATGAGCGGTGTTAAGATGCACCGAATAGCGATTCAGATTCTTGTTAAAAAATAATTTCGGGGCTGAACAGGAGTGTTTAAAAAAGACTGGCTTCAGATGATACTACGAAAGGCTTTTCAAACTATAATCTGCACATTTTTTAGTTCAAAATTTATGAAAGTTATATGTGTATTGTGGTTTCGAGGATTGTAATAAATGCCAAACGCCTGGACCGGTTGCACGGTATATTGTATATTGGCTGTATAGCGTAAATACTAGTATACAATTATCTTTAGTATAATGATGAACGTCACATACAGGTACTTAGAATTTTTTTCTGGTCCTGTGTGCACCCAGTACTCCTGAGCGGTGTTAAGATGCACCGAAAAACGATTCAGATTCTTTTTGATAATAACTTCGGGACTGAATAGGAGTATTTACCAAAGTCGGGCTTCAGAGGTTATACCGAATAGGTTTTCAAGCTATAATCTGCACAATGTTGGCCAATTTTTTACATTTTTTCAGTTGTTACTGATTCAATTTCTCAGCACACTATTGCTGTTTAAATCTAAGAGTATGTAGAATCTGTTATCTACTGTAAATGTTTGTATGCATGCATTGATTTAAATTAGGCAGAGTAAATTCTATTTAATATATTTTTTTATTTGACAGGCAGCGAGGAAACATCAACTTTTTCAATTAAACTATTTATATTTGACTTTCTTTTCAAGTTCTTTCATCCAAACTTTGATGTTTTCCATATCAAAGTATCACTATGAATGTTCTTTCCTATAACCTGAATAATCAAGTAACTGTCTTCATAAAAATTATGCAAAAGGCAGTTCATGCATAAAAGAGATACAGTGGTTTTATCTTTGAATTCTTAAATTAGGACTGTATTCAGTCCTAGATTATTGAATATATGTTATCGAGACAGTTTGAGATTCATTTGAGACTGGTCGAGACTTCTTTAAGACTATTCTTGGCTGGTAAGACTGTTCAAAACTATTCGAGACAGGTTGAGGCTGGTTAAAACTTGGTCGAGACTGGTCAAGACAAGATAAGACAGGTCGGGACTGGGTCAAGACAAGTCGAGACACATTCAAGACTTTTTGAGGCTTGATTGGACATGGTGAGACTCAGTCGAGACAATCCAAGTATTGTTCAGATATATTTAGAGAATTTAAGACAGAGTTATCACAAGGTAGAACAAAATGTACCCTATTCAGACTTATATAACTTAGTAGTGTACAGTCAAGTACGCTACATTTACATAGCTGCTTGATGTCAGTATAACCCTATCATTTCAATTGTGATATTAAATTATTCACTTGCGTTAACTATTTCAATTGTTATTATGATCGTCTTAAGAATATTTCAAAACTTCATTGAGCTACTTTATAGAAGACGAGAACTTTTGTCAGAAGTATCTTTAAAACCTATGGAAATGTGTCATTTGATAAGTAATGTTTTTTTTTTATCATTTTTGAAGGATGAAATTAAAGAAACAGCATGTGTAAGTATTAATTTGATGAAACGTTGATAATTAAACTTTTAATTTAAGAAGAAAGAAATCGGAATTTGATCGACTTAGATGTGCCATAGATATAATCGTTATTAAACGAGACGGACCTATACAAAGAGATCACTTTTCACATCTTTCTTTATCTTGTATATTGAGTGCAACCAATAGCTCAATTAATTTCAAGTGTAGAAATAATCAAATCAATTTCAAATATCCATTATGCACCTTTAACAAATATGGTTGTTTATGGAATCATATCATGAACCATAAAATGCGTCACATTAGATAAAAGCAGGAGCAACCTTTTGATTCCACATGATTGGAAATTTAAATACATATTCACGTATACACCAATCTTTCAATCTAGAAATCCCGTTTTATGTTATCTTCAAATCATGTCAGATTTAAATAGTATAGCAGGTGTAGAATTGCATTACACATATTTAATGCAAATAATGCACTTTAAGGCATTTTTATAAAGGAAGTAAAAACAACTTTGATAGCGTGAAAAATTTTACTTGTAAAGGCAACGAGAAAAATCATTCAAACGAAGAAAAAAAGTAACTTTGAATTGATGGCATAATTTTGCTCTCCTTATGATAGTTTATCCTCCCATAAAACAAGTTAAGGGATTGATTTGTCTTACAGGGAAGTGAACATATCGCACCCGTTTTAATCTTCCTCAGTTGAGACAATGTCAAATCTTTGCAATATATATTTTGATTAACACTCCATTAAACAAAATTTGTCTAGACATTTCATTATCTTCCAATACATGATGTTCATTCAAAATATCTTGCAACATACGTTTACAAGTAGATATTGGACCAGCAATGTATTTTTTGCCCAGGTTTTCATTATCGGAAAAATAGTAATCATAATGAGAAATCATGGCCGCAACAGTCAATGTGAATGACCTTTTCATTTCTGTTGTACGTTTTTAAGGAAAAGCTAAATTTTTACACACTTGATTCTACATGGTATAAGTAATTTGAGTTCATTCAATTATCTGTCCAAATCAAAATTTCACATCCATATTGTCATTATCAGTAGAAAGTGGAAATAATAATATTAAAAAAATATTAAAATTCTTGAAATATTAAATTAAGTATATCATTAACTAAAAATTACTAACTATACTATCATCTCAAAAGTTCATAAAATGACATTTGCAGTATTTTTACCTCCCAGTTTACTCCCTCATGCTGCAAATATTCAACTTCGCTGTGTTGACAGAACCCCTTGGTTGCGATATTATGCAGTGGTGTGATATTTTAAATCGAAATTTTAACCTTCAATATGATTAATTAAACCTCTGTTGCAATGGTTTAATTCCCCTTATATACCACATGCTGTTAAAAAATGAAACCCATGTTACGATATTTCAACCTCCCGGTGTGATAGGTTAACAGTTGCAATACTTTAACTCACTTTTACAATATTTTAACCCCTTGTTACAATAAATATACCCCATCCCCATGAAAGATAACACCATATAGTGATTGTTTACCCACTTGCTGTGATGAATAAACCCCGTGCTGTAATATTTTAACCTCTATGATAAATTTGCCCGAAGGGGTCAATATTTCAAATGATATTAAAAACAAAGTTCCAGTATTACACCCAGGTCAAAATTTCATTGGGTTAAAATATCATTCAACACCGGTGTTCACTTGTATTACTTGTAATATAATGAGATAAGATTGATTTTATGATAATGCTTGCTTTGATAGGTCTATAAATTTCATCGATATCGATAGTCTTCCGTTTTTCACTTGCTCTGCTATTCATTACACAAGTCACATTTTTTTCTTTTCCGAGAAAATGCGGAAAAAAAATTCCACGCCTCTGGTTGTGTTTTTGCAGAGATTAATTCCCTAGTTAAAAAAGTTAAAAAAATTATTTAATTACGACAAAACGTTTTGTTTTCTGTAATAAGTTTTAAATGCAATCCACGGTGTTTATATAATCCAGTAGTCCGACGGTTCAAACTAAATTGACAAGGTTATAAAATGATTGAGTTTATGCATGTACAATGTATTGTGTCATCATTAGTGAAGCTGTCTGTCAGTCTCACTTATACAGGTTGCATTGATACGAAATATGTTCATTGCTAGTTATTTCCACAATTTAAAATAATTCTAAAAACTCTTATTTCTTCTGGTTGTTAAATTCAATTGATATATTAAAATAATAGTTTGTTTCATTTTTCAAATAAGAGGAAGGTTGCAGCGCTGTTTGATAGAATCGTAAGCAAAAAACAAAAGGCAAAGCGTGTACTAAAGGAAATATATGGCAAACTTCGAGGACTATTGGATAATCAGTCCTTTTTCCCACAACTGAGAAATGAATTGATGAATGAGTATGGTGATCTAAATGAATTCCTAGCAAAAGGAGTTGAGGAAATTTCAGATGACTTGTGTCCTATTGTGGTTGCAGGTATTACTTATAAATAATATTTTGTTTCAAGCCTCTGTCGAATTTATAATGCTATCAGTGAAATTTCGCTAACGTTACTTGATTGTGAATCGCCTCGTTTTAACTTTTCCAGTTGTAATATGAGTGGCTGGAACTACTAGTTTTCAGTTAACCATAAAAATCAATGTACTCCCTGATTTTATTTTTATAAACAAGTTGTGGTGAACTACAATTAACTATTGAACCTTACTGTTACTGGTATAAGTAGGATAGCAGAGGTTTAAAAAGTCTTCAAATAACGAAGTTTAATGCAGCGAACTATAATACGGCTATTTATGGTATCATTGTTTAGGAAAACTATTCTACTTTTCAAATTAGAATTGTCGTACAAACGTATTGTGGAAACAAATTTAAACTTTTGCGTGTTGTGAGGGCGCCCTATTTTTCTTCACAAATACCGGTTGTTAAAAGTCAATTTTGATAATGAAAAAGTAATATAATTTTGTTAATGATCTAAGTGTCTTTCAAAGTAAGCATTAAGGATTACATGGAGCTGGATTTTTTAATTGAAAATTGTCATGTAAAAAATATTGACTTAGTATTGCGGACCGTATTTGTGTGCTAATTTTAAGCCAATTTTCGTCAATTGTTTGAAACTCGTGCACGTTCATTGACCACAGTGGGTTTAAATGTATAGATTTGGTAACCAGGTACTTTCTGAATGAACTCTCATTTTTTTTTGTAATGATAAGAAGTATTTTAATTAGTAAACAAAAAGGTCAATATCTGTATAAGCTACCTCTTAAATGCGGAATTTCACGAGCTCCGTGTATAATCTACCGCATATTGTACCTTGTTAATAACTAGTGTGACAAGTCAAAATTACACTCTTGTATTGTTGCATTTTGCTAATGATATGTTGCGTACTATTTATTTAGCTGCGATTATTATCTTTAGTTTGCAAGAAGTCTTCGGTAGATTTTTTTATTCGTGTCATTTTTTTGGATATCCGCTTTTTTTTTCAAGTGACATTTATAATACTCGGACTAATCTTACTATGATACATTTTAATTCCGTATTATAAAAATCAATGTGCATGATATTTCAAATTTCTAACATATTAGAAGCCCCCCTTTTCTCTAAAGTACTTTTTTTGTATCTTGTGAAGAACATGGACTCCATATATTATTTGCAATTGTAGCTGTATAATAAACCGAATCTTATCTCATTATAAAATTTATAAACAAGGAAACAAGGAATTGCAATTTAAAAATTCTCTGCCGCTTATGCATGCAATAACCGAGCGTAATACAGTGGATTCAACTTAATTGCATACCTGTTGATTGCATAGACACTCAAAAAACAAAAACATTTCCCATATTATCATTGTAAAAATCTCTTATTTGCATAACACAAGATAAAAAAAAATTCCTACTAACTGCATAATTTCTTTTCAAACTTTACTAAAAAGTATCTAAATGTGTAAAATTACAATAGTAAATCGTACACTGTAAGTGGAATACCTAAAGTTTCCTAAGAATGTTGTTTTAACAACATTATTTTCTTTTTCTTGTGAATAGACACTAAGACATGAATCTTAATTAAACATGATAAAAGAATATATATTACACTTAAACATTGAAAATACTAAGTAAAATCCCCGGAAAATGATCATTTCTTTTAATTGCATATTCCTGCATAGTTTCTATTTCTGACAAATTAGTTATGCGATTAACAGGAATCCACTGTATACCTAAGCGAACGAACGCTTTAAAAAGCAATAAAAAACCATTGTCAGGTCTATGTCGGTCTGATATCGTAATATTTTTGTTTTACTTGATGCTACATGTAGCAAACCCATTTTGCTTTACCATTAGACTCAAAGGGAACATAAACTGAACACGCAGAGACAAACTAACTAGGAGTTAGATGTGAAGGGTACGGGTTTTATTGCTAGAATGTTCAATACTTTTACTCACTTAACTCTGTTAAAAACCTTTTCTTTCCACACCTGGGTACTATTAGTAACAGTTATGTTTTTTTTATTTGAAAGAAAGTGTTCCACATTAATGGCTAATAAGCCTTTCAAACCGAAATAAATTTGCCACTGACACAAATAATCAAACTCGTCAGAATAAATGTTTTGGCGGTGTAGTATTTGTCGCATTTCATGACCTTTCAAAAACCTGATACTGCAATACAATACAATGAAAGTTTTTTATTTCTTCTTTTGGCTTGAACTGGCATTTCTAAGACGAATATCGTAATACGTTTGTAATATATTCGCTAATATATGTATTAAACAAAAACTAATACGAAATCAATAGGATACAATAATGCACAGCATTGGTATGTGCAATAACATCAAGTTTAACCGATGAAGAAGTGTTATTTTTGCTTTTTTTCTTTGAGTTGCATTTTTGCATTATTGGTATTGTCTTTTGTATATTAATACATGCTTTCAACAAAATGATAGCTTTCGTTGTACCTAGGTCAGCATGAATTATAAGCAGTTTCGCTGATGCTCTTTTGAGTTATTAAGACTCCATTTTGATCACAAATTTTGTCACGAACTGAGACATATATAGATATAAAGATTATATAAAACTTAGACGTACTAAAAAGTTTTACTTAGTATTATATGATTATCTTTGCAAATATACGAAATATTCACAAAATGGACCAATTGGGAACTTGTATTTGCACTAATGGAGAAATGATACTTTCAAATCTGCTACTTAAATAGAAAATTCGATATTTTACTGCAAATGCTAGATATTAAAAATAAATTCAGAATTTTTTTATGGACATATTAACTTTCTAATTTTACATTTCGATACCTCAAAGGTCAAGGTAGGCCTTTCGATTTGAACTGCTAAAATAAGTTTTTGTCATGTTTACCAAAAACTGCTGCGGACGACACTATTTGCTAGTTTTTATTAAATATAGTATTAATCCTTGTAGAAGATGGAATTTAAGCGGTCATACAAAAATGACACATTATTTCTTTGAAAATCATGATTGACATTTGACCCCATTTTGTAAAAGACGTGACCATAATCGATGCGTACCACATAGATATTTCGATAGAGCTTGAAATTAGCTTTCCATCGATATATAATTTAGTCTTATTATATTCCGGTGCATTACATTCTCAAAGATCGATAGTCTGCTATATGACATTCAATAGAATATAAAGATCATGAAAATATGTGTAATTGAAAATAAATCATAAATACATACATGATTCTACTCTAGGAGAAACGAGTGCTGGTAAGAGCAGCTTTGTTAATTTGCTTTTGGGTGTTGATATTCTCCCAAGGTCAGCAGTATCTTGCACTGCTGCAATATGTATGATTCACAACAGCGAAGAAAAGAAAGTGGTGCTTACACAGAGAAATGGTAACAAGCTAGACCTAAATATTAAACAAGACATAAGTCTTGTAGAAATGAAGAAATATATGAAAAAGCATGTGCAAGTTCATTACAGCGAAACTGCAAAGGATAAAATGTATGAGGGGAATGAAATACAGTATGTTGACGTATGGTGGCCAAATGAAAACATCCCAGTAAGTAAAGTATATCCTTAAGACGAGTGTTCGAACCTTTAAAGATTAATTCGGTAATTTAGTGGCCCAAATGCTCGAAAATATATGCTTTCAACTTAAATACAAAAATAGATTAAAAATCTGACACAAAAATACTTTTGTAGACTAATACGTGTCCATCTTTGAATTATACCGAGCCTAATATGATGTGGGTAGCTACCTGTTAGACATAAAGGTGAACTTTGACTCGTTTTCTAAAAAAATAAAAATTTAACAAAAGAACGAAGAACAAATATCTGACAAATATAACGTGAATGATGATAAATTAGGAGATCTAAAGGTAAAAAAGTCAGACTTACGGCCTTGGACGGGGGTATAAGAGTAATCAAGTGAACCAAGGTTATAGCGGTAATCAAAAGAATGTAATCCAGGGATAGAAACCAGACATGGAAAACAGACATACACAACAAAGAACACAAAGTAACTAAATTCATACATACAAAATAACAAAACTAAATGAGCAACTCGGACTCTACTAAAAACTGGGAGCATGGACCAGGTGCACCGGTAGGGTAAGCGTCCTCTGCTTTTCTAGAAACTACCGCCGTGTTGCTCATAAAAAGTCAAGTCCGGGGTAGACAAACGAGGGAAAGAAAACTATGACCCGTTGAATAAATCAGTTTTCATGGTGCTGATGGATACACCATAACGACCCACGAGTTCATGATAACGACCATAAAACATCTGTAGTGATGACTTCAATCTTATAGCAACATAACCCTTTCCAGAAGCCTATTTGTTAGAGCTCTAGCGCGATACAAAAAGTCTGGGTAGTTTCGGCAAGCTCTGGCATAATGTATAAGTTGATGATATGAACACTCCATACGCAGGAGCTGAAGGGATGTTGCCACAGATGAAAGGTCATCACGTTTCATTTGGACGAATGTTGAAACACAAACTATACATGCTTACTTATAAGCTAACTTATACAAATCTTTAAATTTACTCTTTTATACATTTGGAATTTATGGTTTGACCAACACTGCAAAACATAGTTGCAAAGTCATCAGACTAAGTGCAACTCATGGAAAATACTTCTTTCATGAGCTAAGTCAATTGAACAGCAGTTTGCAATTGATATTAAACCAATCTTTTAGTACAAAACACATGATAACATGATGGTCGCGAATATGAATTTCAAAATTTCAAAAAAACGAACTTTGGTTATGCGTTTTGTCTATATTTTCTTCTAACATATTTATTCTTATATGTGTTTGTTAGGATTAATCGTCAATACTAATGATGAAATACATAATTTTGATATAATGGTATAAATGACAACTAAGTTGATGGTTTATCTGTAAGCTTTAAACTTGATTATAGAGCCGATTTAGAAGTAGATTCTACAAATATTCCCTTATTGATTTTGTCTTTCTTGTTATTTCCCGGTTAAATTTTCTTAATTTAGTCATACTGTTCCACACACACTTGTGTTATTTTTTATGTATATGTACTTTATTTGCCTTTTTGTGGGTGGTGCAGTGGTTTGTTCCATAAAGACAAAACTGTTTTTAAATCTTACTAAATGAATTAAAACATATAATGATAACGTCTCAAAACTAATTTTGATAAAATCATATTTTAGAAAGATATTTTGATAGTGGATACGCCAGGAATTGGACCGGATAATCCAAAACTCACTGACAAACTGTTCGACTTTCTACCAAATGCTCTGGCATTTATATATGTCCTGAATTCATCAAATAATGGGGGTGTACAAGAGGACAGGGTAAGCATGTCCAAATTATGTTTATTGCTACTGTTGTTTGTTTTAACATTTTCGTATTATGCTGATGTTCGACTGAGCGCATTCAAAACATACAGATATATTAGGGAAGATATATATGTTTCTAAGGTTGATATATTTACGTGTGAAATTAAATGTGATACTCTCAAACTAAGCAGATATTATCTTTAAAGTTTTCGACACCTTTAAGTCTAAATGAAAATTACATGTATCTTATAGCTTGTGTCATAAGTTATATTTGCAAACCGAAAGGGTTAATCGACTGTACAACTGTAATTACTGTGAGATTTTGCTGTTGGTGAAATGCAGAAAATTCTTTCAAAATGCTTTCCAAAACATGAAATTTGTTATAATAAAGTGTAAAGTTATTGTCCTTATTCCTGTAGAAAATGTAATAAACAATGGACTACATCATTTGATGATTTTTCCAAATTTCAGTTAACACATTTAATAAAGCTTTTACAGTTACGATTAGTTTTTAAAATATCAATTTCGTCCTTTTACATGCTACACCTGTCTCATATTTTGAATGTTTCGTCATTTATCTTTTGATGTTTTCATTTGAATAACAAACACATTCTAAAGCCTAAACATGACATAATGAAAAATATTCGCAAAACCTTTTGCAGTATTTTTTAACAAAATATCTATTTCTCGTTATTATTGTTAGCTTCATGGGCAATAATAATAACAAAAACGTGTTAATTAATTGCATTATTTAACAAATATAATTGCTTTTTGTAATGAGCAGATGAAGATAGAAATAGAAAATATAGGACAATGATTACATATTTCACCTTTTCATCAGATTCTACGGATTCAACGAGAACTCGCTAGAAAAGGTCAAGAAGATAAAACATGTTCTTATTTCGACACGGGAAGAGCTATTTTCATTTGTAACAAGTGGGACCAAATACCTGACGATGAAGAACCTGATGAGATATTCCAGATCATTTCAAATAAATTGAAAGAAAACTGGTACGGGTTCAATCCAGAAAAACTGTTCAAGCTAAGTGTCAGTAAGGTAAGTTATTGTTTTGCTTCAATAATGCATATATATATTGTTATGAATTTAGAATGCTTGAATGTTAGAATTGGTCTCAGTATTGTATTCTTTGCCCCACAGGCTTCTATAGTACACCTTAAAATTTCATGATTTTCAAAAAATGGACTAGGAGTTTTACTCTAATACTTGACCATGTTTTCCCATTAAGGAAATGTCAAAAATAATTTTTAGACAATTTTAGAAAAAAAGGCACGAACTTTTGTACACCAGGACATGTGGAACTAAAATAAACTTTTTCTACTTTCACTTTTATTTGAGTTCATAAAATAGACCCCTTGTCTGAAGCATTACTTTCATAAAAATCCTGTTTTTCCTTAAAAAAAGCAAGTTTTCTTTGTCATTCTTGATATTTACCCTGTACTTTTGATGAAGAATGATAATCATTTGCAAAGAAACAAAAACATGAAAAGGCAAAAAGAAAGCGCACCACATTTTTTAGCCTCCATGTTTTGAAGTGTACCCGCTCGGAAATATGTAATACAAGACTGATACCAAAATAGTTACCAATCATGTATTTGTAAAGTTATTATGATTAAATACCCATTGTACCAATGTAAATAGGTTTTTCCTCAGTTTTGAAATAGATAAATTTTATACTCCAACCCACGTGCTTCAATTTCATTTTCTTGATGTTTTAACAGCAGACAGTTATTGAAAATAACAGATTGTTTAATCTGCTAATGTTCAATGGTTGTTACTAATGTCAAAATTTGTACTAACTTTATATATTTTTTTATTTTGTGTAAGCAACAACGATTAATTTTTACTGGTCCTAATCACTTGGCGAAATTACTGAATAAATTTGCATGAAACTTAAGATGAGTGTTTCTAAGAGTATCCTGCACAAACTGACCGTTTACATTTTTGATCAGTTGATGAACATGGCCGCCCTTACTAAAAATAGAGCATGAGCAGACAGCAGATTTTTACATATATATCCATAACTTCAAGCCAGATTCTGCCACAAGAGTAAAAATATTCAGCATGATGAGATCTCTCTGTGGTCAACCTTGGTAAACAATTGTTGAACCATGTTGGAGTTATTGCCCTTTTTGGACTTTTTGCTGTTTTTGATGTTATTACTATCAAAAATCCTCTCCTCAGAAACTACTATACAGAATGCAATGAAAATTGGTATTCTTGATTTTTAGGGTATCCTAAACAAAATGGCCGTTTGGACTTTTGATCGTGTAAAAACATGGCCGCCGTTACTAAAAAAAATCGTAGTCAGATAGTAGTTCTTTGCATATATGTTTTAGGTTTAGCCAATATTGCTGAAATGATCCCTATTATAAGGCCTGTAAAAGTCTCCAAGGGATCAAAGTTGTCAGATGACTCCATTTAAGAGTTATTGCCTTTGAAAGAAGAAATATGACTTTTACAGTTTTAAGCCAATATATTGAAAACTGTGATAGGCAGAATGAAACTTTCAATTACTGAAATGATTCTTATAATGCCTACAAAGTTGTCAGATGATTCCGTGTAAGAGTTCATTGCTCTTGAAATACAAACAAATATGTTTTTGAGCTGTTTTCAGCCAATATCTTGAAAATAATAAAAGATAAAACGACATTTTCAGTTGAAGAAGTGATCCTTATGAAAAGTTCTACCAAAGGATTCATGGAGTCAAAATTGTCCACCAACTTCTTGTTAGAGAGTAATCAAGGGAACCAAGATTATAGCGGTAATAAAAAAAATGTAATCCAGGGACAAAGACCAGACATGGAAAACAGACACAACAAAGAACATAAAGTAACTAAAATCATACATACAAAGTAACAAAAGCAAATGAGCAACTCGGACTGCACTAAAAACTGGGAGCATGGACCAGGTGCACCGGTAGGGTAAGCGTCCTCTGCTTTTCTAGAAACACCCGCCGAGTTGCTCATTAAAGTCCGGGATAGACAAACGAGGGAAAGAAAACTATGACCCGTTGAATAAATCAGTTTTCATGGTGCTGATGGATACACCATAACGATCCACGAGTTCATGATAACGACCATAAAACATCTGTAGTGATGACTTCAATCTTGTAGCAACATAACCCTTTTCCAGAAGCCTATTTGTTAGAGCTCTAGCGCGATACAAAAAGTCTGCGTAGTTTCGGCAAGCTCTGGCATAACGTATGAGTTGATGATATGGACACTCCATACGCAGGAGCCGAAGGGATGTTGCCACAGATGAAAGGAAAGTTGACAATTCTGAATTAAAAGTCATCACGTTTGTCGTAAAATTTGGTCAATAGTTTTCCTTTACTATCGATTTCTAAGTGTAGGTCAAGATATGAGGCTGACTTCAAAGTGCCTGTAGTATCCTTTATCTCAAGTTCTTTTGGGTAGATGCGATGTATCAAATCCCCGAAATTAGGATTGTTTAAAGATAATACGTCATCTACTACTCTTGAAAGCCAAACATTTAATTAGGTGAGGGATTCAGGCTCCTGGGAGCCCCTTGTTATATAATTTCAACATTTTGTTCTGCTGTTATATCTGTCATATTTTTAAAGGAAATGGCAAACAGTACATCGGAGAAAAGAATAACTCCTGAATTTAGTGCAGTTTTAGATGCAATACAGAACATGGTTCCAGCCACTATAGAGGAGAAACTAACACGTCATATAAAGTATTTTAAAAATTATATGAATTAATATCTTAATTCTTTGACAAGAAAATAGATAAAAAAAATGAAGAAAAAAAGAAAAAAACTAATTCTCATTAATTTGTGGCTCCCATGTCCGGAAGTGTCATGGGGTATATAACAATAATTTTCCCTTTGTCCACATACCTTGGCCTTACTTTCTCCACTAATAATGTCCTAGAATGTTTCGTATTACGTCCTGTTAAAATAAAATAACAAAATGATTTTGAATCGTTTTACAACTATGACATGGTAAACAAATCAGTCTGTCTTCATGGTGCAGATTGAGTTCATGAAGCCTAATTGTAAGAAGTCAACCGAGGTATAAAAGCAAATGTTTGGTTGTTCTTTCCGGCGGACTCCAACTAAAATTCGAACGCAGAAAATCTAGAACGTGAACATTAGCACGTGATGTAATTGTATAGCGATTTTTGATAGGACAACCTCGTTCGACATCTGGAAAGACAGCAGAGGATCTGCAACGAAATATATATTAAGCCAAGCAAAGTAAAATACACGTATAATGGGATGTGAAAACTTGACCATCTTGCTTGTAAAAAACTATATAAATGTAGAGATATTGTATGAATGGCTAGGATCCACGCAGGTTGTTGATACGAAGATGCATAGAAATATGTAGTCAAATTTTGGCTACATCTGAACTCTAGAATTAATGAAAGAGTGCATATTCGCGATGAAAATTTAGTCGCTCCCTCAGCGGGATTTGAACCCCTTCTATACTCTGACATTCATGGCAAAACAACCTGCACTACGTCCAACGCTCTAGATCCCTCGGTCAACCAGGCTTAATGCCAATATACTTTCATTAACATGTAGATGCTTACGCGTAAATAATCTAGATCGTGAATATTAGTACATAATGTAATTGTGTATCACTTTCGATAGAATACCTCTGACACTTAAAATTGTTGAAATGATTAGGTCTGCTTCTACGACAGTCTAATTGGTGAGAAATTGTATTAGTAGTATTACCCTGAATAATATAAAACAAATGAAAAGTTTTTTAATATTTGGCAAACCATAAAAGATAGAAGGAAATGTTCAGGTTTAAAAAATCTACTGTTAAAATGCCCAGTATATATTTATAAGTTTCAGCTTATTATGATAATGCCATATGACTGTTGTCATATTTACTTAGATTTTATTTTCAATTTTACTGACCGTCAAAAAATTAATATCGTACTAAATTGAAACTACTCATATATGTACTTATATTAAAAACAACCTTATTTTAGGAAACAACACAATTTCCTACATAGCGCTCAAAAATATTTGACAGGAAGAATTAGATTTACAATGAAGACAAAAGACGAAAAAATAGAAATGATTGCAAGCATGAAGGAAAAAATTACACAGATTGAAAAAGAAACTCAACAGGTCAGAATAACAAAATTACATACTGTTATATAGAAAAAAATAAAAACAACAAGTTATTAAGGTATTATCACGAGTTTAAACTAAAAAGCAGTTTGTTTAAAAGACTTTGAAACGACGGAGTACAAGACACAGTTTGTCTTAAGATCGGTTTGAAAACTCGTTGTTATTAATTTTGGAAAGTATTATTTTTGTTTTGATTTTAAGTATTGTACGAAAAATATGTCGTATTAAACAGCATGATGTGATTTATTTCATCGCATTCATTCAACCGCTACTCCACTTATAAAGTGTATCCCCAATATTTGCAATTGTCGCAAATGAAATTTTTCCTTATTTCAATCAATTTATGATAAACAATATTTTTCCCAAAAGAAAGTATTCAACCAATATTGTATTTTGTATACATGTAACTGTGGTCATATAAGACGAAAACGATTTCATTTTAATATATGATGCAGTTTCAAAGTTCTGGTGACACTTAGTGCCTCGATACAAAAACTACAATTTGAATAAACACAATGTTATTTTTTGTCATTTTCTTAAATTTGTTGTTGAGTCAATTAATACAATGTTTTTTCCCATATCGCAAACAGAAAGATTAAAATGTTAAGTCTGTATGTTCCGTTCTGTTCCTAAGCCTTTCCTAAGCAGATCTTTAGCGTCGAACAATACAATATTCTAAGTTGTATCTTATCAAGTTCAGACAAGAAAAAGCACAATTTTGAAATCAAATTTTCTACTTGGCATATCTATGTAACATCGTTACAATTTGTGTACGTTTCCACATAATGGCTGATGTTAATTTTACTATGGTACTGATCTTCTTGTATTTGTTTTGTTTATTATTGTTCTCTTTTTTTCTTTTTTTATCTTTCTGCTGCCCAATTTGCCCACTGATGATTAAATGGTATCACGACAAAATTGTGACCATCTTTTGCAATCTGAGATTAGACTTTAGACTATATGCAAGCGATAAGTCATGACATGTCCCATTGCCTACTTCAGGAATTATTGGATATGGTACCTATATTTACAGGGTTAGTGGTATTAAGTCAAATACTTTAAAGCAGAGCAGATTAAGAATGGATGGGAAAGACCTTGAACAATTGACCTTTTAATTGTTGTATATCGATTTTTATAGGAGGGTTTTTTTTGTTATTGTGAAAGTCATTTGGAGTTCACACACACACACTTGTAACAGCGATAATTTGACTGACAAGAAATATATAGGAATGGAGGGAAAAATTTTTATGGAAAATATCAACTGTAAATGATAAAAAGTATTTTATATATTATACATTTCATATATTTTGATAATGAAATTAAATAATTTTATAATATATTTGCAAATTTATGTCGGAAAAATTGAAAAAGAATAATTGAATAAGAAAAAAACAATTATTTCCTGAAATATCAAAACAAAACAGTTAAAAATAGATTTGTTTCCAAGTGGCAAGGAAGCCATTTCGTTTCTTAATTTAACAAGTTCATTTATTTAAAAGGGGCAAGCCACATCTAAACATTCAAATTGACAATATCAAGAGCCTGATTTGCATAACGAAATTTCTTTTTTTTTCTTATAATAACACGAAAACGAAAAACAATATTTGTTATATTTTGAATCATTTGAAAAACATAATAAAAAGTTAATGTGCCTCTAATGCGTTTTCGTAGTTATTTCTTTGACATCTGACTTTAGTAAAGATTTGGGGAATATCTCACCTTTCTTACATTAAAAGCAAATAAAATGGTTGTATAATTATTCAAGCTACATGTATCACTAATTTATTTATTACCAGAAAATGGCATCATAGTACTCGTTTCAGTTTGCTCATATTTTATTATAATGTTTGAACTTTCTAACAGCAAATCACAGTAATCCTAGTCCCTTGGTGTTTGTATTTGTGTCTGTGTTGGATTTGCGTTGTTTCTACGATCAAGAACCTATTTATTTTTTTGTTAAAATGATAGTTTCGGCTAAATACTGATACGAGGATCATCCTTTTTTTTTTTAAAATAGTATATTGGTGTCAGAAAGAAAGTAGTTTACACGATTTGAGCTCCTAGACTTCGTAGAAACCGTTTTAGATCCTTGAGACCATAAGAATGTTTCACGTGCATTGTATTGGTAAATGCGAAAGAAAAATAATATAAATATTACGTATTTCCAAATAGTCGGATAGATTCGCATCAAAGTCCGAGCGAGTTAAAATTTCAACCAATAAATCTTAAAACTTTCTGTTGTCAAATGACGAAAATACCGGTATAGTTGTGTTTTCTACAGATTCACATTTTGAGTGTTTATATAATATATTCGATGACCACTTTATCGACGGGACTTTAAAATGTTGCTCGAAATATAAATTGTAACCACTTTCGTTTTTTAAGGGAGTTCATATTGATTGTGCTTTATATTTTTTTTTTATTTTTTCCAATTGTTTTTTTTTTAATTTATTTATTTTATTTTGGTTTTACCTCTTGTTTTCTTTACCATCAGTTATATTTGTTATCAGTAGTAAATCGAGTAGAACAATTATATCATGTTACGTATATCATGTAATATTTCTTAATGAAGGGCTTTCTTTTTTGGGTTTAGTCATAATTCCATGCAAAGCTTAATAAGGGGCTTTTTTAACTCCCTGGTTCAATTCAGTTTACCCAATTAAACATAAAATACATGTATTTAAACATCCTACTACTAATAACTACATTTTCAAGAATAAGTTAAGCAGACAGTATATGCTGTGTTTATTTGGTCGCTGTTTTCGTGATTGTATTTAGTCATCAAAAGCATTCAAAGGGTAACTTTTAATGTAAAACAGTTCCGAAGTAATATTGTTTATATTGTTATAAAATCAAATTTTATTCATAAAACTTCCTATTTTCATTGAACTTTGGTAACTTGCACTTGATAAAAAGGAGGGTTGACATCAAGCGACGCAGATCAAAATATAATGTTGTGTCTTGTTGTTTATATTGCTTATGATAGTCATTGTGTGAGAAGCTGTGCTGTTCATTTTAGCTACATTTTAATAGTATTCTTAAGATGATGTTTACTTTTTAATCATTAGGGAATTGATTTCCATGACAACACACTGATAACATACTATAGTCTATTGCATGCTCTCTCCCATTTGATTCATTGGCATTACACTTACCAAATGGGAGCTAGCTTCCTCAATTTAAATGCGAGCTAGTCTTCCTTATGTAAATACTTAGTTTTATAGTTACGCTTGTAATAAAGGATTGAAAGAAAACGAATAGGATTCCGAGTAGAATGTTGATTTAAAGGTCTCCCCTTTCAAACCTATATTGAGTGACCATGCAATGAAGAAAAAACTCGTGGTCAATTTAAACAAACTTGTGGTACATGCCTATTAAACCAATAGAATACACTACATACATAATGTACGCATAGGAATTATTTAATCACACTCATCGTTTGACGTACTCCCAGAAAGTAAGCATGGGAAAACGCTCTCGAACCCACGTAGGGGCTGGAATCAGGCCAACCGCTACTGACAGAGTTCTTCGTTAATCTATCCCAAAGGTTGGGTTCTTCCAGCTACAACCATCGGTATCTACTTGCAGCCAGATATACTAACAGAATCAACTTAAAATAGCGTGAGTGAGAGACCCAAAAATGTATTCAAGACCGTCATAATAGTAGTAATTTAATCATAGTAAGCTACTCCACAATACTGAATAACACTGGAAATTACCAGGGCATTTCATTTAAAGCTTGTCGACGAGTCCCTTTTGGGGAATTTCCGGATTCCAAAATATTTTAACAAACATGTTTTAAATACGATCTCTTATGCAATTACAGTCTGATTGATTCACCTAATACATAATAAGTTTGTAAAAGGTGCACAGGAGATGTACGTACCAAGAAATATTTTAGAATCTATAGTAAAATATTGTGCAGCAGAAAAGACCTATAAGGAAATATTCATTGCAAGAACTTTAAGATTAACAAAATGACATTATAACAGTGGTCAAAATAGATTCGAATCCTATGGTATAGCTTGGACACTATATCAATACGTTTGAAGAAATTCTAGCCTATATATCTGAGCAAATATATATTTATATGTAACCAATCTTTGAACAGAAAAAGATTTATTATCAGAATAATCTCTTTCAAGTCATTTTTTTAATGGTTTAGGATATGCAAAATAAGCTGGCAAACTCAATTTTCATATTTGCAATTGATCAATTTAACAAAATGTTACATTGTAGCAGACGAATTTTCGGTGTTACATGTACGACTAATTAATGTATATAAGTTATATTGGTGGTCAAAGGGAGATAACCAAATTGATATTTCCGTATACAGAAACATACTGAACCAAATTTTATTCACTAGTTAATTTAAATGGACAACTGAACATAATGTAGACTTTACTGACAACACTTAACGCGAATTGAATAAATACAAATTTAACCGCCACCAAAATAAACTGACATACGGTAGTCAACGAGGTTTGAAACCAGCCTTTATACTTATCTTCAACATGTAGTTGGTATGGTCCAATGATTTATGATAATTTTTTATTATTTTAATTTAATTTGTTCTCACTTGTAATATGACGGGTGTCACTTGTAGTGCAGAAGATGCACACCCTTCCGGAGCATTTGGTGCCACTTTCGTTTTTTAAGGGAGTTCATATTGCTACTGCTTTATTTTTATTTTTGTTTTTATTTATTTGTATTTTATTTGTATTTTTATTTATTTATTTTTTTTAAAATTTTTATCTTATTTTTTTTTTGGTTTTACCTCTTGTTTTCTTTATCTTCAGTTCTATTTGTTATGTTTTGTTCGGTTTGCAACATTATGTATGCGGATTCTCTTTGATTTTTTTGTTTTCATTTTCATGCTATGTATGTATATTTGATTTCTCTCCTTGATGACGCTTTGTTTTTATGCCCATATTTAGTCGGTCGGAAGAGCAAAAGAGACTTCATGAATATTTGTCATAACATCTTCATATAGCATGCTATTTGTTTCTTACTAAAACTTGCATCTCACCTGTACATCGTGCACACCTTCTTGAACTTTGAAGATAGTGTCGATTTTTTTGTAAATCACAAAACATGAAACACTTGCTTTGCACTGGATAAAACAGTGCTACTTTCGGATTTCAGATTCTTTACTTGTTACTTAGTTGACTTTAAGCATTCTTTTCCTACAAATTGCAAAGAAAATATCGGATACCGTTTAGCGGGTAGTTATCGCGGGCGCCACTTTTAACCTATTTTCATAGTCATAGTTTTCCTTTCCTCGTTTGTCTACCCCGGACTTGACTTTTATGAGCAACTCGGCGGGTGTTTCTAGAAAAGCAGAGGACGCTTACCCTACCGGTGCACCTGGTCCATGCTCCCAGTTTTTAGTGGAGTCCAAGTTGCTCATTTGCTTTTGTTACTTTGTATGTATGATTTTAGTTACTTTATGTTCTTTGTTGTGTATGTCTGTTTTCTATGTCTGGTCTTTGTCCCTTGATTACATTCTTTTGATTACCGCTATAACCTTGGTTCCCTTGATTACTCCTTCACTGTCTGCCTAAATTGCAAAACTTAACAGCTACCAAAATAAACAATCAAAGAGGATTTAAAACCTGTCGTCTTTGTGGTCAGAATCCTCGTACGTCCGTCAAGCCCTTCACAAAATTAAAGTTTCGATTTTTTTCCACACCCAGTCGCAACGTAAATATACTTGTTTTCATTAATTAAGAATATATAAGACAATGTTATTCCTTTTGTTATATTTAATTTTACTCATATTCATAATTGATATAAGGTCGATATGAAAAAAATTTGCTAGGACATAAATAATAACAAGTACAAAATTACAACATAAATCTTCAATATGAATTGAATATGTAAGATATAAGAATAGAGATGTTTAAATGGCGGTTTTTAAAACAAAAGACTATTTAAAGATATCAAACATAGAATGTTTATTAATGTCCTTTTTTTTTAGAGATATTCAACATTAATTGATGACGCCTCAACAAAATGTGATGAGGTAGCAAGGAGATTACATGCAAGAATCAATGAACCCAGCGTTAAAGATAATATGTTTAATTGGAGTCCTGAAAATCTTCCCGACGGATCCTTCTTTTTTAACGTACAAACAAATGTTGATCAAATAATACAAGATGCTATTACTAGAGAAATAAAAGAACATATTGAGTCTAAGGAAATTGAATTCCTTAAAAACTTCATTAATCTCCTTTTTAATGAACAATTCTACAAAATTACCAAGGAAGTCGATGAAATGGAAGCGGTTTTTATCGGAGATAGTTATAAAAATCTTCCTTTTGTCCAAACAGATTTAAAGACAAATACAGCGCCATACCAGGTTCTGCTTAGTGTTTTTTCTTTTATTTTTCTTTCATTTAATGAGTATCACATGTTAGAAAATGCGATCGTTCAATACAGAAAAATTTCTTTATACAAGCAAAACAAAGTGAAATATGCAAGAGAAAGGGCTGAAACATTATTAAACAAAATAACGGTCGAGTTTCTCATTGAACAGATGAAAAGATCTTTTTTGAAAAACATTCAGTTAAGTGTTAACCATTTCTTTAACCAAATCCTACCAGCAAGGCTGGAGAGTGCTAAAAGTTTGGTCAAAATCCTTGAACAAGATATCACAAAACCAATTGAAGTACGTAGACATTGTCACTATGTTGAAAGTCTTGTTAAACCCATCTATGGGCAAATCTTGTTTGTGTATATGGATGTATTTGGTGAAGGTATGATTGACCCAAACGACTTAACTGATATCAAGGAGCAGGGAAAAGGGCTTACCGCAACAATTAACCTGGGGAGTTTTAGTGTCACTTGTGCTTTCAAGAAAGTTCCAATCGATGACAACAGTAGTATAGGATGGTCATATCTTGCAGATATAACTTCTTTCAGGTAAGGTACACACAATGAATTTGTGGTATTAAGTTTAGGTATGCCATATACTTTACGAATATGAACTATATAATATTCGTTAAAGTTTGAAATTCATACTTCGAGATTGATATTCAATTAGTAGTAATATATTTTAGTTTTCGGCAATAACATCTATTCCTGATATTAGAGGGAACATTTATAAACGTTTGTTAAACTAAATATTTCTTTTCACAATTAAGGAATTGTCAGCCCAAAAATCTGCGGAAAGTGTATGGAGTTAGTGTCCTAGAACAATCGAATCTTAGCAGACAATTGAATGTCTTCGTAGAAAATATGGAAAAGGATCTTTTCACTGAAGCGATTTTGAACAAGATGAAATGGGATGACATCGCTCGATATTTACTGGATGCTCTCGATGGACTCTCGTTTCTTCACAAGAATGGCTTAGTTCACCAACAAGTACAATTAGAATCAATACTGGTAGGTAAATCTTTATTGCATAATATATTTCTCCTCAAGTAAGAATAATAAAATTCCGTACTTACCAGTAGTTAACAACAGTGCTCGATACGGTTTATTTGATTTTCATATTTTCAATGCCCAATCGCCTTATGTATTATTTCCTGTCGTCAAAGTCCCACTGTCTTATTCCCAGATAATCGCAAATAAATATAACTTAACATATAAACGATTCAGTTCTAAAGCTGCTCTTTAACTGGTCTAAATCTGTCAAAAAATCTTCACAAGGAAAATAGGATTATCATATTATTTTGGTATAAATACACAAATCATCAGATTCTCACACTTAATTATGTGAATAAGAGACCAGCCCTCAATTATACATATCATTAATTTAGTATCAAATAAGACAAATAAATTAACAAAAGAAAATATAAATACACAGACAGTCAATATTGCCTGCATTGCAATAACTTAATGCGCAGCTTTACTGTTATTACAAGATTTATTATTATAAAATTATACAAATTATACCAACAAAAAATGAAACCTCGGCTATCATGAAAACTTGAAGTGTGAACCAAGGGGTTAAACATCGTTTGGATTAGTAAAAAAACACAAACCATTCAACACTCATTTGATTGATTAGACATCTAAGTATCAATTACTACGTTGATGCTTTTCATATGAAATTGCTCCTCTAGGCTCAAAGCAAACCTTATGTTGTGCTAGGATGAATCTGATACTCGATTAGTTTATTTGTGTGCATCGAGACAGTTTCATATTTCCCGCAAATATACATTTCCGCGAACTTCTGTCATTCCTGGACGTAACATTGTTGTTTTCAATATATGGCGTGTGAAATTTATTAGTAACATGATCTGAGTCAGTAACTCGTTTACCTACGAGCTGGATTTTCTTTCAAAGTTATTATATTTTAATCATTGATATTCATTGTGAATCCGTTCTGTTTACTTCCAAAACTACAATTTACGTCCTTGACCTTGTTAACCGAATATAGTAATTTGGGGTTGCGAACGGAATGTTGAGTAAAAAGACACTATTAAATGATTGTTAGTTTTTGGAAAGGCGTTCGTTGTTACGTGGTTATTACAATCAGCTGATTGAATCCTGTACAGTCTCTAGGTAAATTTGCATATACTAGCATGCACTGTCCCTCCAACCTTTAGATATCTATTTGAAGCATATTGTGTGGATTGTTTGATATTTAATTGAATTTAATTCTATTATTGGCATATCTGATTTGCCAAATAAATTGACATTTATCTACTTCTACTGGTTCCTTGAATTATTGCCCACAATATTACATTGAGCACTAAACCATACATCATCAAACGGCGTGATTTTACATAAAAAGTGTGCCTATTCCAACAATGATTAATTAAGCAGTTGATTACATTTTGAATGTATTTGCTTGATTTATACAACATACTTGTCAGTCCACCATAGATCTATTGATCTATATAGTATGGGTCAAAAGTGACCTGTCTTTCAACATTTAGTACTTTTTGTCGCAGGCCTCATTTTCTGTGTGACTTATTACATTTGTATGATTGTGGATTTCCTGACAGATCTATTATGACTTTCTATAAATGGTTCATGTTATATTAAAACAACGCGTTAATAAAGAAATCAAGAAATAGACTGTGCTATAGCGATACATATGAGATCTCTCTGTATTATGTTTCGATAATATGACGTTCAACGGACAATTTTCATCTGTTTTTTTTTCTCACTCTGTTAACATTGCGAATATTTGTAGGATTGTTATAATGCGTCGTTTGTATTGGAAGATTAATTCTTAATTTGAATACCATTTTGAAAATAGACCACATGCCGTCTTAAATATTGAATTTAACTCATTGTTTTAGACGACTTTATGCTTGTATGAAGTGTTATTTATTTTTTATGGGTAACAATGCAAATAGTATTTTTCATATCTTGTATCTTGTGATACTAAAATCCCCCCCCCAAAAAAAAAAAATACCGCATTGAATTAAACGGTTAAGTAAAAACAAATATCATATAAATTCATAACATTATAGTAGTTTTATAACTACGGCCTTTCTATAATGAAAATTTAACCCATAGACCATCGTATAGATTAAAGCTGAAAAATCTAGTGTTGTCATTTCAAGTTACTGCAGGCGTTCTTTTAGTTGTATATTGAAGAATTATCAAAACTTCAATAATTTCAATAAGAAATGGAAAGCATTTTCTTTTATTTTTCACATGGTAAATATACACATGCAATCTACAGAAACAATAATAAAGTGTTATGCAGCAAATGAATATAAGAAATAAATTCATGTTGTCCATAATGTAAATACCTAATTACTGACTGTTAAGTGAACTCCCTAGTATGAAAACAATTCACCTGGTCTGTAATGAACCTTCTGATTGAAATACTTTAAATGCCATATTAACAAAATTCAACAATTTGATTTCAGATAAAAAACGGTGAAGCAAAGCTTGCTGAATTAGAAGAAAATTATCAGGGAACTTGTATGAACAAAACAAAGCAAATTATACAAGTACCAGAGGTGTTTGATGCAACTGAAATTGGATATGAGTCTGATATTTTCCAATTCGGATTTGTTATGTGGGAATGCTGGTATAATAAAAGAGCTTTTGATGAATCAGGAGTGTCAGGTGGAATATCTGGAGATATATCACTTTTAGTTTTGGAGGGACACAGACCTAAGTTTGATATTCCACTTCCCCCCAGTGTGCTAATGGACACAATAAAGCGATGCTGGGAAAACGACCCGATCCCGCGTCCATCTGCTGAAAAAGTCAAGTCTGTTATTTCGAAGTTGATGGCGCAACAACTTAAGTACGTATAAATGCGATGATCGTTGTTACTTTTGAATTCTGTAGGATAAATATATATTTCAGTGTTTTCAAATGGATTTTTAATTTTATTTTTTTTATATTCAAACATTGTCATATTGGATCAAAGCTAACATGCTGCTAGGTGCAAATTTGGGGATCTAGACCAATTACTATTGAACAAATACAGAGTAAACGATTATTATTTTTAAGAAAAAAAATCACCGTATTAAGTGTAACAAATGATTTATTTAATTGTTTAATTTTACCTAAAAACAAACTAAACTTGTAGGTAAAATAAAATTGTTTTTATTTAAAAAAAATCATTTAACCAAACGCTTGTGGTGTGTTGATTCATGTTATCAGAATTCCCCAAAGCTACGATTGCAACAATGTCTGCTACAATTCGGGCGAAAAGTTTCAACATTTATGTTTAAGCTACATAACTTGTCAATGTTTATATTCCCTTACACAAAACAGTTTAAATTCAAAGCAAAAGGACAACGTTCTTCAGTGTACACAAATTTTAGAGATGAAAAAAATCTGGAATACTGTACATACACATGTATGTAGCAGGTAATGCCTCTATAAATCCTTTCCACATAGGCAATAACAACATACCCTTTTCAGTTGATTGGTGGAAAAGTCCATCAACATGTTGAAAAGTCGTCATTTGTTGTGAATCTTACTTACGTAATGATTTTTTTTGTAATTTAAAAAAAAAGGAATTTTTCATATTTTCACTTCAAAATTTAACCAAACGAACAAATTATTTTGTACCGTCAAATTGACATGTTATCTTAACAATTAGAATAGGAAACTTCCCATATTGTAACAACTTACTGGAAATTACTATAGTGTTGACGATATTCAGACCATATGACTATTCCTACATTACTTTAATGACATTGACTTTCCTTTTATGGTATATTTGGAATTTTTCACGAGATTTAATGTGAGGAGAGGGTATTTTGAATTGAGGAGTAGGGATATATGTTTATTATGTATTATTTTTATCTGCAACATTAAGAAAAAAAGCAAGAGAGAAGCCGTCCTTTAAATAAACTTTATATCAATGGATGATATATTACATCGTATTACTTAATCATCCTTATTACAGGAGTTACTAACATTTTATCTCCTAAATGAATATATAAAAAAGAGACAACAGAAACATCTTCTTCTGCCTTACATGTAGATTTATTTCTATACATGAATAATACAGAAGTTTTGAAAACCGAAATTATATGAAAGATAAGATAATTGGTTTTTTTCAACTTGTAAACTGCTACTTTTTAATGACGACATTAATACTTCTCTAGATTTTGTCATCACACATTTTTTTTATATTGGCATATTTACAGTATTTTATAATAAAAATTAGAACTATACATTTGAACATTGCTTTACAAATGGTAATATCGTCTTATTACATGAACAGCTTTTTTACCTTTCAACTCAATTTTTTCAGGGAAAACCCGTTGGATTAAGGAAATGTGAGACTATCTTGACTGTCGGACTTTAAACCGCTCAACAACATAGTGCAAACAAACATCCTGCGGCTGAGCTAGCTTTTTGCAGGCCATGGCTGTTGCAGTCATGGAAGAAAATGTTTTTAACAAGCAAATCACCTGAAGCGTAAACTGACCACATAACATGAACGATAGTCATAATCGAAAAAGCTAGTCAAAAGAAATATTTGCATCCACATTCTTTTGCTATTACATGTGGATTCATTTTTGTTTATAATCATATGAACACAAGTGTTTTTCATTTATGGTAGGAACAGATAAGACATCCACTATAGTACGTTGAATATATCGATATTATTTTGTTTGTTTGAATAATATATAAGTTGTGTAGTCCATGGCATTATTAACTTATCTAGACAGAATACCCTTGTATCTTTGCTATAATCTAGTGTTCGACATCGTTATAAAATTAAGAAAAAAAAATGAATAAAATCAAATTTGTTGCATGTATCAGGTATCAGGTATCTGTTATTGGAATTTGCTGTAGTTTGAAAGCTTTCTGTCCTTATACGGCGATTTTTTGCATTTTGCACGGATAGAGTTAAGCAGATTGCTCTACTATCTAGTAAGAAAAACAGGTCATGTTGCCGACATTTATCGGGACGTTGAGGATAACGTACTCATTACCTTTTGTGTAGATCGTGTATAGACAATATTTATGATGTTCACATGTTCTTGCAGAACAAGATTTTGGCAAGTTAGACAAATATGATAATCCAAGGACCTATACCTGTCCTTATGGATTATGCAACGCGCAAAAATATTTTATAGTTTTCCTTTTCCGTTCGGCTACCCCGACCTGACGTTTATGAGCAACGCGGCGGGTATTTCTAGAAAAGCCGAGGACGTCTACCCAACCGGTGCACGTGGTCCATGATCCCAGTGTTTAGAGCAATCCGAGTTGCTCATTTATTTTTGTTACTTTGTATTTGTTATTTGGTTATTTTAAGTTTTTTTTTGTTTTTTGTTTTCGTTGTTTTTTGTGTGTTTGTCTGTTTTCAATGTCCGGTCTTTGTCACTGGATTTCATTCTTTATGTTTTGTGCTTGACTTTTGGTTCCCTTGATTACTCTTATAGAAGCCCTTTTTAATGAACGTTTTTATAGTTGAACATTAAAAAAATATTGTCCTTTTTTTAGAGGTCAAACATGCAAAATGCTTTAAATATTTCACCACAAAGATATATAAAACATACGTTTTTGGAAAAAGACAACAAAAGATTGCTTTTTTCAAATCTCATTGACAAGTTCTATGATTTGGATGTTTTTTTTTTGTTTCATTTCCAAGTATTAATTCATTAATTCATGTAGTGTGCTGTGTACACAATTAACTTCACTAAATTGTAATTTGTTGAACCTTATCATATATACAATGTTGTGCTTTTGATGATGTACAATGACTAAGCAAGCTGATTTTATATCTTTGATTTGCTTTTTTAAGCAGAGTGATATTTGATGATTTATATGTACCATGCTTAAGCAATTTGTGTTTGATATAACATATTAAAGAAGTTCATGTTTGCTGTTGGTTAACTATATGTTAGCAACCTTAAGCACTACTATCGATACTTTTTATCTTAAAAAATGAAACTTGATTTCTGATATAACAATTGAATGTGATATAGTATTTGTGAAGATGCGTGAGATAATAATCAAGGGCGAAAATAAAAAAAAAATATTCCCTGGATATAGATGAGACAGGGATCACAGATCCATAAAACAAAGAACATGGAACACACAAAGACACGTTTAAGGAGTATTTCGACTCCACCTGAAAAAAAAGGTGGGGAAAGCAACCTCTATAATCAGCAACTCAGCCTCCACTTAAGAAAAACAGGTGGAGTAAGCATCCTCCGCCTTTCTGATCGCTACTCTAATGGTACGTAAATATTTATATTTGTATTCAAACGACGAATTGTTTGACTGCGTTATTGCAGGTGCATTACAATGTTATCATATGTTTTGTTTTGGCCAATAGAAAGATGTGAGATATTTTCGACACTGCACAATTTATCTGTGTTTTGCAATCTTAGTTAAGACATTTACTTTCAATAAAATTGCAACACAAAAATTATTTATCGATTCATGTTTCAGACATCAAATACACTTAAAATGTTTATCTATTTTTCAGTCTTCTTGTGCATCAAGGTTATACAATTGACATTTTTCGATGTTTTGTAATAAGACTGATTTGATATTTTAGGTTTGAATCTTTCAAAACGTTTTTAAAGGAACGTACCGGTTTTAACTCCCAGATACGGGGGTCACCAAGGGTTATTTCAACTTTTGTGATGGCAAGCATCGCATTGTTTGAGGTAAGAACATTAGGTAAATAACAATAATGAAAAGTACTTCGTTTAACTGAAACAACAAATTGTAAGAAACAAATACTAACAGGTCTGTTTTTTAAGTTCTCCTTTGACTTGTCAGTTCTTTAGAAAGGTTATTTAAGATTTTAAAAAAGAAGCAGTAAGCCTTTATCTTGAGATGTATTTAATCAAAACGTTGATGTGGCTATGTACTAGATATTACACATTTCTTGTGCAGCAAAATTGTATTGTAGAATTTTAATAGACATATGCAAAAAATTATAATACAGTTTATCGTTATCTTTAACGATATATAACGATCTATATCTAAATGGTCAAAAAAGTGTTTTGTTTTTTTTCATGTAAACAAGTTCTCTTTTTCATTATGAAAACTGTGTTTTTTGTAAAATTTTTCTTTCCAAACATGTTTTAAGATTCAATTTTTTTTTTGAATATTAAAAATTTTAAGATATTAAAAGTGCATATTAAAATATGAATTTGAAAGATTCCATAAAACGTTGTTCTTAGGAATAATATAATGAGACTGGGTATGGTGTATATGCCAAAGAGACAATTATCTCACTGGGAGGAAAATATCAGCCCAAAACCTTCCTAGGGTCTTCAATGAATAACGAGGAAACCCTCATACTACAAGGAACGCTGCAACTGGTCACACAACATCATTACACATAGGTACAGCGAATGAGTATTTTACATCGATATAAGCATAATAAAGACGAATTCAAATCTTTTTTTCGAAATGTCGTTTTGGGATTTCATCTGTTCAATTTGATATAAGTAAACAAATGTTTATAAAGGAGTTTGTTTCAGTTTGGAGTACAGGAAGTGGTATTGTTTACCTCACTAAGGTCTACCTTGGTTAATATTCCGAATCAACTGTACAACACATCATTTGAACCCTTTATACAACACATTACTACCTACATAACTGTAGTAGATGGCAAGTATGATATTTTAAAGATTTTTTGTTTTTGCACACAGTTACTACATATAACAGTTAAAAAAGGGAAAAAAATATGCATACTTTGACCTCATTACTTTTATATGTCCAAAAAGAACAGACCAGACTATTTCCGAACCCATTAGACCATGCTGACAACTTGCAAATCAATTAAAAGCATAGCAAAGATTTTTACCCCTTTATAAAACAAATGGTAAATACTAGATGTTTAAATATTGGTATTAACAATGCACACAAGTCCGGTTGTGAACAAAAATCCTCTATACTAATAATAGCCCTTTAGACCAGCCGGTCAGTGGAGCTATAAGGTATAATTTTCTCTGATCGAGTGACACGCCCTTATAATTGTAACTAAGTACGAGATGTATAGTATAGTGTTGTTGATCAGTGTATCCATTTGAGTAGACAAAATTCTTAGACGTATATATAATTTAAGTTCACTTGACTTGCACCGTTAATTTTTCCGCTAACATACAATTAAACGATACTTTGATGAACTGGCTTCTATAACTGTACTTAGTTTTAATCCCAATTCAATCTAACATATTACAGCCTATCTGGCCTGAACTGTAAATACACGATATTCCTCGCTTAATTCAATGTTATGGATAGATATGCGTCAAATATTTAATATAAGAAAAAATCAAAGCAATTAACTAAGAGATACGTAAGACAATTCCTCACAAAGTATGTTCGAGGTATTATAATGTATCGTTATGTTTTATCCTAAAATTTAGGTATAAGATAATGAAAGATATCTTCTGATTACATAACCGTGAAAATTACCTACTAAAAGTGCTAAGTCTTTTAAAATGACAAATTTTAGCATGCACTTTGCCGCCTGGGTTTTATAGTATATGTTGTTGTGCAGAAAATGTAGTTTGTTTTGTCTAAAGGAAACATGCTTCATATGAATATGTAAATGATTAATGTATTTTTATTTAAGTGGGATTTTACATCTCTATCACAATATCCAGTATTTTAATAGCATTGCACATACTGGTCATATATGCAAACTATCGGAAAGATCTAGAGAAAATGCACAGGGGAGATTACTCCTTCTTGCCAGTTAAAATGAGAAAAACAATGAATGATCAATTTGTTGTAAGTATTATTTACTTAACTTCTTATATATGACTTATCTTCAAAACAGGCCGGTTTAGGTATAAAACTGGAAGGCAAAATGTGGTGGTTATCTTCTATGATATTGATCTTCCGTATTCAGTTCTTCTGAAAAGATCTTCAACCAGTCATGTTAACAGATTATCCTTTGAGCCCAAATCAAAATTCGATCAGAATTTAAAGAGAATTTTTAACCAATTGGACCTTTGGAATCTTCTACAAGCTCAGACGTATCCTAAATCGCAAATACAAATGCTCAGAAATAGTGTTATCTCTGTATACATTAAAATTCTTAAATGTATAATCTGTTTACATGATTTATGAGAAACCAGGCCGATTCTATGATAAGGACGACATAGTGTCAAATTGTTCCCACCCTTTTCCCCATGTTAAATTCAATGCAATTTCAGTAAGAACAGAGATTTGGATGAGCTATAAATCAATTAAATTTTGAACAGATGAAATTGTTAGTTTTTTGTAGTTTCTTGTATCGTTTTATGTATTTAATTTCATTCTCACCATTTCAAAAAGTTACAAACCAGCTTCCGTTTTTAGACAACATTATTGAGTGATTTCAAATATGAAATTTTGGAAACAAAATTAGGCATGTGTCATGCTTACCTGTTTCTTCCATAAATTACAACTGAATGACTTGGTTTCTTCACTTAATGTTGATATAGTTATATAACTAAATATTTACTTTGTTTGATCGAGAAACAAAATACAAAACTGATACATGTATGTACAATTGGCATTTTAAATATTGATGACACTTAGGATGTTAATATAAACCGCACTGTAAAACCTTGTTTAACCCACCATTTTTATCGGCTATATATGTAACAAATCAGGACCACTTGATTGGTTTCCAATTTTCCGTTTTTGTTACCTTCATTTCGTCATTTGTTATAATGAATGTAAACGAACTTTGACTATTGCCTGGAATATATCAGCTCGATAATTTCTAATTATCCATCATTGCTAAAAAAAATCTTTTCTGTTTTACCATTTTAAAGCAAATTTTTCATATAGCAGGTTTTCCATGTAAAACTTAATTTTGTCCCCAATTTTATTTTAGAAATGTTAGAAATGCTATTGGTTACAACCAGAACATCTTATATATACTGAATCCTAGATCAATTTTTCACTGATACAGTCCTTGAACCGATCCGCGCAACAATTTGACAGATCGATGACCGTTGACTGATTGATCGCTGACGGATCGATGACCGATGACCGGTGACCGCAGTTTTGTTATGTCAAATAACGTAAGATCTGTTTTAGATAAAAGAAATGTAAAATAAAAGTATAAATTGATGTTTAAATCTATTACATTATATAAATATACGTGAAATTGACAAAGAAAATAACATAAAAACGTTAAAATATATTGACCGCTCTGTGGTTATGTGATGCGATCATCAGTTAAATGGATCGGTTTGACGGATCGATCACTGACCAGAAACTGATCGGTGATCGATGACCGATCGCAATGTTTGTTGCACGGATCGGTTTAGGTACTGTATAAACTTATTGATTGATTTATCCGTCTTAAAATGGTTTTATTTTTGTTTTAGGCAGCAAGTCTCCGGTATGCTGGGTTCCAAACAGCATCACTAGTTTGGCGTAGGTTTAAGTTTGCGTTTTTGAGTATAAAGATTGTACATGAAATAGCACTTTGCAAGAGTTATTGTTCTTGATTTTATTCGATTTTGTTGATTTTAGTGGTAGATCAATGTATTATTTTCTAAATAGTGCAGAAGTGAATGCAGAATTATTATAAGTATATCATATATAGACTGAAAAAAAACTTTTGTTGGTGGATTTTCCTACACCATATTGTTTCATAAACAATTTAATGGCTACTTTCTTGAAAATATATTGATACACAAAAAAAAAGGAATTTCTTAGATCCTGGTACCATTTCTGCGGTTTTGTGATTATCTTACTGGTATAGATAATACAACTATTCTTAGTTTTGAGGTTCTTCCCAAAAAAAACTTATGGACCCATACATACACTCATCAGAATGTCAATTTATCTATTATTTCAATGCGTACTGAACTGAAAAGTTCCGTACAGTCTTCATACTTTGTATAATTCATAATCATTTTTTATTTTCTCAAAATAATTTCCCTTTTGAAATCAACGCTTTTATGATATTTTCTCTATTGCGTACTATGAATATCACAACTTTCATAATGTTTGTCCAAATACTGAAATTGAGTTATTTTTTCATGCATCATTCTTTGCGATCGACAGTACGATTCTAAATTTTACAATCTTGAGAAACACATACAAAGCGCGAGTTTTTATCATTAATGTTTTTGTCGAGAGGATTGTTTATAGTCTCATAGTTTTTCTTTCCTCTAACCTGGACATGACTAACGAGCAACTCAGTGGATGCTATTGAAAAGCTGAGGACGCTTTCCTAACCGGTGCACTTAGTCCATGCTCTAGTTTCTAGTTCAGTCCGGGTTTCATAGTTCCTTTTGTTTCTATGTGCACGTTTTTGTTTGTTTGTTGGTATTTGTGTGTGTGTGTGTGTTTATTTCATGTTTTTGTTGTGTATGTCATTTTACTTCTTCCTACGTTGTGCTTGGATGATGGTTTGACTACTATCCGAATACTGTTTTTTTTTTTCAGTCAGTACCATTTTTGTCGCAATGATAGAGACACCAATTGTTCTAGCATTCTTTTCCATTTATATTATAGGTTACATCTTGTTCAACTTGAGTATATTTATTATCTGTGGTCTCGTTGCTTACATGGTTGTATTGCCCTTGAAAGGAGATGTTCCATTATACTTCTTCGAATGGGTTTTAGGATTCTTGTAAGTACACCGAATTTTCCTTTTTGGTTGAACTCTTGTAAATTGCATTAATTAATGAATGTTTGTATTGAAGGAATATGTCAAACAGTTCTTTAACCGTTTTTCCTCGAGACAATAAAACATTTTTTGTTGTAATAATTCTTATAATAATACAAAAGCACCAGGTGTAGTATAGGGTAAAAAACATCGAACCTTAAATTTATATTTTGTTCAAGGAATGATATTAGCCTTCGAGAAATATGACCTAAAATACAAATCAGATGTCAATCCTTAGCGCAATGATAGCCATTCTGTTTGGAATTGGACATTGATAATTAAGGAAAAATAACCAATCATTGCTTGACTTCGAACAAACATTTGCTTCAAAAACCACAGCTCATATTCTAGGTTCATGTTCGTGATTGCGCAAATAATTATCAGAGGCCATCGTCTCCTAGCAAAGAAATTCTTTCTACAAGAATACTCTGTAGAAAAGATCCATAGCAAGCTGTCACAGAGGTCATTTAGATGATAGGTAAGGTATGATATGTATATGATGATAAAACATTTTCCATTGTGACAGCAGTCTAAGGAGTATCTATTTCATTGTTGCAAAATACCAAAAATACCATTTTTTGATACATTATGCAAATTGCGGCATTTGGTACATGCGTTTCAAGAAGTCGATTCAAAATAGCGGTACAAGAAAAATAAAATCAAAACAAACCAACAAACAAAATCGAAGATAAAACGGTTTGTAAACAAAAAACACACGGAAAAGTCAACAACAAAAACAAAACATACACACAAAAAACAACAACAAATACGTGAACAAAATAAGACATAACAAACATATAAACAAAAGAACAAACAAACCCCAAATCTATAAGCTTTTAATACTATACTGTCTATAAATATGTTACATGAATTATAAACCTTTGAATCGACCAATGTGTTGTGAGATTGACATCGATTTCTATATAAAGCGTACTCAAAGGAACCAAGATTCTGGTGGAAGTACCATTCTGTCTTAGAATCAGGCGATGGGTGGCACATAATTTTTTTTCTAAAATTAGTCTTTTTGCCTCAAATATATTCAATACATCTAGTTAACTACCGAAAAGCTATTCAAATTTATCCTGAAGTATCTGTGAGGTAGATATTTTTTTTACTGGTTGTGTAAGAAAAAAGTGTGGAAAAATTTCCCGCGTCTTTCCATAGAGTATTTCAACTAAATTCTAAATTTGATCTATTAATATCCTAAAAAGGCAAACATGTTGATGGTTATTTCTGTAGATTTTAAGGTATAAATACTAGCATGAGTCAATACAATCTCTGCATTTTTTTCCTCATTTGCCACACCTTATGCACATTTTGTTTGATTCTTAGACGGAGAAGTACTTAAAAGAATGTTACACTTCTTGAGACGTTAAGGTTTTCCGCACGCACGATACCCAAACGCACGCTAAACGCTCACTAAACGCACGATAAACGAACGCTTCTATCGTGCGTTTAAACTTACCGATAAACGAACGACAAAAACTAATAATATTGACAAATAATGAAGACAGAAAAAAAGGAAAATAGAAATAATGAAATTTTATAAATAAATAATAGTAAAAAAATACATAAATAACAGTTAAATCAAGGAAATGATCAAAGTACAAAAACAAACGAACGCTTCTATCATGCGTTTAAACGAAGGCTCGTATCAAGCGTTTAAACGAACGCTCCTATCGTGCTTTATCGTGCGTTTAAACAAACGCCAAACGATGTGTAAACGTACGATAAACGATGCATGAACGCCAAAATGAGAAATGTTAACTATTCAAGGCGTGTATCATAGGAAAAGACCAGATATGGAAAACACGCACACATAACAATGAACTTAAAATCACTCACATTATACGTACAACACAACAAAAGTAAATAAGCCACTCAGACTCCAATAAAAATTTGAGAGAATGAACCAGTTGTACCGGTATGGTAAGCTTCATCTCTATTTCTAGAAACACCTGCCGAACTGCTCATAAAAATCCTAGTCTAGTTTAGATGAAATAGGAAAGGGAAACTGTGACACGTTAAACAAATAAGTTTTCATGGTGCAGTAGATACACCGTAACGATCCACGATTCATGATGACGACCATAAAATTTATTTAGTGGTAACTTCAATCTGGTAGCAACACAACCCTGATGAAGATGCCCAATTGTTTGATGTCTTGGGCGTTACAAAACGTCAGCGTTATTATGGCAAGCTCCGGCATGAGTTAAAAATTAGCAATAACAAAGAATTGTTTTGATTAAGAAACAACCTTAAGATCTCATAACATCTTACAGAATTATTCAGACCCTTATATATTAACCTTATCTTCCTTTTATTAGTTTGATCCAATAGAGGAAGTAAAGTGAATAGAGTCGTTATAAACAATTGTAGATGGCACATGTTACATATAGTTAACGTAGTCATGTCAGTTATGTTAAAAAAAAATAACATTGCAAATTATTCGATGATTTCGTATAGTATAATAATTGAGTTGTCACCTCAGCGTTTTTATTAAGCTCTGCAATGCACGAATAAAAGAGTTGATTTTTTTCTACAGGCGATGACGCTGACTTTTTTCTCATTTTTCTACCATGTCATCATTGGATTTATAGCTGTTCTCCGCCGAACATTGATTGGTTTAATAATAAGTTTGATTGCTTTGGCTAGAACTGATAAGTGCATGTTACCAGTTGGGTTTAAAAAGTTTGATAAAGGTATCTTGATGTAAATGTGTAAAATGGAATTTAAGCCGTAGTATTGAAATATATCGAAAATGATCATAACATCCCATAACGTCACTCTCAAAACTGTAAAGAACGAGGCACTATTCACACAATATTGCATTTTACCTGCTCATATCTAACTTTGTTTTATCAATTTTTTACTCGGGCATATGCCAAATCATACTAAACGTAAGATACTAGTACTCTGCAGTAAATCAAAAACCATCTTTGGATATTTTTTCTATTTCTAAACTTCTGCAACGGAATGAAATTAGTTTGTATCAAAGAAGTAACAGGTTAGTTCAATAAGATGTGTGATATCAATTGCATTTTCTTTTTCAAATTTGACGATTACCCTACAGGTGCACCTGGTTCGTGCTCCTAGTTTATAATTGGAGTCCGAGTTGCTTATTTACTTTTGATTCTTTGTCTGTATTATTTTAGTTACGTTATGTTCTTTGTTGTGTTTGTCTGTTGTCCATGTATGGGCTTTGTCCCTGGATTACATTCTTTTGATTTCGGCTAGAATCTTGATTCCCATGATTACTCATACCAAACAATTTTCACCAAAATCTGATCGTCGGTTATCAAATGGTTCCTGGAACAAACACACGTAGGCCAAAATTAACTGGAAGTCACTAAACATTTGTTGGTACTACTATATTCATTCCATTTTATGCAAACTAGATAATTAGACAGAAAAAAATGCATTACTACAGATGTCTGGTTTATCAGGTCATAAATTCATTCAGAACTGAAAAACAAATAAACATGTATGTTACTTCTAAGATATTCTAAGAATAACAACAAATAACCTGTATGTCTTTTTCTAAACAAAGGACAGATTTTGGGGTCTGGTTTTCTTGTCATATAATTTGTTATCGGTTATAACCATTTATTAAGTTCGATTGACTTTGTATATAAATGATAAATAAGTGCATCAACTTTTGTTTTTGAAGTTCTGTTAACTAATGGGAATGCGTTTTGGTTTTGATTTGTGATAATACTCCTATTTCAGGTTTTGATTTGTAATAATACTCCTATTTCAGGTTTTGATTTGTGATAATACTCCTATTTCAGGTTTTGATTTATGATAATACTTCTATTTCGGGTTTTGATTTGTAATAATACTCCTATTTCAGGTTTTGATTTGTGATAATACTCCTATTTCAGGTTTTGATTTATGATAATACTTCTATTTCGGGTTTTGATTTGTAATAATACTCCTATTTCAGGTTTTGATTTGTGATAATACTTCTATTTCAGGTTTTGATTTGTGATAATATTCCTATTTCAGGTTTTGATTTGTAATAATACTCCTATTTCAGGTTTTGATTTGTAATAATATTCCTATTTCAGGTTTTGATTTGTAATAATACTCCTATTTCAGGTTTTGATTTGTGATAATATTCCTATTTCAGGTTTTGATTTGTAATAATACTCCTATTTCAGGTTTTGATTTGTGATAATACTCCTATTTCAGGTTTTGATTTATGATAATACTTCTATTTCGGGTTTTGATTTGTAATAATACTCCTATTTCAGGTTTTGATTTGTGATAATACTCCTATTTCAGGTTTTGATTTATGATAATACTTCTATTTCGGGTTTTGATTTGTAATAATACTCCTATTTCAGGTTTTGATTTGTGATAATACTTCTATTTCAGGTTTTGATTTGTGATAATATTCCTATTTCAGGTTTTGATTTGTGATAATACTTCTATTTCAGGTTTTGATTTGTGGTAATATTCCTATTTCAGGTTTTGATTTGTGATAATACTTCTATTTCAGGTTTTGATTTGTAATAATACTCCTATTTCAGGTTTTGATTTGTGATAATACTCCTATTTCAGGTTTTGATTTGTGTTAATACTCCTATTTCAGGTTTTGATTTGTGGTAATACTCCTATTTCAGGTAACTCGACATATATTGGTGTGATATTGGTAGAACTTCATCATCGAAACCCCATCGTTGCTGTTTTCTGTGATATATTGTTATCCAAGGAAAGTCCGATCAACGTTCTTCCACGGCCAACTACACCAGGCAGTGATGAAACGGCAAACCAAAGACATCGACGAATTCAGCGTCGGTGGCAGAAAGTCTATACAATATTGCGGAATCCGTCTGTCAGACCAGGCTTTTATAATTTTGAAGTGAGGCAAAACGCTGGATCAAAGTTGTATGCTACCTCCTTGGAAGAAATCCAAGTTTCAATGTAGTTAATAAACCAAACAACCCTATGGGAGGAGAAATTTTATACTAGTAAGACTTCTTTTATATCGGGAAGACAGGATTAAATGTTGAGTTTCTGAGATTTGTTTTTGCACACGTGCAAAGTTATAATAAATAATTTCGTTCAGCAGAAGTCGGAGTTCAAAATTGTACTTGAAATCCACATTATTAGTAATGGGGGAAAAATCTGATTTTTTCCATGATTGAGTGACAAAAATTGTTGGCATCAAATTGTGATTTTACTGTTTTTTTTTCATAATAGTTCCAGTCATCCACCCTCTCAGTATTAAAAGCATCTTTTCTAAGAATAATGTTGAATTCAGATTCATACTACTACATTATAAAGAAACCAATTCTGTCATAATGGTCGACAAAATTTGCCTCCATAGATGTAAATTTGTCAGTTGTAAAACTTTTGATGTAATCACGTTGATCTTTCGGCAGTGTCATGGTCATCTATACTTTTCTTTTATCAAATTATCCATTTATATATAACTCGAAATACATTGATACAATACCAGTAGGACTACACCATAGGAACCGTGTCGTCACTGTTTTCTGTGATACTCTTTTATCTATGAAAACTCCAACTAACGTCCTTCACCAGCCTGCAACACATCATATCAATGAAACGGCTAGCCAAATATATGGAAGGCTTTTGGTGACAATGGCAGAAAGCTTATAAAAGGACTAACAGTCTGTCAGCTAGACCCATACTAAAACTCAGTCATACGCCTGCTCCCCGAATATATAACATTTACAGTGTAAAAATAGTGCGTGATGACTCTGAATATAATAATCATTGTAAATAATATATTGTTCATCGCTTTAGTAGTTTTCATGCAAATAATTGGTGTATTTAACAATCAGCATGTCAATAGTCATATATTTTATGTTTACTGTTTATATTTAGATGCAAATATCTGACGTTTAAGGGTCGTTTAAATTTAAATAGTCATATAAGATACCATATTTTAGTCCGTTTGTCCGTTACACTTTTAAGTAACAAATTTCTAAGGTTCGCTTCCTTTTGTTGGAATACTTTGATATTTGGGATATTGCTTTTCCATGTTGACCGAGACAATGTCTCCTCTGCAAGTTCTCCATTATCTACTCCCTGTACACTGTACTATTTTTTTCTAATTAAAAAGGTTTGTACGCAATTTAGAGAAAGTTTTCTTATCAGCATACTGTGAATGAATGTAGTTGTATCAACTAGAAACGAAAACGTGTTGATATTTATCTTCAATATATGTTATTTTTCGAATGTACTGTTATTTGTCATCACTTCTGCATAGCAATTTAACAAGCTCTCCGCTAAATTGTATTTAACATCATAATGTTATACCACTTATAAGACGTACTGACTTAATATGAATAAGACAACAACCTATAACCGAGCATCACCCTATTGGATTGTCATTCAAAGACGAGATTCTTTAGCCTGTCTAATATCATATAAATAATCGAAAATGGATAGATTTACGATTTTTGCTAGCTAATGAACAGACAAACTGTATATTCTGGAAGAAAGATAGGTTGAATTAAATCCGTTTGTGTTCTTAACTTTTAGTTTCTTTGATTATGTTAAATTACAAGTCAAAAAATTGTTTCCACTTCTCACGAAATCTTGCTTGGCGCATAATTTTCTTTATCACATGAAATAATTTCAGCATGATTATAGTGCATAGAATGCTTGAAGTGGTTAATAACATTACTAACCATTATACACCAAAGCAATATATGTTGAACAAAACGCTTTCCTGTATTATGTAACATTATTAGGAACTCGTGATATAAATTATTATGAAAAATTGAATGTATTGATTTCTACTAGTATATCGTAGTTTAAAGGTAAAGTATATTGTACTAAATTTTATTAATATGATTGTATGTTAAGGTCATGGCATTTCTCGTGCATTTACTTTTCATTTCTCATTTTCAGTTCGTTCTAGTACTAAAGTAATTTCAAGCGCTAAATCATTATCAACAATAGAAGAGATAACAAACAACAACAAAAAACCTGTTTTCTATCAATTCACATCTTATTTTGGTCGTAAACGATAAGAATTCGAAAGTGAAACTAGAATTATACTTCAATTTTCTAGCTAATTTTCTGAATAAAATATATGTGTTTCTATTATCTGACTATACATGAACAAATATCTTATAGGGAGTGTATCATAAGTATGGGTATGGGCTTGAACAGGTCAACAATTATATAATATAAGAGTGTTGTATACATGTATACGTGAAAGTGATAAACCAGAATGACCCAATTATCGAATCAATGAACAAAACACTTAATTCCTGTTACTATAACACTAAAATATGTATGACCTTGATCAGAAACAGTTACTGATTTTATAACTAGTCTTAATTTTTCATTTGATTGTCTCGTTTTTGGGATAAAAATTATATAGATTATACTTGCAATTTGAACCTTGCAAGTAGTTGATTTTAGTGGGGGATAAATGTGTGATTTTCTAAAAAGTGCAGATTTGAATGCAGAAATGTTAACGTTGTGTGAAGGTATAGCATATGTAGATTGAAAAGGTATCGTTTGTTTCGGTGGGTTTATCTTCATAGTGAAACACTTTACCTTTGACGGTGTTTAAATTTAATGTGGACTGGTACTTAAATATATACATATTCACATTTGTAATCATCTGAATACCGAAAAGGTTTTCCGTTTTAAGACATACTGTCTTCTAAGCTAGGCGATGTCAATTTTTGGGTTCTTCTTTCCTATTCTTTATGGCGGCGAGATGATACAAAGAAATATATAGTCCATTTGAGTTTCATCAATCTTCGAAATAAAATTTTCAATAATCATTTTTCAAAGTAATTTATTTTATAAACGCATTTGCTTTTTTTTCTATTTCAAAGGAGAGATTACAAGCTAAAGTTTGTGTTTGTCATTATAATATTTATCATTAGATAGAGAAAGATAGTGATTTGATATTGTTAGGTTGGTAGGGTTTCCACATGCATGTTTCTGATTTTCCCATTTTGCCTGATTCTTACGAAACAAAACTTACACTTAAACCAGCAGCATCCGATCAGCCTGATCGGGGAACACGCGCAATTACGTTTTATTACATAAGGACATGTGGGCTGTACTTAAACAAACAGCTGTGTGTAAAATAAAAACAAATGCGCGTGTGGTTATCTAGAGTAATCAAGGGAACCAAGGTTATAGCGGTAATCAAAATAATGTAATCCAGGGACAAAGACCAGACATGGTAAACAGACATACACAACAAAGAACATAAAGTAACTAAAATCATACATACAAAGTAACAGAAGTTAATGAGCAACTCGGACTCCACCAAAAACTGGGAGCATGGACCAGGTGCACCGGTAGGGTAAGCGTCCTCTGCTTTTCTAGAAACACCCGCCGAGTTGCTCATAAAAAGTCAAGTCCGGGGTAGACAAACGAGGAAAGGAAAACTATGACCCGTTAAATAAATCAGTTTTCATGGTGCTGATGGATACACCATAACGATCCACGAGTTCATGATGACGACCATAAAACTTCTGTAGTGATGACTTCAATCTTGTAGCAACATAACCCTGTTCCAGAAGCCTATTTGTTAGAGTTCTAGCGCGATGCAAAAAGTCTGCGTAGTTTCGGCAAGCTCTGGCATAACATATGAGTTGTGATGTGAACACTCCATACGCAGGAGCCGAAGGGATGTTGCCACAGATGAAAGGAAAGTTGACAATTCTGAATGAAAAGTCATCACGTTTGTCGTAAAGTTTAGTCAATAGTTTTCCTTTACCATCGATTTCTAAGTGTAGGGCAAGATATGAGGCTGACTTCACAGTGTCTGTAGTATCTTTTATCTCAAGTTCTTTTGGATAAATGCGATGTATCAAATCCCCGACATTAGATTGTTTACAGATAACACGTCATCTGTATAGCGGAAACTGAGATTGAAGGACCTAGCCAAACAATATTCTTTCTTTCTGATCAGATCAGCTATTAAGTCAGCCTCATAAGAGTAAAGGAATAGGTCAGCTAGTAAAGGAGCACAATTTGTTCCCATTGGAATGCCGACCGTTTGTCTAGGTAAATATATGCAGACTTTTAGAGTTAATTATTGTTTGCTACAATAGACTTGAATAGAATGCTGTTGTTGGGATGCTTCAATTTCACAAGCTGTAAACAAACAGTCTAAAAATGGAACATCATTATCATCATTTTGGTTCTCAGGATCCAAATTTTGTGTTAATTTATTTCTTATATAAAAAGAAAATACTTATAAATGCATGTCTTTATTTGTTGTTCTATTAGGACTTTCACCACCCATGGCACACTTGATGTCATTGGCCATTTTATATATATAAATATATATATGGTCTTTTATATCAATTGATTCACATGTTAAATTAATTTTTCCATCAGTTGGTTTTGCTTTATCTTTTCTGGCAATATTTCTCTTCTTGACTCTTTTAAAATTATCTTTTGCGTATTTCCTTTTTTCTGGCCGTTGATTATTTTCTATATTTATATTAATATTCTGAAGTCGTAGTGCTTCCATGATGATACATTTATTTTCATTTGTTCAAAATCCCCCCCCCCCAAACTGTGACGGTTACAAATTTCCCACTTAAATATGGGGCCATCAAGGAATTTATAGTTAAGCATTTTATTCATATTAATTGATGTATTTTGTAAGGATTACTATTACCTTTCGAAACATTTTATTTTTGACAGGTATATACCTCCCATCTGATGATTGTTGCAATGTTTTGAGGATTGGGATAATGATTAAAAATCTCTATCCTTCTATAACCTCGGTGTCAAAGGTCATGCATTTTTGTTTCATTAGAGGGGATGATAGGTTTTAATTAAGTCGCCTAATAATGAAAAAAATGATCTGCCGAGAAAATAAAGTTTTACGAACAATGATAAATAAATTTCTAGCAGTGACATGTGGTAATCTTTGGCCAACAAGTAATTCATAGTAAATTGTATAGACACTTTACCCACAGAATACCCCAAAATGCCCATAAAGTTGATTCTGACCCACTTCGTTAAATGATGACAAATAAACTTTGTAAACGTCAGTGAAAATAGAAAATCTGCAGAATGCAAGTGTACTTTCTTTGGCTGTTACTAAAGATTAGTTATAAAATCTCAAAAGCTATGAAAGTGGGCCAAACCATCAGGAAGACATTGAGCATGAAGTAGATTGGGATATGCGTTTGGAATGTTCTTGTACTCAATGCAAAAAGGCAAAGTTGGCTATGTGAAGGGCAAAGGGCTCACATTAGTGCTATTAGGAAAACCAAATAGAAACTATTTTGGAGAATGATACAGAATGAGGAGCCTGGAGTCATGAGCAGTACCTCAGAAAAAAAAGTCGTCGTCTTAATAGAGATAGAGTAGATGACTCAGTAGTGGTTGTGAGGAGAGAGGTTATGCCTATCTGTGTTTCAAATCTTCTGAGAGAACTTTATCAAAATCCTAAGTCAAAGCCAAACATGGGGCACAGATTGTATTGTCAGTGAAGTCACAGTATCTCCTTCTAACACAGTGGAGTCACCATTTGAAAAATTGTCTGTGGTTACTTTTCCAATTTTTAGACCAAGATATATTCAAAGGATCTGCCAGTTTAATAACATTTCAGTAATGGACAGAAAAAAAATATTGATAATTATTGAAATGGATCAATTTTATCACAGTTTTTACTTTGGTGGAGACACAGTGGAGGAGTTACCCTGCAAGTGAATCCACTGTGAGGAGTGGAGGAATTAAAGTTTTGGTTGACAGCCATGAAAAACAAAATTTTTAGTCCGAAAAACAGGGACTACCCGGTATATATACTAAAAATCTGTAATACAAATGTAAGGTCCCTGTCTGAAATTCTTGTAGGTCTATTCATAAATGCGTTACACAGTGCAAACTACATCATAGCAGGGAGTGTATATTAGAGGGAGAACTCACTTGTAATAATCTATATACTGTAGAATACTGCCGTTGCTAATTGGCTGGTTATTAGCCAATTTTCTCAAACTTCTGTGTTGAAAATAGGGTAACTTTGCTAAGGGTATTTGTAAAAACAAGTGGATGGACTTAGATGAGTGATGCCTCAAATTAAACATAAAAGATTAGAGAATTGCACATTTATTTTTTATTTATTCAAAATAAGAGGAATGTAAATATTTCCAAATATTTTTTTAAATATTTTCAAAATTTCAATAAAATGTCTTTTTAGACACATATTAAAGCAAAAAAAAAATCACCTTTTTAAAGGTTCATAAATTACATGTATGATTTGTCATTGAATGTTTGTGAAAAATATTGCATTTATTAAAATGAAATTAATATCAAATGAAAGAGAAAAATCTGCTGAATGGCGATGGATATTTTTAATAAGTTCGCTTTGAATAACAATAAAACGATACATATATATTAATTGGTTACATAAATACATTACATATGAATGAATAGGTGTCAGTTTTTCATTGCCAGAATATAAAAATGGGGTGGGTAAAAATTTTCTGGGCCGCACACCAGTACCCTTTTACCCGTTGAGTTTACCCCCCCCCCTTTTCCGTGAATACATGTAGTTGTCATAATTTTTAAAATCTTTAAATGTTATTTTTTTTATTAAAGAAGGCAATGTTGCTTACATGTATGTGTAGAATACTGAGCATAGAAGAATTTAGCCTTTTAACATAGTTTCAGGGACATGCATGTGATATTTGCATTATTGAAATTACAGCTTCACAGTGTATGATAACCATGACTAAAACGTATCTTGACAGGTAATGTTCTATATTATGACTTTAGCTTGAGATATCAAAATATTGAAAAATGTATTTCTTATGAAATACAAGAAATATTTCTCAACAGGGTCGTTAGGGGTGCGAGATTCAAGGCCGTGCACATTTATCATTTGTAGCTAAAAATATTCATATTATCACTCAAATCAAAGTAAACACTTGAAAGCAAAAGTGAGCAATTTCACTGAGTTTTCTTCTGACACATATCTCAAGAACTTAGAACATTTGTTAACCTGAAACGGCTTTCCATCCATTTACTACCGGTCCATTTTGAACATTGGAAATAACCCCGTACCGGGACCTCGTAAGAATGCAAACTCCAAAGCAGCTCCAGTTCCGTACCGTTGACGTTCCTCCACTAATTCTGGAATGGCAAAAGTAGTGCAGGCATGGAAGAGACCAATGCTCCGGAGGCCTTTGGCATCATGACAATTTGTCCGAGATTGCTCTGACGTCCAACGGCTGATTTGCCAGACTAGCTGGCATTGTTATACAATTTTTATTTGAGAACTGATTTTCCTGTAGATTATGTTACAAGCTGAAACACAAGTAGGACAAGTTATTAATTTCACAGGAAGAGATGTTATCCAAATTTTTTGTTACTTGAAAAAACTGAGGAGAACCAGGGTCGTAGCTGCCTATACGCAAATACGCAGTTACGTACTTTCGGAAAAAGTAACAAAAATAAAAACACACATTTTAAAGATGAAATAAAGGTTTTATGCAATGACTCACTGGGGGCCTTGAGCGAACCCCCCCCCCCCAAAGACCCCTTGCCGTAATTTTGCGTACAATTAAAACAGGCCTAGCTACGCCCCTGAGAACAATTGTACATATGAGACTAATGCATGATTGTTACATGTACTGGTATGATATTATCTCACCTTTTACAATTATGTAAAACAGTTATGATGTCACAATTTTATGTGATTAAGTTAAACATCTAGTAATTTTGAATTCAGCAAATAAATAAATTTTAATTTGACCAACAGATGGACTTAAGGAGCAACCATTTAATTTTTAGAGGGAAAAGGGACGGGGGCTTATAATTAAATTTGGAAAAAGATAGGATGGTAGCTTATGGTAAATAAAATTCAGGATGACCTTTTGTGTAAAAAATCAAATGGTTGCTACGTACATACAATGTAATAAAACACAAACAAAAAATGCTATCAGAGAGCATTTACAATGACAAATACATGTATAAATTCACATCTTTAAGTTATTTTGAATTTGATGTACCAGTACTGTTTTTTAAGACCAAATCAAAGATATGAAAGTTCTTCTGAAGAGGATATTGAAGAGTTCCATAAGAAGAAAAGAAATGACCTACTTGTAACAAGAAAATCTCCTAGGAAACAGAAGTTTTTTAGGAAATTCCCAAGTCCAGAACCACCCAGTCCACCAAAGTCACCATCTCCAGGATCATCAGTTAAGGACTCTAGAACAAATATAATTGATTTGGTTGGGAGTGCAAGAAATGAAGCATCCTCTTCTGGTTTTCAACAAGTTCAAGGTAAATATACATGTACTTACCTACGATGTATATATGCACATAAAATAGTTGGGGTGTAAAAGCTTTTGAACTGTTTGGTGTACTGGTATCTTAAGGTAGATTATACCTTATATTTCAGAGAATTTTTCTCTGTCATCTTGCAAAATGTTACTGAAGTAATGAGTAAATAGAGTTTGAAACTGTCAAAACTTCAGTAATTTAAAAAGAAGTTTCTCACATAAAACTATTTATTCAAGACTTAAATATCTCAAAATTAAGTGTAAAATGAAAATTTAGCACATCGTTTGTTTAAGGTCATCTTTGAGAAAAAGGGAAATCTATATCCGGTTATCCAGTACTAAAAATCTATATTAACTAGTATTTGTAAAAATAGTTTTCAGAATACATGTACATGCACTTGTATCAAAATTTAAAAAACAAGTCATATTGGTTCCTTTGTGTAACTAGTCCACTTTACAATGGAATTGATACGGAATACAAGACTTGTTAACTTTTTATATGACATTTGTCATACCTTTGACCTTTGATTTATCTCCATCAATAAATGCAATTTCAGGGTTAGAAATAAAGCTGTTAACTTGTATGGAGCAGATTAAAACACAAGTGCACCAAAACACCACACTATTACAAAATGTTTTGGCAAGGTTGGACAACAGCAACAGCAGACAACATCTTGCACAAGGATCACCAGACATGGAGGTGACCGAGGAAGATATGCCAACTTTGCGGGTCACCCCAATTGATCAGATCCATCAAGCTGAGGTACAACTTGATGATGAAAAAATCGACAAAAGATTGGTAATTATCTTGAATTAATAGTTTTCTTTTTTGATAAAAAAAACTTATGTATCTAATGAATTTCTGCTTGCCCATTTATCAGGACAGTATTATGGAATATTCAAAAATGGATGCATACATGTACATATAAATATATTTGTACAAATATATCCTTTTAAGATAAAACAATGATTTTTTTTTAAATTTTAAGTTCATTTACTTACTTCCTTAAAACATGTAGTGGAAGCAGGGAATTCCATGTATAAATGGGGTGGTCAAACTCAAGGTTCAATGTTTTTTAATGGCAAATGCATCATATTCACTAGTGTCGATAATACAAAGTTGTCGGTAAATAATGAAGTTGCTTCATTATATTTTGCCTTCTGAGTCCAGTTTCATAAAAAAAAAATCAGTGTTTCTTCAATCTTGGATTTCAAACAACCTGATTGGTATAAGTTTAGAGACCGGACCCTGGGTATTTTGATTATTTCAACCATTTTCTGCCTTTGAAAACACTTTGATATTCTACTGACACAAGGACTTTGAATGTAGAAATTAATATAATGTTTTATTATTTCTATCATTTTTCCAAAAAAGTTTGCATTTTTACAGCAAAAGACAAAATCGTAATACTATAAAATAAGAGAATTTTTTAGGTGTTTTTCGAAATTGGAAGGGAAACGAAACATATACATGTACATTTGAAAATCAAAATACATGTAATTACAATTAAATTTTCAACTAACTGGTAATAGATAAAGTCACAATAATTGATGCATTGCTTTCTTAATGTACAGTTCATGGTTTGACTGAAGGGGGTGCAATTACATGTACATTACAAAAAATGTTGTGTTGGGGGGGAGGGGGAAGATTACAAAAGAAAAAGGGGTCTTGATGCAAACATCATTAGGATTTTGAAATACTACCTAAAAAATGGGAGTGGTCACACACAACCCTTAGTGTACGGGCCAGAATTTATGCCTGCAGAGTTATTTTTTTCCAAATTAGTAGTTTTATTTTGATGAAATGGAAAAGTCTAATAAGACTTACATGTATATAGTATGTAGTTCATTTTTATCTTTTGAAATAATATTACTTAAGAAAATGAATGAATATTTATAGGTTAGACTGCTCAACACCATTGGTGGCAAAGATATTAAGGAGACTGTAAGGAGGCTTATGGCTGCTATGATCAATAACCAATTAGCCATCAAGCTTAACTGGATGGGAAAAGGAAATAAAATGTCCTTTTCCACCTTAAAGCTAAAGAAAGCCCTATTCAGTGAGTATTTTAAATGATTTATAGAAAAACATTAGAACAAAAATAAACATGAGTAAACGGATCTCTTTAAAATCATACCATGGAGAGCAAGGATTTATCTTGGGGGTTGTGACTGTAGCTGTCGAGGAATGAGGGACCAAAAAGAGACAAAAAAAACAAGCATTTTCCTGTTGTTTGGATAATAACATGACGACACATGTATGTGAATGAATGTCTATGAAATTGTACTGTAAGGTGCTATACACCTAAAAGAAGGCCGCTATTGATTTGGGGGTTGTGACTGGAACCATATATGAATAAGGATCTACATTGATACTGGTCAGATTTTCATCTTGTGTGGAATGTTTAATTGCGATTGAATCTGTATCAAGATTGACTGATGTGCCCATACTTGACCCAACTTTTCAGGACTTGAAGTGTGTAGTCTTATCAAGGTGCACCCTTCAAAGTATTTTATTGTCAAATAAGTATAAAAATCTTCTCATCTTTAAAACATTAGTGGATGGATTGTATCAAGCATCGTTTGGTATTTGTCATCTCATATAATAAATCTCAAAAATGTTTTAGGCAATTGACATAAAATGAAGTGCAGCTAACACAAGTCATGCGCTTTAGAAAAAAAACTTATTTTAAAAATAGCTGCACCTAAAAACAATGGAATAAATCAGCGTCATCAATTAAACTTGCAGATTATTACATACATTATGTTGATTGACGAAATGTTTGTGAGAGGCCACTTTACCAATATTTTACAAAATGTAAACATTTATTACATTACTCATATCCTTAAGTTCAAGCATTCAATTCTTTATTCTCTAATTTTTTTAGAGGCAGCACATTTTAACAGGCTATGCTTGGGTGCTACTGACAAGGATATTGAAGATGTGGCAAAAGATTGGCTTCGCTTCGCCAAGGACCAAAGTGGAGGAAGAAAGGGAAGATTGAAAACAAATGACAATGGCAATGAGCAAAATTCTTAAACTGTTCTATTAAAAATATCAGTTTGCATACGCATGAAAAGTTGATTAATAAATACTGAAAGTTTGATCTTGTAAATCTGTCATACAGTGGTTCTGTTACAACTGGGTGAAGATTACAAAGTTTCTTACAAGTGGAATATCACAGCTAGTGTGCTTTTTAAAGGTTTGATATGTTGGCACAACATTGGAACATAATTTGATAAATTAGCACATTGTTTTGTGATATATTGCAAAAAAAGTCGGCCCAACAGTGGCTAATGGTTTGATATGTTGGCAAAAGGTTGGCCTTTAGTTGGCTTTCAATCTAATATATAGACAAAAATTGGCCCAACTCTGGCCAATGGTTAATACGTGAATTATTTACTTGATTAATGTTGGTGTTTAATCTGTAGAAGATTAACATTGTCAGTTCTGTGCTAGTTGATTATCTGGTTTAAACAAATCCATGATGGGCCTACGTAGATCCTATATTTTGGACCCACGTAGAGACTAAACGTTTGGCCAACGTGTGGTCCTTTACGTTGGGCCAACATAAACGACTACATGTTGAGCCAACGTAAGGGACCACATGTTGGGCCAACATAAAGAACTACACGTTGGGCCAACGTAAGGGACTACATGTTGGGCCAACATAGAGACTACACGTTAACATGCCTCGTGATGAACGACTTTGTAAACGTTGTAATATGATGTGTACAGAGAATGAATACCATTTTATGATTTGTCCAGCTTATAAACAGCTTAGACTGAAATATCTACCAAGGTACTATTGTTCATGGTCAAATGTGAATAAATTCATATCATTGTTAAAATGTGCTAGAAAGTGAATTGTTTATAATATTTTTTGAAAGATGCTTGGAATTTATTACATCAGATAATTAACATAATATTGTGATTGAACTCTGCTATGATTTGTCTTAAACTGTCATGCTGTTCATAAATGATTTATGGTATTACTGCTACAGCATTAATGTATTTCTGTAATAAAGTATTTTCTTATCTTATCTTCTCTTATTCAGGGTCGGATCTAGGATTTTAGATGGGGGGGGGGCACATTTAAAATTAAATTTTTGATATATTCTTCTAGGGTAGGTGCAATGTAGATATCTTTTGTGGTAATATTAGCGAGAATTTAAGGTTTCAACCTAAAACAGCATAAATCTACCCCTTAACACCCATGCTTTGCAAATTTTTTTGTGGGGATGGGGGCACGCCCGCCACGCCTCTGCCTGAATCCTTCCCTGTTATTCATGACTACTCTAGCATGTTTTTTTATCACTTATAGAAAATGAATAGAATGTAACACCTTATGTGCCATTCTAACGGTGGCCGGTACAATGTACTTCACGTATATTTTCAGAAAGTCATTGAACTAATAGTGAAACTAAAACTAGATTTAATACGTCATGACAAAGAGAAAGTTGTTATTTTAGTTTACAGAAAATGGTAATATAAAGTCTAGTTCCGCGGATAATATCAAGGTAAAATATTAAATTTTGATTATATTTCTATACTTTGAACACGTTTCCTACTTTTACTGCTTATTTTGACCTTTTTTTTTTGGAATCACAGTGTTCAATATCAATAGATATGTATACTCTGTAAACACAGAGGAGGAAGTGCAAATTTATATCCCATGGCTTTTCCTATCAACTAGTGAAAATTTATATAACATAGTTTCCATAGCAACCCAAGGTTAAACTTAATATGAATAATCACCCTTTGAGCGAATGTTATTTCGATTATAATGTGTTGTCTGATGAATGGTGCAGAGCACTAGACTTATTGCAGGTGATGTTGCCATAGATGACACGAGTTCGAGCCCCGGCGGGTTACGTTCAAGCATTTGCACTAAAAATTCGACAGTTTTAACATTGCATTGCAAAATGTCAGACCCTTATGTAAATTGCTGATGAAAAATTATCGATTAATTAATTGTGTATTGTCCTATACCTATAAGATGATTTTCATGACAAGTCGAATTAATTCCAGTCGATCTTTATATATGTGGGTCTTTGTCAACAAACCAAATAAGATTTTAACCGATTTTGTTTTCATCTTCTGAGAAAATATGAATTGTAAGACACAATGAATAGTAAAGAAATATACAACTGCGGTCAACTATTTTTTTTTTTTTTTTGAAGAATCTAACTAAATAACTAGGCATAACAAATTGTAGTTTCACGAAATTTTACTACTTTTCTTCTACATGCAATCCTAATTTCTCCGTAAAATACACATTTGATATCAATAAGAATTCCAAACTTTAAATTGATGGCATGCATTGGCGTTTACTTAAGGAAAGTAGTTGATAGATAAGGGATACTTCGCAAGTGATTAATATCAAAAGGTTTCTTTCGTTTTATAAATGATAATTTTCATATACTTCAGAAAAATTTCAACACTCGATAGCTGTCCATAAATTTTGGCTAGGTTTTAACATAATTTTTTAAAACTATTTTTATTTATAGATGTTTGGACCACAGGCTAGTGGATTCAGTTTTAATTCAAGTACGACACGACTAGTATTTGGAGAAATTGCTTCCCCAGAGGTAGAAGAAAGCATAATTGAACCATATACTGCACAAATCTCTCCGGAAGAATCCTTAAGAAGACTTTCACTCTTTCACAAACAAGATCTGGCAATTAAAGTGGACGATACTGTACTACATGTCAACAAGGAACAACTAATGACTGAATCACCAGTGTTTAAAGATTTGTTGTCCTCGGCAGAGTACAAGAAAGAAGACAAGGAATTAGACCTAGAGGGGAAAGATCTTAATACAGTAGTCGATTTTCTCCGGTGTACTTTATCGGGAATTGATGAGGCTCTCACGGGTAAATTCCAAGGCAAATTACTTTGTTACATTAAAAATGAAACATGTTTTATTATTTGATATTATCCTCAATAACGATTACCGGTATAAGATAAGATAATATTCGTATTTAAGTATTTTATAGATTTCTTAGTAATTGCACATGTATGTAATATCGTAAATGAATTATAATAACAAAATTAGGAAGGGCGGTAATTGTACTTATTGACCTAAATTTCGGCTGAAAGTACTCATCAAAAGCTGAAATCATTATGTTAATTGTGAGTTTTGAGACTCGAGCCCGTAAGAATTGAGAAAACAAAAAGATTTTCGAAATCTAATGCATCGGAAGAATAAAACTATTGCTTGAAGTGAACCCAAGTTCATAAATTCTGTTGGTTTTTTTGTACGTTTAGGTCACTATCTGGCAAAGAGATGGTGGCCAAGAAACTACTGCATATTTGTTAAATACATTGATTATGACATAGTTTATCATAAAGGAATATATAAATTTGTTTCTTGGGCGCGGAAATTGTTTTCTGAATGCAAATGTATCCAAAAACAGCAAATACAAATGTACCATTCCCTACCGTGTTTTTTTTAAATAGCATCAACATGTGACCAACATTGTAAAGTCTTACAACTGTAATCAAACCACAAAATATTGAACATTTGTACACATGCAGGTATTACTGTATTTTATAAACATTTTTCATTAAAATTGAGTTGGTAGTTTTGGGCTATGCTCATGGTCGTATGTCCGTACGCCTTTGCTAGACTACTAATTGTCTATTTGGTCTAATTTTAGACAAAACAGTCCATGATATACTACCACTAGCAGCAGAGTATAACACAAAACGGAGCTTAGAAAAGGCAGATAATTTTTTAGCAGAAAAATGTAAACAACTTGGAAATGGAATCAGCTCGGCTCAGATCGTTAAGAACATACTACAAGCAGAAAGATACCAGTTAGTCAGTTATCTAGACCAGTGTGTGGATATTGCATCTAAAAAATGCTTTGATAATCTTGTTACACGTCCACAGTTTGAAGAAATAAGTATGGAAACGAGACTAAAGATTTCACTAAAAAGATGGGAAAAAATGGATATAATTTTGAAATCAACTGGTCGTTTTAGGTCTGCGACAGAAACTGCGGATTTTTATAGACCGATTACCCCACCAGTTTTTCGTTCTACCCAAACCGGAAATCCAAATGCTGATTTGTATACAAAACTGGCTCCCTTTATGTCAACGAACTAGTTCTGTTCGTCCTTTGTATCATCTATTCGTAGGACCAGAAATAATGTTATCATTTTTCAATTTTAGCAAATAAATCTACATACCTGTATATGTTTAAAAGAAAATAATGTACATGTATCATTTTTGTACGACTTATTTCTCTTATTCCAATCTTTTCACACAAGGTTAGCTCATATATCGTGTCATGCACGAATCAGCAGTTTATGGTAGACATACAAAACTTTTATTAGCAGTCCGAGATATAGGTCGATCTTGACTTTTGATGTGTTAAAATTATGCAAGTCAATAAGAAAAAAAATACAAAAAATACATATTCTGTAGTAATTTTATAGGTTATAGGTTATAGCGGTAATCGAAATAACGTAATCCAGGGAAAAGGACCAGACATGGAAAACAGACACGCACCACAAAGAACAGGAAGTAACTAAAATAATCATACATACAAAGTAACAAAAGCAAAAGAAAAATATGGAATATCAGTCGTACTGTTAACCCAAAGGAAAACCAACGAAACTCTATGTGTTCGTTGTTCTAGCAGTGACATAAAGTATCACATTTTGTTGAGAGGTTGCGTATTTATGTTTATATCAAAAAAGACAATATTTTTATATGTTATGCAACTCACAGGGAAAAATCAGCGACACTATTTTTTTTTCAATACAATTGACCAAAATTTTCATAGAATCAATGAAATGCATTGAGGTATCCAAAATAATGTGTTCTTGATCATTGGGTCAGTCAGTCGGAATTGATAATATTTGTGTTGAATAAACCAATCTACCTGTGTTGCCCAAAATAAAATCTTAGTACTTTCACTTTATTGTATTTCTGTACCAAGTTTTCAAAAAGTGTTTTGCGAATAAACTGAACAACCAAGACACGTTTTGCCACTGGTATCATATTTAGTGTCAGCACAAAAGTTTTTGTTTTTGGTTTGAGAAGCTTATTGCATGTGACTATGGACTTGTTACACTGTTATAAACGAAAAATGTAACTGTTCCTAGCTATCACCAGGTCTCAGTTTTACAAAAAAAGTCGTAAATGTGAAATTGATCATAAATCATGACGTCACAGTGATATTTTAGTTTATGACGTCATTACTTACGATCAATTTTACACTTACGACATTTTGTGAAACAGACACCAGGGTATCAATAGAACAAAGCTGTAAATAATTAATGGTAGTTGAAGTATTGCACATGAAACCTCACAAACTCGGTCCTTCACATAGAACTAAAAAAGCAGTCTACATGTAGCAACGACTGATTCAACAATATTACGGTATCAGGCTAGCATAGTAAAATGTTAGGTGGTGGGGACAAGGAATGGGTTTTTTTTTACTGAATCTACATTTTAAGTGTTTGCTTTTGGTGGAATTTCGGATCTACTTTCACTTTTCACTTTATTATACTCTTTGATCAGATAAGAATTTGTATGGAATTTATATATTTCGACACTAGTCTTTATATGTATTCTTTTGATTAAAGCAGAAACAAGGTTGCACGTCCGTTGAATATCCTTTGAATCACGTGATCATGATAACCAATGAAAAAATATGAATGTTACACTATATGTATTATTTCCTTTCATCTGTCACTATCTATTGTTATTTACCCTAATCAATTGCGAGTTCTTTGATTGTTTAACGTTTTGGTTTTTTTTAGATTTAATACGACTGTTCAACCGAATAAGATGCAGTCGATCAGTATAGGTCAAGGTCAACAAGGCATATTTGAATATACCAAGATTGCTTTTTTGTTATCTTTGTACGAATGTATCAAGTTTACTGTTGCATTTAAGAAGGAAAAAAATGAATCAACATCGTTTAACTTATTTCATTGTTCAGTTGATTACTTAAAATCAAACGATATGGCATAGTCACTTGTAGTTTGAGTCTTATATTTGTTTAGTCTTCATATTGATCTGTTAATCATTCAAATTTGCACCTCACATATTGGAACAAAAATCACAAGTAAACTAAACTGTGGCTCAAATTTGCTTCGTGATTACACAAAGTGGTATACAGCAATGGAGACGAGTAAATGGCAAATACTTGAGGAAACATATTTGTGTATAATTAAAATTATTTTTAAATTATTATATTTTTCGTATGATTTTAAAAAATCTCTACACTCGATAAAATGTTTCCACTACAGTTTATTATTAAATTCGGCAAAAACTATTTTTTACAGATGTCTCCAAAGTTTGTTTCAGTCAGTAGTGATCAAACACATATTAATGTATATTTGTCAAAAAGGGGGTTGCTTTGAAACTTTAAAAAGAGGAGGCTGGGAGAGTAATACACTATAAACTATAGAAAATCATCCAGGGAATTTCTTAGAGAGCCCTCACTCCTTAATACATACGTTTCCGCTATTAAAATGGATAACCATGTAATGGAATAATCACGGAAACCAAGATTCTAGCAGAAATCAAACGAATATATTCCAAGGACAAAGACCAGACATGGAAAAGTACAAACACAAAAAGGAACATTTATTAACCTAAGACAAGACATGGAAAACAGACAAACACAACAAAGTAACTATAATCATACATACATAGTAACAAAAGTAAATTAAAGGAAAATGATGTTTATACAGTACCCAACATTCTCCGGTGTACTTTAACGGGTATTGATGAGGATCATACGGGTAAATTTCAATGTAGACTTGGCTTTATCATGTCTATTGTTACGCACAATGTGAAAGATGACAGTTGGTATATAAAAGTTGGTTTATATAAAAAATCAACAAGAACATCTTTGCTAAATCTCTTAAACTATTAAAGGCAATGTTGTCCTCTACATTAGCGATGAGCAAGGGACCAGTATGTACATTTCAATATTGCGAAGATGGTCCTGCAATAGGGATCCACCACATTATAATCAACTCTGACAATTTACCTATATTTAAAAAAAACTTATGTATGTAATGATGTAGCAATTGGCGTCTCTGATCGTCTCCCTGTCATAAGTTCGCTTGAAATTGGATGTTCATACGTCCAACCGTCAAAAACCACCGATACCAATAAAGTCGCATGGGACCGAGCTATAGATAAAACCTCATTGAAGATTATACTTTTGCAGTTCCTCAGAATATGTGGACTTTAGAATTTCCTGATCGAAATGCTAACTCTTTCTCGATTGATTCGAACTGGGAAAAAAAGTGTCAGCGATGAACAAAAGCCTAACACGAAGTTTTACCGCATGTTAAATACAGAAAAATTGTAAACCTTGCTCGTCCGAGGAATTGACTTGTTTAAGGAATGAAATACGAACTTCACATTCCTACTGGAAGTCTACTTGTAACTGCCATTTGTGTGATTGTGCTGTCTTTACGAAGTATAAACACGCAAAAGTCAATTTCCGAAAATCATTTTGCAGAGCTTACGATAATTTCCAGGCTGCCATTTCTGCAAAACTTGAATCAGACATTGTTTTTGATCAGAAGCATGTATGGTCTATAATTAATAAGCGGTAAAAGAAATCTCCGATGTGCACATAACTCAGGAAGAACAGTTTTATTTATTCAGAACCGGAGACCATCAACGAGATTTGGTGTGAACATTTCTATGATAGGTTTTCATCAACAATCTATAAAGATAAAAACCGTGAAAAAACCATATCTGAACAGGTAAATAAAATTCGTGATGTTGCAAAAGCTGACAATTCGGAAGCCTTAATATTCTCGGTAGATAAATTCCTGAAAATTTACAAAACTTTGAAGCCAAACAAAGCCTGTGGGCACGATGGAATAACCTATAAGCACATACGGTATGGGGTAATCTTTCAGTGAAATATCTGTGCCACCTATCCAACATCATTATGGAAAACGCTTTGATATCGAATGATTGGCGAAAGAGTATGATCATACATCCTATAAAGGTGATACCAAACAAAAACTGATACGAACTCATACAGAGGCATTTCTCTTGTTCCATGTGAAACGAAAGTTTTTGGAAAGCTTATAGACATAAAGCTCACTGAAATACGGAGAGAGTTCCCAAACCCTCAACAAGTTGCCTATCAAAAACATTTATGCTGTATTAATGCCTCATTCAAGAGTTAGTTTATCACCATGTGGAACGTAATGGCACTGTATATGTTGTATTGCTAGACAGTGCCAAGGCATTTGATACAGTACCACATGATGCTCTACGTATATTCTTTATGAGTATGGAGAATGTGGCAAACTGTGGTTACTTCTTAACAATATGTATCGCAGTTTCCGTGGATCTGTTTTATCACAGGGATCAGTATCAAAAACTTTTGAACGAAAACGCGGAATTCGGCAGGGAAGTGCTTTTTTAGCTAAATTATATCTCATATTTATAAGCGATCTTATTAATGAACCAATGTTGACGCTAACATATATGATATTGAAACAAGTTCGCCGGATTTTCCTTCTCCCCATCAACGAGGAAACGGTCACAATTGGGAAAGCATCGCACTATTACACCAACGTTCTTTATATGACACCAATATTGGACTTGTCAAATCTGCATGACATATAGGAATCATACACGATTTATCCTTGAAAAGTTTCGACAGAACCATGAAAGCATGTCGGTCGTCACGTGCTCTGCCTGCATGTACAATCCGACTAGACGTTCACACTGCAATACTTTACCCATTAGTGTGTTCAAAGATAATAGAACGACTAGTGTACTCAAAAGCTATATATGGCTGTGAACAATGGGGTAGAATATCATCGACTGAATGTGTTGTGCTTGAAAGAGCGCAGCACCACATATATAAAGTCATAAGTCAATCAAGGACTCCCTAGATTAACAAGGAGTGACATGTGTGTATCTTTATTAGGCTGGTTTCCAATCTCTAGCTTTATTTATGAGAAAGAAACCATTAATCGCATTCGTAACCTTGAAAATGCTCACTTTCCTTTAGAATTCTTCTTCGGAGGATCAGATACACCAGATATGACACCACTAAAAATATTGGATTTTTACTGACATTTTAGACTTACTAAATAGATGAAATTTAACCGAATATGTTGACACTTTCATACACAAAGATAAATTTCCGTCGAAGTAGTTGTGGAAAAACATAATAAAATTAGCCGTGTCCGAAATTGATTCATCTGAATAGAATTTTCGAATGAACATTGAACCCAATTTCAACATGTTTAAAACAATTCATCCCTCGTGTAAACCTCACGCAGTCTGGAAAGTTGCACAGCTTAATCCTAGCCTTCGTTTACAAGTGCATTATGTGATTTCATTATGCTACCTCATACAAACTGAACCATTCACTTAAAAAAACTCAGATGTCGGAAATTATTATCTGATCCATGCATCCACTTCCTTAGTTCATGCGATTATATTGATGATGTTCGTTATGTTTTCTGGTGAAGAACTATAGACATAAATCCGATTACCATTAGTGTCTACCTAGGAAACATGTCATTTCAGGACTTCGTATGCAGTATATTGTCATGTGAAACCGAGTACTCGCTTATCAAAAAGGAAATTGAACAATTCAGCCTGAATTGATTTAAGCCAGCGTACAATTCTTTCATATTTCATTTTCTCTCTTCCATGCTTCATTAAATTAAACTGACTCTAAAGATGGATCTTGGAATAATACTTATTGTCATATAATATCATATTGTATTTCTGTTAATTTCGAAAAACTTGTTTATCATCGTTTCAAACTCTTCAATACGATGCAAATAAAAGTATATATATCAAATTGTGGTACTATAAATTGAAAAAAATATGCAGCATTCTAGTTTAAAACTGACTTCAATTTCTCCAGTTCCCTTACAAACAAAACCTTCCATACAAGAAGTCACGATGACTTAAGTTGCAAATCAACAAACTTAATATATGGATTAAAATAAAACTTATGTGGATTAGTATCTGTCAGAGAAATTCAAGAACGATTAAACAAAAGAATGTTTGGTCATCGTTTGGGATTTTCCACCAAATTTCCGACAGTTTATCAACATTTTAATCAACAAGATAATTCAATCCTCTCTATGAAAGTTCGTATTTTAGAAAAAAAAATACCATCCGTACTAAATAAAAACTATCGTAGAGAAAGTGAGGAGTACTGGATATGCAGACTTGGTACTGCAATACCTTACGGATGCAATGACAATATCAAAAATATAGGAAACCTTTCAAACATATAACAACAGCATAAATGTGATGAATTTATTTGACAAAAATCCAATCCACAGTCATAGCGATCGCCCCTATACGTCACCTAATTTACATGGTGTTTCCATAGATGATTTCCTTCCTTTCATACAAAAACCTCTTGGGCTTCATTACCTTAGAACTAAACTTTATTCTATACCTCTCAATCTACTACACTCCCTTTGCAAAACAAGTCTTGACACTCTTGTTTCTGACCCACTTCATCATTATAGATACTTGTTGGATTTTTTTTTTTTTTGAATATTAGTCTCCACAGACTATTTAAACCATTTTGTGTGAAAATTCAAGACGACGAAAACGATCATTTCTTCCACTACCATTTCTCAAAAAGGTATAGATGCAATTAATTTGGCTAACATCCGCCATCACAAAAACGTTACCAACAAAATTCACCCATATTTTAAAGACATATCCATACCAATTATTTCATATTCCTATACTTCACCCATTGCATCCAAAATTTTCAATTATAAAAGGCTATTGCAGAACCTTAGGATTGAGGACTTCAAGGCTGAACTAATCGACTGTTCTTCCAAAAACTCTACATTCAAATATGGTCCTTCTGCTTATGTCGTATCTCTACGTAATATCCTTTCTTAAGGTCCAAAGTACCGTTAACCACGCTCCATAAATCTGAATTACAACTTTAAAGTTCTATTGATGCCGTCGGGGACTATGCAAGAAAATGGATAAGGCGAGAACAGGAATTCTGTCAGAGTGGTTAAAGGTCATGAGGTCTTTAATTTTGAAACGAATGAAAGTTTTAAGTAGGTCAGGAATGCCAAAGCTACATCAGTTTTCAAAGACCCCGGTGTAGCAAAAACATTACCTACTAAACATGACAAATGTGTTGTCGTACCAGCAGACAAAGCCTGAAAAAAGTATGCAAAACGTTTTAAACTAATGTTTATTATCAGAGATAGACGTAGAAAATAATAGCGGTGATAAGACTTATACTGCTACCACACTCTCCAGAGAAGAGATTGCGGAAAACCATAAATCTGTGCTATCCTCTTTTAGTCTCTCTACCAAGGACGATGATTGTGATTTACCGTCTATGTACTGGATTCCTAAACTCTACAAGAATCCATACAAACAACGTTTCATAGCTGGATCTGCAAAATGTACCACCAAACCTGTTCCAAAACTTTTTACTTCTAATCTATACTCACACCTGTCAGAAGAGGGTCTGCAGTCATATCACAACACTTGTTACTCCCGTAGTGGTATTAATTGAATGTGGATCCTAAGAAAATCGATAGATATTTTGAAGACAATTAGTTTAAGACTATTATCTGAATATATTAGCATTAAGACCTTTTTTTTTTTCAACACTGTATTCTTAGTGAAAATCCCGACTTAAAAACAATATACATCGTTGTTTTTTTCCAAAAAAAATATGGTACACCTAGATACAAATATATAATTTGATAGAGATTTCTCATATATTTAGTAAGAAATAATTTAAAATCATCTTTCAAATATACAGAGAGCGATATTTACCGAAACGCTGGGATTTTTAATTGACAACATATTTGTCCAGTGTGGTGAACGTCGTCTAGCTAGATCCTTAAATCTCAGTATCTGCTATATAGATAACATATTGCCTTTAAACAATTCTAATTTCGGGGATTTGAGAAATCGCATCTACCCCCAAAGAACTTGAGATAAAGGATACTACAGACGCTGTGAAGTCAGCCTCATTAATTGACCTACGGCGGCCATGTGTTTCGACGGATCAAAATTCACCACCACAGTTCTATGCACGATACCCCAAGAAACATTCATACAAAGTTTGGTTCCAATTGGTCAAGTACTGTCAGAGGAGTAAAGGTTTGAAAAATTGTTAACGACGACGAACCAGGACTACGACGGCGATGGACGCCAAGTGATGGCAATGAACGTTTGACAATAGAGGTTTATGAATCTGTAACAGAGAGTGGCTAGTACTGAAAAGATTAAAAGTGAAAGAATACATGAAATTATGTATGAACAAATGTTTGGCGTTATGATCAAAATAAAGACAAGTGTGTATTGGAACTTTTTAATTACTTCTAAGTTGTATGAAAGACAAACAAAAGATCACAATAAAATTACTACATGAAAATAAAAAAAAAACAATGACTTTCCAATACAAAATAATTCTCCCATTTTGCAATAAGAAAAATCAAGCAAACAAACAAACAAACTCACAAAAAAAAAAAAAATAGAATCCAAAAAAAACTTACAATAACAACGATTAACAACAAGAATCATTCAGTAAAAAACAAAACGCTACTCACTTCATTAAAATTGTTCAAATTTTTTCATATAAATTTTTCTAGCTCAGTTTGTAAAATGCAAAATGTCGTCATATGGGAATTTTGTTTTCATGTAGAACGAAAGAACGGGTTGCGATGACCTATTAATACGGCCTACCTCTACACTAAAATTTCAAAAACAAAATATATTTTCTGTAGTATCCATAAATGATCACTTAATTAATACTTTTATAATATATTGTTTCCCAGAAAAGTCTCATGTTTTAGAAATATACTGATATTTAGACATGTATACCACTTGTAACATATAGTTTGCATTGGGCCAATGGGTAATTATGTCAACTTACCACGATCAAAGCAAAACTTTATTGTGGCACACATCTGTAATTAAAAGCAGCTTTTTACAGTAGTTTCAACTTATATCAACCGTCTAATCGATATAATCATATTAATGATTACGACTATGCGCGATATTCAAAATAAAAAAAAAGAAAGCAATTATTTTAATGAAAAACGGAAGATAGTGGCTTCGAAGACGTCATGTTTAGGGAAATTCAAAATTAACTTCAAAATTTTCTTTTGTAACATTTTATCAGAAATGTAATTTAATCATATAATTTAGTTTTAAGTTCTAAACCTGATTTTATTTCAGATATGAAAACTTAACTAGTACTTTCATTCAAACCCAATGTGTAATATATTTGAAGGATACGAAACGATAACGTGAAATATCACATTAAGCATACATGAAGGATCACAAAATATAAGATAAATTAATTAATTGCAAAATAAAGAAAATATAAATATAATTAATTATGGTTCTGTCTACAAACCAGGCAGGGATGATTCGTTATATCTAAAGATAATCAATTAAACAGTATAAATACATTTGTTATGACATAAAATTGAGAATTATTATATGCCACCCATTGCCTAATTTTTCCAAAGAATTGTACTTAATTATCATTTTCACACGTAAAGTAAAAGTAAGGATGTTATTAACTTGAGCCACATTGTTTGGTCGTTTTGTTTAATAATGGCTTAAAATCTATGATATAAATAAAATATCACAAAAAGTGCATAACTCACCCTAAATGACTTATAATAAAACTGTTTTCGCACCAAATAAACATGAATCCACTTATGGAAACCCTCGACCAAGAATTCAGCTTATTCTTTCGGTGTAGTTTGAATATAAAAATAACATGCTGTTCCATAGTTTTGTGTCAGTTGATATAATATATTTTTTTAATCAATATCTCAAGAAAATTGCATGTATTCTGCTCTAAATTGACGATAACAATTGCGTTGTTACAGTCCTTGAACCGATACGCGCAACGCTTTAACGGATCGATGACCGTTGACTGTTTGATCGCTGACGGATCGATGACCGATGGCCGGTGATCGATCTGATCGGAGTTTTGTTACGTAAAATGACGTAAGATATGTTTTATATAAATGACATGTAAAATAAAAGTATAAATTGATGTTTAAATCTATAACATTTCGTAAATATGTGTAAAAGTGACAAAGAAAAAATCCGTAAAAAGCATTGACCGCTCTGTGGTCACGTGATGCGATCACCAGTTAAAGGACCGATTTGACAGATCGATGACTGACCTGAAAATGATCGGTGATCGATGGCCGATCGCAATTTTTGATGCACAGATCGGTTCAGGTGCTGTATGTATTTAAATGCTGATTTTGCTTACTTCTTATTTATTAACTGAACGGGTATGTTCTATAAACAAATCACAAAATTACGGACAATACTTTGACATGTGCCATACTCTGTATATGTTTTAAATAAACAAACCAAATAAATAAAGAACAAAATCAAAACTAAAAAAATATTTATGCAATTTTGCAGCTCAGTTCATGCGATATCATATTTTATGAAACACTAAAAAGATATATTGACCGAGACACACCCATTGCCGGGGTCGATATCTCTTTTAAGTGTTCCATTAAACATGATACTGCATGCACCAATTTGACATAATTGTGGTATTATATTTATCGATATAATTTAAAGAACTTCCCACTGATTGTGTTTATCTTTATCACTATTTACAAGACAGTAGTTTGCTATATATTTAACATGGTCGAGTCAAGTATAAACAAACCTTTATATATTTGTTTTTGTATGCTTTTTTTTTTCAAAGTAAGCACATTTCGGCAAATACCTATTAGATACATGTGTTCTATATTTGACCAATTTATATTCACTCTGATAATTTAGCTACATAAAACACTTTTATTGTGAATGTAAACAATTAACATCAGCCACACAATTTTACTTATAATCAAAACGTTAAGTGTGCAATATCACAAAATATGGATGTGTCAAAAATACATGAAAACCAAATCATACAAACAGTACATACAAATAAATTTGTAACACAAATTATGATTCTACATATCATCTATTTGCACACTTTTGGAAAACTCCATAAGACACGATGACTAGTCCTATGGAAAACTGAAGTAAATATATCTGTGATAAGTAATATTACATACCAATATCGACTCAATTCTAAAATTTCGATGAACTATCCCTGAGTGATGTAAATACGAGAGTCCTTCAAGACTCTGCTTAATGAAACTCTTGCCTTTTCTCCAATTAAGATGTTCTTGAAACACTTTCTCCTCGAGAGTTGTATCAAATTCTTCAAAGAACACCATCAATTCAGTAAACTCGCCAGCTTGCACAAAATCCAAGCCATACACTTTGATAACATTATCATGACGAAGAGTTCTTAAATTACACATACATAATAATTATAAAAACGAGGCTCTGGAATATAACAAAAACAAAACACCGAAGGCGATGTTAACTACCAACATCGCATGAGAGATTGAATAAGACAGACAGGCAAAATAATTATAACATCAAACGATTAAATTATGAGCAAACAAAAAAAAAAACAAAACATATGTTTTTGAAGAATCTGTCTTTTCTTTTGGTCGTTTCAGTTAAGAACTATGTTGTAAAACTGTGAGTTAAAATTACTCATCAAGCATGCCATTGATTTTGAGATAATTATCACCTATCGAACAAATGAATTTAATCAAATGTGAATTTTCATTTGAAGTTGTTGTACGCCAAATTTGAAATATGTTGTAAAACTCTAAGTATCAAACTTGGAACTATAACTCGGTTTAATTAACTTCAAATGCTAACGTCAATTCATTTGTCTCAGCAACGGCTGTGAATATGTCCTGGTGCTCACTTTTACAGCGTGTTATTTTACTTATGGCTGTTATTATCTTGCCGTCAATATGAATATTCACTGGTTGAATCCCAAAATCCCTCGATTTTTTTATCTCCTGAACATAGAGGAGGTTACTATCAAAGAACATTCTAGATACCATTAGCACTTTACCGTAAATTGACATAACAATGTTCCTTATTGACCTGTTCTGTTGCTGGATTTCTGTTGGTTCTCTGGAATCCGTCTGTAATCGCTTAATATGCTGTCTTCTCTCTTGAATTTTTTTCGGAATTTCGTCATCAAAGAAACTTGAAACTCTCTCTTCTACTTGTTCAATAGCTTTTCGCATTAACTCTTCGTAAATACTTTCTTCTGTTACTTTTTCAAAAGGTTTTATGATCCTCTTTCTTGCATACTCTTGTTTATTTTCTTTATATTTAATATACATATTTTTCATTTTATCTTTAACGAAAACTCCAGTACGAATCGGCAACTTTGTTACCGCAACTATAGCTGCACTGACCAATGTTGTTTGAATTATAAATGGTGCCGCCATGACAAGTGCGACTTTCTCCATATTACTCATCGTTTTACTGCGCATGTTTTCTTCTTGGTTAACCTCAGTTGGTGTTACAGTTAGACTGATTTTAGAGTCTCCATAGATCTGTTACTTTATATGATTGTAATGTTCATGTGCCTCAATGAACTTATCACTGAGATAGTGCATAAGCATTTTCTCAACTGATGAAAGTGATGTCTTCCTGAAGCATCTCCATATTAACATCGAAATACACTGACAAATCAGTTGGTCTAATTCTAATTTGATTGTCTCGAAATCTGTTGCATCTGGCAACAATCGAGAAATGAAAAAATAAATTCGGATTTTGGTTCTTCGCAACGAATCTTTTGATATTCCCACACAGAGGTCTTCGCACTTTTTTTCTTTACCTCGGATGTTATGGTTTATTTTCTCTACAAGACCAGACAAGACAGAAATAAATTAAATAGACCAATATAAATCATATTTACTGCTTATAAATAGAGTTCTTCATACACACAAAACAGAGGTAGAATATGCCTTTTTTTCATAAAACAGGTAGTCATATGAATAATATATACTTATTGACTGGGTATGAGGGAAATAGCAAGTTTATTGTTCACCAAGACTGTGAGTATAGACCGAGACGTAGCCGAGAGCAATAGTCACAGTCGAAGGGAACACTAAACTTGTTATTTCCCGAATACCCAGTCTATAAGTATTTTATTATACTGAAAACATTAATTGTAATACATTTACTCCATATCCCTCCATTGTTCATAGTTGAATGATCATCTCAAAATGATAACCAAGAAAAACGTCTTTACAATATTTTCAATTTGAATGTCACTGATATTTTCCCCTTATCACCTCAAAATGTTCAGAACCCAGAAAACCATGCATCTTTTGGCAATATTTTAATCTGAATGTTGTCTCATTGACCTTTTCACAAGTAATTCATAGGAGTTTGAATTTGCAGAAAGTAGCCTTCAACATCAATTACATGGTGTCTGTAAGATAAAGAACAGCAACAATCTGCACATTTGAATATTGTCTCGCAAACATTCAATTTAATCTGTGTTAAAGTGCAAGACTTGTTGAAGAGGGCGCCAGTATGCAGTAGTGAGTAACATAAAAACAATAAAGAGTTAACAATATTATTGAATAACAATGAAATGTAACACTTATGTGTTTTAAAAGTTATAACCAGTTACTTTTGAACATAAAAATTAACTGTCGAATTGTTAATTGTTATGCCAGATGGAAATCCACCAAAATAATTTCGGGGTTTTCATTAAGAGAGGGTGAAGTCCGAGCGTTCCGAAAATATATAAAACTTTTGTCCAATCCGGTGACGGAAAAAGGAGAATAATAGCAATTTTACTGTAGAAAATTTTGCATTGATGTTTATATACTGAGGTATAATAACAACAATATATCCAATGATAAAACATCCCTATAGGAATACAATACAATAAATTGGGAACACTATAACTAATTGTACCTGACAAATGTGACAAAAACTGTGTATATTACATTGCATATATAACGGAAATTAAAGTTTTTCAGCAACAAACCGTATATGTCATATGAGTATGGAAAGTCATTCCGCGATAAAGTAAACCCATATGAAGCTTTGCATAAATATCATTTCATCAATAGTAGCAGAGAAAAATGTAACGAAAAATGTGGAAATTACTACTGCATAACGACAGTTCAATTGTTTTCTACAAACACGAAGTAGATGTCATACCAGTATGAAAACAAATTCCACAATACGATGTCCCTACACAGAACAAATAACATTATATAACCATAATAATGCGTATAAAAAACTAAATACAATCTACCAGTAACCTAGAAAAAATACGAAAATTATGTTGATTACCACTGAAAATTCAAGTTTGTTTTGGCAAATATGACGTACATGCCATACGAGTAAGAAAACACAGGAAGAAAATGTATAGAAAGGTCTGAAAAATACCCAACGATGTTAGAATTGCGATGCACATTTTGGTCGTTCCCTCCGCGGGACTCGAACTTGCGTACCGCTGTGACATCTATGACAAAACCGCCTGCACAAGGTCCAGCGCACTAGACCACTCGGCCAGCTAGGCTATATAAAAATATAGCTTTCGCTGGCCGGGTCATTCCTTCTCGTAGGATTAATCTAGGGCTGTAACTTAATACACGATGTATGATAGTACGGGACAGTCCATTTAGGTGTTATTATGTAGGATAGAGGATCAAATTAATGATGCATGTCACAACGCGGGGGTGTTAAGGAGAAATGTCATAAATTTTCATATTTTCATCAACGAAAACAAGCTACTTTTAAACTCATCTTAATTTCGTCGATGTTCATATTTCAGGTATACAAGGGCTAAAATGAAACTTCCACAACACAAAAGGATCAATAAAATGTCAAAATGTGCAATGAAAATGAGTCACGTAATCGGTTATTCAAGCCTTGGTCGGACCACATAAATGTCAAAAGTGCAGTGGGAAGATGACAAATTTGTAGATCCAAATTTTAATGTTAGGTCAATGAATATGCATATTTTGCAAAAAGTGCTGCGGTAAGTCTGAAAAACCTACATGGAAGTTAAAAAATGGCTCGTTACTTGCATGAGATGAGATATTTTGGCGCTTCCTTGTATTTTAACGAATATTAAAACAAAACGCTACCGACAGATAACTCCCCGCAGCAGTTTTTTGGTAAAATGAAATATGCTCTTTAAAATGAAGTATAAATCAGGTAAATCGACATAGCGCATGCCACTGCATTTTCTAAACCATATACTTTTGCACATAGCGGCGACATAGAAACAAACGCACTGGCGACCTCTGATACGTGTGAATAACCGATTTATTTGCGATAACAAACTACGCTTCAAGTTTCATATTTTTTGAATAAATAACATTTTTCATTGAATATTGTAGTTATTTGTAATATAACTTACAGAAAAATTAATAATTGTTTTAAAGATGTCTCCTTTTTCTGTTGAACAAAACATGGTTTACCCCCCCCTTTTTATGTATGGTATCGTAGAAAATATTCTATATCCAACAATTCCGTGGCAATGATTCCTTACATCAGAAATTTGTTACGACTTGCCAATCTCCGAAATCTACATAAATGAATATAGAAAGTTTTTGTAAAAATAATTTAGTATGTAGCGGCATAGTATTTGGTGTAAATGTGATATGTTTAAGACATAGCACGAGTGTACATGTACAATTTGAACACTGAAGTATTCGTTTTATAAGGAACATGAGGTATCACCATAGAAACTTAAAGTTGATGAACAATTTGCCAAATAAGAAGAGACAACATTATGGTGTTTTTTCTTCATACAGAGATAAAATAGTTCAATTAAAGACATAGATCTAGTGACTTTGACTTAGCCCCCCTCCCCCCCCCACACACACACAAACACACTAAAACACACACATGCACAAATACACTTCACTATAGTCGCGGAGGAAGTATTATCATTCAAAGAATATATGTATATAACAATTACTTTAAGGGTGTACATAATTAGCGTTATTTAGCTTTATATGTGTCTTTAAATCACTACATGTATATTTGTGTAAATATGCTAGGGATAAGTGTTGATACATGTACATCTATATTCATGCAATAATTCAATACGTTTCTCTTATATAATATGGCTATGAACTTTCTGAACGGTCTGTTTTATAGTTCATAGTTAACACATACATGTATGATTAACAGGAAGGGTCATGCTTCTTTAAATTTTCAGAGTTTTCAACTTTTGTTCAAATTAAGATTGCAAAAGGAAAGGTATGATATGTTTTAATGAATAAACACATTTTGAACATGTACTGCAAACAAAATTCCTTGCAAAATATTTTTGATATGAATTATTTTTTTTAACATGTATACATACACAACAATATTAAGTGTTAACACAATTATAGAAAGTTATGTTAATCACATTGATCACTGTACCTGTCCTATAGGATATGATTCCATCAACACCTCCATCCAGTCATTGGAATGAAGTTAAAGAGTAATCAAGGGAACCAAGGTTATATCGGTAATCAAAAGAATGTAATCCAGGGACAAAGACTCGACATGGAAAACAGACATACACAGCAAAGAACATACAGTAACTAAAATCATACATACAAAATAACAGAGGCAAATGAGCAACTCGGACTCCACTAAAAACTGGGAGTATGGACCAGGTGCACCGGTAGGGTAAGCATCCTCTGCTTTTCTAAAAAACACCCGCCGCATTGCTCATAAAAAAGTCAAGTCCTGGGTAGACAAACGAGGAAAGGAAAACTATGACCCGTTGAATAAATCAGTCTTCATGGTGCAGATGGATACACCATAACGATCCACGAGTTCATGATGACGACCATAGAACTCCTGTAGTGATGACTTCAATCTTGTAGCAACATAACCCTGTTCCAGAAGCCTATTTGTTAGAGTTCTAGTGCGATACAAAACGTCTGCGTAGTTTCGGCAAGCTCTGGCATAACGTATGAGTTGTGATATGAACACTCCATACGCAGGTGCTGAAGGGATGTTGCCACAGATGAAAGGAAAGTTGACAATTCTGAATGAAAAGTCATCACGTTTGCCGTTAAGTTTTGTCAATAGTTTTCCTTTACCATCGATTTCTACGTGTAGGTCAAGATATGAGGCTGACTTCACAGTGTCTGTAGTATCCTTTATCTTAAGTTCTTTTGGGTAGATGCGATGTATCAAATCCCCGAAATTAGGATTGTTTAAAGATAATACGTCATCTATATAGCGGAAACTGAGATTGAAGGATCTAGCCAAACGATATTCTTTCTTTCTGATCAGATCAGCTATAATGTCAGCCCTATAAGAGTGAAGGAATAGGTCAGCAAGTAAAGGAACACAATTTGTTCCCATTGGAATGCCGATCGTTTTGTTGAAAAACACGTCCACCACACTGGACAAATATGTTGTCGATTAAAAATTCCAGTATGTTGTAAACATCTTCCTCTGTATATTTGAAAGATGATTTTGAATTATTTCTTATAAAGTATGAGAAATCTCTACCAAGAACTATATATTTGTATCTAGGTGTACCATCTTTTTTGGAAAAACAACGATGTATAATGTTTTTAAGTCGGAATTTTAACTGAGTTTGGGGAATAGAAGTATACAGTGTTGAAAAAATATAGGTTTTAATGCTATTATATTCAGATAATAGTCTTAAACTAATTGTCTTCAAAATATCTAATGATTTTTTTGGGATCCACATTGAATTAATACCACTACGGGAGTAACAAGTGTTGTGGTAGGACTGCAGACCCTCTTTGACAGTTGTGAGTATAGAAGTTAAAAGTTTTGAAAGAGGTTTAGTGGTACATTTTGCAGATCCAGCTATGAAACGTTGCTTGTATGGATTCTTGTGGAGTTTAGGAATCCAGTACATAGATGGTAAATCACAATCATTGTCCTTGTTAGAGAGACCAAAAGAGGATAGCACAGATTTATGGTTTTCCACAATCTCTTCTTTGGAGAGTGTGGTAGCGGTATAGGTCTTATCTGCTATTATTTTCTACGTCTACCTCTGATAATAAACACTGGATGTAAAACGTTTTGCAGACAAAAATAATGTTGTTTTGGGTTTTGTCTGCTGGTACGACAACATATTTGTCAATGTTTTTGCTACATTGGAGTCTTTAAAAACTGATGTAGCCTTGCCACTCATTGACCTACTTAAAACTTTCATTCGTTTCAAAATTAAAGACCTCACGGCCTTTAACCACTCTGGCAGAGAATCAATGTATTCTTGTTCTCGTTTTATCCATTTTCTTGCATAGTCCTCGACGGCATCCATAAGAACTTTAAAGTTATAATTCCAATTTATGGAGCATGGTTCACGGTACTTGGACCCTTTAGAAAGGATATTACGCTGAGATTCGTTTTCGATGATGGTTAAATTTCCCGTAACGACGTGACCAGAAGGAACATATTTGAATGAATGGAGAGGTTTTGCAAGAACAGTCAAGTGGTTTTGCCTTGGAGTCCTCAATCTCGAGGTTCTGTAATAGTCTTTTATAATTAAACACAATTTGGCACAAAACTTTTTTCAAATGCACTTTTCATTAAACACATAACTACTTGTATTTCACAAATACATCTAATTCCAATAATGTAAACATGAATTATGGCAAGTAAATGCTTCTTTCTGTTAACTGTGCAAACAGTTCTTGAAATCAAAATTTAATCCTGTATCTAAGTTCCAGGGAATATTTATTCACAATTAATAAGTCAAGTTTCTTGTCAGTGTCAGTTGAAGACTGTTGAAGCTCGGTAATATTGTATACTCGATATTCCATCACCAAAGTTATAGAACTATCAATCATACAAAAAGGAACCTTTCTTCTAACATTTAGTAAATCTGGTGGGTGCGTTAACTTATAATGTCTGTAAAATTCCACGATATATAATTTCAGTCTTAAAAACAGTTTATTGAGAACTTCTTTTACCCCTTAAAAGTAGTGAAACTTAAAAATCTGAAATTGAAGCAAAAACTTACTGTTTTTTTTTTTTTACAAAATTATAGTGTTTTAAATGGATGTGATATTATTTCCTTTAAAACCCTTTAATATATCTAATTTAGTCCGTAAAATGTTAACTTTACAATACAGGCTGTATTGCAAAAATTTTTGCTCAATTAATAGAAAATTTAGAAAATTGGGATATTTCAATTCAGTTCATGGCAACCTCAAAATAGTTTTATTTCGGTTTTGTACAAGTTTAGTGTATTCAAAGATAATAAAATAAGTGCACCGTGGAGACTACGAATACCATTGAGCCAATCATTGTAACCTATTGAAAGTAGAGGTACATGGGCATGTACATTTTTGCGACTTTATATGTCATACATGTAGTATAAAGAAAGTATAATACAACTACAAGATGTCCGTATACGCCTGCTTTCATTTCCAAATAGTCGTAGTCTTCAATGTAAACAATAAAAAAAATGCGGCACAAAATTTTATATTGACCAATAAGAAAAGTTTATCATTTATATGTACTATTTACGAAACACTATATACCAAAAAAATTGAAAGTTTGCATGTTCCGAGTACTATATATAGTACGTGCCTATTATACAAGTATTTACTCGCTTACATCAATGATAATTGGTATGTTTTTCACTTGCCTGACTTCAATTAGAATATCATGCATTAATGATTAATTATTTATTGGAAAAATATCTCTGTCGGAGTGCAGTGCTAGCACAGAATTAAAGAAATAGTGAAGGCTGTGTCATGAAAATGACGAAATTTGGTAAAACAAATGAATTTCCTGATGAAGACAACATGGATACAAAGAATTGTTAAATACCAACAAAAAGTTAATTTCGGAGGCTTCCGGATGAACCCCTCAATTTCCTTATTAAGGTCTTTCTCATTTTAATGGGAAGACCTTCTTGTATTTCTTCTGATTATTATTATTATTCCTTTTTTTGTCGCCCAATTTCCCCGCTTCTCATTAAATCATATCGCGACAAGATTTTGACCATCTTTTGCAATCTGAGATAAGACTTTGGAATTCACCCTGAGAGACGTGATCATTGTCGTTCCAGAGTTATCTACCCCGTAGCGGAAAAACTAATTTGGGGAAAATTTCTTAAACGGTTTTAGATACAAACAAACCGAAAGCTCCATGTTTTTTAGAAACCGGGGACAGTACCATTTGACAAAGTTTCGAAAAGATTTGAGGTTTCCCTGGTCATGTTATTTCGCGATCTCAAAATGAAATTGTTCGATAGTCGTATAGACTTGGGACCTTCACTGTTGATCTTAAATGATTTGCAGTATGTTATGCAATTCATGGTTCTTTGTCAAACTTTGATCAGATATTTTACCTCATTTGTAGGGTCATTTCTGAATCTTTATTAGGCACTTTTTTGCTGTAGATTTTTGTTAATGTCTTTATAATCTGAGTTATAACTACTAGTAAGACAGTATTTACAGTCCAAATATGTATCTACATAGGAAAACTTTCCATCGACATTTGGAACTATACAACGAATTCCTTTAGTGGTTGGTGTACGTCCGTTTTGGTTATTGAATGTCACCTCTCTCTTTGAAGATTGGTGTACACCTTGAAAGAGTAATCAAGGGAACCAAGGTTAACGAAAGTAAATGAGCAACTCGGACTCCACTAAAAAACTGGGAGCATGGACCAGGTGCACCGGTAGGATAAGCATCCTCCGCTTTTCTAGAAACACCCGCCGAGTTGCTCACTAGTTCAAATATGATGCATAATAAATATATGAACTAGTGCAATATGAATTTATGAACGTTTGATGAATTGTAGTAAAATTGAAAGGAATGCATTTTTGTTTGTATTATTTGAAAGGAAAATGGAATCACAATAACTGTCACCAAACTCGGAAATATGTTAAACAGTTCAAAACACATTTTAAGTGAGTTTTATTCCTGGGAAGTGTGATAGATCCAGTGGAAGTATTCGCTTGAACTTTTGTATGGGTGGTGGTAACGATTCAAAGTTCGCCGGGCGCTGACGCTGAACTTCACATACAGATTTCTTTTTCTGCTTGTCTATAAAGTCTTTGACTCCTTGTCTGCCAACATTTAATACAACATTATTTGCCCTCTTGTGGTATTTCTTCAAATTCCGCATTTTGTAACAACCTGTCAATATCCCGTTCAGCCATTACTTTAAGGAAGCAGACGACAACAGTGCAATAAATTTAAAAACGTATTCAGAACGTCTCCGAATTTTTCCGGATACGAAAACAACAGTTCTTACCGTAATAAGTGCATTTCTTTATAAAACTAATCTAAAAAAGAACATGGATAAAGATTTTTCTAAAGTAATCCAACAATCATGATTTATGTAATGAAAATGTGATAATGGAGTATGATTGCCTTGTGCTCAAGGGTAATTTCTTAGCTGCTTTTAATCAGAAACATTCACGATTTTTATTCAAAGGTTCAAATGAATCCATGAATGCATATTTAGTTGCATGACAAATATTTATTTTGTTTGAAACAGCTTACGTAATCATTATAACATATGCGATCAAAGCGCCGTAACTCCAAATTTTAAGTGGAAAAAATGAATCACGGAAATATTGAATAATGAAGTTTAAATTTCTTTGTATGTTATTTCTTTTCAAACTGATGACTATCGTTTAATTAAAACTTAATTTGTTTGTTGCGACCTCTAGTATTACCAGTATTATGTATTCACCATTTGCGTATCGTTTCGATAAATAAAACAAATTAAACTATTTTATTTTGAAAATATTAATGAAGTAATAAGTTTGCAAAAAAATATGATTTTGATTTCTCACACTCATCCTTAAAAATAAAAATAATAACAAGATCAAGTACCATACTTGAGTAACGATGAACCATGGTGCAATATTATAAAATAGCCGCAGTAAGACATGACATCTCTTAAACAGAGAAATGATAAATCTTCTTATTATATAGTAATAAATATTTTCCTATTCAAATCAATAGAAAACAAAGCATGCAATATATCCCGGTATTTGCACGCAAACTTTCATTCGTATCCGGAAAAATTCGGAGACATTCCGAATACGTTTTTAAATTTATTGCACCGTTGTCGTCTGCTTCCTTAAAGAAATGGCTGAACGGGATATTGACAGGTTGTTACGAAATACGGAATTTGAAGAAATACCACAAGAAGAGGCAAATAATGCTGTATTAAATGTTGACAGACAAGGAGTCAAAGATTTTATAGAAAAGCAGAAAAAAGAAATCTGTATCTGAAGGTCAGCGTCAGCGCCCGGCGAACTTTGAATCGTTACTACCACCCATAAAAAGTTCAACCGAATACTTCCACTGGATCTATCACAGTTCCCAGGAATAAAACTCTCTTAAAATGTGTTTTGAACTGTTCAACATATTTCTGAGTTTGATGACAGTTATCGTAATTCCATTTTTCTTTCAAATAATATCCATTCCTTTCAATTTTACTACATTTCATCAAACGTTCATAAATTCATATTGCACTAGTTCATATATTTACTATGCATCATATTTGAACTAGTGCAATAAAACACATATAACGTTGTAAAATGCATTATATCCAACAAATTAGTATAATGTTAACTGAAATATGTATTACTATATAATAAAAGGGTTATTCCATGAATATTATACTGCACGAGCTTGCGAGTGCAATATAATATTCTACGAGGGACAATATTCACCAGTATTCATGCAATAACCATATATTATGAGACAATAAATAAATAATGTTAATACATGCGTGAATGTTAGTTTCTGAAAACTGTCTTTAAAAGTATACTTCCAATACATTTTTTAAAAAGTGGCCTTAGACCTATCATCGGCACCTAAATCGGGGATGTCAAGCTTTTTATCAGTAAAAAACACTATTTACGATCTTTAAATGCAAAAACTCCCCGTGTATGGCCTAACATTTAAACAATAGCATAGAGAGAATATCACGATAAACAAACATGTATTAAAAATTTTTACAATTGTCATTAAAATAGAAAAAAAATCAAAGTACTCATGTAAAATAGCAAAAACAGAGACCGACTTCTTGGTTATCAAAATATTTAAACAGTTATTGTAGAGTAATTTTGTAAAGTCACTTTGTTCCGACATTGTTGTTCCAACTTACACAATGGAGGCAAATTATTTACACTTACACACAATACGCATACTTTTGTAGAGACTTAAAAATACGAATTTAGAGTTTACAATCAGTTTTATTTTGACCACATTTGTTCAAGACATACTTAAATAGTACCTTTACAATGCATAATTCTAGGTCAAATATTTTTAGTATTTCATAGAGAGGTGGCCATTTGACCTGGCAGTGACAATTGAGACCTTTGCTTTGGGATACTTTATAATTATCTCCCTTTATATTAAATTTTATCTATTTTCATGAAAATCACAAGTTCATTTTGTTCTCAATTTATTGTATTGATAAAATTGATAGAAAAAAAAGGTTTATTACAACACAGTTACTACAGAATTCATCTTTCTTATAAGAATTAGAACTATTTTGCAAATTTAATAATTGTCAAATATCTTTCCTTTTAAAGTATATACAAGAAATAAGAAATAAATACTGTCGATCGAGCCGTCTCTACAGGCTAGAACACAATAAGCCATTAGCCGTGAGGCAAAGGTCATTTCTCATGAACATGATTGTTGTCAGGAGAGATTTGGTGGGAAAGACCTTTCAATTGTTCTGGAACAATTGACCTTTTAATTTTTTTTCGGCAAACAGGCGTATTTATGTTTGCTCCCGTTGCGTATTCCATGTGCGCCTGAATTCATTGGATAAAATGTTCTAATTGAATTATATATCGATAATGTCACCCTAAACATGACGGTGGTTACAATAAGGGGAAATACATGGTAATCGCCATACACTAGTGAACCAGGTGTTTAATAAATTCTTTTTAAGTTTTATATTTTACGATACTTATATTACAAGCATTTGAAATTTTGGGAATTTACAAGCTATGGTCATTCATTCACAGTGGTGACGTGACCACATTCGTTTTAAATGACGTACATTTTCAACTTTTCAACTAATTTCAAATTGCATGTCATATTCCGTATTCTAAGCATGCATGAGAATAAATTATATTTTTTTTTTACAATTCTCATTTATGCATACCTATTTAATGTTTAACCATGTTCTGTTTTCATTACACGAATCAAATACAAAAATTCAGGTATATAAGCGAGTGACATTTAAAATAATAATGCCTGAGAAAATAATGTTTAGAATAAGATACTTGTTGATTTTTCTTTGTTTTGTTCAGTTCGGTAAGTTTATTCAAGATTAGTATGCACAGTGAAATGATTTATGTTTTTTTAAACTAAACTATTCTTCCTTTACACGTTTTCCATGAAAAATATGTTTTCCAAATAAATGGTGTAAGAGTTTTGTTCTTCTTTTCGATCTGGTAATTTGAACAAAAACGCCTGCAAAATAAAGGTAGTAGACCTGGGGTAAGGAACACAACTCTCTAAACATCATTGGAACGTTTGTATTCACCAGTTTATACCCATATGTAAGCATCAAAGTAACTTAATCTGATTTCATTCTGTTTCAAAGGGAAGCCTGAAAGACTTTCGTGAAATTGTATATGATACAAATATATCACTGATTTGAAGAGTTATGTCCCTTATCCCAGGTCTACCTCCTTAATTGCACCTCTTCCACACGTGTAACACAGGCGAGACATTAATTGTGATGTAACACTTTATAATCCCTTCAGCGCCTAAAGAGATATGAAAGGTCTTACCAAATCATTGTCTCTAAATCTGCTTTTAATATGATATTTGAGATGATTTCCTTTTTTAAATTATTCTTCGATACGCTCAACTTTTACCATAGACACGTTCAAGTTTTTTTTTATAAACGCATGTAATGACTGGTGAAAACCATAGCTGTATATCTCGCTAACCGATGTTTGGCTTTTTGTGCTTTTTATTCTCGACTTTGCATAAGTAGTACAACAACAAAAAATAGTAAAACTTTTTGTAAAAATTAGGGAATGCAGGTTTTAGATCCTGTGCTTCTCTAAATGGTGAGTGTAGCACCAGAGACATCAGAAGCGTTGCTAGAGGAACTATTGTCGAATTATGGCATTCTGACTGTTTTCTCCCACGGAAATGTTTTGTTGACTGTAAGTGTCTCCGTCATAAACAGCTATTTAAATAAATGCTTTTTATAGTACCAAATAAAATAAAACTTGCTCAGGATAAAGATATCGTAGTTAATGTTTCTCTTTTTCATGAGAAATTGGTGCAATTCTGTTAACTTAAATTCTTGTATTTGTTTTAAAAGGATACACTTTACTCAAATATTTTATATATTTCCTTCAAGCTACTATTCCAAACATCATTTCTCTTCATTTTCATACGTACATTTTACTTGACACGTAACTGTTTTGAACTACACATCTGATGTGTATTGTGTTGTTACACGACAGAAAAGTCTGGAAAGAAATGGTAAACAGATTTACTATAGAATAAACATTATAAGTAATTTTTTCTAGGCTCAATCAGATGCAAAAATTACAGGAACGGGTTTTGTTCTGATGTTTGTCCTCAACTATATAAAACAGACAAGGGCTTTTGTCCTGTGGAAATGGAAACAGTGTCTGCTGTTACAAAGACCTGTAGTAAACTGTGTTGATCACGAATTAAACAAACGGTCAAAATACTGAATTATTACAATGATAATTTTTCGCCATAAAAATGCTTTATGCATGAATATTGTTATTGTTAGTGTAGCTAAATATAAACGAATGAATTATATTGAATTATTAAATGCATCGTGTTCAATATTCCTAATAAACCACACAAATTCAAATATTTGAAAAATATATCGCAGAGCATTCATAGTGCTATAAATTAAACGTTTGTGGTCCAGCAAGTTGAATCCAGTTTCTGTTAGAGACACCGATCAATAGTTTGAAGAGGAAAAACAATCGTTTTTTTTCTGCTGAGATATAAGAATTTAACATCAACAAGAGTGCAAGTGAAAAATCGGAGAAAGCAATTCTTTTTTTCACCAGGCGGTATCACAAAATTATTTTCTCATCTCGTCTAAGGTTTCTCTGTATTTCTATGTTTGCGGTGTTTGTTTCTTTGCCTCACACTGAAATAAAAATGAAATTTGCGATTGTCAAGCCCGTTATAAACGCCTTAGGTCATGTTTTTATTTGTAGTTACTTAAGGAGGTAGACCTAGGGTAAGGGACATAACCCTTACATATCATCGGAACGTTTGTATTCACCATATTACATCATGTCATGTAAGCATCAAAGTTACTTTAACTGATTTTATTCTGTGTGAAATGAAAGCTTGATAGCCTTTGGTGAAATTGAATATGATACAAACATATCACTGGCTTCATGAGTTGTGTCCCTTACCCTAGGTCTACCTCCTTATGGTGGGTTTTTGTGATCCACGTTGCATGTACATCATCTGTGAGATAGATAGAGAAATCTACCAAGGCTGAATAGAAATTTCATTACAAAAAACTAAGGGATATGTAGTACATGATGAGCATATTTTAAAACTTTCTATACTCACAGCTGTCAAAAATGGTCTCCAGTCTTACCATAATACAACAACATCAAGACCTCTGATTTTCACAACCTTTATACCTCCATTCACAACACTAAGTTAAACTCTCGACTCAAAAATATTATACATCGTTGTTACTCAAGAAAAGACTGTACACCTAGAAACATTCATGGAAAATGATAGAAATTCCTCCTACTGTGTAAAGAGACGATTGTAACTAATCTTCAAAATATACCGAAGATGTTTTTAAAATGCTCAAATTTTTAGTCGATGACATATTTTGCCAGTGCTGTAAACGCTTTTTTAATACACAGTCTGCATTCTACTCGCTTCACTCTTATGAGATCATGTGATCTCAGTACCATCCGCTTTATAGATGAGCTATCATTGTGAAACAATCCTAGTTTCAGGGATTGTATACATCACAGATCCTCCAAGAAACTCAAGCTAAAAGATATCACATTGTGACATCGGCCTCATATCTTGACCTAAACTTACAGATCGATGGAAATAGAAAACTATTGACCAATCTTTACGACAAAATCTTTACGAACTGTACAACTGTAATCAATGAGAGAATTGGTTGATCTTGGAAAAAAATGATTATAAGAGTGAGTGATTACATTAAACTATACGAAAGACAATATCAATATGACATAGTAAGGAATATTAACTCTTATTGGTACTACAAAATGGTTTCGTTTACAAGTATACCATTAACTACCGTATTTTTGAAAATATATGAATAAGATAATAAATGGTTTTGTTTTGTTTTGTTTTGTTTTTTTTTTGGGTTTTTTTTTTGGGGGGGGGGGTGTTATTTTTTGTAAAGTCTTTATTTGCTTTTGATAATATTGTTTGATATAATATTTTAGAATTGTTTTAGTGGATGCCCCGTCAGAAGATTTGTCATCACTGAACGGCAATTTTTTATACATCTAAGAATTTTGACATTGGATTTGCATATGTATTTTTATAACTAGAACACAAAAAACATAACTTGTACACAAAAACATTTTTTTTCGCTATACCCTTCTCCATTGGATCATATTTGATAGATCGTGTATGAAGTTACAACCCCAGATATATCAAGGCAGGATGCCCGCCATGAAAGGTATTTTTTATACAGCCTAGTTTGCCGAGTGGTCTAATTCGCTTGACTTTGTACATGCGGTACAACCATAGCTATCATAACAGTAGAAATTCGAGTCCCGTAGGGGAAACGACCAGAAATGCGCTTCCCAGATTTGACTGTTCTCACATCGTTTATCTTTTTTGTATCAAGTATTATTCGATGAAGCAGTGAACCGAATGGAGACGTCACATTCTTAGACATATGTTTCATATCTATTGGCTTTGACATATGTTGTTAATTTGATCCTTTATCCAATATGAAAACACTTAGATTAGTATCTGTACTACTATACATCGCGTACTAAGTTACAAACATAGATTTATCCTACGAAATGGTCCGCCCAGAAAAAGCTATATGTTTAAATTGCTTAGATGGCAGAGTGGTCGAAAAAGGAGACTGAACTGCAAGGAGTGCAAGCGGTTTTTCCAATGATGTAACAGCGGTACTAGTGCGAGACCCCTGGAATTAACGACGAAAAATTTTCATCCCAAATTTGATAGATCTGACATCGTTGAGAATTTTTCAGAACCTAATGTGTGTACGTTATCTTCCCTGTTTCAATTTTGATTCGAATCAGCTATGTATCGAATAGTGTCGTCACATTCTGAGACATATGTATGATATGTATTGATGTTACATGTATCCTTAATTTGATTCTCTATCATACATAACAACATCTAGATGAGCTGTCTAATGTACAACCATACATCGTGTCTAAAGTAACAATCCTAAATAAAGACGTAGTTCTCAGAAGAACAATGTTCTGTGAATGGTATAATGAAGATTTTCGTCACTTAGTATCTAGTTTGTAAAAAGAGCTGGCAATCTATTTAGATTACGACACATTGGAGATAAGGGTTTTAAAATAAGGAGAATTATATGATAAATCGCAACAACTTTGTAAACCATGATTAACTCGTTCTTTTAAAGCTATTCTTATTCTAATATTACTAGCATATGCATTTTTGGGAATAAGTAATCTAAGAACTTTCCATCATAGAAATGATGCGCCCAAAGATTTTTTTTAATGACGGAAATGTCAGCGTAATTGCAAATTGCACGTCTTATTTCTAATTCTAAGCATGTGTAAGAATAAAACCTTAACGCACACATGTTCATTGTTTAACCATCTAATGTATTCATAACACAAATTAAATAAAAAAGGCGGACGTTGCATACGCATTTATGTATCAGCATGCAGGTATATACATTATTTAACCGATAAAATAATTACAGGTTTGGGAAAATGATGATTGGAATCCGATACATATTTTTTTTTTTTTTTTTTTTTTTTTTTTTGCATTGTTCGGTAAGTTTATTCAAGATAAGTAAACACAGTAAAAATATATAAAAAAAACCACAAAATTATACTATTCTACTTTTATATATTTAAATCTACCTTTTCCCCCAATCTTGTGAGAATTGTTTTCTTTCTTTTTCACGATCAATCAAAACTGAAATGCCTGTGTTATCCAGAGGGAAGAAGAACACCAATTCATCGTCATGAACACTTTAAAATCTAAACACCTAAAGAGATATCGAAGGTCTTTCCAAATTAGTATTTTTAAATCCCCTCTCGGTATGATATTAGATAAGAAACATTTTTTTATTCTTCCATATGCTCGTCATATTTGATATAATATTCAACAATAGAAACGCATGTAATCACTAGTTAATAGTCTTTCTGTATATATGTATGACGTTATGTTATGTTTATCCTCGTTTTGAACATGTGGCACATCAAAATCAACAGTGTTGTTTTCTTTTCTTTTACAAAAGGGGATGCAGGTTTTAGGTCGTGTGTTGCTATAAATGGTGAACGTAGCACCAGAGACATCAAAAGCGTTTCTAGAGGGATTATTGTCGAATAATGGCATTCTGACTGTTTTCTTCCACGGAAGTGTTTCGTAGACTGAAAGTTATACCGTCGTACACGGCTATTTAAAGGAAATTTTAGCTTCAAATAAAATAAAACTTACTCAACAATTTATATCGTAGATAATATCAATGGGACTCTCTTTGTACGATGGTGGAAATTATCTGATTTCGTGTTGTAAGATTGATTGATTGTTGGTGTTAAACGCCCGAGCAACAACATTTCAGCTATATTCAGGCGATGAACATGGAATGATGATGAAATAAAAAAATGGTTTGGGACACAAGGATAATAGGGTCGACAATATTTAATTGCCAATTTAAATAGAGAGTGATGGGTTGTGAGGTTCGGGCAATTTAGCCTCCTGTGGCGGAGCCAAGTGGTTCCTACTCCGATGGAAAACCACAGCAGGGTTCTTTAACGTGCGGGAAACGTAGCATCTTTCCCAACATTTTGCACCACTATGGTTTTGGACAGATTTTCCGTATTATGGCCTGAGAACCCCAGGATGTAACATGAAAGGGATATGCTATTCCACCCTCTGGGGCACACAACCCAGTAGCTCTGTGGGCAGATCGCCCTATCCCCCGGTCAGGATTCTGAGCACTATTGAGTCGACTTTTAAGACAAGCTCAGCGCTGCTGCTGGCCTATTCTTTGGACACCCGGACCGGAGGGGCCGATTCTTTAGAATACACTTACAGTCCTTGAACCGATCCATACAACGATTTGACGGATCGATAAGCGTTGATTGATTGATCGCTGACGGATCGATGACCGATGACCGGTGACCAATCTGATCGCAGTTTTGTTATGTAAAATGACGTAAGATCTGTTTTAAATAAAAGAAAGGTAATATAAAAGTATAAATTGCTGTTTAAATTTATGCCATTATATAAATATGTTTTAGATTGACAAAGAAAACAACAAAAACCGTAAAATACATTGACGCGATCACCAGTTAAATGGATCGGTTTGACGGAAACTGATCGTTGATCGATGACCGATCGCAATTTTTGTTGCACCGATCGGTTCAGGTACTGTATATGTTCATACATAATGTCTATTTCATTCGAGCTAATATTGCATACATCTTCTATCTACAGTTTTATAAGTACATATCACAAAACTGGCTATAACTGTTTCACCGATGTATAATATGAAGGAACATATTTTAACTTATAGTTGAATTTATTACGATAACTGTTTGGCCCATGCATACTGTGTAAAAACAAGACTAGTCAAATTTAGTACGAGATGACCTTCACAAGTATTTTTTTCTGTAATTTTACTGATATGAATAAGTGTTAGTCTACAAGGAATTACTGGTAGATTGATACTGCACTTCAAAACTAAATTACTTCTTTTTTTATTCTTTTTTTTTGACTAGGTACATCCAGATGCAAGAAATATAGGAACTGATTTTGTTCTGCTATCTGTCCTCCGGACTTTAAAGCAGAGAGTCGTTGTGGGAGTGGACGCAGTGTCTGCTGTTACAAAGACCTGTAGAAAACTGTATTGTTCAAGAATTTGGATACCGATTAAAACACCGAATGGATACAAAGATCATTTTGGCAATCAAGAATGCTTTATTCAAAGTTTTGAGTCGGTATAGTTATAAGTAAACGAATAACTTTTCATGAGGTAATATTATGTGATCATTCTAAACTACAAATTTTAAAATAAATGTAATCGCGTAACAGTCGTAGTTTGTATTTGTAAAGTTTTTGAGTTCTGGCTAAGTTGTATTAATTTTTCATCCATTTTGTTAATGTTCACATATCCACATATCTACGTGAGTGCATATTTTTACGTGCGTAAATGTTCTTTTACACGGACCGGGATTGAATTCAATTCCACCTTTGCACAAAAGTAACCGTATTTTGGGATTTTTTTTTAATTGATTTCCAAGTAAACTTATATCAAATGTAAGTGAGAAAAAGTCGACTCACGCTGAGACTCGGGGTTTGGTGAAATAAAACAAACAGGTGGTTTAACAGAAAGGGGTCGAGACAAACGAATACAACAAAAAAAGTTCTTGTCGTCTCCACTCAAAACAAAAGATCTGTTATGCAGCAAATTTAACTGAGCCCAATTTCCCGCGTAAGAGCAATTTTTTCAGCCGTTAATGAAATGCCTCCAAGGACCAAAAATGTCGTACCTCCATGCCAAACAACTGAACATTTCTAATATTATGAATAGTAACTAAACAAATAGCCAATAAGATAGTACCAGGATTTACAACATGAGCTTTTCGTGTTTCAAGCCAGTACATAAGTATTTGAAATGGTTAAATCATTACGATAACAAGTGTCTAGTTCAATAACATACTCTTGAATTTTATTTTTTAATTATTGAAGGTAGTATGAAGAACACAAGGAGAACATTGTTAATACTTATTGCATGTATTTTCAGAATATTGGTCACTAAAGCGTGTTAAATAAAAATTTATCATCCGAGGAAGCAATAATGAAGAAAATGATAACTTGAAGAGGGAACCATCATCTCGTGGATGATAATACAAATCCTAATTCAAACTATTGACCAAACTTTACGACAAACGTGTTGACTTTTCATTCAGAATTGTCAACTTTCCTTTCATTTGTAGCAACATCCCTTCAACAGGTGATAATACAAATCCTAATTCAAAAGGTTTGATTACTCTTATATACAAACTCACAGAAAGTTTAAATACAAAAGTTGATACCAATATTACATTTTATGAAAACAGTATTTTAATCTCAGTTTCCGCCATAAAGATGATGTATTATCATAAATCAATCCTAATTTCGGGAATTTGATACATGGCATCTATCATGAAGAACTTGAGATAAAGGATACTATAGACACTGTGAAGTCAGCCTCATATCTTGACCTTCACTTAGAAATTGATGGTAAAGGAAAACTATTGACCAAACGTTACGAAAACGAGATGACTTTTCATTCAGAATTGTCAATTTTCCTTTCATTTGTGGCAACATCCCTTCCACACCTGCGTATGGAGTATTCATATCACAACTCACACGTTATGCCAGAGCTTGCCGAAACCACGCAGACTTTTCATATCACGCTAGACTTCTAACAAATAGGCTTCTGGAACAGGGTTATGTTGGTACAAGATTGAGGAAATCGAGTTGCTCATTTGCTTTTGTTGCTTTGTATGTATGAATTTTAGTTACTTTGTGTTCTATGTTGTGTATGTCTGGTTTCAATGTCTGGTATTTGTGCCTGGATTACATTTTTTTGATTAGCGCTATAACCTTGGTTTCCTTGATTAATCCTAAACCGCGAACCTCAAGAGAAAAACATTGCTAAAATAATTAAGAAGTTAATGGAATAAAAATAGAATTTATATCGATCTATCACCATAGATATGACGATTAATAAAGTAAGGGGAAATACAGGATAATTGCCAGACTATAGTAAACCAGATGCTTAACTAGTTCTTTTTAAGTTTTATACATTTCGGTACTGGTATTACTATCACATGGGAATTTACAAGCTAAGGACGTTCCGTCAAAGTGGTGACCAAATTTCGTTTTAAATGACAGAAATTTTCGACGTAATTTCGAAATGCACGTCAAATTTCTAATTCTAAGCATACATAAGGAAAAAAATCAAAATGTGTACAAAACTCAATCATGCATACATGTTCATTTTAACAATAAACGTGTCCATATTCCTATCCAAGCAAAATTAAATACCAATGCCTTTCTAAATGAAGTGCATTTTTTTAATTATCCCCATCCGCTTACGTGTTTACGTTTAATTTGATTCATGATTATATTGTTCATAATATTTATTTTCAGTTGTTTGGTTAAACAGATATTCTAGTAAGCTATTTGCTGCACATTTCAAATAAGTTTTTTGAGTTGATTATCTGTTTGTATTCATTTATATTCTCTACACAGGAGTTACTTTAATAATGTTATTCCATCTGCAATGTACTCATAAGAGGTAGCAGTTAGCTCTCTTTTATATTTAGTCGGTAGGAACTAATCTTCTAATGTGTTCACGTTATGTTTCGGATAATATTTGGGTCAAGACGACCAAGGCTGCACATCCTCCTCAGGTACTCTAGCCTTTCATATCAACAGAGCCAAATATATTTTGCAATAAGTGTTCTCAAAATAAAGTATATATGAGACATAATTTGATGACTCATTAATGTATCAGTTTTCCGCTGTATATGTAATTGGCATTTAAAATATTACAGCTTGAAAAAATGATATCTAGAATTAGTTTAGAATTGATTTTTTCTTTGTTTTCTTCAGTTCGGTACGTTTATTCAAGATTAGTTCGCAAAGAGAAATGATTTTTTTTAATTGTACTATTTTTCCTTTCCACTTTATTTTATGGAATATATGTTTCCCAATGAATGGTGCGAATGTTTGGAAAATTTATTTTAGAAACGCCCAAAAAAATCAATTGCACCTCTGTTATCATAGACATGCATTCTACACATCCAAGACATGCGATCCAAAGGGAACAAATGCACGACATTAACCGTGATGAACACTTTATAAAACCTCAAGCACTTAAATAGATATCAAAGGTCTTACCAAATTATCTATATTTCCCAATGAATGGTGTAAATTGAAGTCCTTTTTTACGATCTAGTAATCTGAACAAAAACGCCTGGAAAATTAATTGCGCCTTTTCCACACGAAGAAATACAAGACATTAATCGTAAAAAACACTTTATAATCCCTTAAACAGGTAAATGGATATCAATGATCTTACCAAATCCTCGTCTCTTAATCTAGTTTTGATATGATATTGAGGATTAAGTATTTCTTATTTTTTTTGGATACGCTCATCTTTTATCATAGACATGCTCAAGTTTTTCCAAGGCGTTTGACAAGTTACAGGCAGTGCTGCCATAGATATCACAGAAGTACGAGTTCGAGTCCAGCGGAGGCAGAGGGAAAGGCGCCACAAATGTGCTTCCCAGATTTGGCTGTTCTAACATCGTTACGTTTTCAGCCCCTTATAACCTTTCCTCATCTTCCGTTTTGAACTCACATTCTGAGATATTAGTCTCATATTTATTGGTTGAGACGTGTCGATAAGTTGATTTTTTATCCTATATGAGGACAACACCTTGATTGGCTTCACTGTACTACCGTATATTGTGTATTAAGTTTCCAACCTAGATTTTTGCTATGAAGAGGAATGGTCCGGTCAGAAAAAAAATAAATTGAGTCGGGAGCTGGACTTAGTGCAGGTGGTTTTGCGAAAGGTGTCACAGTAGGACGAGTTCGAGACTCCTGGCGTTGGTTTCACAAAAAGTCGCAAGTGTGAAATTGATCGTAAATCATAACGTCACAATGCTATTTTAGTTTATGACCTCATTACTTACGATCAGCTTGACACTTACGACTTTTTGTGAAATCGAGACCTGGAGCAAATGACATCATTGAGATTTTTTCAGACCCAGATATGCTTCCGTTTTCTTCCCTGTTTCAAACTGATTCGATGGAGCTGTGTAGCGAATAGTGTCGTCAGATTCTAAGTATGTTATTTATTTGATGTGACATGTATCCCTGATTCTCTATTCTGAATAACAACATCTAGATGAGCTGTCTAATGTACAACCATACATCGTGTCCAATGTTTTAACCCAGGATAAAGTTTTCAATCACAAAATAACATTACATATGTGAATGGTAATTAAGCCATTCTTCATTTAGTATCTAGTGTTCCATTATGTTTACAATGAGCTGGACATTAATGTCGATTATGAGCTAAACTGTTCACTGGTCCTTCTTTTTGTTATTCTATTCTTTATGAAACTTTGTGAAGTATCAAACTATGGACTTGAGAAATGATGCACCAAAAGATTCTTTTAAAATGAAGGGAATCTCACTGCAATTTCATATTACTTGTCTTATTTCTAATTCTAAGCATGTAAAAGAATAAAACCTTATTAATGCATACCTGTTTATTGTTTACTTATGTATTCATAACATAAATTAAATACAATAAGTGGACGTTACAGACTCATTAATGTATCAGCATTCAAATAGATGTACATATATGTATGTATACAATTTAACAAGTACAAAATTATAGGTTGGAGAAGATGATGTGTAGAATTCTCTACTTATTATTGTTTCTTTGTTTTGTTCAGTGCGGTAAGTCTATTAGAAATAAATAAGTACAATAGAAATAAATAAATAAGTACAATAGAAATAAATAAATACAATAGAAATAAATAAGTACAATAGAAATAAATAAATAAGTACGATAGAAATTAATAAATAAGTACAATAGAAATAAATAAGTACAATAGAAATATTATAAAGATAAGAATTATACTATTCTAATTTCCCGCTATTATACAGCACTCTATGATCTCCCTTAATCTTTAATCTTTTGAGAATTGTTTTTTTTTATTTTCATGTTCGATCAAAACTGAGTTGCCTGTAAATATGCCTGACATACATTATGTTATGTTCATCCTTGTTTTGAACAACAAAAACGAAGAAAGTTTTGCTTTACTTTCTTTTACAAAAGGGGATGCAGGTATTAGATCATGTGCTGCTGTGAATGGTGAGTGTAGCACCAGAGACATGAAAAGTTTTGATAGAGAAACTATTGTCGAATTATGGCATTCTGACTGTTTTCTGCCACGGCGGTGCTTTGTAGACTGTAAGTGCTACAATCGTTAACTGGAATTTAGATAATTGAGCGTTTTATGTTCAAATGAAATAAAACTTAATAAAAATGGAGTACCTCAATTTTCATGAGAACCTTTTAGTACGATCTTGCTATATTGTTTTTGTTTGTTTGTTTTGTTTTGTTTTTGTTTTGTTTTTGTTTTGTTTTTGTTTTTGTTTTGTTTTCTTTGTGAGTTTTTTTGTGAGTTTTTTAGGAATACACTTTGTTCAAATATATTGTATATTTCATTCGAGCTAATCTTACATACATCTTCGCTCTACGGTTTTATAAGCAGATATCACAGCGTGGGCTATAATTGTTTTAACCTATGTATATTTTGTAATGAAACCTAATTACGAGAAAATTTAGCACAATCCGACCTTTACAAGAGTAATCAAGGGAACCAAGGCTATAGCGGTAATCAAAACAATGTAATCCAGTGACAAAGACCAGACATGGAAAACAGACATATACAACAAAGAAAATAAAGTAACTAAAATCATACATACAAAGTAACAAAAACAAATGAGCAACTCGAACTCCACTAAAACTGGGAGCATGGACAAGGTGCACCGGTAGGGTAAGCGTCCTCTGCTTTTCTAGAAATACCCGCCGAGTTGCTCATAAAAAGTCAAGTCCGGGGTAGACAAACGAGGAAAGGAAAACTATGACCCGTTGAATAAATCAGCTTTCGTGGTGCTGATGCATACACCATAACGATCCACAAGTTCATGATGACGACCATAAAACTTCTGTAGTGATGAGTTCAATCTTGTAGCAACATAACCCTGTTCCAGAAGCCTATTTGTTAGAGTTCTAGCGCGATACAAAAAGTCTGCGTAGTTTCGGCAAGCTCCGACATAACGTATGAGTTGTGATATGAACATTCCATACGCAGGAGTCGAAGGGATGTTGCCACAGATGATAGGAAAGTTGACAATTCTGAATGAAAAGTCATCACACTTGTCGTAAAGTTTGGTCAATAGTTGTCCTGTACTATCGATTTTTAAGTGTAGGTCAAGATATGAGGCTGACTTCACAGTGTTTGTACTATCCTTTATCTCAAGTTCTTTATCTCAAGTTCTTACAACTGTTTTCTTTTTTTCTTTTTTTTTCTTTAATTTTACTGATATAAACAGAGATCTACTCTCTTGAAAACTGATATTGCAATTCATACAAAATTACTTTTTTTGTCTAGGCACAATCAGATGCAAGAAGTACAGGAACGGGTTTTGTTCTGATGTTTGTCCTCCGCAGTTTAAAGCAGACAGGGATCTTTGTCGATGCGGAAGTGGACGCAGTGTCTGCTGTTACAAAAACCTGGAGTAAACTGTTTTGATCAAGAGTTTAGATACCGATTAAAATACCGAATCGTTACAAAGATTATTTTGGCAATCAAGAATGCTTTGTTCAAAGCATTTTGTCAGTTTAGTTAAAAATGAACCAAGAACTTATAATGAGATAATATTATGTGATTAGTTTTGATATCCATTCGAAACTACAAATTAAATTGTAAAATAAATGTTACCTCGTAACAGTCATAGTTTGTGTTTGTGAATTGTTTGTGTTCGAGTAAGTAAAATCAATGTAGTTTTAAAAAATACCGATCAAAGATTTAAAGACTATAGATAATCAATTTCCGACTGCTGAGATATTGAGGATGTAACATCAACATTTGGTTTTTTTTTTCTTACAAGGCAGATTCACAAAATCTGTAGATCATCTGTGTGTTAAATAAAATTTCACGTGGCAAAAAAGAAATATCAGTGTAATAATGCTATTAGCATATGCTTAAGTTGTTTTCTTTTTCAACCTGATGCCAGATCTGGCTAATTAACAATTAAATTTCATTTCATTATTTTCATGTTCATATCTACGTACCTATATATGTTCATATCCACGTACCTATAAATGTTCATATCCACGTACCTATATATGTTCATATCCACGTACCTATAAATGTTCATATCCACGTAGCTATATATGTTTGATATATTCCTATTAAATGACTTTTTATACAGTACAGAGAAGAGTGGAACTCACGCAATATTTCGGAATATTTTTTAGTTTGTTTCTATGTTTCATTTCTAACAGTTTCTTACATAAGATGAATATGCATGCATAAAAAGCACATCTATTATTTTAAATACTTATGGTGATTTAAGCCATCTTTCCGTGAACACATTTTAAATTTATATGCCTGCTAATGTTAATTTCTCGGTCATCCGGATGAACCCCTTAATTTCTTTATTAAGGTCTTTCCCATTTCAATGGAAAGACCTTCTAGTATTTCTTCTGATTATTATTTTTTTTTGCCGCCCAATTTCCCCGCTTCGCATTAAATCATATCGTGACAAGATTTTGACCATCTTTTGCAATCTGAGATTAAACTTTGGAATTCACTCTGAGAGACGTGATCATTTGTTGTTCCAGAATTATCTGCCCCGTAGTAGAAAAACTAATTTTGGAAAAATTTCTTAAACGGTTTTAGATACACAAAAACCGAAAGCTCCATATTGTTCAGAAACAAGGGGCAGTACTATTTGACAAGGTTCTGTAAAGATTTGGGGTTTCCTTGGTTACGCGATTTCGCGACTTATAATTCGGTTGGTCACCTAACTTTAAAACCTTAAGTCGTACATACTTGGGACCTTCACTGTTGATCTTAGATGATATGTTGTATGTTTAAAAATGTCAAGTTTAAAGGTCACTTTGAAATTTGACCTTGGCCTTGTTATGGGATGGACTCCGAAACCATTAGAGACAGAAGAAAATGAAGCACTCAAAAAATGTGTATCTAAATAAGATCTACTTTTGGTATGTAAAAAAATAGGCGTTTTGATGTTATAGCCCAAAAACAAGTACTTTTGGTGACTTTTTAAACCAGTTTGTGTGAAAAGTCAAGATGAATAAGAACAATCATTTCTTCCACTGCCGTTTGTCAACAAAGGTATAGATGCAATTAATTTGGCTAACATCCTCCATCACAAAAACGTTACCAACAAAATTCCCCATATTTCAAGAACAAATCCATACCAATTATTTCATAATCCTATACTGCACCCATCGCATCCAAAATTTTAAATTATAAAAGGCTATTGCAGATCCTCGAGATTGAGAACTTCAAGGCTAAACCACCTGACTGTTCTTGCAAAACCTCTCCATTCAAATATGGTCCTTCTGGTCACGTCGTTACGGGAGATTTAACCATTATCGAAAACGAATCTGTGCGTAATATCCTTTCTAAAGGTCCCAAGTTCCGTGAACCACGCTCCATAAATTGGAATTATAACTTTAAAGTTCTTATGGATGCCGTCGAGGACTATGCAAGAAAATGGATCAAACGAGAACAAGAAGACATTGTTTTTCTGTCAGAGTGGTTAAAGGCCGTGAGGTCTTTAATTTTGAAACGAATGAAAGTTTTAAGTAGGTCAATGAGTGCCAAGGCTACATCAGTTTTCAAAGACCCCGACGTAGCAAAAACATTGTCTACTATTCATGACATATATAATATGTTGTCGTACCAGAAGACAAAGCCCAAAACAACATTGTTTTTGTCTGCAAAACGTTTTATATCCAATGTTTATAATCAGAGGTAGACGTAGAAAATAATAGCAGTGATAAGACCTATACTGCTACCACTCTCTCCAAAGAAGAGATTGTGGAAAACAAAATTCTGTGCTATCCTCTTTTGGTCTCTCTACCAAGGACGATGATTGTGATTTACTGTCTATGTACTGGATTCCTAAACTTCACAATAATCCATACAAACAACGTTTCATCTGCAAAATGTACCACTAAACCTCTTTCAAAACTTTTAACTTCTATACTCACAACTGTCAAAGAGGGTCTGCAGTCCTACAACAACACTTGTTACTCCCGTAGTGGTATTAATTCAATGTGGATCCTGAAAAATTCGAAAGATCTTTTGGAGACAATCAGTTCAAGGCTATTATCTGAATATAATAGCATTAAAACCTATGATGTTTCAACACTGTATACTTCTATTCCCCATACTCAGTTAAAATTCCGACTTAAAAACATTATACATTGTTGATTTTCCAAAAAAGATGGTACACCTAGATACAAATATATAGTTCTTGGAAGAGATTCCTCATACTTTGTAAAAAATAATTCCAAATCATCTTCCAAATATACAGAGGAAGATGTTTACAAAATGCTGGAATTTTTAATCGACAACATATTTGTCCAGTGTGGTGGACGTGTTTTTCAACAAACGGTCGGCATTCCAATGGGAACAAATTGTGCTCCTTTACTTGCTGTCCTATTCCTTCACTCTTATGAGGCAGCCTTTATAGTTGATCTGATCAGAAAGAAAGAATATCGTTTGGCTAGATCCTTCAATCTCAGTTTCCGCTATATAGATGACGTATTATCTTTAAGCCCCGTGCAGGTCCGGGTGTTAAAAGAATAGGCCTGCAGCAGCGCTAAGCTTGTCGTAAAAGGCGACTAAACAGTGCTCAGAAACCTAGCCGGGGGTTAGGCGCTCTGCCCACAGAGCAACTGGGATGTGTGCCCCAGGTGGTGGAATGGGGTTACCCTGGCGTGTTGCATGCTGGGGTTGTCAGGCTATAATACGGAAAACCTGACCGCAAACCATAGTGGTGCACCGTGTTGGGAAAGATGCCACGTTCCCCGCACGTTAAAGAACCCTGCTGTGGTATTCGATAGGAGTAGGAACCTTTGCGCTCCGCCACAGGAGGCTAAATTGCCCGACCTTACCCATCCCCCCTTTTTCTAGTGGCAATCAAAATTTGTCGACCCTGTTGTCCTTGTGACCCATCCTTTTTTTATCATTTCATGTTCATTTTATCATCCATTTCATGTTCATTGTCTGAATATAGCTGAAATATTGCTGGTCGGACGTTAAACCCTAACAAACAAACAAAACAAACAAATTATCTTTAAACAATCCTAATTTCGGGGATTTGATACATCGCATCTACCCACAAGAATTTGAGATAAAGGATACTATAGACACTGTGAAGTCAGTCTCATATCTTGACCTACACTTAGAAATCGATGGTAAAGGAAAACTATTGACCAAACTTTACGACAAATCTGATGACTTTTCATTCAGAATTGTCAACTTTCCTTTCATCTGTGACAACATCCCTTCCGCTCCTGCGTATGGAGTGTTCATATCACAACTCATCCGTTATGCCAGAGATTCCCGAAACTACGCAGACTTTTTGTATCGCGCTAGAACTCTAACAAATAGGCTTCTGGAACAGGGTTATGTTGCTACAAGATTGAAGTCATCACTACAGAAGTTTTATGGTCGTCATCATGAACTTGTGGATCGTTATGGTGTATCCATCAGCACCATGAAAGCTGATTTATTCAACGGGTCATAGTTTTCCTTTCCTCGTTTGTCTACCCCGGACTTGACTTTTTATGAGCAACTCGGCGGGTATTTCTAGAAAAGCAGAGGACGCTTACCCTACCGGTGCACCTGGTCCATGCTCCCAGTTTTAGTGGAGTTCGAGTTGCTCATTTGTTTTTGTTACTTTGTATGTATGATTTCAGTTACTTTATTTTCTTCGTTGTATATGTCTGTTTTCCATGTCTGGCCTTTGACCCTGGATTACATTCTTTAAATTACCGCTATGACATTGGTTCCCTTGATTACTCTTTCAATTGATTTCTAATAACAGTATCTACAGACTATGTATGTTCTTGAACAGGAGAATAAATTCTTCTTAAAAACACCAAGGTCAAAGGTCAAGGTCATTTGTTTTAATGGTCCAAAACCTGTGTCAAAAAATGTTTTTTGCCATTTTTGCAATATGGTTCAAGATAGACAACACAAACTATTTCTAATCAATTGAGAAGCATGATTTCACATCCAATGATATGCCACAATACATACTTCCGATCAAATTTGACGATTTTCAGAAATCAGTAAAAATACACCGATAGGCGACATTTTCAAAAACTTGTATTTCTTCTGATTATTATTATTCTTTTTTTTGCCAGACATTTTGCCAAATTTTTGGCTGATAGTATCACGACAAGATTTTGACAATCTTTTGCAATCTGAGATAACACTTTTGAATTCATCCTCAGAGACGTGATCATTTGTCGTTCCAGATTTATCTGGGCCGTAGTGGAAAAACTAATTTTGGGAAATTTCGTAAACGGTTGTAGATACACACAAACCGAAAGCTCCATGTTTTTCAGAAACGGGTGGCAGTACCATTTGACAAAGGTTCGAAAAGATTTGAGGTTTCCCTGGTTACGCGATTTCGCGACCTAAAATGAAATTGTTCGGTTGGTCACTAAACTTTTAAACCGTTAGTCATATAGACTTAGGACCTTCACTGTTGATCTTAAATGACGTACATTTTCAACTTTTCAACCTAATTTCAAATTGCATGTCTTATTCCTTATTCTAAGCCTGCATGAGAATAAATTATATTTTTTTACAATGCTCATTTATGCATACCTTTTTAATGTTCAACCATTCTGTTTTCATTACACGAATCAAATTCAGATGTTCAGGTATATAAGCGAGTGACATTTAAAAGATTACAGCTTGAGAAAATAATGTTTAGAATAAGATATTTGTTGATTTGAAAGGCTTTCGTGAAATTGTATATGATACAAATATATCACTTATTTGAAGAGTTATGTCCCTTACCCCAGGTCTACCTCCTTACTTGCACCTCTTCCACACGTGTAACACAGGCCAGACATTAATTGTGATGTAACACTTTATAATCCCTTAAGCGCCTAAAGAGATATGAAAGGTCTTACCAAATCATTGTCTCTAAATCTGCTTTTAATATGATATTTGAGATGATTTCCTTTTTTTAAAATTATTCTTCGATACGCTCACCTTTTACCATAGACACGTTCAAGTTTTTTTTTTTTATAAAACGCATGTAATTACTGGTGAAAACCATAGCTGTATATCTCGCTAACCGATGTTTGGCTTTTTGTACTTTTTATTCTCGTCTTTGCATAAGTAGTATAACAAAAAAAAATAGGAAAACTTTTTTGTAAAAAATAGGGAATGCAGGTTTTAGATCCTGTGCTTCTCTAAATGGTGAGTGTAGCACCAGAGACATCAGAAGCGTTGCTAGAGGAACTATTGTCGAATTATGGCATTCTGACTGTTTTCTCCCACGGAAATGCTTTGTAGACTGTAAGTGTCTCCGTCATAAACAGCTATTTAAATAAATGCTTTTTATAGTACCAAATAAAATAAAACTTGCTCAGGATAAAGATATCATAGTTAATGTTTCTCTTTTTCATGAGAAATTGGTGCAATTCTGTTAACTTAAATTCTTGTATTTGTTTTAAAAGGATACACTTTACTCAAATATTTTATATATTTCCTTCAAGCTACTATTCCAAAATCATTTCTCTTTATTTTCATACGTACATTTTACTTGACACGTAACTGTTTTGAACTACACATCTGATGTGTATTGTGTTGTTACACGACAGAAAAGTCTGGAAAGAAATGGTAAACAGATTTACTATAGAATAAACATTATAAGTAATTTTTTCTAGGCTCAATCAGATGCAAAAATTACAGGAACGGGTTTTGTTCTGATGTTTGTCCTCAACTATATAAAGCAGACAAGGGCCTTTGTCACTGTGGAAATGGAAACAGTGTCTGCTGTTACAAAGACCTGTAATAAACTGTGCTGATCACGAATAAAACAAACGGTCAAAATACTAAATTATTACAAAGATATTTTTTCGCCATAAAAATGCTTTATGCATGAATATTGTTATTGTTAGTGTAGCTAAATATAAACGAATGAATTCTATTGAATTATTAAATGCATTGTGATCAATATTCCTAATTAAACGTTTGTGGTCCAGCAAGTTGAATCCAGTTTCTGTTAGAGACACCGATCAATAGTTTTGAATAGGAAAAACAATCATTTTTTTCTTTCTGCTGATATATAAGAATTTAACATCAACAAGAGTGCAAGTGAAAAATCGGAGAAAGCAATTCTTTTTTTCACCAGGCGGTACCACAAAATTATTTTCTCATCTCGTCTAAGCTTTCTCTGTACTTCTATGTTTGCGGTGTTTGTTTCTTTGCCTTACACTGAACAAAAAACGAAAAAGCCCGTTTTAAACGCCTTAGGTCATGTTTTTATTTGTAGTTACTTAAGGAGGTAGACCTAGGGTAAGGGACACAACCCTTACATATCATCGGAACGTTTGTATTCATCATTTTACATCATGTCATGTAAGCGTCAAAGTTACTTTAACTGATTTTATTCTGTGTGAAATGAAAGCTTGATAGCCTTTCGTGAAATTGAATATGATACAAACATATCACTGGCTTCATGAGTTGTGTCCCTTACCCTAGGTCTACCTCCTTATGGTGGGTTTTTGTGATCCACGTTGCATGTAGATCATCTGTGAGATAGATAGAGAAATCTACCAAGGCTGAATAGAAATTTCATTACAAAAAACTGAGGGATATGTAGTACACGATGAGCATATTTTAAAACTTTCTATACTCACAGCTGTCAAAGATGGTCTCCAGTCTTACCATAATACAACAACATCAAGACCTCTGATTTTCAAAACCTTTATACCTCCATTCACAACACTCAGTTAAACTTTCGACTCAAAAATATTATACATCGTTGTTACTCAAGAAAAGACTGTACACCTGAAACATTCATGGAACATGACAGAAATTCCTCCTACTTTGTATAGAGACGATTGTAACTAATCTTCAAAATATACCAAAGATGTTTTTAAAATGCTCAAATTTTTAGTCGATGACATATTTTGCCAGTGCTGTAAACGCGTTTTTAATACACAATCTGTATTCTACTCGGCCTCATATCTTGACCTAAACTTACAGATCGAGAAAACTATTGATCAATCTTTACGACAAAATCTTTACGAACTGTACAACTGTAATCAATGAGAGAATTGGTTGATCTTGGAAAAAATTATTATAAGAGTGAGTGATTACATTAAACTATACGAAAGACAATATCAATATGTCATAGTAAGGAATATTAACTCTTATTGGTACTACAAAATGGTTTCGTTTACAAGTATACCATTAACTACCGTATTTTTGAAAATATATGAATAAGATAATAAATTCTTTTGTTTTGTTTTGTTTTGTTTTGTTTTGTTTTGTTTTTTTTTTTGGGGGGGGGTATTTTTTGTAAAGTCTTTATTTGCTTTTGATAATATTGTTTGATATTATATTTTAGAATTGTCTTAGTGGATGCTCCGTCAGAAGATTTGTCATCACTGAACGGCAATTTTTTATACATCTAAGAATTTTGACATTGGATTTGCATATGCATTTTTATAACTAGAACACAAAAAAACTCACATCGTTTATCTTTTTTGTATCAAGTATTATTCGATGAAGCAGTGAACCAAATGGAGACGTCACATTCTTAGACATATATTTCATATCTATTGGCTTTGACATATGTTGTTAATTTGATCCTTTATCCAATATGAAAACACTTAGATTAGTATCTGTACTACTATACATCGCGTACTAAGTTACAAACATAGATTTATCCTACGAAATGGTCCGCCCAGAAAAAGCTATGTTTAAATTGCTTAGATGGCAGAATGGTCGAAAAAGGAGACTGAACTGCAAGGAGTGCAAGCGGTTTTTCCAATGATGTAACAGCGCTACTAGTGCGAGACCCCTGGAATTAACGACGAAAAATTTTCATCCCAAATTTGATAGATCTGACATCGTTGAGAATTTTTCAGAACCTAATGTGTGTACGTTATCTTCCCTGTTTCAAACTTGATTCGAATCAGCTATGTATCGAATAGTGTCGTCACATTCTGAGACATATGTATGATATTTATTGATGTTACATGTATCCTTAACTTGATTCTCTATCATACATAACAACATCTAGATGAGCTGTCTAATGTACAACCATACATCGTGTCCAAAGTAACAATCCTAAATAAAGACGTAGTTCTCAGAAGAGCAATGTTCTGTTAATGATATAATGAAGATTTTCGTCACTTAGTATCTAGTTTGTAAAAAGAGCTGGCAATCTATTTAGATTACGACACATTGGAGATAAGGGTTTTTAAAATAAGGAGAATTATATGATAAATCGCAACAACTTTATAAACCATGATTAACTCGTTCTTTTAAAGCTATTCTTATTCTAATATTACTAGCATATGCATTTTTGGGAATAAGTAATCTAAGAACTTTCCATCATAGAAATGATGCGCCCAAAGATTTTTTTTAATGACGGAAATGTCAGCGTAATTGCAAATTGCACGTCTTATTTCTAATTCTAAGCATGTGTAAGAATAAAACCTTAACGCACACATGTTCATTGTTTAACCATCTAATGTATTCATAACACAAATTAAATAAAAAAAGGCGGACGTTGCATACGCATTTATGTATCAGCATGCAGGTATATACATTATTTAACCGAAAAATAATTACAGGTTTGGGAAAATGATAATTGGAATCCGATACATATTGTTTTTTTTTTTTGTTTTTTTGTTTTTTTGCATTGTTCAGTTCGGTACGTTTATTCAAGATAAGTAAACACAGTAAAAATATATAAAAACACAAAATTATACTATTCTACTTTTATATTAGTATACTGTACTCTATTTAATGTTAAATCTACCTTTTCCCCCAATCTTGTGAGAATTGTTTTCTTTCTTTTTCACGATCAATCAAAACTGAAATGCCTGCGTTATCCAGAGGAAACAAGAACACCAATTCATCGTCATGAACACTTTAAAATCTATACACCTAAAGAGATATCGAAGGTCTTTCCAAATTAGTATTTTTAAATCCCCTCTCTGTATGATATTAGATATGAAACATTTTATTTATTCTTCCATATGCTCGTCATATTTGATATAATATTCAACAATAGAAACGCATGTAATCACTAGTTAATAGTGTTGCTGTATATATGTATGACGTTATGTTATGCTTATCCTCGTTTCGAACATGTGGCACATCAAAATCAATAGTGTTGTTTTCTTTTCTTTTATAAAAGGGAATGCAGGTTTTAGGTCGTGTGTTGCTATGAATGGTGAACGTAGCACCAGAGACATCAAAAGAGTTCCTAGAGGAATTATTGTCGAATAATGGCATTCTGACTGTTTTCTTCCACGGAAGTGTTTCGCAGACTGAAAGTTATATAGTCGTAAACGGCTAGTTAAAGGATTTTTTAGCTTCAAATAAAATAAAACTTACTCAACAATTTATATCGTAGATAATATCAATGGGATGCTCTTTGTACGATGGTGGAAATTATCTGATTTTGTGTTGTCAGAATGATTGATTGTTGGTGTTAAACGCCCGAGCAACAACATTTCAGCTATATTCAGGCGATGAATATGGAATGATGATGAAATAAAAAAAATGGTTTGGGACACAAGGATAATAGGGTCGACAATATTTGATTGCCACTGGAAATAGAGCGAGATGGGTAGTGAGGTTCGGGCAATTTAGCCTCCTATGGCGGAGCCAAATGGTTCCTACTTCGATTGAAAACCACAGCATGGTTCTTTAACGTGCGGGGAACGTAGCGTCTTTCCCAACATTTTGCATCACTATGGTTTTGGACAGATTTTCCGTATTATGGCCTGAGAACCCCAGGATGTAACATGACAGGGATTTCCTATTCCACCCTCTGGGGCACACAACCCAGTAGCTCTGTGGGCAGATCGCCATAGCCCCCGGCCAGGATTCTGAGCACTATTGAGTCGACTTTTACGACAAGCTCAGCGCTGCTGCTGGCCTATTCTTTGGACACCCGGACCGGAAGGGGCCGATTTTCTGGAATACACTTACTGTCCTTGAACCGATCCACGCAACGATTTGACGGATCGATAAACGTTGATTGATTGATCGCTGACGGATCGATGACCGATGACCAGTGGCCGATCTGATCGCAGTTTTGTTATGTAAAATGACGTAAGATCTGTTTTTAATAAAAGAAAGGTAATATAAAAGTATAAATTGCTGTTTAAATTTATGCCATTATATAAATATGTTTTGGATAGACAAAGAAAACAACAAAAACCGTAAAATACATTGACGCGATCACCAGTTAAATGGATCGGTTTGACGGAAACTGATCGTTGATCGATGACCGATCGCAATTATTGTTGCACGGATCGGTTCAGGTACTGTATATGTTCATTCATAATGTCTATTTCATTCGAGCTAATATTGCATACATCTTCTATCTACAGTTTTATAAGTACATATCACAAAACTGGCTATAACTGTTTCACCGATGTATAATATGAAGAAACATATTTTGACTTATAGTTAAATTTATTACGATAACTGTTTGGCCCATGCATACTGTGTAAAAACAACACTAGTCAAATTTAGTACGAGATAACCTTCATAAGTAATTCTTTCTTTAATTTTACTGATATGAATAAGTGTTAGTCTACAAAGAATTACTGGTAGATTGATACTGCACTTCAAACTAAATTACTTCTTTTTTTATTTTTTTTATTTTTTGCCTAGGTACAATCAGATGCAAGAAGTATAGGAACTGGTTTTGTTCTGTTATCTGTCCTCCGGACTTTAAAGCAGACAGGGATATTTGTTCTTGTGGGAGTGGACGCAGTGTCTGCTGTTACAAAGACCTGTAGAAAACTGTATTGTTCAAGAATTTGGATACCGATTAAAACACCGAATGGATACAAAGATCATTTTGGCAACCAGAATGCTTTATTCAAAGTTTTGAGTCGGTATAGTTATAAGTAAACGAATAACTTTTCATGAGATAATATTATGTGATCAGTTTTGATATTCTAAACTACAAATTTTAAAATAAATGTAATCGTGTAACGGTCGTAGTTTGTATTTGTAAAGTTTTTGAGTTCTGGCTAAGTTGTATTAATTTTTCATCCATTTTTTTAATGTTCACATATCCACATATCTACGTGAGTGCATATGTTTACGTGCGTAAATGTTCTTTTACATGGACCGGGATTGAATTCAATTCCACCTTTGCACAAAAGTAACCGTATTTTGGGATTTTTTTAATTGATTTCCAAGTAAACTTATATCAAAAGTAAGAGAGAAAAAGCCGACTCACGCTGTGACTCGGGGTTTGGTGAAATAAAACAAACAGGTGGTTTAAAAGAAAGGGGTCGAGAAAAACGAATACAACAAAAAAGTTCTTGTCGTCTACACTCAAAACAAAAGATCTGTTATGCAGCAAATTTAACTGAGCCCAATTTCCCGCCTAAAAGCAATTTTCCCAGCCGTTAATGAAATGCCTCTAAGGACCAAAAATGTCGTACCTCCATGCCAAACAACTGAACATTTCTAATATTATGAATATTAACTAAACAAATAGCCAATTAGATAGTACCAGGATTTACAACATGAGCTTTTCGTGTTTCAAGCCAGTACGTAAGTATTTGAAATGGTTAAATCATTACGATAACAAGTGTCTAGTTCATTAACATACTCTTGAATTTTACTTTTTTAATTATTGAAGGTAGTATGAAGAACACAAGGAGAACATTGTTAATACTTATTGCATGTATTTTTAGAATATTGGTCACTAAAGCGTGTTAAATAAAAATTTATCATCCGAGGAAGCAATAATGAAGAAAATGATAACTTGAAGAGGGAACCATCATCTCGTAGATGATAATACAAATCCTAATTCAAACTATTGACCAAACTTTACGACAAACGTGTTGACTTTTCATTCAGAATTGTCAACTTTCCTTTCGTTTGTAGCAACATCCCTTCAGCAGGTGATAATACAAATCCTAATTCAAAAGGTTTGATTACGATTATATACAAACTCACAGAAAGTTTAAATACAAAAGTTGATACCAATATTACATTTTATGAAAGCAGTATTTTAATCTCAGTTTCCGCCATAAAGATGATGTATTATCATAAAGCAATCCTAATTTCGGGGATTTGATACATGGCATCTATCATAAAGAACTTGAGATAAAGGATACTATAGACACTGTGAAGTCAGCCTCATATCTTGACCTTCACTTAGAAATTGATGGTAAAGGAAAACTATTGACCAAACGAAAACGAGATGACTTTTCATTCAGAATTGTCAACTTTCTTTTCATTTGTGGCAACATCCCTTCCGCATCTGCGTATGGAGTATTCATATCACAACTCACACGTTATGCCAGAGCTTGCCGAAACCACGCAGACTTTTCGTATCGCGCTAGACTTCTAACAAATAGGCTATTGAAACAGGGTTATGTTGCTACAAGATTGAGGAAATCGAGTTGCTCATTTGCTTTTGTTGCTTTGTATGTATGACTTTTAGTTACTTTGTGTTCTATGTTGTGTATGTCTGGTTTCAATGTCTGGTATTTGTGCCTGGATTACATTTTTTTGATTAGCGCTATAACCTTGGTTTCCTTGATTAATCTTAAACCGCGAACCTCAAGAGAAAAAAACATTGCTAAAATAATTAAGAAGTTAATGGAATAAAAATAGAATTTATATCGATCTATCATCATAGATATGACGATTAATAAAGTAAGGGGGAATACAGGATAATTGCCAGACTATAGTAAACCAGATGCTTAACTAGTTCTTTTTAAGTTTTATACATTTCGGTACTGGTATTACTATCACATGGGAATTTACAAGCTAAGGACGTTCCGTCAAAGTAGTGACCAAATTTCGTTTTAAATGACAGAAATTTTCAACGTAATTTCGAAATGCACGTTAAATTTCTAATTCTAGGCATACATAAGAAAAAAAAACAAAATGTGTACAAAACTCAATCATGCATACATGTTCATTTTAAGAATAAACGTGTCCATATTCCTATCCAAGCAAAATTCAATACCAATGCCTTTCGAAATGAAGTGCATTGTTTTACCCCCCCCCCTCCGATTAAGCATGCAACTGCAACGTGTTTACGTTTAATTTGATTATATTGTTTCATAATATTTTTTTTTCAGTTGTTTGGTTAAACAGAGATTCTAGTAAGCTATTTGCTGCACATTTCAAATAAGTTTTTGGAGTTGATTATCTGTTTGTATTCATTAATTTTCTGTACACAGGGGTTACCTTAATAATGTTATTCTATCTGCAATGTACTCATAAGAGGTAGCAGTTAGCTCTATTTTATATTTAGTCGGTATGAACTAATCTTTTTTTCTGTTCACACTATGTTTCGGATAACATTTGGGTCAAGACGACCAAGGCTGCACATCCTCCTCAGGTACTCTAGCCTTTCATATCAATAGAGCCAAATATATTTTGCAATAAGTGTTCTCTGTCAAAATAAAGTATATATGAGACATAATTTGATGACTCATTAATGTATCAGTTTTCCGGTATATATGCAATTGCACCTCTGTTATCATAGACATGCATTCTACACATGCAAGACATGCGATCCAAAGGGAACAAATGCACGACATTAACCGTGATGAACACTTTATAAAACCTTTAGCACTTAAATAGATATCAAAGGTCTTACCAAATTATCTACCTTTCCCAATGAATGGTGTAAAATTTAAGTGCTTTTTTACGATCCAGTAATCTGAACAAAAACGCATGGAAAATTAATTGCACCTTTTCCACACGAAGAAATACAAGACATCAAACGTAATGAACACTTTATAATCCCTTAAACAGGTAAATGGATATTAATGATCTTACCAAATCCTCGTCTCTTAATCTACTTTTCATATGATATTGAGGATTAAGTTTTTCTTATATTTTTGTTTCGATACGCTCATCTTTTATCATAGACATGCTCATTTTTCTAAGGCGTTTGACAAATTACAGGCAGTGCTGCCATTGATATCACAGAAGTACGAGTTCGGGTCCAGCGGAAGCAGAGGGAAAGGCGCCACAAATGTGCTTCCCAGATTTGGCTGTTCTAACATCGTTACATTTTCAGTCCCTGATAACCTTTCCTCATCTTCAGTTTTTTAACTAACATTCTGAGACATTAGTCTCATATTTATTGGTTGAGACGTGTCGATAAGTTGATTTTTTATCCTATATGAGGACAACACCTTGATTGGCTTCACTGTACTACCGTATATTGTGTATTAAGTTTCCAACCTAGATTTTTGCTATGAAGAGGAATGGTCCGGTCAGAAAAAATATAAATTGAGTCGGGAGCTGGACTTAGTGCAGGTGGTTTTGCGAAAGGTGTCACAGTAGGACGAGTTCGAGACCTCTGGCATTGCTTTCACAAAAAGTCGCAAGTGTGAAATTGATCGTAATTCATGACGTCACAATGCTATTTTAGTTTATGACGTCATTACTTACGATCAACTTTACACTTACGACTTTTTGTGAAATCGAGATCTGGAGCGAACGACATCACTGGGATTTTTTCAGACCCAAATATGATTCCGATTTCTTCCCTGTTTCAAACTTGATTCGATGGAGCTGTGTAGCGAATAGTGTCGTCAGATTCTAAGTATGTTATTTATTTGATGTGACATGTATCCCTGATTCTATATTCTAAATAGCAACATCTAGATGAGCTGTCTAATGTACAACCATACATCGTGTCCAATGTTTTAAACCTGGATAAAGTTTTCAATCACAATATAACGTATGTGAATGGTATAATTAAGCCATTCTTTATTTTCTATTTAGTGTTCCATTATGTTTACAATGAGCTGTCGATTATAAGCTAGGCTTTTCACTGGTCCTTTTTTTTGTTATTCTATTCTTTATGAAACGTGATGAATTATCAAAACTATGGACTTGAAATGATGCACCAACATATTTTTTTTTAAATGATGGAAATCTCACTGCAATTTCAAATTACCTGTCTGATTCCTAATTCTAAGCATATAAAAGAATAAAACCTCATTAATGCATACCTGTTTATTGTTTACTCATGTATTCATAACATGAATTAAATACAAAAATTGGACGTTACAGACTCATTAATGTATCAGCATGCAAATTAATGTATATATATATATATATATATATATATATATATATATATATATATATATATATACAATTTAACAGGTACAAAATTATAGGTTGGAGAAAATGATGTGTAGAATTTTCTACCTATTAATGTTTCTTTGGCTTGTTCAGTTCGGTAAGTCTATTCAAAATAAATAAGTTCAATAAAAAATTATAAAGATAAGAATTATACTATTCTAGTTTCCTACTATTATACAGCACTGTATGATCTCCATTAATCCCTAATCTTGTGAGAATTGTTTTCTTTCATTTTCATGATCGATTAAAACTAAGTAGCCTTCATCTTCCACATAGACGACTCATGGGAATTATCACATTCATCGTCATGAACACTTTAAAATTGAAAAGATATCGAGGGTCTTTTCAATCTAGTATGTCTAAATCCCACCTTGATATAAATGATTTTTTTTATTATTATTCTTCCGTGCGCTCATCGTAGAAACGTTTATTTAATATAATATTCAACCACAGAAACGCATGTAATCACTAGTGAAAATTGTTGTTGTAGATATGCCTGACAGACATTATGTTATGTTTATCCTTGTTTTGAACAACAAAAACGAAGAAAGTTTTGTTTTACTTTCTTTTACAAGAGGGGATGCAGGTTATAGATCATGTGCTGCTGTGAATGGTGAGTGTAGCACCAGAGACATGAAAAGTTTTGATAGAGGAACTACTGTCGAATTATGGCATTCGGACTGTTTTCTGCCACGGCGGTGCTTTGTAGACTGTAAGTGCTATCGTCGTTAACTGGTATTTAGATAAGTGAGCGTTATATGTTCAATGAAATAAAACTTAATAAAAAATGGAGTACCTCAATTTTCATGAGAAACTTTCAGTACGATCTTGCTATATTGTTTTTGTTTGTTTGTTTGTTTGTTTTTCTTTTGTTTTATGTTGTTTTGGTTTTTGTTCGGTTTTTGTTTTGTTTTATTCTTTTTGTTTTTGTTTTTTTTTGTGAGTTTTTTTAAGGAATACACTTTGCTCAAATATATTGTATATTTCATTCGAGCTAATCTTACATACATCCACTCTCTATAGTTCTATGAGCAGGTATCACAACGTTGGCTATAAATGGTTTAACCTATGTATGTTGTGTAATGAAACCTAATTACCTACGAGAAAATTTAGTACGACATGATCTTTACAAGAGTAATCAAGGGAACCAAAGTTATAGCGGTTATCAAAAGCATGTAATCCAGAGACAAAGTCTAGACATGGAAAAAATATACACAACAAAGAACACAAAGTAACTAAAATCATACATACAAAAAAACTAAAGCAATAAAAAAAATAAAGCATCTCGAACTCCATTTAAAACTGGGAGCATGGACCAGGTGCAACGGTAGCACAAGCGTCCTCTGCTTTTCTAGAAACACCCGCAAACTTGCTCATAAAAAGTCAAGTCCGGGGTAGACAAACGAGGAAAGGAAAACTATGCCCCGTTGAATAAATCAGTTTTCATGGTGCAGATGGATACACCATAACGATCCACGAGTTCATGATGACGACTATAAAACTTCTGTAGTGATGACTTCAATCTTATAGCAGCATAACCATGTTCCAGAAACCTATTTGTTAGAGTTATAGCGCGATACAAAAAGCAGGTGCTGAAAGGATGTTGCCACAGATGAAAGGAAAGTTGACAATTCTGAATGAAAGGTCAACTTGAGGAGTTTAAGAATCCAGTACATAGACGGTAAATCACTATCTTTGTCCTTGGCAGAGAAACCAAAAGAGGATAGCACAAATTTGTGGTTTTCCACAATCTATTCTTTGGAGAGTTTTGTAGCAGTATAGGTTTTATCACTGCTTTTATTTTCTACGTCTATCTCTGATCATAAACATTGAATGTAAAACGTTTTGCAGACAATAACAATGTTGTTTTGGGTTTTGTCTGCTGGTACGAGAACATATTTGTCATGTATAGTAGACAATGTTTTTGCTACATCGGGGTTTTTGAAAACTGATGTAGTTTTTGCAATCATTGACCTACTTGAAACTTTCATTCGTTTCAAAATTTAAGACCTCACTGCCTTTAACCACTCTGGCAGAGAATCAATGTCTTCTTCTCGTTTTATCCATTTTCTTGCATAGTCCTCCACGGCATCCATAAGAACTTTAAAGTTATAATTCCAATTGATGGAGCGTGGTTCACTTTGTCCATGCTTCCAGTTTTTTTTCTTTTTCTTTTTTTTTCTTTTTGGAGTCTGAGTTGCTTATTTACTTTTTGTTGTTTGTACGTGTTACTTTGTTATTTTGTGTTCCCTGTTATGAGTCTCTGTTTTTTTGTTCCTGTCTGGTTTTAATCCCTGGATAGCATTTTTGTATTTTCGCTTGAAACTGTTTTCCCTTTGTTACTTTTGTTTACCTAAAATGCTAATTATGAAATATAAAACAGTATAAAAGGTATAAATTGAAATTTTTAATTTTCTTGTTGTATTTTTGTTTTGACTTTCGGTGTCACCATATTTCTGTTGTAATACAATACACTCCCATTAAATCGAGGTCAAAATATGGTAAATATGGTATTTAGTATAACTGTCTGTGGACAAAATCAGTGAAAGAATCGGTAGATCTTTAAAAAAAAACAAATTAGTAATAAGAGAAATTTAAGCTTTGTCATTAAGAGAAAAATGAAATTGAGTGACCACATAAAACTTGACGAAAGATATAGTAAAGAATTAGAGTTAGTATTGGTACTTCAAAAAGACATTTTAAAAGGTATTTTATTAACCAAAGTAGTTTTTGGTAGATAATTATGAACAAGATAATAAAAGGCAAGTATAATAATGCAGTGATGATCTCTACTTGTCTTTTGTTAAGTCTTCATTTATTTCTGTTAATATTTGATAATTTGACGCTCCGTCAGAATGTTTGTCATGACTTACCGGCACTTTTTTCAACATCTAAGTTTCTCGACATTGGATTTGCTTATGCATTTTTTCTGACCAGTACACACCCACTTTTCTTTCGCTACCCTGCTTCATCGGATCATATTTGATACATTGTGTACTAAGTTACAAAAAATGTAGCCTAACTTGCTGATCTAAGGCTCTTGACAATATACAGACACTGCTGCCACAGTAGTACCCGTAGAGGAAAATGCCACAAATTTGTTTCCCAGATTTGCCATTTCAGACACCGTTAGAATTTTTTCAGCCCCTTACAACCCTTGCTTTATCTTCCGTTTATCAAAAATTATTCGCTGGAGCAGTACAAATGAAGTTATTAGACATGTCACATTCTGAGACGTCTGTTTCATATCTATTGGTTGTGACGTGTGTCGTTAATTTGACCATACATCGTGTACAATGTTACAACCCCAGATAAAGCCTTAGATCACAAAATAACAATTGGTATAATTAAGCCATTCTTCATTTAGTATCTAGTTTTCCATTCTGTTTACCAAGAGCTGGCAATCTATGTCGATTTTAACATTTGACAAATGACAGTTGGTAAAACAAGGATATGAAAAGATAAATTACCAGACCATAGTGCACCAGACTGTTATCAGTTCCTTTTTGTTTAGTTATTCCTTTACTAATGAAGTTTGGTGAATTATCGAACTATGGACTTGAGAAATTGATGCGCCAAAAGATTTATTTTTAAATGACAGGAATCTCAATGCAATTTCAAATTACCTGTCTTATTTCTAATTCTAAGCATGTGTAAGAATAAAACCTCATTCTTGTATTCCTGTTTATTGTTTACTTATCTTATGTATTCATAACATAAATTAAATAATAAAAATTGGACGTTGCAGACTCATCAATGTATCAGCATTCAGGTATATGTATATATATACAATTTAACAGGTACAAAATTAAAGTTTGGAGAAAATGATGTCTAGAATTCTATACTTATCGCTTCTTTGTTTTGTTCAGTTCGGTAAGTCTATTCAAAATAATTCAGCACAGTAAAAAAAAATATTTTACTATTCTACTTTAATACTTTTATACTGCACTGGATTATCTCCCTTAATTTCTTATCTTGTGAGAAATGTTTTCTTTCATTTTTACAATCGATCAAACCTGAAACGGTTTCATCTTCCACATAGACGATCCAGAGAGAACAATAAAACTTCATTCATCGTCAGGAATCTTTAACAGTTAAACACAGAAAAATATATCGAATGTCTTTCCAAATTATAATTTCAACCCCCCCCCCCCCCCCGACATGATATTTGATAGGAATTATTTTTTACCAGTCAATCACAAGTTTATTGAATATAATATTTTACCATAAAAACGCATGTATTTACTACTGAAAACTATTGCAGTATATATAAGTAACCTATGCTTGACTATGTAATGTTTATCCTTGTTTTGATTATGTGGCACAACAAAACAAAGATTATGTTGTTTTCGTTTTCTGTTACAAAAGGGGATGCAGGTACTCATTCTTGTGCTGTTGTAAATGGTGAGTGTAGCACCAGAGACATGAAAAGTTTTGATAAAGGAACTATTGTCGAATTATGGCATTCTGACTGTTTTCTTCCACGGAAGTGTTTTGTAGACTGTAAGTGCTACCGTCGAAAACTGGTATAAAAATTTTGTCATAAGTTCAAATAGAATACGCCTTACTAACAATGGATATCATAGTACATGCTTCATTTTTCATGATAAACTTTTTATACCAACGTTGGCTATAAATGATTTAACCTATCTATATTGTGTAATGAAACCTAATTACGTATAGTACGAGATAACCTTTATTTTCTTTTTTTTTTCTTTAATTTTATTGATATAAACAGAGAACTACTCGCTTGGAATAATTATTGCATTTCAAACAAAATTACCACTTTTTTGTCTAGGTACAATCAGATGCAAGAAGTACAGGAATTTTATTGAGTTCCATGCAAACTTAAAGCAAAAATAGAAGAGAAAAGGCCAACCCACGCCCTTACCCGTGGTCTGATGACACAAAACAAAGAGATGGTTGATCAGAACGCGGTCGGAAAAAAAACCAATACAACAAAACTAGTTATTGTCGTCTCCATTCAAAACAAAAGAGATGTTGTGCGGTGAATTTAACTGAGCCCAATTTATTGCCCAAAAGCAATTATCCCAATTGTTAATATACTGCTTCCAATGACCAAAATCCTTGTACCTCCATGCCAAGCAACTAAACATATCTAGTACATGTATAATGAATATTAAGTAAACAAATAACTAATGATGGCACCGGTATTTACGACACGAGATTGTCGTGTTTTAAGCTAGTACATAAGTATTTAAAATGGCTTAAACATTACGATGGCAAGTGTTAATTTCATTTGCATACTCTAGAAAAAAGTAGAATTATTAAAGGTAGTATGAAGAACATAAGCAGAACAGGTTGATATTTTTTATAGATTTGTATGTATTATTAGAATATTGGTCACAAAGGCTTGTTAAATAAAACTTATATCATCCGAGGATGCAATAATGAAGAACATTATAACTTCAATGGGGATACATGATCTTGCGGATGATAATACACATATTAATTCTAAAGTTATGGTTGAGGTGAAATACAAACTCAAAGAAATTTATGAGAAAAACCTTACTAAAAATAAAATAGTTTTTTTATAATTGCTTTCAGGACTGATATGAAGAGCTTTTAGATGGCTGTAGGTACACTCAGTGTTTGAATTATTTGATCTCGGTTAAACTTGACCATTGCGAGACAAAAATTAGAATCGACTGACCACATAAATTTTGAGGAAATACAATATTAATATGATATAGTAAAGATATTCATGAAGGAATATGAACTATTATCAGTACAACCAAAAGTCGGGTATACAATAATACTATACACCCAGACACTGTTTTAAGATTTCTGTCTTAAACTTTTTGATTTTTTATGAGCAACTCGGCGGGTGTTTCTAGAAAAACAGAGGACGCTTACCCTACCGGTGCACCTGGTCCATGCTCCCAGTTTTTAGTGGAGTCTGAGTTGCTTATTTACTTTTGTTACTTTGTAAGTAAGATTTTAGTTACTTTATGTTCTTTGTTGTGTATGTCTGTTTTCCATGTCTGGTCATTGTCCCTGGATTACATTCTTTTGATTACCGCTATAACCTTGGTTCCCTTGATTACTCTTTGATTACCGCTATAACCTTGGTTCCCTTGATTACTCAAAAAACAAGATAACGAATGGCAAGTTTAACAGACATTGAAGTGATTATCGCTGTTGTCTTCTGTAACATCTTCCTGCAATTGTTTCTGATTACATTGTTTAAGATAAAACATCTTAAACTGAAACATAAATACTCTAGGGGATTTGATATTGACAAATATGTCAATTTAAGCATTTTGTCGGTGGGGTAAGGGTCATATTTTTCATTTCACTCCAAAACCATAAGTTTTACTGCAATTTTTGTGGTACCAATGGAAGACTGAGATATTGGGCTACATGATGATACCTATAGAATGTAATGCACTTTGTTTCGACGATAAGAAGTTAGAAGAATAAAGGTACCTGAACATGATATGTTGGTTGATGAGTTGGGGATGCACGGGGGGAGGAGGTATCTCAGCCCACGTATTTATTGCATATATCAATTATCCCCGTATTTATTCACTTAAATCATCGATAATTGGTAGTTTTACTTCACCGGATTATATATAAAAAAAAGCATTTCTTTGAAAATAGAAGTAACTGATAAAGGAATAACAACGATATAAATGGTATACAAACCTATACTTAACTAAGGATCCAATTTATCATCTCTAATGTGTTGACTCACAATCCGTGTTATTGTTTCTATATAAAATGATCAATTATCAAATTCGTTTTTTATAAATAAAGTGTAAAGGAAGAAGAGTAAACTTTGAAAAACATGAATCATTTCAATGTGCATACTAATCTTGAATAAACTTATCGACATATTGAACAAAACAAAGAAAAAGTAACAAGCATTTAATTATAGACTTTATTTTTTCAAGCTGTAACCTTTTAAATGTCAATTGCATATATACTTGAACACTGATAAATTAATGAGTCAGCAACGTCGACCTTTTTGTATTTGATTCGTGTAATGAAAACATAAGTTATGTCCTAATTCGCTCTGCTCAAACGAACATAAAATATTTATCAATTAAATAACGAACTACATGTATCACATTTGAAGGGCCACCTGCAAGCATAAAGTGCTGCATTTATTACAAAAATGAAATACTGAAACACGACGTGTGGTTGAAGTCAAGTTCGTTTATATTTGAGCTTGTCCTGATTGTAGGAATGATAGAACATCTGTAATGAAAACAAAATTATTATAATAATTTTCAAGAGAAAAAAATTGCCAGAACACTTGAGTTGCAATGGCTCGAATGATAAAAACCTCGCACCTTACAATAACTTTCCAATTTAAAGAGACACGAAAAAGTCGTGCGTATTTTAACTAATCAAAACATCTTACCTATTTATAGCACACACGTATCAATATTTACCAACAATCCATATTCGATTCAATATATGCCATTAATAAATATATATGGTGAAACAGTAACGAGCATTATAAGAATAAACGGGTCCACATTCCTATTCCAGCAAAACTCAATACCAATGCCTTTCGAAATGAGTTGCATCTGTTTAATCATACGAGTGTCTGTCTTATCCATCCGATTAAGCATAGAACTGCAACATATAGGTCCGGGGTTTGATACATACTTATTTAATGAAACTTAATTATAATATATGTTAATAGAGGCCACTATGATAAAATAATTACAGACTTAGTTACTTGGTTATTGAGTGTACGGGCATTAATGTGAGCTGACCACTCTCTTTTAGACTGTGGGACAGCATAACTCCCTCTTTCTCCAGAGGGATTTGTGTAGACCTATATACGATTTTTTTATTGATTTATTAATTTGAAACACATTTCTGTTTGTTTGTCAAATTATATAAGTATAACTAATTATTTATCTCTATATATTACACTTCATACAAAAATCTTAAATTCTGATTGGGTAATAGGTGATGACTTATTTTAGTCTTTTCCCTGTACAGTCTTACTTGCCCCGCCCCCACTGAACAGTGATTGGTGGATCGATATAATAGAAGGTGTTACGCATCGTATCACACTCTGTAAATATATCATCCTCGACTTCGTCTCGTGTGATATTTTAACCTCGTGTGATACTACAGCGTAACACTCTCTACTACAGGCATTATGTGTATAATATAAATTGTGCATATGTTTCCTCCCGTTGCATATTTCGTATGCGCCTGAGTTCATTGAATGAAGTGTTCTAATGGAATTTATATCGATCATGTCAACCTAGAGACGACGGTGGCTAAAATAGGGGAAATACATGATAACCTACTGACTAAATATAAAAAAACTGCTACCTCCTATGAGTACATTGAACATTACCGAGGAAATAACATTATCTGCAGCAATTAACTTTGTTACAACAAATAAATATGAATGTTAAGAAACAATAAGAATATGTTTACCTAGTGAATGATATGATATTTTTGTTCTTTTATACGATCTAGTAATCGGAACAAAAACGCCTAGAAAATTCATTGCATATTTTCTACACGTGGAACACAGGCGATCCAAAAGGAACAAATACATGACATTGATCGTGATGAACACTTTATAAAACCTTAAGCACCTTAAGAGATATCAAAGGTCTTACCAAATTATTGTCTTTCATGTAATATTTATGATAATTTATTCTTTTTAATTATGCTTCGATACGCTCAACTTTTCTCATAGAAACGTTGAAGTTTTTTTTTAAAATAAGAAACGCATGTAATTACATATTTTATATATTTTCTTCAAGCTACTACTCCAAACATCATTTCTCTTCATTTTATACGTACATATTACTTGGCACGTAACTGTTTTCATAAATATATCAAATATCCCAAATATATCATATTAATGGTGTTATTACACGACAATAAAATCTGGAACGTGATGGCGAAAAGATCTACTGTAGAATGACCATTACAGGTATTTCCCTGTTTATTTAACTGACATAAATTAATGAAAAACTACTCACTTGTAAATTGATACTGCATTTCAAACTAAACAGTCTCCTTTTTTTCTAGGCACAATCAGATGCAAAACGTACAGGAACAGGTTTTGTTCTGATGTTTGTCTTCAACTATTTAAAGTAGACAGTGGTCTTTGTCGTTGTGGAAATGGACGCAGTGTCTGCTGTTATAAAGACCTAGAGTAATTAAACTGTGTTGATCACGAATTAAATACACGGTCAGGATACCAAACTATTACAATGATAATTTTCGCCATAAAAATCCTTTATACAAGAATACTGTTAGTTAAGCTAAACAAAAACAAATGGAACTAACGAACTATTATTAAATGCATCATGTTCAATATTCATTCGAAACTAAATAAAATCAAAATGTTTAAGAAATATATCGCACAAAATTCAAAGTTATTTTATTTTAAATGTTTTTAGTCGAGCAAGTAGAATCCAGTTTCTGTAAGAGACATCGATCAACAGTTTTGAAGACGATGAACAATCTTTTTTTTCTGCTGTTGTATTACGAAGTTAACACGAACAAGCTAATAAGAGTGCGACAGAGAAATCGGAGACACCGAGTAGTTTTCACACCAGGTGGTGTCACAGAATTATTTTCTCATTTCAGCAATGGTTCCATTGTATTTCAATGTTTGCGGAGTTTCTTTCGTTGCCTTTCACTGACAAAAATAAAATGTGCGATTGTCCAGCCAATTTTTAACGCCTTGGGTAATGTTTCGTTTTATTGGTAATTACTTAAGGTTTTGTTTTTGTACATATAGTATATAATGAACCGCTTTCAAAATTTATAATTTCCATACTCACAGCTGTCAAATATGGTCTCCACTCTTAACAGAATACCACACACACAATAATCAGGACCTTTGATTTTTCAAACCTTTATACCTCTATTCCTAAAACTCAGTTTAATTCTAGTCTCAAAAATAATATGCATCTTTACTACTAAAGAAGAGACTGTACACCTAGATACAGATACGTAGTGCCTGGTAGAAATTCCTCCTACTTTGTAAAGGGACGATTATAACTAACCTTCCAAATATACCGAAGATGTTTTCAAAAAGCTAGAATTTTTTGTCGACAACACAATTGTCAAGTGTAGTGAACGCGTTTTACAATACGCGGTCTGCATTTAAATGGGAACGTGTTGTGCTCCTCTACTCACCGACTTATTCCTTCACTCTTAAGAGGCTTACTTTATAGCTGATAGAATAGATGGATAGATGGAACGTAGTTTTACCATATCATTTGAATTCGTTATCCGCTATATAGATGGCGTATTTTCGTAAAACAATCCTTGTTTCTGTGATTTTGTACATTGCATCTCTTCCAAGGATCTTCAGATAAAGGATACTACATACACTGTGTAGATGGCCTCATATCTTGACCTAAACTTATAGATTGATGGAAAAGGAAACTCATTACCAAACTTAACGACAAACTTTACTTTCATCAGTCGCAACATCCCCTCAGCTCTTGTGTATGGAGTTTTCATATCACAACTCATACGTTGTACTAGAGACAATCGGATAATTAACATACGCACCTAACGTTCTTACTCAACGAAAGAATCTCAGAGTCAGTATTTTAAATTATGGTTATCTCCCTTACCTCAAATTGTGTGATACACTGTAACAGTAAATAATCAAATTAGAAATACATTAAGTTTGATATAAAGAAATTAAACACTTTGTTGTTTTGCCTTGTAAAAGTGAATTCTATTTGTATTTTTGGCCCAAGGAAAGTTTATTCTTTTGTGTTAATCTCTGAATCCGCAACCTGTTTGGAATATAATTCTTATCATAAGCATGATCTATTGTTGGCCATGAAAATAATGGGTTTACACTTTATTTTCAAATGTTTTAATATGGTTTGGGACACAAGGATAATAGGGTCGACAATATTTGATTGCCACTGGAAATAGAGCGAGATGGGTAGTGAGGTTCGGGCAATTTAGCCTCCTATGGCGGAGCCAAATGGTTCCTACTTCGATTGAAAACCACAGCATGGTTCTTTAACGTGCGGGGAACGTAGCATCTTTCCCAACATTTTGCATCACTATGGTTTTGGACAGATTTTCCGTATTATGGCTTGAGAACTCCAGGATGTAACATGACAGGGATTTCCTATTCCACCCTCTGGGGCACACAACCCAGTAGCTCTGTGGGCAGATCGCCATAGCCCCCGGCCAGGATTCTGAGCACTATTGAGTCGACTTTTACGACAAGCTCAGCGCTGCTGCTGGCCTATTCTTTGGACACCCGGACCGGAAGGGGCCGATTTTCTGGAATACACTTACTGTCCTTGAACCGATCCACGCAACGATTTGACGGATCGATAAACGTTGATTGATTGATCGCTGACGGATCGATGACCGATGACCAGTGGCCGATCTGATCGCAGTTTTGTTATGTAAAATGACGTAAGATCTGTTTTTAATAAAAGAAAGGTAATATAAAAGTATAAATTGCTGTTTAAATTTATGCCATTATATAAATATGTTTTGGATAGACAAAGAAAACAACAAAAACCGTAAAATACATTGACGCGATCACCAGTTAAATGGATCGGTTTGACGGAAACTGATCGTTGATCGATGACAGATCGCAATTATTGTTGCACGGATCGGTTCAGGTACTGTATATGTTCATTCATAATGTCTATTTCATTCGAGCTAATATTGCATACATCTTCTATCTACAGTTTTATAAGTACATATCACAAAACTGGCTATAACTGTTTCACCGATGTATAATATGAAGAAACATATTTTGACTTATAGTTAAATTTATTACGATAACTGTTTGGCCCATGCATACTGTGTAAAAACAACACTAGTCAAATTTAGTACGAGATAACCTTCACAAGTAATTCTTTCTTTAATTTTACTGATATGAATAAGTGTTAGTCTACAAAGAATTACTGGTAGATTGATACTGCACTTCAAACTAAATTACTTCTTTTTTTATTTTTATTTTTTTTTGCCTAGGTACAATCAGATGCAAGAAGTATAGGAACTGGTTTTGTTCTGTTATCTGTCCTCCGGACTTTAAAGCAGACAGGGATATTTGTTCTTGTGGGAGTGGACGCAGTGTCTGCTGTTACAAAGACCTGTAGAAAACTGTATTGTTCAAGAATTTGGATACCGATTAAAACACCGAATGGATACAAAGATCATTTTGGCAACCAGAATGCTTTATTCAAAGTTTTGAGTCGGTATAGTTATAAGTAAACGAATAACTTTTCATGAGGTAATATTATGTGATCAGTTTTGATATTCTAAACTACAAATTTTAAAATAAATGTAATCGCGTAACAGTCGTAGTTTGTATTTGTAAAGTTTTTGAGTTCTGGCTAAGTTGTATTAATTTTTCATCCATTTTTTTAATGTTCACATATCCACATATCTACGTGAGTGCATATTTTTACGTGCGTAAATGTTCTTTTACATGGACCGGGATTGAATTCAATTCCACCTTTGCACAAAAGTAACCGTATTTTGGGATTTTTTTAATTGATTTCCAAGTAAACTTATATCAAAAGTAAGAGAGAAAAAGCCGACTCACGCTGTGACTCGGGGTTTGGTGAAATAAAACAAATAGGTGGTTTAAAAGAAAGGGGTCGAGAAAAACGAATACAACAAAAAAGTTCTTGTCGTCTACACTCAAAACAAAAGATCTGTTATGCAGCAAATTTAACTGAGCCCAATTTCCCGCCTAAAAGCAATTTTCCCAGCCGTTAATGAAATGCCTCCAAGGACCAAAAATGTCGTACCTCCATGCCAAACAACTGAACATTTCTAATATTATGAATATTAACTAAACAAATAGCCAATTAGATAGTACCAGGATTTACAACATGAGCTTTTCGTGTTTCAAGCCAGTACGTAAGTATTTGAAATGGTTAAATCATTACGATAACAAGTGTCTAGTTCATTAACATACTCTTGAATTTTACTTTTTTAATTATTGAAGGTAGTATGAAGAACACAAGGAGAACATTGTTAATACTTATTGCATGTATTTTTAGAATATTGGTCACTAAAGCGTGTTAAATAAAAAATCATCATCCGAGGAAGCAATAATAAAGAAAATGATAACTTGAAGAGGGAACCATCATCTCGTAGATGATAATACAAATCCTAATTCAAACTATTGACCAAACTTTACGACAAACGTGTTGACTTTTCATTCAGAATTGTCAACTTTCCTTTCGTTTGTAGCAACATCCCTTCAGCAGGTGATAATACAAATCCTAATTCAAAAGGTTTGATTACGATTATATACAAACTCACAGAAAGTTTAAATACAAAAGTTGATACCAATATTACATTTTATGAAAGCAGCATTTTAATCTCAGTTTCCGCCATAAAGATGATGTATTATCATAAAGCAATCCTAATTTCGGGAATTTGATACATGGCATCTATCATAAAGAACTTGAGATAAAGGATACTATAGACACTGTGAAGTCAGTCTCATATCTTGACCTTCACTTAGAAATTGATGGTAAAGGAAAACTATTGACCAAACGAAAACGAGATGACTTTTCATTCAGAATTGTCAACTTTCCTTTCATTTGTGGCAACATCCCTTCCGCATCTGCGTATGGAGTATTCATATCACAACTCACACGTTATGCCAGAGCTTGCCGAAACCACGCAGACTTTTCGTATCGCGCTAGACTTCTAACAAATAGGCTTTTGGAACAGGGTTATGTTGCTACAAGATTGAGGAAATCGAGTTGCTCATTTGCTTTTGTTGCTTTGTATGTATGACTTTTAGTTACTTTGTGTTCTATGTTGTGTATGTCTGGTTTCAATGTCTGGTTTCAATGTCTGGTATTTGTGCCTGGATTACATTTTTTTGATTAGCGCTATAACCTTGGTTTCCTTGATTAATCTTAAACCGCGAACCTCAAGAGAAAAAAACATTGCTAAAATAATTAAGAAGTTAATGGAATAAAAATAGAATTTATATCGATCTATCATCATAGATATGACGATTAATAAAGTAAGGGGAAATACAGGATAATTGCCAGACTATAGTAAACCAGATGCTTAACTAGTTCTTTTTAAGTTTTATACATTTCGGTACTGGTATTACTATCACATGGGAATTTACAAGCTAAGGACGTTCCGTCAAAGTGGTGACCAAATTTCGTTTTAAATGACAGAAATTTTCAACGTAATTTCGAAAATGTGTACAAAACTCAATCATGCATACATGTTCATTTTAAGAATAAACGTGTCCATATTCCTATCCAAGCAAAATTCAATACCAATGCCTTTCGAAATGAAGTGTATTGTTTTACCCCCCCCCCCTCCGATTAAGCATGCAACTGCAACGTGTTTACGTTTAATTTGATTATATTGTTTCATAATATTTTTTTTTCAGTTGTTTGGTTAAACAGAGATTCTAGTAAGCTATTTGCTGCACATTTCAAATAAGTTTTTGGAGTTGATTATCTGTTTGTATTCATTAATTTTCTGTACACAGGGGTTACCTTAATAATGTTATTCTATCTGCAATGTACTCATAAGAGGTAGCAGTTAGCTCTATTTTATATTTAGTCGGTATGAACTAATCTTTTTTTTCTGTTCACACTATGTTTCGGATAACATTTGGGTCAAGACGACCAAGGCTGCACATCCTCCTCAGGTACTCTAGCCTTTCATATCAATAGAGCCAAATATATTTTGCAATAAGTGTTCTCTGTCAAAATAAAGTATATATGAGACATAATTTGATGACTCATTAATGTATCAGTTTTCCGGTATATATGCAATTGGCATTTAAAATATTACAGCTTGAAAAATGATATCAAGAATTAGTTGTTGATTTTTTCTTTGTTTTCTTCAGTTCGGTACGTTTATTCAAGATTAGTTCGCAAGGAGAAATGATTTTTTTTACATTGTATTATTTTTCCTTTCCACTTTATTTTATGAAAAATAAGTTTCCCAATGAATGGTGCGAAGTTTTTGTCCTTTTTAGAAACGCCCAGAAAATCAATTGCACCTCTGTTATCATAGACATGCATTCTACACATGCAAGACATGCGATCCAAAGGGAACAAATGCACGACATTAACCGTGATGAACACTTTATAGAACCTTAAGCACTTAAATAGATATCAAAGGTCTTACCAAATTATCTACCTTTCCCAATGAATGGTGTAAAATTTAAATCCTTTTTTACGATCCAGTAATCTGAACAAAAACGCATGGAAAATTAATTGCACCTTTTCCACACGAAGAAATACAAGACATCAAACGTAATGAACACTTTATAATCCCTTAAACAGGTACATGGATATTAATGATCTTACCAAATCCTCGTCTCTTAATCTACTTTTCATATGATATTGAGGATTAAGTTTTTCTTATATTTTTTTTTTCGATACGCTCATCTTTTATCATAGACATGCTCATTTTTCTAAGGCGTTTGACAAATTACAGGCAGTGCTGCCATTGATATCACAGAAGTACGAGTTCGGGTCCAGCGGAGGCAGAGGGAAAGGCGCCACAAATGTGCTTCCCAGATTTTCTGTTCTAACATCGTTACATTTTCAGTCCCTTATAACCTTTCCTCATCTTCCGTTTTTTAACTAACATTCTGAGACATTAGTCTCATATTTATTGGTTGAGACGTGTCGATAAGTTGATCTTTTATCCTATATGAGGACAACACCTTGATTGGCTTCACTGTACTACCGTATATTGTGTATTAAGTTTCCAACCTAGATTTTTGCTATGAAGAGGAATGGTCCGGTCAGAAAAAATATAAATTGAGTCGGGAGCTGGACTTAGTGCAGGTGGTTTTGCGAAAGGTGTCACAGTAGGACGAGTTCGAGACCTCTGGCATTGCTTTCACAAAAAGTCGCAAGTGTGAAATTGATCGTAATTCATGACGTCACAATGCTATTTTAGTTTATGACATCATTACTTACGATCAACTTTACACTTACGACTTTTTGTGAAATCGAGATCTGGAGCGAACGACATCACTGGGATTTTTTCAGACCCAAATATGATTCCGATTTCTTCCCTGTTTCAAACTTGATTCGATGGAGCTGTGTAGCGAATAGTGTCGTCAGATTCTAAGTATGTTATTTATTTGATGTGACATGTATCCCTGATTCTATATTCTAAATAGCAACATCTAGATGAGCTGTCTAATGTACAACCATACATCGTGTCCAATGTTTTAAACCTGGATAAAGTTTTCAATCACAATATAACGTATGTGAATGGTATAATTAAGCCATTCTTTATTTTCTATTTAGTGTTCCATTATGTTTACAATGAGCTGGACATTTATGTCGATTATAAGCTAGGCTTTGCACTGGTCCTTCTTTTTGTTATTCTATTCTTTATGAAACGTGATGAATTATCAAAACTATGGACTTGAAATGATGCACCAACATATTTTTTTTAAATGACGGGAATCTCACTGCAATTTCAAATTACTTGTCTTATTTCTAATTCTAAGCATATAAAAGAATAAAACCTCATTAATGCATACCTGTTTATTGTTTACTCATGTATTCATAACATGAATTAAAATACAAAAAGTGGACGTTACAGACTCATTAATGTATCAGCATGCAAATTAATATATATATATATATATATATATATATATATATATACATATATATATATATATACATATGTATATATATATATATATATATATATACAATTTAACAGGTACACAGTTATAGGTTGGAGAAAATGATGTGTAGAATTTTCTACCCATTAGTGTTTCTTTGGCTTGTTCAGTTCGGTAAGTCTATTCAAAATAAATAAGTTCAATAAAAAATTATAAAGATAAGAATTATACTATTCTAATTTCCTACTATTATACAGCACTGTATGATCTCCCTTCATCCCTAATCTTGTGAGAATTGTTTTCTTTCATTTTCATGATCGATTAAAACTAAGTAGCCTTCATCTTCCACATAGACGACTCATGGGAATTATCACATTCATCGTCATGAACACTTTAAAATTGAAAAGATATCGAGGGTCATTTCAATCTAGTATGTCTAAATCCCACCTTGATATGAATGATTTTTTTTTATTATTATTATTCCGTGCGCTCATCCTAGAAACGTTTATTTAATATAATATTCAACCACAGAAACGCATGTAATCACTAGTGAAAATTGTTGTTGTAGATATGCCTGACAGACATTATGTTATGTTTATCCTTGTTTTGAACAACAAAAACGAAGAAAGTTTTGCTTTACTTTTTTTTACAAAAGGGAATGCAGGTTATAGATCATGTGCTGCTGTGAATGGTGAGTGTAGCACCAGAGACATGAAAAGTTTTGATAGAGGAACTACTGTCGAATTATGGCATTCGGACTGTTTTCTGCCACGGCGGTGCTTTGTAGACTGTAAGTGCTATCGTCGTTAACTGGTATTTAGATAATTGAGCGTTATATGTTCAATGAAATAAAACTTAATAAAAAATGGAGTACCTCAATTTTCATGAGAAACTTTCAGTACGATCTTGCTATATTGTTTTTGTTTGTTTGTTTGTTTTTTTTTCTTTTGTTTTATGTTGTTTTGGTTTTTGTTTTGTTTTTGTTTTGTTTTATTCTTTTTGTTTTTGTTTTTTTTTTTTTTGTGAGTTTTTTTAAGGAATACACTTTGCTCAAATATATTGTATATTTCATTCGAGCTAATCTTACATACATCCTCTCTCTATAGTTCTATGAGCAGGTATCACAACGTTGGCTATAAATGTTTTAACATATGTATGTTGTGTAATGAAACCTAATTACCTACGAGAAAATTTAGCACGACATGATCTTTACAAGAGTAATCAAGGGAACCAAAGTTATCAAAAGAATGTAATCCAGTGACAAAGACCAGACATGGAAAACAGACATATACAACAGAGAACATAAAGTAACTAAAATCATACATACAAAGTAACAAAAACAAATGAGCAACTCGGACTCCTCTAAAACTGGAAGCATGGACCAGGTGCACCGGTAGGGTAAGCGTCCTCTGCTTTTCTAGAAATACCCGCCGAGTTGCTCATAAAAAGTCAAGTCCGGGGTAGACAAACGAGGAAAGGAAAACTATGACCCGTTGAATAAATCAGTTTTCATGGTGCAGATAGATACACCATAACGATCCACGAGTTCATGATGACGACCATAAAACTTCTGTATTGATGACTTCAATCTTATAGCAACATAACCCTGTTTCAGAAGCCTATTTGTTCCAGCGCGACACAAAAAGTCGGCGTAGTTTCGGCAAGCTCCGGCATAACGTATGAGTTGTGATATGAACACTCCATATGCAGGTGCCGAAGGGATGTTGCCACAGATGATAGGAAAGTTGACAATTCTGAATGAAAAGTCATCACGTTTGTCGTAAAGGTTGGTCAATAGTTTTCCTTTACCATCGATTTCTAAGTGTAGGTCAAGATATGAGGCTGCCTTCACAGTGTCTGTAGTATCTTTTATCTCAAGTTCTTTATCTCAAGTTCTTTATCTCAAGTTCTTACAAGTGTTTTCTTTTTTTTTCTTTTTTTTCTTTAATTTTACTTATATAAACAGGGAACTACCCTCTGAAAACTGATATTGAATGTCAAACAAAATTACTTTTTTGTCTAGGCACAATCAGATGCAAGAAGTACAGGAACGGGTTTTGTTCTGATGTTTGTCCTCTGCAGTTTAAAGCAGACAGGGGTCTTTGTCGATGCGGAAGTGGACGCAGTGTCTGCTGTTACAAAGACCTGGAGTAAACTGTTTTGATCAAGGGTTTAGATACCGATGAAAATACCAAATCGTTACAAAGATTATTTTGGCAATCAAGAATGCTTTGTTCAAAGCATTTTGTCAGTATAGTTAAAAGTGAACCAAGAACTTTTAAAAAGATAATATTATGTGATTAGTTTTGATGTCCGTTCGAAACTACAAATTAAATTGTAAAATAAATGTTACCTCGTAACAGTCATAGTTTGTGTTTGTGAATTGTTTGTGGTCGAGCAAGTAAAATTAATGTAATTTTAAAAAATACCGATCAATGGACTATAGATAATCAATTTCCGACTACTGAGATATTGAGGATGTAACATCAACATTTGGTTTTTTTCTTACAAGGCAGATTCACAAAATCTGTAGATCATCTGTATGTTAAATAAAATTTCACGTGGCAAAAAAGAAATATCAGTGCAATAATGCTATTAGTATATGCTGAAGTTGTTTTCTTTTTCAACCTGAAGCCAGACCTGGCTAATTAAAATTTAAATTTCATTTCATTAGTTTAATGTCCATATCCACGTGAAAGCATATTCTTATTAGCGTTCATGTGCTTTTACAGGGACCGGGACTGAATTCGATTCCGTCTTTGCAGAAATGAAACTGTATTTGTGTATTTTATTTAATTGATTTCCAATGAAACTCATACAAAAACTAGAAGAGAAAAAGCCACCTCACGCTGAGACTTCGTTTTTTTTTTGTGTTTTTTTTTTTTGGTGACTTAAAACAAATCGATGATGGAACAGAACGAGGTCACAAAAACGAATGCGACAAAATTGATTCTTGTTGTCTCTATTCAAAACAAAAGAGCTGTGGTACAGCAAATTTTACTGATCACAATTTCTCGCTCATAGCAATAGTTGCAACCGTTAAATGCCTCCAAAATCCGTCGTACCTCCATGCCAAACAAGTAAACATATATAACATTATGAATATTAACTTAACAAATAACCAATAAGATAGCACAAGGATTTCAAGCTAGTTCATAAGTATTTAAAATGGCTAAAAGATTACGATGGCAAGCGTTAAGTTCATTTGCATATTCCAGAAAAAAAGATTTTTAAAGCTAGTATAAGAACATAAGTACTAAAATGCAAACCTCAAGAGTAAAACCACACTAAAATAAAAAAAAATAGTTATTATAATTGTTTTTGAAAATGACATTAAAAACCTTTAGATGGTCGTAGGAACAATTCGTGTTTGAGTTGATTAATTTGCGAAAAATCAAAATATTATTAAAGAGTAATCAAGGGAACCACAGTTGTAGCGGTTATCAAAAGGATGTAATCCAGAGACAAAGTCTAGACATGGAAAAAATATACACAACAAAGAACACAAAGTAACTAAAATCATACATACAAAAAACTAAAGCAATAAAAAAAAATAAAGCATCTCGAACTCCATTTAAAACTGGGAGCATGGACCAGGTGCAACGGTAGCACAAGCGTCCTCTGCTTTTCTAGAAACACCCGCAAACTTGCTCATAAAAAGTCAAGTCCGGGGTAGACAAACGAGGAAAGGAAAACTATGCCCCGTTGAATAAATCAGTTTTCATGGTGCAGATGGATACACCATAACGATCCACGAGTTCATGATGACGACTATAAAACTTCTGTAGTGATGACTTCAATCTTATAGCAGCATAACCATGTTCCAGAAACCTATTTGTTAGAGTTATAGCGCGATACAAAAAGCAGGTACTGAAAGGATGTTGCCACAGATGAAAGGAAAGTTGACAATTCTGAATGAAAGGTCAACTTGAGGAGTTTAAGAATCCAGTACATAGACGGTAAATCACTATCTTTGTTCTTGGCAGAGAAACCAAAAGAGGATAGCACAAATTTGTGGTTTTCCACAATCTATTCTTTGGAGAGTTTTGTAGCAGTATAGGTTTTATCACTGCTTTTATTTTCTACGTCTATCTCTGATCATAAACATTGAATGTAAAACGTTTTGCAGACAATAACAATGTTGTTTTGGGTTTTGTCTGCTGGTACGAGAACATATTTGTCATGTATAGTAGACAATGTTTTTGCTACATCGGGGTTTTTGAAAACTGATGTAGTTTTTGCAATCATTGACCTACTTGAAACTTTCATTCGTTTCAAAATTTAAGACCTCACTGCCTTTAACCACTCTGGCAGAGAATCAATGTCTTCTTGTTCTCGTTTTATCCATTTTCTTGCATAGTGCTCCACGGCATCCATAAGAACTTTAAAGTTATAATTCCAGTTGATGGAGCGTGGTTCACTTTGTCCATGCTTCCAGTTTTTTTCTTTTTCTTTTTTTTTCTTTTTGGAGTCTGAGTTGCTTATTTACTTTTTGTTGTTTGTACGTGTTACTTTGTTATTTTGTGTTCCCTGTTATGAGTCTCTGTTTTTTTGTTCCTGTCTGGTTTTAATCCCTGGATAGCATTTTTGTATTTCCGTTTGAAACTGTTTTCCCTTTGTTACTTTTGTTTACCTAAAATGCTAATTATGAAATATAAAACAGTATAAAAGGTATAAATTGAAATTTTTAATTTTCTTGTTGTATTTTTGTTTTGACTTTCGGTGTCACCATATTTCTGTTGTAATACAATACACTCCCATTAAATCGAGGTCAAAATATGGTAAATATGGTATTTAGTATAACTGTCTGTGGACAAAATCAGTGAAAGAATCGGTAGATCTTTAAAAAAAAACAAATTAGTAATAAGAGAAATTTAAGCTTTGTCATTAAGAGAAAAATGAAATTGAGTGACCACATAAAACTTGACGAAAGATATAGTAAAGAATTAGAGTTAGTATTGGTACTTCAAAAAGACATTTTAAAAGGTATTTTATTAACCAAAGTAGTTTTTGGTAGATAATTATGAACAAGATAATAAATGGCAAGTATAATAATGCAGTGATGATCTCTACTTGTCTTTTGTTAAGTCTTCATTTATTTCTGTTAATATTTGATAATTTGACGCTCCGTCAGAATGTTTGTCATGACTTACCGGCACTTTTTTCAACATCTAAGTTTCTCGACATTGGATTTGCTTATGCATTTTTTCTGACCAGTACACACCCACTTTTCTTTCGCTACCCTGCTTCATCGGATCATATTTGATACATTGTGTACTAAGTTACAAAAAATGTAGCCTAACTTGCTGATCTAAGGCTCTTGACAATATACAGACACTGCTGCCACAGTAGTACCCGTAGAGGAAAATGCCACAAATTTGTTTCCCAGATTTGCCATTTCAGACACCGTTAGAATTTTTTCAGCCCCTTACAACTCTTGCTTTATCTTCCGTATATCAAAAATTATTCGCTGGAGCAGTACAAATGAAGTTATTAGACATGTCACATTCTGAGACGTCTGTTTCATATCTATTGGTTGTGACGTGTGTCGTTAATTTCACCATACATCGTGTACAATGTTACAACCCCAGATAAAGCGTTAGATCACAAAATAACAATGGTATAATTAAGCCATTCTTCATTTAGTATCTAGTTTTCCATTCTGTTTACCAAGAGCTGGCAATCTATGTCGATTTCAACATTTGACAAATGACAGTTGGTAAAACAAGGATATGAAAAGATAAATTACCAGACCATAGTGCACCAGACTGTTATCAGTTCCTTTTTGTTTAGTTATTCCTATTACTAATGAAGTTTGGTGAATTATCGAACTATGGACTTGAGAAATTGATGCGCCAAAAGATTTATTTTTAAATGACAGGAATCTCAATGCAATTTCAAATTACCTGTCTTATTTCTAATTCTAAGCATGTGTAAGAATAAAACCTCATTCTTGTATTCCTGTTTATTGTTTACTTATCTTATGTATTCATAACATAAATTAAATAATAAAAATTGGACGTTGCAGACTCATCAATGTATCAGCATTCAGGTATATGTATATATATACAATTTAACAGGTACAAAATTAAAGTTTGGAGAAAATGATGTCTAGAATTCTATACTTATTGACGCTTCTTTATTTTGTTCAGTTCGGTAAGTCTATTCAAAATAATTCAGCACAGTAAAAAAAAATATTTTACTATTCTACTTTAATACTTTTATACTGCACTGTATTATCTCCCTTAATTTCTTATCTTGTGAGAAATGTTTTCTTTCATTTTTACAATCGATCAAACCTGAAACGGTTTCATCTTCCACATAGACGATCCAGAGAGAACAATAAAACTTCATTCATCGTCAGGAATCTTTAATAGTTAAACACATAAAGATATATCGAATGTCTTTCCAAATTATAATTTCAAAACCCCCCCTCGACATGATATTTGATAGGAATTATTTTTTTACTAGTCAATCACACGTTTATTGAATATAATATTTTACCATAAAAACGCATGTATTTACTACTGAAAACTATTGCAGTATATATAAGTAACCTATGCTTGACTATGTAATGTTTATCCTTGTTTTGATTATGTGGCACAACAAAACAAAGATTATGTTGTTTTCGTTTTCTGTTACAAAAGGGGATGCAGGTACTCGTTCTTGTGCTGTTGTCAATGGTGAGTGTAGCACCAGAGACATGAAAAGTTTTGATAAAGGAACTATTGTCGAATTATGGCATTCTGACTGTTTTCTTCCACGGAAGTGTTTTGTAGACTGTAAGTGCTACCGTCGAAAACTGGTATAAAAATTTTGTCATAAGTTCAAATAGAATACGCCTTACTAACAATGGATATCATAGTACATGCTTCATTTTTCATGATAAACTTTTTATACCAACGTTGGCTATAAATGATTTAACCTATCTATATTGTGTAATGAAACCTAATTACGTATAGTACGAGATAACCTTTATTTTCTTTTTTTTCTTCAATTTTATTGATATAAACAGAGAACTACTCGCTTGGAATAATTATTGCATTTCAAACAAAATTACCACTTTTTTGTCTAGGTACAATCAGATGCAAGAAGTACAGGAATTTTATTGAGTTCCATGCAAACTTAAAGCAAAAATAGAAGAGAAAAGGCCAACCCACGCCCTTACCCGTGGTCTGATGAAACAAAACAAAGAGATGGTTGATCAGAACGCGGTCGAAAAAAAAAACCAATACAACAAAACTAGTTATTGTCGTCTCTATTCAAAACAAAAGAGATGTTGTGCGGTGAATTTAACTGAGCCCAATTTATTGCCCAAAAGCAATTATCCCAATTGTTAATATACTGCTTCCAATGACCAAAATCCTTGTACCTCCATGCCAAGCAACTAAACATATCTAGTACATGTATAATGAATATTAAGTAAACAAATAACTAATGATGGCACCGGTATTTACGACACGAGATTGTCGTGTTTTAAGCTAGTACATAAGTATTTAAAATGGCTTAAACATTACGATGGCAAGTGTTAATTTCATTTGCATACTCTAGAAAAAAGTAGAATTATTAAAGGTAGTATGAAGAACATAAGCAGAACAGGTTGATATTTTTTTATAGATTTGTATGTATTACTAGAATATTGGTCACAAAGGCTTGTTAAATAAAACTTATATCATCCGAGGATGCAATAATGAAGAACATTATAACTTCAATGGGGATACATGATCTTGCGGATGATAATACACATATTAATTCAAAAGTTATGGTTGAGGTGAAATACAAACTCAAAGAAATTTATGAGAAAAACCTTACTAAAAATAAAATAGTTTTTTATAATTGCTTTCAGGACTGATATGAAGAGCTTTTAGATGGCTGTAGGAACACTCAGTGTTTGAATTATTTGATCTCGGTTAAACTTGACCATTGCGAGACAAAAATTAGAATCGACTGACCACATAAATTTTGAGGAAATACAATATTAATATGATATAGTAAAGATATTCATGAAGGAATATGAACTATTATCAGTACAACCAAAAGTCGGGTATACAATAATACTATACACCCAGACACTGTTTTAAGATTTCTGTCTTAAACTTTTTGACTTTTTATGAGCAACTCGGCGGGTGTTTCTAGAAAAACAGAGGACGCTTACCCTACCGGTGCACCTGGTCCATGCTCCCAGTTTTTAGTGGAGTCTGAGTTGCTTATTTACTTTTGTTACTTTGTATGTAAGATTTTAGTTACTTTGTGTTCTTTGTTGTGTATGTCTGTTTTCCATGTCTGGTCATTGTCCCTGGATTACATTCTTTTGATTACCGCTATAACCTTGGTTCCCTTGATTACTCTTTGATTACCGCTATAACCTTGGTTCCCTTGATTACTCAAAAAACAAGATAACGAATGGCAAGTTTAACAGACATTGAAGTGATTATCGCTGTTGTCTTCTGTAACATCTTCCTGCAATTGTTTCTGATTACATTGTTTAAGATAAAACATCTTAAACTGAAACATAAATACTCTAGGGGATTTGATATTGACAAATATGTCAATTTAAGCATTTTGTCGGTGGGGTAAGGGTCATATTTTTCATTTCACTCCAAAACCATAAGTTTTACTGCAATTTTTGTGGTACCAATGGAAGACTGAGATACTGGGCTACATGATGATACCTATAGAATGTAATGCACTTCGTTTCGACGATAAGAAGTTAGAAGAATAAAGGTACCTGAACATGATATGTTGGTTGATGAGTTGGGGATGCACGGGGGGAGGAGGTATCTCAGCCCACGTATTTATTGCATATATCAATTATCCTGGTATTTATTCACTTAAATCATCGATAATTGGTAGTTTTACTTCACCGGATTATATATAAAAAAAAGCATTTCTTTGAAAATAGAAGTAACTGATAAAGGAATAACAACAATATAAATGGTATACAAACCTATACTTAACTAAGGATCCAATTTATCATCTCTAATGTGTTGACTCACAATCCGTGTTATTGTTTCTATATAAAATGATCAATTATCAAATTCGTTTTTTATAAATAAAGTGTAAAGGAAGAAGAGTAAACTTTGAAAAACATGAATCATTTCACTGTGCATACTAATCTTGAATAAACTTATCGACATATTGAACAAAACAAAGAAAAAGTAACAAGCATTTAATTATAGACTTTATTTTTTCAAGCTGTAACCTTTTAAATGTCAATTGCATATATACTTGAACACTGATAAATTAATGAGTCAGCAACGTCGACCTTTTTGTATTTGATTCGTGTAATGAAAATATAAGTTATGTCCTAATTCGCTCTGCTCAAACGAACATAAAATATTTATCAATTAAATAACGAACTACATGTATCACATTTGAAGGGCCACCTGCAAGCATAAAGTGCTGCATTTTATTACAAAAATGAAATACTGAAACACGACGTGTGGTTGAAGTCAAGTTCGTTTATATTTGAGCTTGTCCTGATTGTAGGAATGATAGAACATCTGTAATGAAAACAAAATTATTATAATAATTTTCAAGAGAAAAAAATTGCCAGAACACTTGAGTTGCAATGGCTCGAATGATAAAAACCTCGCACCTTACAATAACTTTCCAATTTAAAGAGACACGAAAAAGTCGTGTGTATTTTAACTAATCAAAACATCTTACCTATTTATAGCACACACGTATCAATATTTACCAACAATCCATATTCGATTCAATATATGCCATTAATAAATATATATGGTGAAACAGTAACGAGCATTATAAGAATAAACGGGTCCACATTCCTATTCCAGCAAAACTCAATACCAATGCCTTTCGAAATGAGTTGCATCTGTTTAATCATACGAGTGTCTGTCTTATCCATCCGATTAAGCATAGAACTGCAACATATAGGTCCGGGGTTTGATACATACTTATTTAATGAAACTTAATTATAATATATGTTAATAGAGGCCACTATGATAAAATAATTACAGACTTAGTTACTTGGTTATTGAGTGTACGGGCATTAATGTGAGCTGACCACTCTCTTTTAGACTGTGGGACAGCATAACTCCCTCTTTCTCCAGAGGGATTTGTGTAGACCTATATACGATTTTTTTATTGATTTATTAATTTGAAACACATTTCTGTTTGTTTGTCAAATTATATAACTAATTATTTATCTCTATATATTACACTTCATACAAAAATCTTAAATTCTGATTGGGTAATAGGTGATGACTTATTTTAGTCTTTTCCCTGTACAGTCTTACTTGCCCCGCCCCCACTGAACAGTGATTGGTGGATCGATATAATAGAAGGTGTTACGCATCGTATCACACTCTGTAAATATATCATCCTCGACTTCGTCTCGTGTGATATTTTAACCTCGTGTGATACTACAGCGTAACACTCTCTACTACAGGCATTATGTGTATAATATAAATTGTACATATGTTTCCTCCCGTTGCATATTTCGTATGCGCCTGAGTTCATTGAATGAAGTGTTCTAATGGAATTTATATCGATCATGTCAACCTAGAGACGACGGTGGCTAAAATAGGGGAAATACATGATAACCTACTGACTAAATATAAAAAAAACTGCTACCTCCTATGAGTACATTGAACATTACCGAGGAAATAACATTATCTGCAGCAATTAACTTTGTTACAACAAATAAATATGAATGTTAAGAAACAATAAGAATATGTTTACCTAGTGAATGATATGATATTTTTGTTCTTTTAAACGATCTAGTAATCGGAACAGAAACGCCTAGAAAATTCATTGCATATTTTCTACACGTGGAACACAGGCGATCCAAAAGGAACAAATACATGACATTGATCGTGATGAACACTTTATAAAACCTTAAGCACCTTAAGAGATATCAAAGGTCTTACCAAATTATTGTCTTTCATGTAATATTTATGATAATTTATTCTTTTTAATTATGCTTCGATACGCTCAACTTTTCTCATAGAAACGTTGAAGTTTTTTTTTTTAAATAAGAAACGCATGTAATTACATATTTTATATATTTTCTTCAAGCTACTACTCCAAACATCATTTCTCTTCATTTTATACGTACATATTACTTGGCACGTAACTGTTTTCATAAATATATCAAATATCCCAAATATATCATATTAATGGTGTTATTACACGACAATAAAATCTGGAACGTGATGGCGAAAAGATCTACTGTAGAATGACCATTACAGGTATTTCCCTGTTTATTTAACTGACATAAATTAATGAAAACTACTCACTTGTAAATTGATACTGCATTTCAAACTAAACAGTCTCCTTTTTTTCTAGGCACAATCAGATGCAAAACGTACAGGAACAGGTTTTGTTCTGATGTTTGTCTTCAACTATTTAAAGTAGACAGTGGTCTTTGTCGTTGTGGAAATGGACGCAGTGTCTGCTGTTATAAAGACCTAGAGTAATTAAACTGTGTTGATCACGAATTAAATACACGGTCAGGATACCAAACTATTACAATGATAATTTTCGCCATAAAAATCCTTTATACAAGAATACTGTTAGTTAAGCTAAACAAAAACAAATGGAACTAACGAACTATTATTAAATGCATCATGTTCAATATTCATTCGAAACTAAATAAAATCAAAATGTTTAAGAAATATATCGCACAAAATTCAAAGTTATTTTATTTTAAATGTTTTTAGTCGAGCAAGTAGAATCCAGTTTCTGTAAGAGACATCGATCAACAGTTTTGAAGACGATGAACAATCTTTTTTTTCTGCTGTTGTATTACGAAGTTAACACGAACAAGCTAATAAGAGTGCGACAGAGAAATCGGAGACACCGAGTAGTTTTCACACCAGGTGGTGTCACAGAATTATTTTCTCATTTCAGCAATGGTTCCATTGTATTTCAATGTTTGCGGAGTTTCTTTCGTTGCCTTTCACTGACAAAAATAAAATGTGCGATTGTCCAGCCAATTTTTAACGCCTTGGGTAATGTTTCGTTTTATTGGTAATTACTTAAGGTTTTGTTTTTGTACATATAGTATATAATGAACCGCTTTCAAAATTTATAATTTCCATACTCACAGCTGTCAGATATGGTCTCCACTCTTAACAGAATACCACACACACAATAATCAGGACCTTTGATTTTTCAAACCTTTATACCTCTATTCCTAAAACTCAGTTTAATTCTAGTCTCAAAAATAATATGCATCTTTACTACTAAAGAAGAGACTGTACACCTAGATACAGATACGTAGTGCCTGGTAGAAATTCCTCCTACTTTGTAAAGGGACGATTATTATAACTAACCTTCCAAATATACCGAAGATGTTTTCAAAAAGCTTGAATTTTTTGTCGACAACACAATTGTCAAGTGTAGTGAACGCGTTTTACAATACACGGTCTGCATTTAAATGGGGACGTGTTGTGCTCCTCTACCCACCGACTTATTCCTTCACTCTTAAGATGCCTACTTTATAGCTGATAGAATAGATGGATAGATGGAACGTAGTTTTACCATATCATTTGAATTCGTTATCCGCTATATAGATGGCGTATTTTCGTAAAACAATCCTTGTTTCTGTGATTTTGTACATTGCATCTCTTCCAAGGATTTTCAGATAAAGGATACCACATACGCTGTGTAGTTGGCCTCATATCTTGACCTAAACTTATAGATTGATGGAAAAGGAAAACTCATTACCAAACTTTACGACAAACTTTACTTTCATCAGTCGCAACATCCCCTCAGGACTTGCGTATGGAGTTTTCATATCACAACTCATACGTTGTACTAGAGACAATCGGATAATTAACATACGTACCTAACGTTCTAACTCAACGAAAGAATCTCAGAGTCAGTATTTTAAATTATGGTTATCTCCCTTACCTCAATTTGTGTGATACACTGTAACAGTAAATAATCAAATTAGAAATACATTAAGTTTGATATAAAGAAATTAAACACTTTGTTGTTTGCCTTGTAAAAGTGAATTCTATTTGTATTTTTGGCCCATGGAAAGTTTATTCTTTTGTGTTAATCTCTGAATCCGCAACCTGTTTGGAATATATTTCTTATTATAAGCATGATCTATTGTTGGCCATGAAAATAATGGGTTTAAACTTTATTTTCAAATGTTTCAGTCAGCTTATTTGACAAAATGTACAATTGACTATATAGGTCATAAACATCTATATATATACGTCTTAAAACTATATACTAATATTTAAGTTACGTGTAGCACAGGTTAAGACAAATCTTTGACATATGTATGTAAAATTGTTTTTTGCATACTTTAATACCATACACATGTTTTCTAGGTCTGAAAACGGGTAGTTTACATTAAAAGATAAAATGATCGGTTAGCATTGAACATAATGTAAAATTACTCAGTCTGCGATTCAGATACACTGACTCGTTACGATTGACTATATAGGTATATATATATAGTTCTTTTTGTGGATATGCATAAAGCCAAAGCTTAGAGGTGGTATTGGTGCATTGTCGTTGGCATATAGGTTTTCTCCCTTTTGAGAACACTGAACAACCTCACAGCAGTAGATGTTGCGATACACATTGTCAATAGTACCAAAATTAGTAATTTAAGCGAAATGCATATCTTTTCAACACCCGTTGCTAAGGGGGTTCATAAGTTTGGTAAGATTCCCCTCCCTTTAAAACAAATAAGCACTTTTTAAGTCGAAGGTTTTTTTTGGTCTGATTATTGACTATTTAAGTCTATACCACTTCGCGGTGTGGGGCGCAGGACACGCTTTGCGAGTCCACATAACCCCCTCTACAAACACCTGCCTACGATCATGTTTACGTCCGTCGTTCATAAATGTTTTCCTAAATCTGTCTGATGCGGATGGTAAAAAAAAATCCGCCTTAGGCCCAAGGTATGAAGAAAGTAATTACTGCATAGTGAAGTCAATACGACATGTACGTTGATGTTTACATTACATACATATATAGTGAATACACACTGTTACCTCCAAAGACAGATATGACGTGTACAACGTTTTTTTGCATAATTCATTGATGACATCTTACTTGAGTCTCCTTTTCTCTCTTTTTCCCGACTTGTTACTTAATTGTTGCTTAGCCGATGTGTACACACGGTTGTTGTGACGTAAATGTAGCTGCGCCACTGTTGTTGGTGAAGAAAAGTATATATGTACATGTATACCAACTGATATTTTAATCTCAAATTTTAATCCCTGCTATACAGCTATACATTCGCTCTAGTTGCTCATTTGCTTTTGTTACTTTGTATGTATGATTTTAGCTACTTCATTGTTTTGTTGTGTTTGTCTGTTTCCCATGTCTGGTCTTTGTCCCTGGATTGAATTCTTTTGATTACCGCTATAATCTTGGTTCCCATGATTTTTCTTTTTTTAGTCTTTTTCTTGTAGACAGTGTAACCTAAGTTTTTTTTTTTAAATATGTTGGAAATGATTATAAACATATATGCATAATATACCATTTTGAAGTTATTTGATTTCTATTTTTTTTTTTTATTGTTAACATATCATAACTTATATGTGCTTTTTGGAATGTTTTAAAATTCGGGTTTTAGCATGTCCAATATCTTTGTAGGCATACCACGCGAACTAGTTAAACACAAATAAGAAAAAAAAACAAGTACTATCTTTAAAAAAAACCGACGCATTTAAATTTTACTTCTATGTTTCTACATTTCTTCAAGGAGTTATAGAAAATATTTGTAAATCCTCGAATTCTTTCAAGAAAATAACACATGGCACGCAATTTCAAATTTTCGATACAGTTTTTTTAACGTAATTTCAATTTTTTGTACAGTTTTTATGAACGCCACTAAGTTATCAGTATTTGCCCAATCGGGAAAAGAATTGCTATCAGGTGACTTGCGTTTCAATAGAAGAGCGTCCTTAAGGTCAAAGGGTAAAAAGCGAACCTATACCGACTGTTTCGGAAAAACAAACATAAAAAATTACCGAAGTAAAATATTCCCCTTATCCGTCACGTTATCATTTGCAGATATATATGAACTTAACAATAAAATGCATTTCCATTTTCAACTAATATGTTTTGATGCCAGAGTTATAAATGTACAGGAGGTTATGATGTTTTAATTATGTTAATCTGGAAATTAGTTTAAGGACGGGAAAAAAGAATTGAGTAATATCATATATCTACGTTATTAACCTGATATGGAGGTTCACCACCTAAAACATCACTGTATTGTATGAGGCGGTAATGGTTATACGTAACCTCTGCTTTTACAGTTATATAGGTTTTAAATGCTTTTGTTATGGTTTTTTTTTTTGTTGTATAAACCCCATAACTGTGTACTATGTATCTTCCTGTCTTAATACCCCCTCTGACTCATTTAGTTCACGATTTAGACCAGGACTGTCCCTCCTTATTATCTCTACGACTTCCCCTTCTATTTTCCTGTGGTAGAATGACCTCTTTATATCCTACCAATTGATTTAAACTTGTAATGGTATTTCTCTCATGAATAAAACAATTATCTGCACAAAACATGATAAAGTTAATGGACACTGTGAAAGATTTGGACCTTGTGTATGTATGTTTAACATTTATTTTCGTTGCTTATTCATGTCAAAAACGGAGTTCTTTATTTAGTTGATAATAAGTACTGGTTATCGTGTAAACTTTTAATGAAAGTTCTATTAATGTAACGCTGATTCCGGAGTTGTGTCCGGTTTTCGACAAGCCTTTATAATGCTTACGTCAGTAACCTGTTACGTCATTGTCAGCGTTCATGAATGGCGAACGGTTCTCAAAAATGAAATGCATGCAATTCAACATTTTCAACCTGAATGAGACGGAAAGATCAAAAGGAGAGAAGTGAGGAGAACGTGCAATATCGACTGATCAGTGTACGTCGATTCTAGCTCGAGCTGGAAAAAGGGCCTTTTTGTGGACTCTGTCAGTTCTGTTTATTAATCTCGATAAGTTTACTGCTTCATTCTTCAAATTGAGAGTTTTATTTTGTTTATGCTTTGAAGTTCAGGGAAAAATCATTTTTACTTGAAGCTGCTTTGTATGAAATTATATAAATAGGTTAAATCACCTTCAACATCACTATAATATCACTGTGTGTATAGGTAAACTATGGAACGCTAGTTTTGTCTCCGTCAAGGGCAGTGCAAAGGAGTTTTTGCTATATTAAATGGGTATGCAAACTTCGCAAACGAATCATCTACATATATGATAAGCTGGCGTTACTCTTAAAAGTAACAATTGGAATTTCTATTATCGTACATACATGTATGTGGCATTTACGGCTTTATTGTACCGCTGAAATGTGACTTTTGGGCCCGCACTAGCCCCATTCCAGGAGGCACTATGTAGTAGGTCAATTTTTGTCGAAATAAAGATGTCAAACAGAAAATTCTAGTCCTCCCCTAGAGGCATGATTAAGAAATTTGTATAATAATTCATGATAGTAAACACATAAAATGTTTTGTTTTTTTTTTTAATCGGGCACTTGGTTGTTGGTCGCAAGAGGCGGTATGCCAAAGTAAAAAGTGAAAGCAAGAAAACATTAATTAGATCAAGGAGCTAGATATTGACAGACCTAGAAAAAGGAACACAGTGACTGCAAAATCAGAAATTGAACTACATGTATCCCTGACACTTTAGGGAAATATATGTGTAACCAATACCCCGCTACAAGGGTTTCCGATACATGGTAAGTTCTTTAAGTTAACCCGTTTATATTTAGGAGAGAGAACATTGCGAGAGGGGACAGAAATATTTCGAGTACCTTATAATTACAAGTATTTACCAAATGTTAATGATATATATTACACAACATTCAAGGTGTTTTTGAAATATTTTGGTCCCGCAAGTAGAATCCCTGTTTCTGTAAGAGACACTGATTAATAGTTTTGAAGACGATAAACAATCATTTTTTCTACTTTGATATTAACATCAACAAGAGTGCGAGAAAGAAATCGGAGATAGTAAGTATTTTTCTCACCAGGCGGTGTACCAGAATTATTTTCTCATGTCGCCTTAGGTTTCTTTGTATTCCAACTTTTGCGATGTTTGATTCTTTTCTTTACATTGAAAGAAGAAAAAAACATTTGCGATTGTCAAGCCCATTCTAACGCCTTAGGTAACGTTTTTGTTTATTTGTACTTACATCAGATTTTGTCATCTGTGAGACAAATAGAGAAATTTAGCAAGGCTAAAAATAGAAATTTCATGCAAACAAACTGTGAGACATGTAGGATATAATGAACCTCTGTAAAAACTTTTAATTTCCATACTCACAGCTAATAAAGATGATCTCATGTTTTACCAGAATACAACAACATAAAGACCTCTTATTTTTCAAACCTTCATACATCTGTTACGTACATTTAATTAAAATCCCCTGAAAAGACTGTACCCCTAGATACAGATACGTAGTACCTGGTAGAAATTCCTTCTACTTTGTAAAAAGACGATTAAGAATATTCCCGACATTGGATTTGCATATGCATTTTTCTGACCAAGTCACAAAAACATTTGTTTCGCAACCCTACTCCATCGGATCATATTTGATACATCGTGTACTATATTATTTACCTAGATTTCTCATACACGGAGGAATGGCCCGGCCAGCGCAAGCTATATTTTTGTAAAGCCTTGCTTGCCAAGTGATCTAAGGCGCTTGACAGAGTACAGGCTATGCTGCCATGGATGTCACAGTAGCACCCGTGGAGGAAAAGGCCACACATGTGCTTACATGTACAGTCCTTCCTTATCTTCCGTTTATCAAATATTATCCTTCGGAGGAGTGAATCGGATAGAGACGTCACATTATGAGACGTTCGTTTTATATTTATTGGTTGTGACTGTTGTTAATTTGATCTTTTATCCTATATAAGGACACCTTAATTGGTTGTGCATTAAGTTTCCAACCTAAATTTATGGTACGAGGAGGAATGGTCCAGCCAGAAAAAATTTTATAGTAAATATTTCACCCGGCCGAGGGGTCTTGGGCTGGACTAAGTGCAGGCTGTTTTGTCAAAGATATCACAATGGGACGAGTTTGAGACCCCTGGGGGAACGGCATCGTTGAGACTTTTTCAGACCCAAATATGTTGTCTTTCATGTTTCAAATTTGAAGTTCGATGGATCTGTGTAGCGAATAGTGTCGTCAGATTATGAGACGTAAGTATTTATTTGATGTGACATGTATCCTTGATTCTCTATGCTACATAACAACATTCATATCAGCTGTCTGATGTACAACCATACATCGTGTTCAAGCTATGGACTTGATGCGCCCAAATATCTTTTTTTCTAAAATGACGGGAATCTCAGCGTAAATTAAAGTTACATGCCTTATTTCTAACTCTAAGCATGTGTAAGAATAAAACCTCATTAATGCATACCTGTTTATTGTTTACCTATGTTATGTATTCATAATATAAATCAAATACAAAAAATGGACATTTCAGACTAATTAATGCATCAGCATTCAGATATATATATTCTGCACCTGTTAAAATATATAGATATATATACATATATATTTTAACAGGTACAGAATTGCGGTTGGAGAAAATGATGTCTAGAATACTATACTTCTTATTGTTTCTTTGTTTTGTTCAGCTCGGTAAGTCAATTCTAAATAAATAAACAAATATAAAAAATCAGAATTATACTATTCTACTTTCATATTATTATACTGCACTTTATTATCTTCGATTTTTCCCAATCGTCTGCGAATTGTTTTCTTTCATTTGTACGATCGATCAAAACTGAAACAACTTCATTTTCCACATAGACGATTCAGAGGAACAAGAAAACCTCATTCTCTGTCATAAACCCTTTAAAATGTTGGCACGTAAAGAGATATTGAATGTCTTTCCAAACTAGTATTTCTTAATCCCCCCTCGACATAATATTAAATATGAATTATAGATGTTTTATATGGTCAAATAAAATGAAATTTACTCAAAAATGGATATCACAGTAAATGTCTCATATTTCATGAGAAACTTTTTTTAACGATGTTGGTAAATAGGTAGTTTTTTCATAAACTTTGCTTAAATATATTGTATATTCATTCATTTGAGCTAATCTAACATACATCCTTTCTCTACAGCTTTATAAGCAAGTAGACATTGTGTAATAAAACAACATTACCTACATAAAATGACTTTTACAAGAATTTTCTATTTCTTCTTTAATTTTACTGATGTAAATAGAAAACTACTCACTTGGAGATTGATATTGTATTTCAAACTCGAAGTACTTTTTTAATGTCTAGGCACAATCAGATGTAGGAAGTAAAAAATGGGTTTTGTTCTGATGCTTGTCCTCCGCAGTTTAAAGTAGACAGGGGCCTTTGTCGATGCAGAAGTGGACGCAGCGTCTGCTGTTACAAAGACCTGTAGTGAAATGTGTTCATCAAGAATTTAATTATCGATTGTAATACCGAATGGTTCCCAAGATCATTTTGACATTCAAAAATGCTTAGTTTAAATGTTTTGTCAGACTGGTTTAAGTAAACGAACAAATTTTTACAATATAACAATAACATCAATGTAATGAATTCATTTGAAAATTCCAAGACGGATAATGAGTCATGGCCATTGCCACTATATATCACCTAAGATGCACGATGTCGTCTTCCTTTCATACAAAATCCTCTTGGAATCACATTCAAACTAAAGTCTTTCATAGCTATATCACTCTACTATACTCCCTTTACAAAATAATCTTGACACTCCTGTTTCTGAACCTTCCTCATCATTATACAAACTTGCGGCCATCAATTGAAATATTGGTTTTCACAGCTAGACTTTTTAAACCAAATCGTGTAAAAAGTCAGGATGAAGAAAAAAGATTTTCTTCCACTACCGTTTGTCAACAAAGGTGTAGTTGCAGTTTATTTTGGCTAACATCCTTCTCCACAAAAACGTCACGAACAAAATTCCACGGTATTTCAAAGACAAATAAATACCGATTACATTTTTCTATACTTTACCTATTGCATCCAAAATTTTCAATTATAATAGGTTATTGCAAGGTCCTTTTAAAGGCCCCAACACTAAATGGTGTTGTTTTCTTACAAGGCGGGTTCGCATTTTATTACGTGCGTAAATATTCTTTCTGCAAGAGCCGGGATTGAGATCAATTTCGACTTTGCACAGATGTAACTGTATTTGTGTAAGTTTTTTGTAATTGATTACCAATTTAGTAAAACGAATACAAGAAAAATAGTTCTTTTCGTCTCCATTCAAACCAAAAGAGCTGTTGTGCAGCAAATTTAACTGAGTCCAATTTCTCGCCAAAAAAAAAAACAGTTGTCCCAGCCGTTAATGAAGTGTCTCCAAGGACCAAAATCGTTGTACCTCCATGCCAAACAACTAAACTCATCTAAACATCATCGGTATATTATAAATATTAACTATAAAAATAACCAATATGATAGTACCAGGATTTGCAGACATTAGATTTTCGTGTTCCAAGCCAGTACATAAGTATTTAAAATGGTTAAAACATTACGATGGTAAGTGTAAAGCTCATTTGCATACTCTTTAAAAATATTTGACTTTTTAAAGGAAGTATGAAAAACAGGAGGAGAACATGTTGTTACTTTTTAAAGACGTGCCTATATTACTAGAATGTTGGCCACTAAATCTTTTTTTTATAAAACTGATATCAACCGTTTCAAAAGATTCGGTTGCGATGAAAAACAAGTCACAAAAATACAAAAAATGATAACAAAATTACCTCTTATAAAGCAGTACTAAGAACCGCAAAAAGATAGCTGTAGGAACAATCAGTGTTTTGAAATGATTGATCTTCGAAAAATCTTAATATTATTTGAAGTTCAGCTCGACCATTGTGAGACAATACTGAAATAGAATGACCACATACAACTTGAAGAAAGACAATATCAATAGGATATTGTAAAGAAAACGATGGAGGAATATTAGCTTGTATCAGTACAACCGAAAATTAGGTATACAAGATTATTATGCTCCTAGGCATTCTTTAAAGATTTATGAACAAGAAGATTAAAGGCAAGTTAACAGACAATGCGGTGATTATCGCTTCACGTCTTCTGTAACATCTTCATGCGATTGTTTCGGATAATATTGTTTGATAGAACTTTTCAATGACATTTAGTATTAGTTGATGGTCCTGCAGTTTTTTTGCAGTTTTTGATAAATTCTGATTATGAAAATCGTCACAAGTCATCAAATGAAGCCCAGAAGTATTGTGATAGTACTAAACAAAAAACACCAAATAAGGCATTTTAAACTAAAGCATACTTTAGAGGATTTGACATTGAAAAATATGTCAATTAAGCAATTTTTCGGTGGTGTAAGAGTACATATTTTTCATTTCACTCCAAAACCCTAAGTGCTAGTGCAATAAGCCTGTTTAATTGTTATTGTTTAATGTGTATATGAATTAACTAATTATTAATCTCTAAATGTAGGCTGTATATATGTTTGTTCCTGTTGTTTACTTCCTGTGCGCCTGCGGTCATTAAATAAAGTGTTCTAATGGAATTTATAACGATCATGCCACCCTAGAGATGACGGTGATTACAATAAGGGGAAATACATGATAATCATGAGACAATAGTGAACCAGATACTAAACCACTTCTTTTAAAGTTTCATATATTGAGATATAACTATCACATGAAATTGGGGAATTTTACAAGATATAGACGTTCCATTAAAGAGAACACGTGGCCGAATTTATTTTTTAATGACGGAAGTTTTAAATTCAATTTCAAATTGCACGTCATATTTCTAATTCTAAGCATGCATAAGAATAAATTAATCTTTTTTAGATGCCTTTTACTGCATACCTGTTTACTGTTTAACGAAATTCTGTTTTCATTAAACGAATTAGAAACAAAGTACTTTTTGCAGATTCATTAATGTATTAGTGTTCAGGTACATATACCATTGGCATTAAAAAGATTACAGCTTGAAATAATAATGTCTAAAATTTGATACTTAATGGTTTGTCTTTGTTTTATTCAGTCCGGTAAGTTTATTCAATATTAGTATGCACAATGAAATGATTTTTTTTAAAAATTAAACTATATACTTCTTTATATACTGTATTCTATGAAAATTATATTCCCCAATGTATGGTGTGAGATTTTTGTTCTTTGTACGATCTTATCGGAATGGAAACGCCTGCAAATCAATTACATCTCTTCAACACGTACACAGGCGATCCAAATGGAACAAGTTCACGATTGATCGTGATGAACACTATAATCTCATATGCACGTAAAGAGAAATCAAATATCTTTCCAAATTACTGCCTCTAAATTCCTCATAATATGATATTTTATATGAATGAGTCTTTTGTTAAATTTATACTTCCATACGTTCATCTTTTATCAGAGAAAATTTCATTTATTTTCGTACACATTTATGTAAGATTAAAGCATAAAACCGCATGGAACTATTGGTGAAAACTGTGGTTGTACATATCAGTAACCGATGTCTGACTTTCTCTTTTAGTAATTCTTGTTTTTGAACATGTGGTACAAAAAAACCATTTTATTATTTTTTATATAAAGGAGATGCAGGTTATAAGTCATGTGCAGCTATAAATGGTGAATGTAGCACCAGGGACATCAGAAGCGTTCCTAAAGGAACTATTGTCGAATTGTGGCATTCTGACTGTTTTCTTCCACGGAAATGTTTCGTAGACTGTAAGTGTTACCGTCGTAAACTGCTGTTCAAATAAATGTTTTTTATAAAATAAAATAAATGAAATTTACCTAAGATATCGTATTTCATGAGAAACTCTTTGTACGATTTTCGTCTCTTAAAGAAACACTTTGAAGTGCATTGTATTATTTCACGACATTACCTACAATAGACTTTGGTATGAGATGGTAAATATTTTTACAAAAATGGCATAAACTTTTTTTTTGGGGGGGTGGGGAGGATGTCTTAAATAGCTGGTATATTTCTACAAAGATTAGAAAACTTGGTTTGTAAACATTTTTTTTTTGTCTAGGCACAATTAGATGCAAGAAGTACCGGAACGGGTTTTGTTCTGATGTTTGTCCTCCGCAGTTTAAAGCAGACAGTGATCTATGTCGTTGTGGAAGTGAACGCAGTGTCTGCTGCTACAAAGACCCATTATAGACTATATAGATCACAAATTAACTTACCGATTTAAATACCGATTAATTACAATGATCAAATTTGCAATCAATAGTCTTTTATCCAAAGAATACTGTTAGTTAATCTTAAAGTACAGAAATTAATTTTAATGAGATGATTTTTATTATTCATACGAAATTAAAAAAAATAACAATTTTAAAAATTTGTTTAAAATTTTGTTGCACAACATTTATATTTTGGAGAAATGATTGTGGTCGAGCAAGTAGCACCAATGTCTCTTTTCGAGATGCAAAGCAATGGATTTCGATACTATAAATAAGAAATTCTATTCTGATGAGATATTAAGAATTTAACATTGATCTAAAATGCCAGAAAGGCAGAAAATGGTTTTCATACAAGACGGAGTCACAGGATGTTTTTCTCATTTTTTGTGGTGTTTGATTATATGCCTCACACTAAAAATTTAATTTATGATTGGTTAGCCCGTTTTAAAAGCTTCATTTAACATTTTTTTTAATTACAAAAGGCTTTATTGGTTCGACACGTGTTGTATATAAATAATCTGTGGGTTAGATAAAGTTGCTTAAGTATAGAATTTTGCAAACAAAATGATAAATCGTAACGATCCACGAGTTCATAATGATGACAATAAAACTTCTGTAGTGATGACTATTAAATTGTAGAAACATAACCCTGTTCCAGAAGTGTAGCATAAAATACTAGTTTTGATTACGCAGAAGCTGAAATAAAATTGCCACAAATGAAAGGAAAGTTGACAAAAATAGGTCAGTGTGTAGCAGAACGCAATGTTGGAAATTGGAGGGCCGAGCGTTTGTTGAAAAACACGTCAACCGCACTAGCTGGACGAATATGTTGTCGATCATTCATGTAAAATTCCAGCATTCTCAATCTTTCATACAAAAAAAACGGAGCGTCTCTTCCAAAAACTGCATATTAATATTACCGTAACCGAGGGAACCAAGAATTGGAGTGAAATTCAAAAGAATATAATTCAAATATAAAGACAAGACAGGGAAAACAGACACAAATTACACGTACAAAGAAAAAACACAATGAGCAACCCGGACTTCACTAATAACTGGGAGCATGAAATAGATGAACCGGTAGGGTAAGCGTCCTCTGCTTTTCTAGAAACACCAGCCGAGTCGCTCATAAAATGGTACATCTGGGGTTGACAAAAGAGGAAACGACTATATGATACCTTGAACAAACCGGTTGTCATGGTGCAGATGGATACACCATAACGATCCACGGGTTCATGATGACGACATAAAACTTCTGTAGTGATGACTTCAATCTTGAAGCAATATAAACCTTTTCCAGAAAGCTAGTAAGAAGTTTAGCACGGTACAGAAAGTCCGCGTAGTTACGGCAAGTTCTGGCACAACGTACGAGTTGTGAAATGAAAACTCCACATGCAGGTGCTGAAGGCATGTTGCCAAGTTGACAATACGGAATGAAAAGCCAACGCTTTTGTCGTATAGTTTGGTCATGGGTTCTCCTTTCCCATTGATCTCTACACAAACATACACGCAAATGTCTTAAAACTTTATAATTTACAATTAGGTACTTGATATTGTTTTTCCGTTTTATGGTATTCCTCATCAATGGGTAACTCCGGATTTTATAAATTTTCCAAAATGTCTTTTATCTAGAATTTCTACGTGAATTAACATATTTCAAAGCCAAAATAATAGACAAAATTAGCCCTATTATCACCAGTTACCAATCAAATCACCTTCCACAACGGATACTGAATACTTTGGAAAGTCTTATAACCCATATGAGTAAGAAGAACGAAAATAATGTAAAAAAAAAAAACCATAATAAGTGAAAATCATGTTTTGTGTCCATCTAATGTAACTACAAAAAATATATTTTTTTTTATAAATGATCATGAAGCATCTCAAAATTAACCAATTCCTTCTTAAGTAGTATAGCAGAATCAATTGTGTTTCTCTGGGCATCATTTCAGTGAAAATTAAAATGTCAAGATATTCATTAAATTGTATTTAACTATAATACAATGGAAGCATATAGACCTATTCTGGTCACTGAACTTAAAATGAAAGGAAAAAATGTTGCATTTAAAATACATGTAGGATTTATTTTAGCAACCTCCGAAACAGAGGTCCTTGTATCTCCTACGAAGGAGCTACCAACCTCTGTTTCGGATATTGTTATTTTAGTTGTTAGTAATTGTTAATCTGTTTTAAATATGTTCAGCATGTTCAGTTTCAACTGCATATGATTATAGATGAGAGAAATGGGTCTTAAGAAATTACTGTGTATTTAAGTTGATTTTTACGAATAAGAATCAACTGAAATGCCCCAAAATTCAAATGAAGTATTTAGGTGAAGAATTCCACTTGTCTCGTATTTGTCTGCACTCATGATCGGTAACAGATTTTTTTTCATTCTCAATACATCAGGTACCCCTGTTTATTTGAAGAAAAGGAAAGGCATTTATGATCAATATATTTTAAACTACTTTGTCTTCAGAAACAGAAGTGATCGGGATAAAAAAAAAATAAATAAAAAGTCAAATATGAAAATATCCATTCTTCTCTCTTAACCATCAGGCTTCCGAATTAGGTGTGCATTATAAAAATCATGCTCTGGTTCCTAATCGGATATCCAATTTTGTTTATATACTTCCCTGTGTTAGTACCAGTTGGTTACAGGAAAAGAAAATAGTTTTAACCCGTATCCATAAACGCACTCTAACAAAACATACCATTCATTACAATAATCACGCACTGGTTCGGTACGAATTTTGACGTGTACCTTCGGTATACTCCCACCCCATAATATCAAATGGTTTCTCCCTAATTAATGAAAAAAAAATAGCATTCATTTAATTCGATTTACAATTAAGTCATTTAATTCGATTTACAATAACGTCTTAGTGTCTCAAAATCCTCATGGTGAACCTGAAATTTGCGCTCATGTATTATGAACAAAGCATTGTTTGGTACTTAAATAAAAGTTTAAACATATAAATCGCCCATCGAAAATGTTTAAGGCATTGACCTCACATTCTCTGGAGCATCCGTGACATTTTATATATTTTATGTGAGATCCAGTGGCGGATCTAGGGGAGGTGCCATCCCCACCTTAGAAAATTGCAATTTTTAAAAAATTATTGAAAAAGGTGTTCAAGACATCCTCAGAATGCAGGATTTGAGGTTTAATATTTCAAAATTTTCTTGGAGGCATGCCCCAAACCCCCTAGCATATTAGATAACTTCGTGACCCTCACCTGTACATGTGATCTTGTCAATAATTCTTTTGCCCCCTTCCACCCACCCTATCTAAAACTCTAGATCCGCCACTGCGATCGACCGAGTATTTTTTATACTGAGGGAGCCCAGGATTTTTTTTAAATACAGTTATTCCAAATTTATACAGCCCAGCCATGGACAAGCAAATATTATGATTCAATATCGCCTCACCCTCCATTAGTTCACAAGGTTGATTTTTAAATAAATATTTTGACAACGGCTGTTGCTTAAAAATATATTATTTTCCCGTTTTAAAACGCGAAAAAAAAAATCAAAATTGATATACCTCCTCCCCCACCTCGAGAAGAAATTGTTCTAAAGATGTGGCTTATTTATTGATACGAATGGCTATCTTTGTCTGCCCAAGGATTTTTATAGTACTTTGATCATGACTATATATAACTACTTGGTTCTTATTCTATATTGAAATTTTAACGTGATTAATTTTCTGGGCCGAAGAGAAAGGAGGCGAAGCGAACATAATATTGAAAAAGAATAAATTGTCGTTGCAATCCCCTCTCTCGAACATTCTCAGAAATCGAAATGTCAAAATGTCCAACATTTGTAAGAATGATATTTTTAATAAACTGAAGAAGAAAGTCCACGCGTGTGCTAGAGATGGAATGGCAATCAGTTTATTTGCGATGTTATGGAATTCTGACAAAGCGGTAATTCAGGAAGTTTTGAACCACAGAACGAAAGAAAATGATCAAGAAACAACCCCATTGATAATAGCTGCTAGGAATGGTTCAGAAAAGGTCGTGTCGATTCTTCTCACTAATTTTATCATTGACATTGAACAAACAGGAACTGTTAAGTTTGATGGGTATACCATTGAGGAGGCCACTGCACTATGGTGTGCTGCAGGCGCTGGTCACTTTGGTATTGTTCGATTGCTTATAAACCAAGGTGCTGATGTGAATCACCCAACAAAAACTAATTCTACTGCTTTGAGAGCAGCTTGTTTTGATGGGAGATTAGACATTGTTCGATACTTAGTAGAACATAAAGCTGATTTTAGAATTCCAAACATTTATCGTAACACATGTGTTATGATAGCAGCATATCGTGGACATTGTGAAGTTGTAAGGTATCTTTTAGAAAACGGTGCAGATCCCAATGCCATAGCACATTGTGGTGCCACAGCATTACATTTTGCTGCTGAATGTGGACATATAGACATTGTTCAAGTATTAATGAAACACGGTGCTGAGCAGATAAGAAATGATCACCATATGACTCCACTTCTATCAGCCGCAGAAGCTGGGAAATCAGATATAGTGGATGCCTTGGTGTCAGTTACAAACTGTACTAAAGAAAATAAGATTGATGCCTTAGAACTTCTTGGGGCGTATTATGCTAATAATAAATCTGACTATGACATTGATAAATCATTGCAATATTTTGAAGAAGCTTTGCATGTGCGATATTGTGATCCAAATAACATTGTTCAGAAGAAAGCATACAAGCCAGTCCCAGCTTATGATAATTTTGTTGAATGTGAGACCATAGATGATTTACATAGACTTAAAGGACGTCCTGATGCAGTTCATATGTTATCTTTGACAATCAGAGAGAGAATATTGGGGCCAGACAATCCCGAAGTAGCCAATACTCTAATCTACCGTGGTGCTGTGTACGCTGACAACACCCGCTTTCAACGTTGTATTGATTTATGGCTACATGCTCTAAAGCTACGACAAAGAAATGATAGTTCAGTAGCTAAAGATTTGTTAAGATTTGCTCAGGTTTTTTCCCAAATGATTCACATAGGAGAGCAAATAAATTTAAAAATTGTAGTTGAAGTCTTTAAGAGGGCCGTATCAGAGCTTGTTTGTGATAAAGATAGACTAAAATCTGAGGATAACTATACTACATCCATAGAATGTTACCAAACCAACATTCACACTTGTTTATACCTCCTAGTCATTGCTCAAAAGTGCAACACAAGTGATAGTGAAATGGAGAAGTTAAAGAGTGCTGTGTATAGATTTGTTAAACTTAATCCAAGATTAGAGAATGACTATACACCCCTTCACATGGCTGTTGATTTTTCAACTTTAGTAGATGATTTTTATGTAGACAATATAGTGACATTTCCCAATGCACCGTTAGCTGAGTTACTGATTGAATGTGGTGCATGCCCAAATGTTGTAGACTCTCAGAAAAATACACCACTCCATACCATAGTAAGACATGATAGTGCTATTGTAGAAGTTATAACTGTACGACAAATAGTAACTTATTTAATTAAAAATGGAGCCCACACTGATATGTGTAATGTAGAAAGAAAAATTCCATCTGAATGCTCACTTTCCGAAGAAATTAGTTCTTTAATCTTAAACTTAAGTCAGTTATCTCTAAAATGTTTTGCTGCTAGATGTATACAGAAAAACCAGATTCCATTCAAAGAAATTGTTCCCAACTTTTTAGATGATTTCATTCTAATGCACTGATTTAAGTGTCATTCTGTGTCATGCATGTATGATTATTAGCCCAGAAAAAAAAATACCTGTATTTTTGCTAACATGCTCTGAAGATCTAGGGTTAGTAGGTACATGTAGGCACAGTTCAGTACTTTTTCAAAAGTTTTTGACTAGTTTGCTTTTGAGGCACGTTTAGACTTTGAAAGTGCCTGTCAAAAAATGGTTAAAAACATTTAGGTGGGCTTAAAAAGAAGGATTGGTAGGGTTAGATTGAACACGGGTAATTTTTTAGGCCTTACATGTACAGTACAGCTCGCAGCATAGTCTGATAAATACAGGTATTGGAGGTACATTTTATATGCCAGGTATTTATCAGACTATGCTGCGAGCTATACTGTACAGTACATCATATGCATTTTGTACATGATCATGTAGGCCAATAACTAGTCAGATTAGTTATTGAGTTGTTGCAATGTCATAATTTAGTTTAAAAAGTAAACATGGTATGTAAACAGAGAGTTTTTTTTTCACATTTTAAAATTGTTAATTGTTATTGCATGCATCATATTTCCAGGCACAGCATTGATTTGTTTTTAATATTAGGCTAAATTAAATAAAATACACTGAATAAGAAATACTCTACCTTTTTTATTAAACATAGGAAAACATTTAATAGACACATGTACACTACCGTCAACCAAAATTTTAAGTAGCACTCCAGCTAAGGATCATGCAAAATGTGATTCATGGGTAAAAAGCCTACATATTTTTATTTTTGATATTTTGTTTGAAATGTCATAGTAAACAGAAATTAACATGTGGTTTATCATATCACCCATGCTCTTAGGAGATAAAAATTGTATAGAATGCACTGTAGATTTCAAAATTAAGGGAGATAACTCTGTAAATGACACTCATATACAATAGAATCTACTGGATTTTCAATGTTGATTATCTCCTAAGAGCTGGCAGATTTGAATGAATAATTACATATTTCGTAGTACAGACCCATGAAACAACTTAATTACAAAAATAAAATTATGCAGCCTTTTTTAGGGGTATCACATTTTTTTCAGATTTTGCATGATTCTTACAAAGACAGCTACTTAATTTCTCCACTCTTCACAGTGGAGTCACTCATTCTCCAGACCACTGTGACTCCATTGCAACTCTACCAAAGTCAAAACTTGGATAAAATTCCTCCCTTTCTATATTTTTCAATATTTATTTCTGTCCATTACTTAAATGTTGTTATACTGCTAGGACAATTAAGATACCTTGGTATAATGACAGGATTAGTAAACTACAGACCATTTTGTAAATGATGTCTCCATTGAGGAGAGTGGAGAAATTAAAATTTGTGTTGACAGTAGTGTATGTTCAGAATTTGTCTGATTTGATTCTAAAATTATAGTTGAACTGATGGAATTTTTTACCATTTAATTATCTGATTTGTCATACATAATCATTTGTACATGTCATACATCAGTGTTCTAGGATTTTTCAGAAATTGAGGTTTCCTTGGGGGAAAATCCAAATAAAATCAACTTTCCCACAGTCAATGACTGCTTTCCTAACAAAACAAATCATTACAGCACATGAAGTTTTCAACTTGCCACGGGAAAGTGAAACTAAGTACCTAACTTTCCCTGACCCAAATTTCACTTGCCCCGGGTGACGGGAAATAGGAATCTTAGATGTACATGTACTGTACACGTACACAATATTTGTATTTGAAGCTTCTTTCTATGCACCTTAAATTTTGAAGGAGTTAGTGGGTTTTTTTTTTTATTATTTTACTGATACATGAATCTGACTATGAATGTAAATTGTATGTGTACAAAATGTACATTTATATAGCAATCCCTGTTGGACTGAACTTACAAATGTACACATGTGAATGTATAGCGGGTACATGTTATTTTCATGGGGTGCTAATTTTTGCATATTTTAGCAGTCTGTCTAAAAGGACCAAAATAAATTCTGTGAAATAAAAATGTATTACATGTAACTCTGGCCTTAACTACTTTGTGCACTACTAAGCATCCCCTCAAATAAGAAATACCTAAACTTATTGTGTACAATGTACCTTATTGCCTTAAAATCACATTTTACACCCATCAAAATTTCCTGCTACATGTATACAGTATTTTCCAAGTGATATACATTGTACTTTCATTATAAACTAAATTTAACACTTTGTGGTATCAAAATTACCAGTAGAGGTTTATAAATGTTTATGATGTTGCTAGGGTACTGTCTGTAGATTCAAAATTGTTTTCTACCTTTCTTGTACTGGCTTGAAACACAAAATTTGATGTTTTTTTTTTTTTTTAAGTTGGCTCAAAATGGTGAAATGCTTGTAATGACCTTCATGAAACTGAGATTTTATTTGCTGCATGCACGGTATACATCTATTTTTATCTTCATGTTACCTTCTTTCATTGATGTGTGTAACTATTTTTGTGTGTAATTGTTAAACATGAACATGAATCATGTTAATTGTTCCCTTGCTTTTTACCATTGTTGATTTTGATTAGAAAAAAAATAATAAAACTGTATTGGTGCATATTTCTTCAATGAAATTTAAAGATATATTACTGTCTGTACACATATGTACATGTACTTCAATGTACCAGAATGGTGTTTAATGGTTGTCAATTCAAGAATTTAAAGTACAAGCACATGTAAAATACAATTGTACACACGTGTACCTGTGGCCCATCCAGGTATGTGTTTTTCTTCATTTGTTCTTCCTAGCTTCCATACTTAGCTTTTAATTTTTCTCAATGGATTTTAATGAAACTTGCATTGACCTTGCACACTGGCAAAACCTTGAGTGAAAAGAAAAGTACATACAGTTATTCTTTTAGAGCAGGTCAGAGGTCAAAGTCATCACTGCCATTAAAGGCCAGTCATTTTAAATTATACAATATATATTTTTTGTAGGAAGGGGTCCTCAGCAATGGTCATTTTTCTTCCACTCAAATTCATCCTCAAATACAGTTGTATATGGTATTAAATCATAACATAAGAAACTAAGACACTGCATATATAAATGTAATTTTATTGCATTGGTATTTGCTTACATACAAATGTACATAATTATAATTAATAAAAAAATAAAATACGATTAAAACAAATACAAACAAAAAATACACTGCATCAACTTATGCCATTAACAGATTAAAATGATTTAAAACCAGTAACAAATTGATTGCAATGTTATAATAAAAAAAACAATCACACACAAATACATGTACATGTATTAAATTATAATCAATTAAAATGACAACATATAATCATCAGACTGAGCATGCCAAATTCTGAACCACTTATGTTCGTCCATTCCATAATCATATGATAATGTGTAATCACAGTTTCACTTCAACTTACATTAAGTAAACTCCTATTTTCATTAAGTACCAGTCCACATAAAATTCAGACACAGCCAATGGTAAAGTGATATCATGGTGTAAAAAAAAACCCACCAAACAAACAATGCTTTTTCAGTCTACATTTGCTATATTTTCACTTAACAATAACCATTTCTGCGTTTACATGTAGATCAGCACTTTTCAGAAAATCATACATTCATCTCTTATTCAATTCAATCCAAGAACAATAACTCTTTCAAAGTACCAGTTTTATTTACAATTTACATTGTATATAAATTCAATCTCCAAAGCGCAACAACCAAATGAAAACTAAGACTGGTTATGTAATTTGTAACTGTTTCTGAACAAGAATAAAAACTGAATTTGATGGGTTTTTGACATGCACAAATCACCTACTGTCTGATTTTTAGAAATACTGCTTCTTAAGGCCAATAAGAGCTTGTCAATCTGTAAAAGTTGCATATACATAGGTGTTCAGTTGGTGGAAGCCTCCTAACATTACATAAAATATTCAACAATCTCCCACTCAAGTGCCCCTGTAAAGTGGGAGATTACCTGTAAGTCGTATTCAGAAATTTCTCTCATCTTGTTTTGAATTTTCGGTTTAAAATCACATTTAATGACTACAATTCTATCAATTCACAAATTGATCTTGAACCTGTAGTAAAAATGAATTTACTATCATTGCATTAAAGGGAAACATTTGTATAAGTTATCTTTCAGGGGAAGGGATTCTGGATGTCATCAGATATTGTCAAAGTGAAGATGAAATGAAATGATGTTCCAATAAGATCTATCGGTAAACATCAGACATGTCACAAAAACAAGACCTTGGCAAAACTAGCTAGCTCCAGCTTCGAGAAATCTATTAAGTGGAAGATTTTTCACTATAATTTTTGAAGGTCAACACCTATGTATAAGGAAGGCTCACCCTAGTGCCCTCTTGATGTTGTCTTGGTTGTACGTCTCTCTAGATTGGTTTCAATTTGTATTCGACACATCTTTCACTTACAACAAAAGTTAATATGAAATAAAGTAAAACAAAAACAAACATGAAATTGCATATGTCCTGCTAGGCATACCCACATCCACTAATATAGAAGGGAAAAGACTTCATAAGTAAGATGTACTTATGTCTAATCCCTTTTGCACGTAATTTGACAAATATGATATGTTTAAACTAAACTAATACAAGAAGTTGATATTGGTGAGCAACCAGAATCACTTACAATGTATGCCCCATTCATATGAAGCTACACACCAAATTAAAATCCATCAATCTTTTGGGAGCCAAAATGATTGTGATGAAATTTGTATGCACGACTGGACAAGGTGAATTCAATATACTATACACTTGTTGAGTGGGGATATAATAATGTACACAAATGATGCTTAGACTATGGTTTTCCAAATAGAATATTTTCTCATTTCTTTTCCCATCAGACAGTTGTTTGGAACAGGATGAGAAAGTAAAAATTAAGAATTTATGGCATCCCTGGGTAGGAATTCAAGTTCTCTTATGAGGCTCAACAAGGTAAGAATTTCAAGTTTTCTAACATTTAGGCTCTCCAAAATAAGAGAACACTGAGATGTCGATGTTTTCTGGTAGTGTTTGATTCTTTTCTCATTTATACAAATAATTTTGAGGACATGATTTTGGGTGGAACATCCTGCTTGCCTGTTTGCTTTTATTCCTTTGTATCTTTACAACTGAAGACATTTTATTGTTGTGTAACAATTTTTTTTCATGTGATCAATAGGTGAGATATATATATATATATACATACATGTATGGAAATTAAGCATGGATAAAATTACATCTATAAATATCCTTACTTTAAAAGTGAGAGACTCATTAAATGTTATAAGAAAGACAAATAATAAAAGGTTGATTGAATTGCTGTTTGGTGATGGTGTATATATTAAAATACTAAATATAATTTACTATATCAAAAAAAAATCTTACTTTAGTATGAATTTTGGTTTTATTTCTTACCCTTCATGCATTCAATGATTTAAAATGAAAGTTTCCGTTCTGCATAAATGTTTATTTTCATTGTTGCAGAAATGGCTAAGTATTTCTGATTTAAAAAAAATACTTATACACAGTCTTGTTTGGTAGTACAAAAATTGGAATAAAAAGATGTGATCAAATACATAATTACATTTAGGTTTTCTTTGTATATCCTCTGGCTACAAAGCCATGAGGTTAAAAAATAAATATTACTTTGGTATAATATACATAAAAAAAAAACATGGTCAATACATTTTCAGGATCACAATCCATCATACAGCAGTTGAGGTTGACAGTGTATACATCTGAATTGGATATTACTTCTATTTACCATAGATATAGGCGGATCCAAGGGGGTACTTAACCCCCACCTTTTTGCTTGAAAAGTTTGGTTGATTATATAGAAAACACTGGATATCTTTGGAGCCTGACCCCCTTTTTTATCGGTATATACAACTATCTGTGCCATCACATTATCTGAATATCACAGTTTAGCATGAGCCTGATGTCCTTTCTCTACTATATCACCCATCTCTACCAGACATCGATGGACTTCCTTTGTGAACATCACAGAGTCTGTCTCCTTACAAGATATCCAACATGATACCACACCCTCTATTCTGTAATATAAATATTAACATGTAATCAGCAGGAAATATTACCATTCTCTATACTACTTCAAACTGGAGATACTGTGAGTAAAATACACAAAGGATACCCCCAACACCCGCATATTTTTATGCTGGCTTGAGTAACTGAAGCTTAAACATTTCAATACAATGGTGCATACCATTCAAGGACAGAATCAGGAAATGTATGGTATAAATAATAAAAAATCAATAATTTAAGTTTCAGCTCAAATGTCAAGGTCATTCAAAGGTCATGAATGTGTCCAACATACTGTCTTATGGTGATTCTATTCACCCAGACAACTTAAGAGGCTGTCTCTGACAAAACCATGCAAAATTATAAATATTGTCCAAAAGTCACTTTTTAATTTACGATAAATACCTATTGGAGATTGATAATGATAAGATGAAATACCTTACTACACATTTTTTTTTCACCCATAAGCAGTTTTATTTTTAGTAAAAGCAGTTTATTTCATATTAGGCCATTTTGTTTGATTTGGCATGATGCCAATTCAATCCAAAGTCAGGTGGTAATTTAAGCTTGTGTTTGTATGGTTTCTTTAAAAGGTTATAATTGCTGAAGTAATGCTTTAAAATTGCTAAAAACAAGTTAGATACACTAAATACATATTAATTGTGCATGTGTAAAAGAAAATCACTGGGAAAATGAGGTTTTTATGTTTTCTTTGATTCAAAAAGAGATATTTTTTAAACAAAAAAACATACAAAAACAACCTTTTTAATTGAGAAACATCAATTTTCTATTATTTTTTGTTACTAAGGCCAAAATAGTATTTTTTTCTTCAAATTCATGTTTTCAGTGTGTGAAATTACTTAAATTCCAAACTAACAATTTTATATGAAATCAAGATGGACATAGTTCATGAGGTACGACTCATCATCTATGTACAACACAAATACATGTTTCTTTCCCCAGTACAAAAATACCACAATTTACCTTAGATTTGTCAAAAAAATTAAACAATATTTAGTCTAATTGCTGATGATTTGGTTATTTTTTATTTTCTTTGATGCATATTAAGTGAGCATATTAACGTATAAAATGTCTTGCCAGAATCTTCCTTCTAATATATAACTTATTTTATGGCATAAACTGAGATGAATAGATGTTTGTTTGGCGATAACTGTGGAAAATCCACCTTCTACAATGAAGCTGAACAATTTGTTGTACTATATCAGTGTGGTAAAAACACACATTCACATTTGTACCTGGAGTCTGTATACCAGAAGATGTACTGATTCTCTACAGAAGTGGACGCTTTGTTGTCAACACCACTACCCTTTCATTAACAATATGTCAGAAACATAGAGATGAACTTGGCATACATTGGCGTAGAAAGCAACGGATATGCCAATCTCCATTAAAAATGGAAACCCTACATCAAACAAAAGTTTTGTCTCACATGAATCCATGTAAAAAAATCTTATGATTTTGACCTTGAGGTCAAGAGTCAAGGTCATCTTCTGGTCATGAATGTATTGGCTCATCTATCATGGTGATACACCCATGTGCCAAATTTGGTATGCCTATATGAATCTATGTTAAAAAAACCTATGATTTGATCTTGAGGTCAAAGGTAAAGGTCATGAATGTACACTTCATATCATCTTATGATGATACACCCATGTGCAAAATATGACATGCCTATGTCAAAGAACAAAGAAGTTATTACCAGGACACATATTTGCACAGGCAGGCAGACAGAGTGATTCCTATATACCCCAATGCCATGTTCACAGGGCATAATTATACATGTAATCAGCAGGGGATGTAACCACCCTTTATACTATATCAAACTGTACATGTAATCAGCAGGGGATGTAACCACCCTTCATACTACAAGAGGCTCCCAGGAACCTGAATCGCTCACCTTGTTAAATTTTTGCCTTTTAAGGGCAACAACTCTAACAAGGAGTTGTCAGACAATTTTGACTCCATTTGATTCATTGGACACATTTGTAAGCCTTATAATAAGGCTCATTTCAGCAACTGAAAGCTATTGGCTAAACAGATTTGGAGACCTATGCAAAAATCTGCTGTCTGACCACATTGTTCTATTTTCAGAAACGGCAGCCATGTTTTTTCAGCAATCAAAAATCATCAATGTCACCTTTCATTGAATTTTGCACAATAGTTTCTGAGGAGGAAATTTATAATAAATTTTGTAATAACAGCAAAAACAGCAAAAAGCATAAAAAAAGAGCAATAAATCCAACATGGGTCAACAGATTTTCACCAATATTTAACCACAGATGGATCTCATCATGCTACATACTTTTACCAAGTCATAATTTGGTTAAACCTAACTGTTTTGGAGATATATGCAAAAATCTGCTGTCTGATCCCAATGTTCTATTTTTAGTAACAGCAGCCATGTTTATTAACCGATCAAAAATCCAAATGGTTATTTTGTTAAGGATACCCTATAAAACAAAAATGCCAACTTTCACTGAATGCTGTAGAGCAGTTTCTGAGGAGAAGATTTTTTGAAGTAATAACACCATAAACAGAAAAAAAATGTCCAAAAAGGGCAATAACTCCAACATGAGTCAACAAATTTTCACCAAAATTTGACCACAGATAGATCTTTTCATGCTGAATAATATTACCCCGTGACATTTTGGTTAAACCTAACCATTTGGAGATATATGCAAAAATCTGCTGTCTGACCCCTATGTTCAATTTTTAGTAACAGCGGCCATGCTTTATAACAGATCAAAAATCCAAATGGTCATTTTGTTAAGGATACCCTTTAAAACAAAAATACCAACTTTCATTAAATTCTGTAAAGTAGTTTCTGAGGAGAAGATTATTAAAATAATAACATTAAAAGCAGCAAAAAACGTCCAAAAAGAGCAATAACTCCAACATGGGTCAACAGATTTTCACCAAAGCTTGACCACAGATCTCATCATGCTGAATAATTTTATCCATGTCAGAATTTGGCTAAATCTAACGGTTTTGGAGATAAATGCAAAAAAACTACTGTCTGACCCCTATGTTCTATTTTTAGTAACGATGGCCATGTTTTTCAACGGACAAAAAATCCACATACCAGTTCTATACACGATACCCCAAGAAACATTCATACCAAGTTTGGTTCCAATTGGTCAGGTAGTGTCAGAGGAGAAGATTTTTGAAAGAAATAACATTCAAAATAGCAAAAAAACGTCGAAAAAGGGCAATAACTCCAACATGGCTTAACATATCAAAATGAAAATTTGACCACAGATAGATCTCAACATGCTGAACACTTTTACCCCCATGTCAGAATTTGGCTAAAGCTAACGGTATAGGATATATGCAAAAAACTACTGTCTGACCTGTATGTTCTATTTTTAGTAATGGCGGCCATGTTTTTTCAGTGATCAAAAATCGGTCATTTCATTAAGAATACCCTATAAAACAAAAATGTCAACTTTCACTGAATTTTGCAGAATAGTTTCTGAGGAGCAAATTTATAAAGTAATAACATCAAAAACAGAAAAAAAACATCCAAAAAGAGCAATAACTGAAAGTAAAACCATGAATCAGTCGTAGTTTGTAATTATTAATTCATTGACTGAATCGTTTTAATACAGAAGTCAACAGACCATTTAAATCAATATACAAAATGTGTTTGCAATTTTCTTTTATAAATAATCAACTTTTTTTTTTACCAATCGGAAGTTCCCCAAAACATACTAATAAAATTCTCGTAAAATGTTTTTTGTTCTTGCTATGTGATGTAAAAGTCTGAGAGATACGATGTTTTGGTTACATGTTAGAACGTCCACGTGTGGTCGAAACCAAACTCATTCACTCGCTCTGATATTTTGAGTATGTGATGAAAAAACACAATTTCCAATATTTATCTTAAAATAACTACATACAAGGTTTTTTTTTAAGTTTATTTTCGATCTGAGCATGTAAAAGACTGACACAAACATCCGCTGAAGTTTGATAAAATGTCCAGCATGGGCTGTCAAAATTTCCAGACCTTTGGTAATGAAGATTCTGTAAATGTTTTATTACATTCTACTCAATGGTATATAATAAGAGATGGGTACCTCTCTGTTGAATAGAAGGAAGAAAGTATAGACACCCCCATCACTATATACCCCCTCCACATTTTGTAAGTGGTGTGTATAATAAAATGCTTCACAGGAAGCAGCTTGATACAACCAAAGAGGTCATACCCTGGACAGTTGAGCTAAGTATGGATGCACCATTGAAGTTTGAAACAGCCTTGAATTTTGATTAGGATTAGACTTGGACACAGGATAAGAATTGGATAAGAAACCAAATGGTCCTTTTTTGCCCTTAACTCCTAAATGGTTCCAGTCACAACCTCCAAAATCATTCCCAATCTTAATTTAGGAGTATGGCATTTTGTAGCACAGTATCAATGACATCTGTTCTGTTTAGAAGATACATGAGATATGATATATATAGATATCAGGAGAATGTTTGCATCTGGCCCTTTTAAGCCCTTAATTACTAATTGGTTCAAGTCACAACCCCAAAATTAATCCCAGCCTTCCTTGTGTGGTAAGGTACCTGGTGGTACAAATTCAGAGGCTACAGTTTACTATTTGTCAACTTATTGTCTGGACTTTTTTTAGAATGCCTGTTTCTGACCCCTTTTTGGCACTCACTCCTACAATTTTTAAAACAATCCCAGTATACACCAGCAGTATAGAGTATTTTGGTGCAATATAATAAACATTCATACACATTTACCAGATGTATAAACATGTAGTTAAATACTATAAAATGCTTCTTTTGGCCCCTAATTCCAAAAGAGTTTAGTTCAGAACCCCGAAAGTCAATACCAGCCTTCCTTGCCTGGTATGGAACCTTATTTTAAAATTCTATAATGATCACTTAACCAAGGGTCTACGAAAGAGAATACAGAAATCAGCAGAATACGATTTTTGAGCTGGAAAAGTTTGGTTAAATAAGCAGAAAAAGCAGAAAATCACTGAACCACCAAAGGCAAATTTGCAACCCCCCCCCCCAAAAAAAAAAAACAAAATATCTGGATAAGCTACTGGTATAAAACAAATACATACTTATCATTCTCAATATGATAAAACATTCCATATCCATTTTCCACCATTGCTGATACTCCTCCATACACTGTACTGTAACCGGTAAAACTGGTGGATAGTATGTAGTTACCTCCCCCTCCACTGAAATTGAACATGCACTCATGTTGTCAGATTAAGTACTTTTAACCAATTTACATCCACTGTCATGCCATATATGACAGTAATCAATTCTTATGAGAAAATTTACTCAGCTAAAATATCCCATGACATGAGATTATAGCATCTTACAATAAAACAGCTGAATAGAAGAAAAAACTATTTGACCACCCCCACTACATTAAAAATAATGAGAAAGCTGGATAGTTACAACTGCAAAAAAAAATAATAACAAGAGGCTCTAAGGAGTCTGATTCACTCACCTGGTTAAATTTTTGCCTTTCAAGGACAATAACTCTAACAAGGAGTAGTCCAACAAATTTGACTCCAATACGACTTTGGTAGGACTTTGGTAAAGATCATTTTCCACCCTTTTATGGGCAGTAACTCTTACATGAAGTCATCAGACAAGTTTGATCCCTAAAGATTTTTTTGGGCCTTATAATAAGGATCATTTCAGCAATTTAAGAATTTGGCTAAACCTAAAGGTTTTGGAGATATACGAGAAAAACTTCTGACTGACCCCTTTTGTTCTATTTTTAGTAACAGCAGACAAGTTTTTTTATGGATCAAAATTCCCTACATCAATCCTATGAAAAATACCCTAAGGACATTCATACCAAATTTGGTTTTAATTGGTCTAGTAGTATCAGAGAAAAAGATTTTTGAAAGAAATAACATTAAAAATTGCAAAAAAACATCGAAAAAAATGGAAAAAACTCCATTATGGCTTCACATATTGAAATGAAAATTTTAATGCAGATAGAACTCATTATGCTGAATACATAAATCTCATATCAGAATTTAGATGAACCTAATGGTTTTGGAGATATATGCTAAAAACTACTATCTGACCCCTATGTTCTATTTTTAGTAACCATGGCCATGTTTTATGGCCTCACATGGCCATTTCTGCTAGGTGAGCTAAAAATTGCGAATACTTTTTTTGCATTTTTGGAAATGTGTTCTCCAGGAGTTTTAAGCCCTAAATTGGGAGGTGTTAGGATTCACTTCCGATATTATTGTCATTTTTTTCCCTGCCTTTTTGAAGGTCTAGATGGCATCAGGGTTGTTTCTGGTTTTGTGAAAAAAAAAAAAAACTAATTTTATAGCTCATGTTAATTAGTTAACATGTAGAAAATTTACTGACAATGACCTAAAACATTTTCACATAGACACACATGTAATTTGGATAATAAAGCTTTAAATAACTTATAATTAGAGATTAAAAATGACCACAAAACTCTGATCTTTCGATGTACAACTGGTTCTGTCTAACCGACTCACAAAGAACTATTCATAAATTACCTCTTGGTAAAAGATGGATCAGTAAATATCTCTGGTACTGGTAAACCCTCTTCTTTGGCTATGATTGATAGTCCTAGAAGATGTCTGTCACAACCTGAAAAATCAAAATACTTGAGGAATGAACGCATCTTAGTAAGAAATAGTCAATGTCACAAAAAATGAGGCATTAATGGAACATTATGCAATACTCCACCACATAATGCTAAAACAGGGGGATCATGGCTTAATGTTCAAAATGGACTAACTCAAAAACTTCATATTAGATTTTCCTGAAAATTGAATGGAATTTCTATTTTACAGTATTAGATAATTGTGCAAAGTTCTAAAAACATTCACTGATCTAATCTCAAGTTATCACCTGGAAATCATCAGGGAATGGACACACAACTTTTTAGAGGGTATCAAATAATATCCAAAATACTATTTCCTATAATGACACCATAAATTCCTACTAATTTTACACATAAATTTTTTGTAACACATGGTTTTGGGAGCATGTACCCTACATACAATCTGGATTTGATAGAAAGTCACATGCACTTTAAAATGGGAATAAAAAGAAAAATATATTTGAGAAAGAGTTAGTCTAAGTTATCTTATATAGAAGCAAAATTGAAGTAGTTGCCATCCTAAAATAGGAAAATAAGTATCCATGCCAATATATTGGAACACAGCAAAACTTACTATAGACAGTCATGTGTTACCTTGATTATTTTGAGCTTTAGCCATCAGCTTGTTATGTTTGTCTGCTGCACATAAATATAAACTGTATCTTGTTTGCATCTGGAATATACATCCATCAATAATTCAATTAATTTGTAATAAGCCTTCTGATTGGTTAGGTCTCTTTTTGTATAAACTAACTTGGTACTGTGACATTATTAATGCCGATTGGTCTGCAGTTCACATTTCAAGTAATCCTAAACTATGTAATGTTTTGATTAAGAATAAAATCTTAGTTTGGACAGAAATTGATCAGAAAACTTAACCATTGCACAACTCATTCAGTGTAAACTGTCTCAAAGATGATTTTATCACAATTTTTAAACACAATTAGCTAAAAATTGAAGTTGATAAGGAAGTGATTCTTACAGAAGTATTCATATTACACATAGCTTGACTCCACTCTATAGCCTCCACTGTGCACGATCTCATTGTTTCTGTACGGGCATGGTAGTATTTCCTGGTTGTTGCTGTTTCATATGTCGGTGCAGGTCTAAAATATAAGTACAAGGCAGCATAAATTTATGCTTGTCTCACCTTTCTCCCAAAGCTCAAAGGGACACAAGATAATAAAATTCCTGACAATACACTCAACTATACATTATGCCCTAACTACGTACAAAGTTTCATGAAATTAGGTGCAGTAATTTCTGGTGAGTTGCACTTACAAAAGTGTGGCCCACCAACAGACAGCTGGACAGGGCAAAAGCAATATTTCTATCTACAACCCAAATTGCTCACAAAGTATGTTTAATCAATATAATTAATCCACATATAGTCCCTGATCCAATCCAGGTAACAGATCGATGGCCACTGATTGAATGATTGCTGAAGGATTAACAAACAATGACTGGTGACTGACTCGATTACGGTTTTGTTATGTAAAATGACAGATGATTAGTTCATATAAATTTTAAATCTGTATTGAAATGAATCCAATATAGTGCCATATCAAATGTACTTTGACTTTTAAATATTAAATTCACATTCAGTATTTCATTTAAAAAATCAACTGTAAAAGAAAAGTAATTACATTGATGTCTTAATGAATATAATTTCCTAAATACTTTTAAAAATGGAAAAGCCAAACAAAGGAATCCAATAAATATCACAACCAATCAGCCGTAACATGATGGAAAATTGAAAGGTTCACCAATTTAACAGACTGGTTTGATGGATCAAAGACTGATCGAAAACTGATAGGTGACTGATGACAATCATACTTACAGGTGAACCGATCAGTTCAGGTACTGTACCTTTTTCCTCCATTGGAAGTCAAAATAATTGTTAAGAAATTCAAACTATCCGTTCTTCGTGTTGCGGTAATATGAACTAGACAGACTACCTACTTAAGTAACTGTCTTTGTAAGAATCATGCAAAATTTTAAAAATGTGATACACCCCAAAAAAGGCTATATATTTTTATTTTTGTAATTAAGTTGTTTTATGGGTCTATACTATGAAATGTGTAATTATTCATTCAAATCCGCCTGCTCTTAGGAGATAAAAAAATTGAAAATCCAATAGATTCTATTGTATTTGAGTGTCATTTACAGAGTTATCTCCCTTAATTTTGAAATGTACAGTGCATTCTATATAATTTTTATCTCCTAAGAACACAGGTTATATAAAAAACAATATTAATTTCTGTTTACTATGGCAATTCAAACAAAATGTCAAAAATAAAAATATGTAGGCTTTTAACCCATGAATCACATTTTGCATTATTCTTAGCTGGAGTGCTACTTAATTATACTTACTTTTTATAAATTTTATAATACGCATACTGTAAGGCAAGTTGAACATGTGTGTCAGGATGAAGTTTGTAGCGCCGTAAAAACTTCTTGCCATATTTGGAAAAGGTTGACGCATGAAACTGGATGTTCTTCCCCTAAAAATATTGAGTTCAGTAATATGTTCATGTTACAGACAATAGCAATACTAATAAAGCCTTCACTATATGAAGTAATAATGTCAAAGGAACGAAATTGACTGGATGTTTCGTTCAGTTTATTTTGGTTCAAGCCGATTACCCAAGCTAACTGACTTCAGAACATACTATGAATAGACATGTATCCAGCTTTGACATGCAATGTAGTTATATTACTCATTTTTTTACATGTCTAAACAGTGTTTACAGATAGTATAAACATGAATATTGTACATTTATGACTTTTTTATTTGTTTACTTTCTTTGATTTCGCAAGTCCATATATGAGGGTATTACCCCCACCTTTTCATACACAGGATTCGATCATTTATAAAGCATATGCATTGCTCCCACATGCGAGTACTTGATGTAAGAGAATTCTTAAAATGGACTTAGACACAGAGTTGTGAAAAAAATTGGACTCTGTCCAAAATTTAGGCTGTACTCTGGACTCATCTTCATTTTTTGAGGAAATGGTGCACTCAAGGGGGAAGGGGGGTTACAGCCCCATAAAACAATATTTGCACTGCTAGAAAATAATATGTACCGCCTCGCTTTCAAATTAAGAATGTGATGTCACAATATAAGATGATGTGCATGTTTTCTCCCTTCTTCCACACAAATGATCCAAAGTAAACTATATGAAGTACTTTAACCCTGCTGCATTTTTTGTGTACCATGTCAGGAATTTCTGGCCTTTGTATGTATTGCTTTGTTTTCACCTTTAGTATATTCTTATGTTACTTAGTATATAAGGGAAACTCTTTCACTTTACTCACTGTACCTGTGCACAATGATGTTTTAGGGCCAGCTGCTACCTGTCCTGTGGTGTGAACGTTTCCTTGTCGTTCATTGGAAATCCATAGGTGACCTTTGGCTGACATTTTCATTCTGGTGTGGTTGTTGTCTCTTTGACATATTCACCATGCCTGTCCTCATTATATATACATATAGAAAGTAAAAAATAGCAAATATGTCAAGTTACTTTGGGATAAATTGCAATATATGGACCCTCAGTATCCTGAAATATTTGCTAATTATTACATTCCTAAGTCATGGCTAATTACAAAGAGTTTTAGATATTTACCGTCGCTTCATACATCTGTTTGCCTATTTTCACATGATCTTTTATTGCGTCATCAATGTGAAACACTAATTCTCTTGGTTCAGGTAAGTTTCTCACTTCTTGTGAACCCTATATTGAAAAGAGACTAATATTAGTTCCAAAAACTTTCTTCTGCTATGAATTTATTTTTTCAATAAATTTTGTCTTATGCCAAAAAAATAATGTCTGTTTCCTGCCATCAGAAAGAAAAAAAAGGTAGGTATGTAGGGAAATTATTTTATTTTTCGAAAACATTTTACGTTGAGTTAATGGGGAAACAATCTAGACTTTAACAGTGCTAAAGCCAAAATGGCCATAAAATGTTTAGGATAGGCACAAAAAACTAGGGTAGGTAGGGTAAGAGGAAACAGACATATTATTTTTTTGGCCCTAAAGTTTACTTCTCTATTAGAAAAAATTTTCAAAAATTCACACTTGTAGGCTAAAGTATAAAAAGTCAAAAACTGAATTTCAAGCACAGGTCATTTTACAGGTCAGCATTCAATGTACTGTAACCTACTGTAATTTGTTTGGAAAATTTTGAAATCTCCTTTAAAATATTTGCTCATGAAATTCATTTGCAAAAAAAAAAAAAAAAACCTCCACAAACCATTGAACTTACCAACCAGCGTCCTTTATTTTTAGCAACATACAGATCATTATAGTATGTGCTAGTCACAAGTACCATAGCATCAACTGGAGTATGCTGTAATAATAAGACAACAAATGAAAAATGAACTGCACCATGTGTACCTTCAACTATGGAGGCTAGTATTGGACAGTTTTCTCCCTCTTCAAACTTCTAATACATTATACATCAATTGATTGATTGATTATGGTTTAAAGTAATATATTTTACGCATTTCAGGAAGAGAACAACTGACCAATCGAAACAGACCAACTTGAACTATTCTAACACTCTGAATTATAACTTTATTGTGGTAGCTCCCAGAAGCAACAGCTGGTAGGTAGGCAAGCCACCCACTCGGGCACATTATTCTGACTACAAGCCAACTATCCATCACTCTATCCCCTCAAATACGGTGTACTTGGAAGAGACTTATACATCAATAACCTAGGGTTGTAATATATTTTATCTATGCTACTTACTGTTAAACATTTTAGAAAAGACCATTAATTTTTTTTCTCAAGTGACAGATGGATATTTGTTTCAATACATCTGGAAATGAACTTTGTATCATCTTTTATCTTGCAAAACCTTAAGAGTATTCACATGAAAAGAAAGGTTTTCATTTACAAATGTAAATTCTGTCACCTCAAATTGAAATTGTACTATAAATATTAACAACTGACATATCACAAAATGCATCCAGCTACATGTATATGACTTTTACGGCTGTGAAACAGGAAAGCCATTCCTCTGAATGCTGTCAATTACTTGACTAAACACAGACTGCCATCACACGGATCCAGATTAGTACCAATATCACAGTAGGCTAGCCTTACTTAATTACTGCAATAAAAGGTTCCTACTCTTAAAATATTGCTCACATCACACTGCACTATAATCACAGTATCATCTGCATCATAGTAAACTATTCATTGCATTACTCACATCACAGTTAGCTATAAAAAAAATCACTCATATCAAAATAAGATATTCTCACAGTACATGTATAACTTATGTATAACTCAGTTACAGAATTTGCAAAAATTGTTGGACCTGTTGGTCGTGACCAAAAAAAGATTGGTAGGTCTGACTTCTTTTACCTCTTAGGCAGTCGGCATGTCCAACAGTCATATTAAGAGTTGTCTGTTTGAGTTATTGTTATTGTAATATCTGGCTTTGGGTACTTAGCTGAAAATTAAAACTGGTGGCCAGATTTTAAAGTTTTTTCACAATACCAAGTGGCTTACCAGTATCAGTATAACAACATGGTGTGGCAGAATTTTTCTGGGATTGACATGATTTTTCTTAGTGTCTGACCTATGTCTGACAGAAATCTCTTAAGTTTCGTTAACTCTGAAGTTAGCAATCATCACAGTCTCACTCAAATTACAGTTAGCCATCATCACAGTCCACTCAAATTACAGTTAGCCATCATCACAGTCCACTCAAATTACAGAAAGTCATCATCACAGTCCCACTCAAATTACAGTTAGCCATCATCACAGTCCCACTCAAGTTACAGTTAGCCATCATCACAGTCCATTCAAGTTACAGTTAGCCATCATCACAGTCCACTCAAATTACAGTTAGCCATCATCACAGTCCATTCAAGTTACAGTTAGCCATCATCACAGTCCCACTCAAATTACAGTTAGTCATCATCACAGTCCCACTCAAATTACAGTTAGCCATCATCACAGTCCACTCAAATTACAGTTAGCCATCATCACAGTCCACTCAAATTACAGAAAGTCATCATCACAGTCCACTCAAATTACAGTTAGCCATCATCACAGTCCATTCAAGTTACAGTTAGCCATCATCACAGTCCCACTCAAATTACAGTTAGCCATCATCACAGTCCCACTCAAATTACAGTAAGCTATTATCACAGTCTCATTCAAATTACAGTTAGCGATCATCACATTCTCACTCAAATTACAGTTAGCAGCTACAGTAACTAAACCGATCCGTGCAACTAAAATTGCGATCAGTCATTGGTCACCAATTGGTTTTTAAACAGTCATCGATCTGTCAAATCAACTGTTAAACCGGTGATTGCATAATATGACCACTGAGCGGTCAATATATTTTTCGGATTCTGGTGTTTCCTTTGTCAATTTTTACAAATATCTACATATTGCAATATAGTTAAACATTAATTAATTACTTTTGTTTTATATTTGTTTTATTTTTAACCAAAAAAAAAACAATATATGGATTTGATATATTTGTATTCAGGTAAATTCAATATGGTAGTATATTGGGTTTGTTTCAATGGAAATTCTTAAATTTACATGAACCAATCATCAGTCATTTTACATCACAAAATTGCAGTCAGATCGGTCACTGGTCATCAGTTATGAATCCGTCATCGATCAATCAGTCAGCGATCATCAATCCGTCAAATAGTTGCGCGGATCGGTTCAGGGACTGTAGCTATCATCACATTCTCACTCAAATTACAGTTAGCATCTAGCTATCATCACAGTTTCACTCACATCAACACTACACTACTCTTACAGTCTTGCATCACAGTTAGTTTAAATTATAGATTTAATGACAGAATTACTCACATCACAGTTAGATCCACAGGTTCCATTCTCAAAGAAGATCAAATTCAGAGTTTTATCAAACCATTTGTCAGCTGCTTTCCTAGCTAAAGATTCTATAAACATCTAAAAAAAAAAAAAATAAGTGCAAATAAACAACATTCTTCAAATAACCTAGTAATCTGAAGTCCTATTCTGGTAAAAATGCTTGTAGCCCTGTAAGAATTAAAAAAAAAAACCACCCCTGTAATATAGTTTGAGCCTGTGAGTAAAATGGTTTACTGTGAAGACTAAAACAACAGTAAATATTATACATAACTTTAATTGAATTTCAAATTATTTCTTCCATAAGAACTCATAAATTGTTCATGGCTTTCAACTCAAAATTTCCTCATTAAACTAGAATTACCATCAGCATGACCATAATCAATTCTCCTCCCCTATTCATATATACATTTTCAAAAAGACACATTTAACATTGACATTTATTTATGAACCAACAATGCATGCACATGACATATTGCACATCAATCAATAAATGTCCCCAAATATGCAAAATTGGTGTCCCTATTTCAGTAAATGACTATAACTATATTAAACAAGTAGAAATCCAATATTCCTTCAGATCAAAGATCTAAAAAGTATGTGTTCGGTAAAATACTGTGATTATACATACAGTTCTCAGAGAGTTTTACCAATATTCATCAAGCAATTCAAGAAACACCACTGATAGAAATGCTAGGTCCTTCAACAGTTCATCAGATTAGAATGACGAAGTCCATGTTAGGCTAATACAAGATGTAAATGAACCTGGACTACATCAAAAAAGCATTATCATCATCGCCTGAAAGTTTCATGTAAATTTATTGAGTGGTTTCTTAAGAGTCAAATGAACAAAATGTATGACCCAATCCATCTATCTAACAAAGCCAATGTTATGCTAATGGAAACATGAGAATAGTGTACTATTACATGAAAAGCACAAGTCATTTAAAACAGGCACCTTCTTCCATTACCTGAGGATTACAAGTCATTTAAACCAGGCAATTTCTCCAATTGCCTGAGGATTATTTTATTATTGAAACCAGGTAGCCTCTCCCTTTACCTAAGGATCATGTATCATTGAAACCAGGCAGTCTATCTCTTTACCTGAGACCATGTATCATTGAAACCAGGCAATCTCTCCCTTTACATGAGACCATTTATTATTGAAACCAGGCAATCTCTCCTTTTACCTCCCTCTCCATTTATATAATTATGTATTTATATAATTATGTATCATATAAACCAGGCAGCCTCTCCCTTTTATAGAACCATACCTCAGAATCATTAGTTGGTGAAGCACCATCCAAACTTATTGTACATATACAGGTCTCTATAGTCCGTAAATGATGAAAATTATCTGGATGGAAAGACAAAAGTTTGCTTCTTATCTGTAAAACAATATATTACGAAGGATTCCAATTAATGACATACCTTTAAATTGAATAGGAAATAAAAAAACAAAACTTGCTTGTAATAATAAGACTTGTATTTGCAAAAATAATGAATTTTTATCTACTTCTTGAAAGGCAACATCCCACAATGGCTATGTGATACAAACAAGTGATAACACATTTTAGCCACTGCAATTGGTTGTTGTGTGATTGTGTTGTACTGTCTATAAAATCTGATTGGTTGAAAATGAATTTATAACATTTCTTACATTATTGTCCCGTTACAACTGGTGACATCAAAAAGGTGTGACCAGTAGAATTTTCACCATGACAGATACAAAAGTTAACCAGCCAAGTATTCCAAAAGAATCGAAAAATATGAACTCACTTTATTGACTTTAAAAATGAAATTAAACTCGCCATGGCTCATTTGTTAATAATTTGAGTTGATATTTTGCAGTATTTAACTTTCACTGATTATGAACCTATAAATACCAATGACATCTGTAACCAGTCTTACTTGAGCCCACTTAGTCCTTTCAAGAGCAGTTAAAGCACTGATTCCCTGTCCTACTGGTTTACTGTTACAATAGTCTTTAATTCTCTGTATCTGGAGGCTAATTTCAGGGGGAGATAATACATTAAAACCTTCATCAGCAATGTCAAAACTAAACAGTCTCTCCTTGCACAAGACTACAACATGTCTTGGTCCATTCCCTTCTTGTTCTGAAATCACATAAAAAAAATGGGGGTCCTCAAAATGGAAATCCTAGGTACATGTAAAAGGCATATTCTGTAGAACAATAATCTTATAATGGGAAAAAGTACATTGCACCTCCATACTCAACTTTTTCATACTTGGGGATGAATGGATTTCATACAGCACTTTTTCAACATCATAATGATCAATTCTAATTCGATCAACTAAAATAATTGTCATTAAGTGCAGGAATTTATAAGAATCGGGCAAATTGAAAAATAATTCGTGCTCAGAAAAAAAAAAATAATTTGACAATGTAGGAACATAGTTTATGGTCTATTGAGGATGAATTGACTATTTGTTTGTCTTAAAACTGTCAGATTATGCAGAAAAGGGAGTTCAAAGTTACAATACATTGATAGGGGAAAGAAAGTTATCTCCCTTTGATGGTGAAATTGCAATTCATTTCTCATAAATTATATCTGAATTACTGACACTTAAAATAAGAAATGAATGCCAATTTGGCATTTTAGATAACATTTTGAATAAGATTTCTTGGAAAGACTTGAATTTTTTTTCACCATGATTCACACATTGCCTGATTCTTACAGAAAATAGCACTTTAATGTCTAATTTTGTAACATTCATGTTAAGAATACAAAAAATAAACAATTTAAAGTAAATGGTGGTTGAATCTTCACGAAATTCAATGGAGACAGACAAGTACAAATATAATACACCCAAGATCTTTTTGAACTTTGACCTTGACCTACCTGTAAGGAAGTTGAAGGACAAATGATCTACTTTAACTCCAGGAATTCTACAGGAACTGTAAGCTCTTTTAAACTGATTCATACACATCTTGTTTCCCTTGCTGTCTTTATCTATTTTTAACCTCTCTCTAGAAGAAAAAAAAGAATAAAGTTTATAGTACCTGTGAATGGTTTTTTTTTTGTAACTGCTGACCTACTAACCTATAAAAGATAGTTAAAGAGGGTCAAAATTGCTGAAAAAAATATAATTAATTTGGACTAAAGTGTATGTCATGAGTCTTCACAAATAGTAGTATTTGATGACCCTAAACTGTTTTTGTAATTACTTAGAAATGGTCTAGTCAATACAGGTGCTTAAAAATGATAAGTGTCCATAAAAAATCTAATTATGACTTGAAATATTTTGCATGTGAAATGTTAAGTGTCAACATGCAAGTTCCAAGAAGATATTTTACCTGTAATTTACTTCTAAAATGCACCTTTTGTGAAGATTGATTATTATTTAAGCCTAATATGGCAGAAATTTCATGCATCTCAGGAGCAATCAAACAGACCCTGTTTTGTACTGGTCTGACATGTTGAGCCAATCAAACAGACCCTGCTTTGTACATGGTATGAAAAAAAACACCTTTTTCAAAGTTTAATTTGACTATTCACGCCATCAGAATCAAGGAAACAAGACGAGATTTTCCATATCACTTCGGTAAATTGAGTTACAATTTCTAGAAATCCACTGAAAATGAACAATTCAAGGGCAGATAACTCTGGCAAAACATCATTTTTCTAACATTCTGTTGAAAAATTTCTTAGCAAATCCAGTGGTGCAGAGATCAAATAATAACCTTTTCAAATAGAAAAAGTATATTTGAGTGAAATTTAATTTGATTACGGTGACTTTTTGGCATGCATGTTTCTGATTTTTCCCATTTTGCCTGATTCTTACAAAAACTCACACTTAATTTGTTGACTTACTCTCTGATCATACTCCAGAATTTAGCAGTGGAATGCATGATTATGCCTGCCCTGTACACTTGTGTGCCTGATTGAGGAGGGAAAGCATGGTGTATGTATGGACCAGGTCCACCAAAGTTAACTAGCGGGGCAATAGGATAACGACCCTCCAAGTAGGCAGCATCATCCCACCATTTCTCTAACTGAAACATCAAAGAATATTATCAATTAATGACTGAAGTTTCATATTCATATTCCAGATTTGCGGACCAACATTTTGTCAACATTTATCTCCCTTTGGAGAAGGTGTCTATTCGGAACATGTAAGGTTTTCCATCCAATATCGACCATACTTTAGAAAATCTCGAAAGTCAAAAGGGAATTTGTCGTTCTACTGACCCTGCCATAAATTTTCTTTAACCTGGGATACAAATGAAAATCATCCTTATGTAACCTACCAACAAAATGAAACATCCCGTAAATTTTGGAAACACCGTTGTGATTGCCTGTGGGGATTCCATTTTCATTCGATTTACCTCTTTTTTCTGTACCCGAATCCAAACATCGATTAGAGAGACTCCGAAATTATACCTGCACTTACGGGAGATAACTCTGCAAAAACAGGATAAAATATGGCTGCATCCCAAGCTCCACAAGTAGGTAATAACTTGAATAAAAGGTTAGATGATGTGCACCTAGATGAAGCTGCAAATTTTCAACTCAGAAGTGTATACAATGAACTAGTTATCATACACTGAATGTATGAGAACTTTTTTTTATTAATATTAAGTAGTTTTCTTTGATAAAAATAAATTATAATTTCTTTCTCAATGAAATTAGTACATGAAAATTATCACAAGAAGCTAAGAACAAACACCAATATGGCAATATCAATATTTCAAACATCATTGATATCATCAGCAAAATAGCAAGATCAGATTATAATATAATTGATTATGTACACTCAAATTGATTTCCTCATTATCACAGAGCCAGCTCAAGCAAAAAACAAAAAAAAAACAATCCTGTGAAGAAAGTCAATAATAACCTATAAGCAGGTACACTTGACATATATCAAGAAGCAAAGGCAGATCAAAAGGGGGAGCTGACCTCCTAAAAGTTTCATTGATTTGATAGAAAACTAGAAAAACCGTGAGCAATGGTCACTAACTTGATACAACACTCCCCCATTTGATATCATGCACCTTTTGACCTGCATATTGATTTAGAACAATATCCAAAACAGGAGGTACACAATGGAAACATGTAATAAAGATGTAATAAAGAATATGTGAACGTTTCATTCAATTCCATTCAGCGGTGTAGGAGGAGTAAAGGTTAAGAGATAGGTACCCAATACAAAAAAGAAGGAAGGAAGGAAAGACACCCTATCACTACATACTCCCTACTTTGCAAAGGGGGGATATAAAAGCAGAAATTACATGAGCCAGCCCCCTTAAGGCCAGTTGGTGGTCCCCCTCTATTCAGAATTTCTGGATCCCCCATTGACAAGCATATTACATTCTTCATCTTTATCAAATTGAGCATAAGAAACAAAAGCACACTTACGTGTACCCAGTTTCTGGAATGAGTAGCCTTTTCCACCAGTTTACTAAAGAACACTTACCCAGTTTCTGGAATGAGCAGCCTTTTCCACCACTTTACTAAAGCACACTTACCCAGTTTCTGGAATGAGCAACCTTTTCCACCAGTTTACTAAAGCACACTTACCCAGTTTCTGGAATGAGCAGCTTTTTCGACCAGTTTACTATGAAGCTGTTTTCCTACACCTGAACCAAACTGTTGTACAATAAATTCTGTCTGTCTATATTCTTCTGGAGTAACATGGGGCTTCACTGAAAAGGAAGATATGAACAGGTGTTTAATGTTGACGATACTTCGAGTTTGTACAATTGGAAATCATATTTTTTAAAGAGAATTTTTTCTGGAACTCAACAGAAACAGAAAACTTTCCTAGCACAACATACATGTACTCATACAGTCTACAGGTATTAAAGTTTTACTTTGTTCTAGAATAGGTATGAATACCTTTCTAGGTAATTATGGCACTCCTCTTTCTAAGAATCAGGCAAAATGTGTATAAGGAGTGGAACATGAAGGAAAAGAACAGATATTTTATTGCATTATCGATAATTTCAAATTATGTGCCAACTATCGCCCAATTTTTACACAGAATGGTACTTAATACCTGCTAGAAATCTCTTGTGTATGAATCAATTCATTAACTGAGATTGGTGGAACTCACCTCAATCTAATTGTCTCTAAAGTGTTTGACTTAGTTCATAACTAGGAGTGGTGGTACTCACCTAAATCTAGATATAACCTCTCAAGTGTTTGACTGAGTCCATAACTAGGAGTGGTGGTACTCACCTAAATCTAGATATAACCTCTCAAGTGTTTGACTGAGTTCGTAACTAGGAGTGGTGGTACTCACCTAAATCTAGATATAATCTCTCAAGTGTTTGACTGAGTTCATAACTAGGAGTGGTGAAACTCACCCAAATCTATGTCACTCCAGTGAATGACTGAGTTTAGGAACTGGAATTGATGGTACTCATCGGAATCTAGATGTCTTGTAGGGTATGATCAAGTACATAAATAAGTTGAGGTACTCACCTGTATCTAGATACCGCTGTATACAGTGTATGACTCAGTTCAGGAACATGGACTGTTGATACTCAACAACATGTAAGTACTGATTGAGTACATAAGTAGGAGTCATGGTACTTACCTGAATCTAGATATCTTTCAAGTGTATGACTAAGGTCAGGAACTGGGAGTGGAGGAAGTTTGTCTTGATTACTGAATGTTTTCTCTTTGTTAGTATTGTACAACTCATCAGGATCTAATGGTTCCATTTAGTACCTGTACAATAATGTATCATGATAAAATACAAACAGTGAAAAAGAAGGTATTGTAATCTAGCATTTTCCTTCATAAAACATGATATCACTTGCAAGATTTTTGGCACATAAAACTAATAATTTTAATTCTCTTGGAATCCAGACCAGTCAGCTAATTGCCATCAATATTTTTATTCATAACATATTCAAGAAGTTTTCACTCATCCAGCAGTAATTCAACTCAAGAAGACTAAAATTAAATCGATCATTCCAAAGGGTGCAGTATAAAACTATTTCAATTGGAATACCTCCTTTCAGTTTTGAATATTGGAAATTGGTATCTAATGTATTGAGACTAAATTTTTAACCAGATACTTATTTCGTCCTCAAATTAAAAACCTTTACTTAAAAAAATTTATTACTATCAGTTATTGCCTTTATACATGTTGTATATACTTTCAGTGTAATAATACTGTACATCATTTACTTTTTTTTTAAATGACCTACATCAAAGGATATATAGTTAGATGGATGTTAATAAGAAATTCTATTTGTTATTAAAAAAAGGGTAATAACTAAATTAATAAACTAATAAATTGTAGGTTATAGGCAAAATGAGAAGTCAAAAATGAAAGTCTGTATTACAAATGGCAATATCAACGCCAGTAGGCAGAAAGAACATAAACACATGTTAACTGCAAGGCAGACAAGTTTATTGATGAAAGGAAACTGTGACTAACGTCGCACATGTGCAATTACAAATTTACCCCTTCTATTCTGGGGGAGAGAACTCAAACTAAATATTACACACTGGCACAAGCAAAAACCAGGAGGTTGGAGACAATAGCAATGACCCTAACTTGCACTAATCCTCCCACTTACAAATACATTTCTCCCATTACAGTTGACTGTTTCTGCTTCATTGCAATATACACAGGCAGAGTAAAATTGCCACCATGAAAAGTTAGCACAAACAGTAGCCAAAACAGTATAAGAAAAGGATTGATGATATTATGAAAATCCATTATCTATAATCTTTCTGTCAGAAACAGAATATTTCTCAATAAGATCTTGATATGGTAAATAAAACTTTTTCAGGCAGCATATGGCATAATTTTATAACCTTGGTCCAAAAGCCTGTCTTTCAGGCAACAATGGTGCATTATCATATCAAAATGGTGGCTAGTAGCTGTGGCATACCTTAACTGGGAGATATCGGTCCATCTAACACCACAAAGACAAGTCTTAATACACTATAAGAGTAAACACATAAAAGTAGCACTAAGCCCCATAATATGACATTTTTCTGAAGTAGAAGTACTACCATTGGAATGGTAATTTAAAATTACATAAAATACTCTAAATTTAGTGTTAGTTTTTTGTGCTAAAATTGCCAACAATCCTATGTGTAACAGACCACGACTGAATGGATACCAATTGAATAAACATTGTCGTGTTAACAGTTCAGAACTACATTTCAAGAGTGGAATTTATGAGTGATTAGAGTGTTGGAAAATAAATGTTAATTGAATATCTTTTTTGTAATTTTTGCTCGTTTTTATGAAAAATAGTAATGCTGATTTTGAAAAAGCCTTTAAAAAAATGAATTATAAACAGTATTAATTAAGTCATACAGTTTTAAATAATGGGGCAATAATAATTACATTAATAACATTTATGGCAAGGATTGTAAAGACAACTTGAAAATTTTTTCTGTGTTCTATTTGCATGAGGTCTTTTATATTGATTAGGATTTTTTTTTATGTCTAAGGTATGTTGCCACTACACGTTTTCCATATGTTGAACAAACAGCATTAGAAGAATTCCTTTATCTAATAAAACTCTCTGATACAGAATTTCTTTCTCCTCAGTAGATGTTGAAAACCAGCTCCGATACGTAACTGCATATCTCTTAAAAGAACCAAATAGTTCACAGTTTCCTGTTCCAAAGAGGACTTTTTTTGTCTGTGAAAGGGACTCTAACAATGTCATGTAATGCAGATTGTATAAATGATCCATTTAATGGAAATATAAAAATGAAAATATCAGGAAAAAAATCTTGTTCGTATAATTACTTTCTACTTTCAAATTAGATGAAAACTTCTATGTAAATGACCAAAAGACTAGTCTAAACATGCACTTTCGTAACTAAACGAAAACAAACCAAGGTCTCCACCTAGCAGTTTTCAAAGTAGAACTAACATAACTATGATGCGTGTATATCAAATTTTGTTAATAAAGACATCATTCACAATTTTTTGGCATTTTATATGCATTTACTTTTATTGCTGAGTACATTTTGAAAGGATTTAACTATGTATTTAAAACATTTCCCATGCATTATATTTTCAACTTCAAATAATAATGAAACCACCGAGGAGTTAAATATATTATATATATTCTTGAAACCATGTACAAAAATTGAACATAATTAATGTAAAGATGGTGCACTAAGACTAGTCTTTGTGGTATTTTAGACGTACCCGTGAGATATACATGTAAATACCATACGTAGGGTGAGGCTGGTACATTTTGGGAAAAAACAATAAAAATTAATGTCTGGCGTAAATTTACCGAAAGATTATGCCCAGAATGTGTTGGTGTTTGTGGTGACTTGGAAACTAATTCCCGTGCATCAATGATGTTTTGGGGCTGTACAACGTACTCTTACATCTGTGCAAGAAAACATGAATAGCGAAAAGTATATATCAGTTTTTGATGATTGTTTGTGGCCTGTTGTTTGCTCAGCACTTCTCAAATCATCGATGAACTTTTCAAGAAGACAATGCACCTTGCCATGTCTCGTTGCGGTCAAATCAATGGAAGCAGGAAAATGATATAAATACTTTATCAGGGCCACCTAAAAGTCCAGATATCAATATTATTGAAACTGTGTGGAAAGTGGTTAAAGCTCGGGTTCAAAGAAGGGTAAATGAAATTTATAATGCTGGCAACGTGGAAAGAGTGGTTCTCGACATTTTGCACTACATTAAGCTTTTACAATAGAAATATGCATGGTATTGCTGTGATTTTATTATCAAGATAGTTTGATATCGGCCATTTTGCGAAGTCATTCATGGCAAAGGACTGTACATAATATAAAAATAATGGGAACTTCGAAAAATGAAATATTAGCAATCAATTTACTTTTAGTAAACCTGGCACGTCAATATCCAAAGAAAAAGAGGAACATTGCAGGGTCAGAAGTAATTCGGTCCAATGAAAATATGAACATGAAAGATTAAACGTTCTGAAAAGTCGGGTTTTATTTCAGAACTTGAGACAGTTGAGTTGACCTCGTCAAACCAAGTCCTATTTCAGGGTGAAGAAAAAGTTAACACATTTTTTCTATATCATTGTTAAATATTATTTTTATTTATATATAAGCAAATAGTTAATGGTGCATAAAGATAGGTGACAGTGCAGCATACCTCTTCAGTACGACAAATATCTCAGAAATATTCCGGCGGCTGCTATATGTTACTGCGATACAAAGTTCAATTCTGGCTAATAAAATATGATCAGATCGTCCAAGTGATAGATTGCACCAAGCAGCTTCGCCTCGTCCTCACATTTTATGTTGTTACCACACTTGTGTTACCATCAAGATTGTGAGCGAGTTTTAGATCCAATTGCAATCGCCTGGATTTTTTTTTCTAGATTAGCCTGTATTTTGTTGAATGAAAGCCATGAGGTTAGGGATTTACTATCATCTTCTAAAGAGGAAATGACATTTTCTAATTAAAAGATTTGCCAGAATTAACGACAAAGTTGTAGTTGTAAGTCATATTATTTTATAAAGAGAAAAATATCGTTAATGAAAATATTGGATAGTACAGTTTCGAAGTATGGAACCATGTGACACATGTTTATATATATCTAGCATTTAAAGGAGACCTTGTCAAGCTCTTACTGTTCAGTTTCTGTTAGAGAGATAGCTATCCAAAAGATTTAGAGCAGATTCACGAAGTCCTTATTTTTTTAAGTTTTAGATTTAACAGGGGTAAATCATGAGTTAAACAGTCAAAGGCATTACTTATGTCCATAAATATGACTGCTAGATATCCATCCGTATCTGTCGCACTTCTCCATTCTTCAAATATTTTTAGTGAAGATATTAATCAACTAACAACGATAGCCTGATCGAAAAGCAGCAAGTAATGGGTTTAAAAAGTTTTCGAAATGTTTTGATATTTGGGTTTCAATGGCCGTTTCAAATATTTTTGATATATATAGGAGGGAGTTCACTAACAGGCCTGTAATTGCCTTTGTCAAGAATATCATTCTTTTTTAATTGGCGCCACTTCGACAATTTTCAGCTTATCTATGAAGGTATATGTAGCAATAGACAAATATAGATTCATATGATCGGTAACTGGTCTGGTTACAATTGGTTTGGTGTGATGTAATATTTTTGTTGATATGCCAAATACCAGTTGATTTTATTCATACGTTTAGCAAAAGGAGCTTTATCAACTGGTTGAAAATTAAGATGTCACATTTTTTTTCTCACATGTTGTCTCATGGCTTTGATAAAAGGAGGGTTGTTATTTACTTCAATATTTGTATCAGCAATATTTTTGCTATATTGATAAACAAGTACTATGTTTTAAAAAAAAAGATAGCCGACGCAAACAAATTTTGTTCTTTTTACTTAAAAATTTCTACATTTCATTTAACAAAATAACACATGGCAAGCAATTCCAATTTTTGATACAATTTTATTGAACGCCATCAAGTTATCACTATTTCATCAATCGGGAAACAGAATTGAGATCAGGTGACTTGCGTTTCCATAGAAGAGCGTCTTTAAGGTCAAAGGGTAAAAGCGGAACTATAACGACTGCGTTGGATAAAGTGGCTAAACATTTCTGCGATGTCATCTTCCCTTAATGAATTCGTCACGGCTCCATATTCAACCCAATGTTGATCATTAATTATCAGAGGTAAGTCGGGGAGTAAATGAAAACAAAATCTTGATTACAGAAAAACAAAACAAAAAATGCGTACAATTAATTTGTAAGACAACAAATGTCAAGGATGTAAAGAGTTTAGTTCAGTGGCGTAGCTAGGCCTGTTTTAGTTGTACGCAAAATTACGGCGAGGGGTCCTGGGGGGGGGGGGGTCGCTCAAGGCCCCCATTGAGTCCGGCAAGGCAAAGCCTTGAGGGAAACTCCTGAATTTTAACGATTTTGGAGCCAGTTTTACGTTCATGGTACGTATATGTGATAAATAACCTTTATTTCATCTTTAAAATGTGTGTTTTTATTTTTGTTACTTTTTCCGAAAGTACGCAACTGCGTATTTGCGTATAGGCAGCTACGCCCCTGTAGTTCCATGCATCTACCACCTACCACTGCATTTTCAAATCTCATTTCCATCCTCCTCTCTATCTCTTTTATATAAATTAATATCACATCCCGGAAAAAAACAAAAAAAAAGGCTTTAGAAATAATTAAACTTAATTTTACTTTTAAAAATAAAATCACATCTTGACAGATACATGTATAAGGTCACTTTCTCATTTGATATATATTTTACATTGCTTTTACGTTTATAATCCTCCCACTTGATTGGTCTTCCGTCTTTCACCCTTTTCTTCCACCCCCTGTCCGTTTAATTCTCTCTCCCAACTCCCTACCCCTCGTTCCCTTTTTCCCACACCTTGTATCCCATACTCCTTTCTGACTGTGTAGATATTACATATGTTAATTCATCAAAGCCGTTTTAAAGTAACAAGATTTGTATTTCAATAGTACCTCAGTGCCAGTCAGTAGGAGCCCGACTTTTTCCCCATAGAGACGGAGCGTCCGTCACATACCCACCATGTGGTTGCAGACAGGCCCGGTTTCATAAAAAAGTGGAAAATTACCTAAAGTCCTGTGTTTTTGCTCAAATTTTCAATTTCAAGTTATCTGATTGATCGAAACTTTAGTTGTTGGAGGATTTCAAGAAATTTGAGAAGTCTTATGACATTGGTGTTTCCAGATGTTTCATGTTTGCAATATAGCTTTTTTTCTCTCGATATATGAATAAAATGAGGAGACGATTATAACCTCAAAAATCCAACATATCGACACTTTTCTATGATATACTAAAACAAGCAAATATATGTTACCGTGTTCTTCCGTCAATTTACGAGGTATGATATACTGATTTATGATTTCTATATACACAGCTGTCAAAGAGGGTCGCTAGTCCTACCATGACACTTGTTACTACCGTAGTGATATTAATTCAATGCGGATCCTGAAAAATTCGGAAGGTCTTCTGGTAACCTCGATATATGAATAAAATGAGCTCATTGGGCTTTCCTAATATATCAAAAAAGCCGTGGTAAAAATAACAAAATATGTTTTGGTGTAAGTCATGTAAAAACTCGTAAAAACATTTTATCACAATTCTGTTGCCATTTAATTGATGGATCTATAACCCTTGGACTCACGCCCTTGTGCAACTAGGTCGCAGGCGCGCGTTATTGAAAAATAAAGCAGAGGTATTGAAAAGGTACATACCCTGCAAGTGAAGCCGGTCCTGGTTCCAATGTCCTCTGTTTTCCGTTAACCCAATTTAAAATGTTGCGCAAGTTTGTTATTAAGTAGTATTCCTACTAAGAATCATGCAAAATGTGATTCATGGTTAGAGGCCTACATATTTTTATTTTTTATATTTTTTTTAATGTTATAGTTAACAGAAATTAACATATGGCTTTTCCTGTGCTCTTAGGAGATAAAAATTAAATAGAATGTACTGTAAAAGTCAAAATTGAGGGAAATAACTCTGGAAATGACACCAGAATACGATAGAAACTGTTGGATTTTCCATGTGGAGTATCTCCTAAGAGAAGACACATTAGAATAAATCATTATAAATTTCATCATACAGACCAATAAAGCAACTAAATACAAATACAAAAATGTGTGTAGCCTACTATCACATATTACAGAATTTGCATGATTCTTACAAAGAATTCTACTTAAAAATTAATTTATAACAGTTGAACTTCCAAGTTAACCTGTACAAAGTGTGGTATTATGTAACCAAAATTACTTTATAGAAATGTTTATTTCTTTTTGTAAGAATATTGATTTTTTAATTGATCTGATTTAGAGAATACGGTAAGCCGTCCCTGCGAAAATTATTGGGACAGCTAGGGTACCGTCGTACCGACCGCTATACGCCCTTGTTTTCAATATTTTCATTATTATTTTAATTATTCCTTTATATATTGACACAAATTACATGCTTATAAATACTAACAATGAATGTGATTTTCCTCTACCCACAGAAAATGTCTAAAATACAAACAAAAACAATAACATTTTTAACGAAAAATTTACAGGATCGAATTTTTATTTATTCATTTATTTATTCATTAGAATTAATTATCTATCCATCGCCGAGAGTGCCTGTGAATTTTCCATACTTTCCGTCTGCTGAAACAGTTAACTGTATACACAATATTACAGCAGATGATCATGCCTTATCATCATCCGAGACACTTAATTATAAAATGCTCCCGAGGACCTTCCGTCTAACTAGGGATTGTATTAAGGCTAAAAACCACTAATTCCACTTTCCATAGGCTTCTATGCTAATTTCACAATATTCAATGGCTTCTCTGGACTTTACCTTAACTTTAACCTGCAGAGGACTATATATCAGCATGATTCTACATATGTCAGCTCACAATCCTCAGAATGGCATGTGGGGTTAGCAGACTTGCAGTGCAGTACTGGTCACCGGAAGTGAAGGGTCTATAAATAGCATGGGAAATCCCAGTGTTTTCACAAGATAGGGGTATATTTAAAAATCATTATGGAGATTAGGCTTCACATCACAAGAAGCAAAATGCACCTATAAAATGTACAGAAATGTTTTTCCTTTCAGAAACTGTTTAATTTTTTTAAATAAGATGAGAACTTTTTTCACAGCACTATGAGGAACAGGGGTAATTTCTGCGTAGGACTATTTTTGCGTACGTTCCAAATGCTCATTGGTTGAATTGGTGGTCTGTAACCTGTATAGGTGGGATGCTACCGCATTTTCATACCGATTTTGACATGTTCGTCACATATTTCAATTATATTTCAGTGCGTTCTGATCCATGTAAGTGCTGCGACAAAGTTGGTGCGATAAATTGTAAACTTGGGATGAATGTCACCGCGACTTTTATGATGTACATTTTGTAGTACACAAAGACGCACACTTTAATCTAAATATATGATATATGTGTATGCATTGTATACTTGATGGCAGTATTTTCATCTTCAACTGTTATTAAATTGTTTACCACTGGCTTGAATTCATGTCTGTGTTAACTTTTAATTACGTAACCCTTAGTATACAACTTGTTTTTTTATTTTCAGCTTTAAATTTTGTTCGTTATTTTTTTTCCGACGCAGTCGGTATAGTTTCGCTTTTTACCATTTGACCTTCAATGGAAACGCAAGTCACCTGATCGCAATTCTGTTTTCCGATTGGCCAAATACTGATAATTTAGTTGCGCGTTCGAAAAAAACTGTATAGAAATTTAAAATTACGTGCCACTTGTTTTTTCCTGGATGTGATGTAGAAAGTTATAAGTAAAAATAACAAATTTTACTTCGTCGGCTATCTTTATTTTTAAAGATAATATACTTGTTTTTGTTCTCCCGGTTGTGTTCATGGATTTTATTTTATTGTTTTTCTTTTTTTATATTTTGATGATTGCGATGACTAAGTGCCTAAAAATATTCTTACCCTTTTTGCCGCTGTAACGTGTTAGCTTTAAGCGTAATAACTAATTAACAACTAAGGAAAGAGTCGAAATTTTACTTAAGAAAAATAACAACTTAGAGTGGCCAGTGTCAAAAAGTAACAAATATTAAAATTTCACAAATAAAACCACAAAATCTCAAACAAGCACTCGGCACTTCTTAATTTTTATATTCTCTAAAATTGATCACGCATTACATGTAGTATCAACGGGATCTGATATACTACTAAAATTTAAGTACCATTTTATATTAGAATCAGGTACTGGATGGCGCATCTTTATTCTCAATTTGGTTTGTTTTGCCTAAATATATTTAATACATCTAGAAAACAAGTTTATCCTGAAACATTTATGAACAAGTCATTTTTTACTGCTGATATAGGGGAAAAGTGTGGGAAATTTGCCCACCACTCTACCATAGTGCATTTCAACTTAATTTGACCTATTAATATCTTAAAAAGCAAACCATACACACACACTTTGATTGTTGCTTATGAAAGATACGAGGGATAACTGCATGGATAATGCAATAAAATATCTGCGTTTTTTTTTCATGTGTCACATCTTACACATATTTTCCTGGTTCTAATACAGAAAAGTACTTTAGATAGCGGTTGAGCGAAGCGTTCTATACTAGGGTAGTACAAAACGATTAATTTTGATCTAATAATTGCTATAATGAAATAAAATAAAATGTTTCGAAGAGTGAAGCTTGATATGACCGCAGAGGTCGAACCCTGAACATTTAGGGCAATACTGACACAACTGGATACTATTTGATACAGATCTAAAGTTTGGTTTCGATACAAAAGGTGACACAGGATGGAAATTTGAGCAGAACCAAGCGGTCCCAGTTTCTACATTGTAATTTGGTTTCTACTGTTGACTTTTGACAGATGACGCATTTTGCAGAATTTAGTATTTCATTAGAAATACAAGTTTTATCCGGGAACATTGTGATAATTGCGTATCTCAAATTAATAACCTAATTCTGAACAGAAAGGGTCACATTGTCATGCTGAAATTAGTAATCATCAATTTTTCCAATGTCATAACAAGTGTTATAACTAGATTTTTCAGTCGAAAATATCTCACAATTGAGAGCAGCGCCTACTACTTTTGACACTTTAGGACATTGGAAAAAACTTTGCATTGCAGCATATTCTCTAGAGAAAGAGTAATAAGGGAACAAAAGATGTAGCGGTAATCAAAAGAATGTAATCCAGGGACAAAGACCAGACATGGAAAACAGACATACACAACAAAGAACATAAAGTAACTAAAATCATACATACAAAGTAACAAAAACAAATGAGCAACTCGGACTCCACTAAAAACTAGGAGCATGGACCAGGTGCACCGGTAGGGTAAGCGTCCTGCTTTTTGTCTAGAAACACCCGCCGAGTTGCTAACAAAAAGTCAAGTCCGGGGTAGACAAACGAGGAAAGGAAAACCATGACCCGTTGAATAAATCAGTTTTCATGGTGCAGATGGATACACCATAACGATCCACGAGTTCATGATGACGACCATAAAACTTCTGTAGTGATGACTTCAATCTTGTAGCAACATTACCCTGTTCCAGAAGCCTATTTGTTAGAGTTCTAGCGCGATGAAGAAAAGTCTGCATAGTTTCGGCAAGCTCTGGCTTAACGTATGAGTTGTGATATGAACACTCAATACGCAGGTGCTGAAGGGATGTTGACACAGATGAAAGGAAAGTTGACAATTCTGAATGAAAAGTCATCACGTTTGTCGTAAAAGTTTTGTCAATGGTTTTCCTTTACCATCGATTTCTAAGTGTATGTCAAAATATGAGGCTGACAGTGTCTGTAGTACCCTTTATCTCAAGTTCTTTGGGGGTAGATGCAATATATCAAATCCCAGAAATTATGTTTGTTTAAAGATAATACGTCATCTATATACTGGAAAGTGAGATTAAAGGATATAGCCAAACGATAATATTCTTCCTTTCGGATCACATCAGCTATGAAGTCAGCCTCATAAAAGTGAAGGAATAGGTCAGCAAGTAAAGGAGCACAATTTGTTCCCATTGGAATGCCGACCGTTCGTTGAAAAACACGTCCACTTCACTGAACAAATATGCTGTCGATTAAAAACTCCAGCATTATGTAAACATCAGTCCTCTTTATATTTGGGGGATGATTTGGAATTATTTCTTACAAAGTAAAAAAATATATATTTGTATCTAGGTGTACCATCTTTTTTGGAAAAACAACGATGTTTAAAGTTTTTAAGTCGGAATTTTAACTGAGAATGGGGAATAGAAGTATACAGTGTTGAAAAATCATAGGTTTTAATGCGGTTATATTCAGATAATAGTCTTGAACTGATCGTCTCCAAAAGATCTTTCGAATTTTTCAGGATCCACATTGAGACATGATAATAGATATCTTTCTTTTTTTTTAAATACTTGATTTTGAAAATTAAGACACTATGTGCTAAACGTAAAAATGGATTACTGTCAACAGTAAATATTAAATTTACGACATAACTCTTTGGTGATTGTGATTTTTGAGGCTAAAAAGGATTCCCGTCCTTTTTTTAAATTGAAATGGAAGACAAGTAGCAAATATCACGTGCTAGATGTTGACGAATGTGATATTATTTCCATGTCCCCAACCACCATAGAACTTAACGATCCACCTTCAATCCTGTTTTGAACCAAGTGTTCAAGTTCTGTCAATATGTAATATCGGGCCTCGGTCAAAATTTCATGTAAAGCAGCCTCGTTTCTCGGAAAGCTCGATAATGTTTTAGATCCGTTCCGGAGGTAATTCAAGATATGTCTAAAATGTGTGCCATCCCGATCAAAGAAGTAACTACCATCTTCAGAGGGTGTGATAACACGTGTGCCACAGAACAAATCAACAAAAAGAGATCCCTCCGCGCTAGTAATTGTCGACAGTGATGTATTAAATCTGACTCCTCCTATGTTCAAAGTGATTTGAGAGTCCTGAATCATGTTCTGTTCCCGAACACGTCTCCATTCTGTTTCAATACGAGACTTTTCTTTCATAAAAGCATGCAGTCCTTCTTTATACTGTCCCAATTTTTTCTGCAGTTCTTCTTCCTCGCCCGTTACTTGCTTCTCTCTTTCAGTTAATCGTTTTTCTTTCTCGTCCAGGTTTTGGATCCTCTCTTCAAGCTCTCGTTTAAGGCTGCGAGTTGCTGCAAGCTTTTCGTTTATTTTTTCTCGTGCTGTTTCTATAATGACATGATTCTTGGTCGTTGCTATTTCTGATATTTCTTTCGTTAATTCAACAAGACTCTCAGTAAAATACTGATCAAGTTCACTGTCAATGATTTCCATGGTTACAATATCAGTGCCCCCGCACTCTAATTCAAACGAATCAGATAATTGTTTACTCGTCGTAAGTTGGCGAGTTTCGTGCTCAATTCCAAGTTGCTCTATAGCCACACATAACCTTGTATTATGTTTATTCAAAAGAAATGGATCTGTCTCAGAATTATTTATATCTACACTCTGATCTCTGTTACACAGAACGTTAAACATCCAGGACAAGTGCCTGGATAGATTGGCTACTACCGGTTCTGCTGTCTCTCCGATTGTGTCTAGAATTACGTCATTTCCGTGAACTTTGACATATATCCAAAGTCTACATTTTGATCTGAGCGAAATGCTAAATTTTCTTCGAATTTGATATTCTAAAAATTCAAATGAGTCCCACGCATACATTGTAACTCGGTGGTCGGATTCCTTCTGCAAATCTGAAAGTAGACAAATGTCTATGGTCAGAAGATCAGATTCACATCTCGCGAGAGCCGAATGACGATCTACACCATTAGTTATTTGAATGTATTTGGAATGGGTTGGACGTCTGATCATACAGCATCCAGGCTTCAGTCTGAACCATGAACATAGAATTTTCCACCATTTTTCTGATACGAACTGGTTCAAGTTGATATCCTGGTCGACACACAAAGGACCAACAGTACTAAGTGTCTGCCCGTCGTCTGTGTTACAATTTAACATTTCTTTATAATTGTCTAACCAAGACATTGAGATTCCATACAGCCACGAGTCTGTAACATCGACACTGTTGATGTTCGACAGAACATATTTTTGGACAACATCTGGGACTGACATGTCTTCTGAAAGAGTAATCAAGGGAACCAAGGTTACAGCGGTAATCAAAAGAATGTAATCTAAGGACAAAGACCACACATGGAAAACAGATATGCACAACAAAGAACATAAAGTAACTAAAATCATACATACAAAGTAACAAAATCAAATGAGCAACTCGGATTTCACTAAAAATTGGGAGCAGGTAAACAATAAATTTCTGCACTAAGATTCAAACTTCTAAATATTCTGGTTTGTAAATAAGCATTCGCGACGTGTTGTGAACTTCCGCTGATATTACATAGACATGCATATATTCAATTTATTCATGAAATTTATTTAATGATACTCCATGCAAGGGATAGGGTTGGTCCGAGGATTTCGGGCTTAATGCGGACAAAAAAGAACAATTAATAACCTGGACTCCCTTTTTCTGGAGTCTCTCTGGAACCCCCTTTCAAAATCATTCGATCCATCCCTAATACAGAGACTTGGTGAAATGACACGTAAAACTGTACTTGCAGCTATCGTAAACAAACAGTGCTACAATCGCTTCGTCAAAAGATAGAACCGATTTCAGGATTAAACGATATTTTCTACTTTGTTCCATTCATTTTCAACACCGTATATCCACAACATCAATTTTAAAGACATATGGTTAACATTAGCCTTGGTTTAATTCGAATGTATGTCACTATGTCGGTTTTATGCTGCCATTTACCATGTTAATTTCAGGATAAAGGATAAGCCCAAGAAAGACAAAAACACATTAATATTATAGGTTTTTTTACTTTGGAATTATAAGGATTAAATACTCAGTCTGCTTCACTAAAGTTTATCGACTTATGAACTCTTTTTTTGTTTTTGAGGGAATGGTTCGATTCAAAGGTGGCACAGCCGGCGCGCACCTCTCACTAAAATTGGAAGAAAAAAATGCATGAAATCTTAGATTTTTCACAAATTCTGCATCTAAAATCGTTTTGCCTAGCTTTGATCGGCGCTTTATTCTATTAGTACCCCATACTTAAAATCCTGCATCCGCCCTGGATTCTACATCGATAAATTCTGAATAAAAAACAGCGTAAAACTTCTATATGCTATCATAAATCAGCTCGTTGAACTGTAATCGGATTGATATTTACAATAAAAATCTATTTTTTACCTGATTTGGATCAATATCATGTGTATGAAAGAAGTCAATAGCACTATTACACGTACAAGATTTACACCTTTATGTAATTGGTATATGTACATACATATAAAGTCATATACGTATATGTAAAGCTAAATTATCATTTACTTTTACGCGTATCACGTGAAGTAAATAATATACTGAGTCAACAAAATATTTATAGATCAAAGTCCAATCCCGTTAGACCTTCTACAGAAAAGAGTGAAAACTCAGTTGTCGGAAAAAAAATGATAAAAGTTTAGAAAGTGGGAAAGACCCAAATGATTTTTTCTAAGTTTCAGTTATGTATCCTTCTCTAAATATGTACCGCATATAACTAGTATGCATTCACCACATTATATTTATTTACTTTATGCATAAGAAAAAGTTTCCGGAATAAAGTAACTCGTTGCCACCTCACTGAAATGCCTTGAGTGATTAAAATATAAAGCACAAAATGTATTAGTATCAAATAAATGAAGAAAAAAATGAAGAAAAAAAATGTTTTAAAAGTGTACTAACTAACGAACTGTATAAATATAACATACAATTTTCTTCCTTGTAAGGCTGTGTGATCTGTGTTTCGTGTAACAGCTGTGTAATGCAAGGACCAGTGAAACTCGAGTTTTATTGAGCGGGAAAATTCAATTTTACGTGAACACTCCATTCTCCCTATGATATAAGAAAGGTGTACGCTCTATTCTTAAATCCTGTAACAACAAATGATTTAATGGGTGGTAATGAAGGATTAGAATAACATTACTGAACTGATAAACTCTAGGCAATAATCAAAAGGAATAGACAAAAAAAAGAAAGTCCCTATCACAAAGGGCAATTGCGAGTAAAAAACCGGAAATTTTGAAACAACCGCAATAATCATCCTTTCGTACATGCATTTTCGATGGAAATGCTGGTTTGAACAACGTTTTATTACGCGTTGACACCACCCCCGCATTCCATTACGGTTTGTTTTCGGTTTATTTTAACACAAACATGCAGCAGCACAAACCTGCCCCAAGGCAAAGATGGTAAATAGTACAGAAGATATATTGATGAAAGATTGTAAAATCAATCGTCAATAATTCGTTCGCGAAAGTAGTGGCGGGTCCAGGGGGGGCCGTGGTGGGGGCGGGCCACCCCTTAAAACAATTGTTGAAAAATTGTGCTTGTTAAATCATGAAAAACACTCACTTCGTGATCCTAACCGGTGATCCTGTCAAGAAATCCCCCCCCCTTTTACCTAAAACTATACATATATGTTGTTCTTCTCTATATAATGATAAGTCGTTAAAGTCAATATTTCACTTTTAAAAGGTATGTCACACTGAGGTTTTTTTAAATAAAATGTCTACTATTATGAACGATACTAAGGTGCACGAACTTTAACTTTTTCGATGTTATGGAAAGATACCTTAGCTATTACGTAACAAATATAACACAACAGAATAACTTCTCCCACAGGTTCTAAATAAAACATCTCAGTGTTACATTTGTCTAATAACAAACACACAGTGTCAATCAACAATCTCACTATGATCAATGTCTATTAACAACCTCATTGTGATCAATGTCTATTAACCTCACAGTGATCAGTGTCTATTAACCTCACAGTGATAAGTGTCAATTAACAACTTCATTATGATCAGTGTCTATTAACAATCTCTATGTGATCAGTGTTTATTAACAACCTCACTATGATCAGTGTCTATTAACAACCTCATTATGATCAGTGTCTATTAACAACCTCACTATGATCAGTGTCTATTAACAACCTCATTATGATCAGTGTCTATTAACAACTTCACTATGATCAGTGTCTATTAACAACTTCAATATGATCAGTGCCTATTAACAACCTCACTATGATCAGTGTCTATTAACAACCTCATTATGATCAGTGCCTATTAACAACCTCACTATGATCAGTGTCTATTAACAACCTCATTATGATCAGTGTCTATTAACAACCTCAATGTGATCAGTGCCTATTAACAACCTCACTATGATCAGTGTCTATTAACAACCTCATTATGATCAGTGTCTATTAACAATCTCAATGTGATCAGTGCATATTAACAACCTCACAGTGATCAGTGTCGATTAACAACTTCACTATGATCAGTGTCTATTAACCTGACAGTGATAAGTGTCGTTTAATTACCTCACTATGATCAGTGTCTATTAACAACCTCAAAGTGATCAGTGTCGATTAACAACCTCACTATGATCTGTGTCGATTAACAACATCACAATGATTAGTGTCTATTAACGTACCTCACAGTGATTGGTGTCTAATATCGTACCTCACAGTGATCAGTGTCTATTAACAACCTCACTATGATCAGTGTCTATTAACAATCTCTATGTGATCAGTGTTGATTAACAACCTAACTATGATCAGTGTCGATTAACAATCTCACTATTATCAGTGTCTATTAACCTCACAGTGATCAGTGTCGATTAACAACATCACTATGATTAGTGTCTATTAACGTACCTGACAGTGGTCAGTGTCGATTAACAACTTCACTATGAGATCAGTGTCTATTAACCAATCGGAACACCTCAGCCTTTCAAGTTACACAAAAGAAAAACCTCGGAGGCACCAGGCGAATGGATCTCGTTGAATTTTTTTACCGTTGCCTTTTTTCTTAGATTTCTACGTTTTCCCAATCTAATTATAAGTAGACCTATCAATTGTCCATTCAGTCACTGCATGTATGATCTAACTTCACTCCATTCTAATCTGTTTTGATGACCTTTCTGCGTGATCAGCCAATCAAATTTCATCATTCATGATTTTGAAAGCATTATTCGAAGGGGAAAACCCGAGGGTTATGGAAAGATCATACATACAGTGACTGAATTGGACAAATGATAGGTCTAATTTTCAAATTTAGATTGTACGATCTCCTTCCCGTGGTTCGATTCACTATTTTTGTGGGAGTCTGATATTACTTCAATTTACAATCACTTTGAAACTTTAGTTAACCGATCGCTTCCAGGTATAATTTAAAGTTATTTTGTAGTGTTAAAATCTGCTAGCATTCACAAAATAGATGCTGGGGGTTTTGTGTATTAAGGTTGAAACTAGAAGTTTCATTTCGGTATTGTATGGGCTAATAGCTACATACCTCTTTGTAGGGATATGGGTGATTAGCATACTTCTTTTTAGGGGTAGGGATGCTAGCTTAATATTTGTGTGATGATAAATACTCATAAGATTTGCGCACCAAGATTCTCTGATGCTTGTTTCCTATATATTGTTTTTGTTTTGTTGTAGTGCTTAAAAAGTATATTTTCAAATGACCGAAGTTTGATTTTCCCCTTGTCTCTTTGATTGCTAAGGAAAGATTGAGTGACTTGTACAATGTCGAGGATTCAGCATTGAACTCTTCTGATTGATTAACATTGGTTTACCGTTCTATGGCAGATATAACAAGAATGTTTAACCAATCGAACAGACCTTGCTTGTACTAGTCCTGATCTTTACTGTGCTAGCTCACGGAAGCCACAACCCACTGGTAGGCAAGCCACCCAAATTGAAACATTATTTGACTCCCCTAACCAACCAACCGTTACACTATCTCCTTAATCCTCGTGCATGGCGGAGAAGCAGTAATTACCAATTCAAAAGTCTGAAGTGCGATTCGACCAGGGAGCGAATTCACGACCTCCCGCATTTGAGGCTTGTATACGCTACTCCGAAGCATTTATATCAATAAAGGCAACTGGATTAAGACGAGGGAAATTAAATATCTTTAGATTCATTAACCTATTACCGACAGTGACAACTTACATCGTTTGAGAAAGTACGACATCCCTATACCATGAAGACAGTACTACAAACAGAAACATATCGGAACTCCTCAGCCTTTCTAGTTACACAAAAGAAAAACTAGTCATATCTAATTATTTTTGGCATCATCTGGTGGATAGAACTACTCAGAGTCGGGTATGACCACAATGCCGGCAATTTTTTTTCAAGAAGAAATTCTCCTTTCTACATCGTTATGTGTAGCGGAAATAGCCGAGTAGTTCCGATTGAAACAGAAACAAATGAAACAAAGTACAACAAAACCTGTCATAACCGTTTAAACTTTAAACCTAGTTCGTTTAAGCCAGTTGTTGGGTTTACCAAGTTTATAAATACGTTTATGTTGAAATCTAGGACCCTTCAAAAGTGTCTGGGTTAGACAGGTTTTGGGATTATTCGGGGTTTGGCTTACACGGGTTTCCAGATTGTTGAGGGTTTGGTTTACACAGGATTTCGGGTTATTTAAGATTTGGTTTACACGATTCCCGGATTATTATGTGTTTGATTTAGACAGGTTTTCGAATTATTCAGGGTTTGGTTACGACAGGTTTCATTGTGAGACACACAATAATTCAATTAATTTATGCACACAGACAATAGCAAATCGTTTATTTTTTTAAATCCGTTAACAAATTAATGCAAAAAAAACCGGCAAGCGAACAATAGAGAAAGAGCACAATGCTAAATACAACTTGTCTAAAAAAAGAGACACGATGAAAAACGAACAGCCCACATCCCATTAGCTTATAACAAAACATACATCAGTTCAAAATACCAATAACAATTAACAGATGCTTTTTTCAAACCTAGACCATCAACATTCTATAATTATACTTTTCAATGTTGATTAGCACTAGACAATATTAATTACAAAAAAGACAATAAACTTGAACCATTGGGGACATTATATCACAGATGAACCACATATATAGATAGACCAGCTGGAAACAGTCTAATTCCAGTGGCGAATCCAGAGTACGGGTGCAAGAGGTTGGCACCCCCTTTGTTCATTGGAAAATTTGTCATGTGTAAAATTGACAAAAACAAAAAAATAAACAAATATAATCCTAGCACCCCCCTTTTTTGAGGAACCTCGGCAGGCAAAGTGTCTGGATCCGCCCCTTAATTCTTATTTTCCCAAACAACCAAGTATCACCCGAACTATCTTATCATCAATCAAACCACTTGGACAGAGATAGCAGAAGAATACCTAACATTGTCAAACTTACAACCACCTGGACAGAGATAGCAAAACAATACCTGACATTGTCAAACTTACGTCTATGACAAATGACATATCCGGTACTTCAATTACTAGTACAGTGGAACTGTAAATTGCCATAGTAAACAGAAATTAACATTCAGTTTTTCATATAACCCGTGTTCTTAGGAGATAAAAATAATATAGAATATACTGCAGAATTTAACAAAATAAGGGAGATAATTCTGTAAATGACACTGAGATACAATAGAAACTATTGGATTTTCCATGTGGATTATCTCCTACGAGCAGACAGATTGGAATGAATAATTATATATTTCATCATATAGACACATAAAGCAACATAATAACAAAAATAAAAATATGTAGCCCTTTTTATGTGTATCACATCATACAGAATTTGCATGATTCTTAAAAAGACTGCTACTTAAATACATCAAATTGTAATTTCAACTGATACTCTCTTTCATGGGTCTGCTGTTTGCAAGTTATCCCCAATATTCGACGTTGTTATTCTGAAAAGAAAAGATATTTATCATATGAATACATATGTGTCTATTTCTGACAGAAACAAAAATATCAGACTTTGATGGATAGGTGCTTTCAATCACATGTTGATGAAAAATAATCTTTGAAGAATAATTTAAATTTATTTTTCATAAACATTATAAACCATCTCTGTTCATAATCAAGTACTGTAAAAACGGTCTAAACTGAACCCTTTTAAAATCTGTTCGGTTTAGCAAGGTACATTAAGTGTTAGTCCCTGTAAGAATCAGGCAATAGGTGAAACATGGTATGAAAACACCATCATTATGATAGTGAAATTTGACTAGTTGAACCATAGGAATAAAATGAAACAGACAAGATTTTCCATAGGCTGGCCCATTGAGTTACAATTTCATTAAGATGCACTGAAAATGAACATTTCAAGAGCAGATAACTCTGTCAAAAACATCATTTTTTACTGGGGCCATGTGAGCTATAAAGTACATGTATAAGAAACAATAGACTGAACCATCGCCGAATACGTACAAGATACATAATTGCGAAATTCCTCTTTGAAATTCTCCTTTGCGTTTTGCCCTATATTATCGCACTTTACGTCTGTCATTACTGTACTTGTATCGATCCATGTTAAAAAGGTAGTCGTCGTACTATCGCAAATTAATGGATTCAGCCAAATAAACCTACGATTGATAAAAACAGGTATTAAGAGAAAATCAGCAGTTGGTTATAATGCACAATCATATTAAATCAGAGACACTAGAAATAAGGTACATGTAAACCAGTTAACAATATTACTATACCATCGTTCACATCTACATACAGTATGATGCCAAACTTTCCAATACAATTTCATGAACCCCTTGAGCAGTTTAGAAGGAGTTACTCTTACAAGAAATGTGGACAGAATAATGAACGGGCAGGCAGACAAACAAACGGTTGATGCCTAACCTTTCTTGAAAATCCACTAAAATCAAAGACAATATGTTCTTCGAAGTATTTAGTTTATTTTAACGTTCCGTATTTGCTTATTATAACCCCAAATTGCGTTAAATGGAGTGTCAGTCCTTCCTTCCTTCTTTCCTTCTGTTACACAGGGGACCCATCTCTTATCCGTTAGTCCTCTTATACCACTGAATGGAATTGAATGAAACTTTTACAGAATCTTTATTACATGTTTCCATTGTCCACCTCTGTTTTTAGATTTTGATCTAAATCAGTATGAGGATCAAATTGAATGTGCATGTTATCAAGGAGTGGGGTATCACATTAGTGAGCATTGATCACTATTTTCCTATTTTTAATTTTTGGTTCATACATGTTAGCTACATAGTAGGATGCATTCTATTTTATCTAAATGGAGAAATTAGAAAGACTAATGTTTTTTTTTTTTTTTTTTTTTTTTTTTTTTTTTTTTTTTTGAGTAAATGAGTATTATATATTCATAAGCACTGACTTCATAACTATGTTCAGTGGTATTGACTTTAATTCATCTGGCCTGGTGCCTCTTATAATTCCTTTGTAAAGATAAAGTAGCCAAGTCGTCCGAACGTTTTATCAACCATTGCATCAGAAATGGATAAGAACGCGTGTTTCTTAAATTCAATAATAAGGAATTTTCAGTGTAAAAATCGATGGTTTCAATGTGATGCTTAACCTCCCTATAATATTTCCTCCAAAATTCTTAAGCGGTTTAGGAAAAATGACCCATACAAAGTATTAACAAGAGGTTTTAAGTTAGATAATCTCCCTTTTGAATGTCTGTACAATCTTATTACTTAAGGCTAAAAACCACTAATTCCACTTCCCATAGGCTTCTATGCTAATTTCACAATATTCAATGGCTTCTCTGGACTTTACCTTAACTTTAACCTGCAGAGGACTATATATCAGCATGATTCTACATATGTCAGCTCACAATCCTCAGAATGGCATGTGGGGTTAGCAGACTTGCAGTGCAGTACTGGTCACCGGAAGTGAAGGGTCTATAAATAGCATGGGAAATCCCAGTGTTTTCACAAGATAGGGGTATATTTAAAAATCATTATGGAGATTAGGCTTCACATCACAAGAAGCAAAATGCACCTATAAAATGTACAGAAATGTTTTTCCTTTCAGAAACTGTTTAAATTTTTTAAATAAGATGAGAACTTCTTTCACAGCACTATGAGGAACAGGGGTAATTTCTGCGTAGGACTATTTTTGCGTACGTTCCAAATGCTCATTGGTTGAATTGGTGGTCTGTAACCTTAAGCACGTTTTATACATGTTTTATGCGTCAACTTCCCGTTGAATGTCTGCTAAATCTCTTTAGGTATTTGAAAGGAGTTGGACTCACAAGATATACGAACAGAAGAACGAACGTGTTAACATACAGTCAATTAATGAATAAATATAAGCATATAGTTCAATACTCACACGACTTTCAAAGCAGGTAGAACTTTTAAGGGGTCTGGACTAAACGTTGTTAATTTGTTTGCCGTTAAACCCCTAAAACAAACAGAATGAAAACTATAAACAATAATGTCTATGAATTTTAATTTCGTGTTCACTAACATTTATCTGTTGATGTAGAGTTGTTCGTGGCCATTGATCTAAATATCATCAAAAAAAAAAAAAAAAAAAAAACTACCGAAGCGTCAGCAGTGGGATATTTCAAATATGTCAAAGCCTGAACGTGAAAACATGAAACCGAGACGACCTACATACATAATACCGAACAGAACAAAGTTGATTAATTAAACACAAAATCTTAAAATAAGTAAAACAAGACGTAATATAAAAGAACTAAAAACTCCCACAAAAGACCACGTGCTCCGGAAGGATAAGCATGTTCTTCCCCGCCAGCGATTATATTGCAAGTGAGTATAATCTGGTATGATCGCAACAATTATGCAGGTCTCCGATACCAGTCACAAAGAGTTCCGTAAAAAACGAAATTAAATTGTTTAAGTACTTCTCCGTCTAAGAATCGGACAAAATATGTATAAGGTGTGGCACATGAAGGGAAAAAAAACGCTGAGTTTTACTGCATTAACCAAATATTTATACCTGATTATCTCTAGAAATAATCACCAAAGTGTTATTTGCTTGTTAAAGATAATGATAGGTCAAATTTAGTTGAAATGGCGGGAAGTTTTCCGGCACATTTTCCTTCTATAAACAGTCAAAACATATCTACGCCACATATGCTTCAGGATGAAGAAAGATCGGTAAGAACCACTTTGGCCTCTTAATTTGGGCATTTGTGAAATTTTAATAATTTTAAGGAGGTAGACCTAAGGTAAGGGACATAACTCACGAAATCAGTGAAGTTTTTGTATTATATTTAATTTCAACAAAGCCTCTCAAGCTTTCATTTGAAACAGAATAAAATGAATCCAAATTAATTAGACACTTACATAAGATTGATGTAAAATACTGAATACAAACGTTCCAATGATTTTTAAGAGTTGTGTCCCTTACCCTATGTCTACCCCCTTAAAGCTGCTTTCTATGTATTAGTACATGTAGTATAGTGAAATGGTCGCAAACACTGAATATAAGATGTTTTTGACGAGATTTATAACGTTATTCTAGGAATAACAGTGTCCATTTATGTCACTTTAACAAAAATCTTCAACTTTTAACATTTCTGCAATTTCTGCAAGACGGTTTTTTTTTTGTCTGGAACGGAAGTTGCCACACATCTGTTTACGCGAGATATTTTTACACGAGTTGTAACTGACAATTATACACAAAACATATAAAGCACGGGAGTCAACACTCATGTGGCCATTATTAAAAGAGTGAAAAACTGGGTGTTTTCAGGGGCGTAGCTGCCTATACGCAAATACGCAGTTGCGTACTTTCGGAAAAAGTGACAAAAATAAAAACACACATTTTAAAGATGAAATAAAGATTATTTATCACACATGCATACCATGAACGTAGTATAGGCTCTGAAAAACTGGCCCCAAAATCGTTAAAATTCAGGAGTTTCCCTCAGGGCTTTGCCTTGCCGGACTCACTGGGGGCCTTGAGCGACCCCCCCTCCCCACAAGACCCCTCGCCGTAATTTTGCGTACAACTAAAACAGGGCTAGCTGCGCCCCTGGTTTTCCAGCCTTTTTAACAGATTTTCCCAATCACAGCCAAGTGTGAAGGGCATACATGACCACATATGGTCAAATTATTACCATAAACGCATCAAATAAACTATTAAACACATTAAAGAGCTGGAGAAACAACAAAATTTTCTTCATGTAGACTTTGTTTTTTAGGACAAATTTTGCTCTTACCGAACCAACTTCTTTGAAAACAAAACGTAGCTTTTTCAGTTGTTTTCTAGATGTATTGAATAAATTTGAGGCAAAAAGACCAAATTGAGAATCAAATGCCCCATCCTTTGCCTTAATAGTAAAATATTAATATATATATAATGACCAGAAAACCGATCATTGTCACAACATTTCACAATAATGACTAGCTGGGGAATTTAGAGTTATGTCCCTTTAATATTCAGATAGCCCAATTAAGCAACTACGTCTGCTGCTTCCAAATTTGTCTTATGGAATTGTTGGAAGGGGACATGCATCTTCTTGTAGTATAAAACGTTAATTTTCCATCATTTTTCTCATTATAAATATTTCTAGGTTGAAAGTGGAACAAAACAATCAATGAAGGATATTTTTCTTCAATAAAATAAACATTACTAAACATAGTAGTAGAGGACACTTACCCTACCGGTACACCTGGTCCGTGCTCCCAGTTTTTAGTGGAGTCCGAGTTGCTCATTTGCTTTTGTTACTTTGTGTGTATGGTTTTGGTTACTTTGTGTTCTTTGTTGTGTACGTCTGTTCTTTGTCCCTGGATTACATTCTTTTGATTACCGCTATGGCCTTGGTTCCCTTGATTACTCTTTCTTTGATAATCTGGTCAATACCGGGATATAGCCCGTAGGACTGCCGCTCGATCACTATCGCTATCCAAGTCAATACCACTATCCTTTGAGCAGTCTATATACATGTATCAAGATATTGACCCGTGCGTCAAAATATTCCATTAGCTAATCACTTTACGAAAGACAGAAAAGTGTACACCCCTTTCTTCTGCGTGTAAGTAAGCGTCATGTTGTAAATTGGATATAAATAAATGGTTTTATATTCATTTAATGCTATTTCGTAATTTTGAAGGAATATATGTTTAACACTTTTGTTATATGACAAATAAAAAGATAAACAAATTAACACTGAATACATACAATGTCGTCAGTTTTGGAAGTCCTTTGAATGCATCATGGCTGATACTTGCAATCTTGTTATTATCCAAAAGTCTAAAAAAAAAAAAGGACGGGTATCATATGATTACAAAGGTTGCTTCATCATTTTTTATTAAAAACTTAACTTTTATTTATATTAAATTTTGTTTATCTATTAAGTTTACTCCTACAATATAAGAAGTTGGAATTCCGTTCCTCCATAACCCAACCTCTTACTTCCGAGCACCATATTGCATACCGCTCGTTCCGCCTTTCTTTGAAATCTGCAGAATTATCGTAAAATATTTACCATTTAAAAAAATTATAGAGTTTCTTTACTATAACACGGTATAAGATGAATAAACTGAAGAAAAACAAATGATCTACCTGATTAGAAAATCCAGCAATCCTGGAAATCCTTTGTAAAAGCAGTTTAAATGAACTTCATATTTGGTTTTTAACCTTTGATCGTGTAATTCCGGCTGATAAAATTACGGGTTTTAAAGTGTGCAAAACGAATATATTAAATTAACCTACGAATTTCCTTTACCAACTTAAAGTTCGTTTTGTCAAAAATATTTTATATTCCGTAAAATTAGCGACCTAATTCTAAATGGCTGGTCACTTTGATAACTGCCTTTATTACAATTGTTTTTTTTTTTCAGGTATTTAATAAAAACATAGGATTTTTATGGCTTGATTTCCGGTAGGTTAAACTTCTTTCATAAAAATAAAAGATTTTAAAAATTTAAAAACCCGTTTAGCTAATTCACATTTGCAGTGGCTTTCAACATGTCAGATGCTAGAGATTAGGATGGCACCAAGTCAGAAAATAGCTTGTCAGACAACCTCTAGCACTGCTGGAGTACTATTAAGTTACGATTCAGGTCGGGCGCTTTATTATTTAAATGATGTGTACTTCGATCTTTTTATCTTGCGCACATGGATAAAAAGGTACTTATTCAACCATCATAGTGCTTTAATATTCAGAATTTTAATTACAGAAAATATACAAACAAAGTTTCGCAATTAAAGATCATGATCCAGAAGTGGAAGTTGGTAGATATGAAAATATACCCCGTGAGCACAGACTTTGCAAAATATAAGGTTTTAGATGACGATGAACATTTCTATTTCAATTGCTAAATTTGTGCTGGTTTTAAGTGCTGATTTTTTAAATCGAATATCTGATAAATCAGATTTTAACCAGCCTGACTCTTCCAAATAAACTTATTCATATTTTAAATTCAGATATGGATGTATTGCCCATTATTGTTGATTTTATAAAGAAATCTTTGGAGTAAAATAAGGTCCACAATTGTCAAAGGCAAACATGTTTGTCATCTCCTTTATATGCCATGTCTGTGTTGTAATTTGTTCTGTTTATTTGTCTTACCTGTAAAAGATTTATTTTGCAATAAATATACATTAAATTTATTTTAAGTTTCAGTCTTTATAAAAATCAGACATGAGGTGATTCATGAATGTCAAAAATCCACCAAGTTCAACTTTATTTCTTGTTCAGAAACAGTTGCTGATCACATGACATGTATCAGCTTTTCATTTGGTTGTTGCGCTTTTGAGATAAAAATTATATAGATTGTACATGAAGTCTGCTATAGTTCTTGATTTGGCTTCATTTGGTTGCATTTAGTGGGAGGTGATTGTATGATTTTCATGAATGTGATGAATTTATTTGACAAAAATCCAAGACGGGAAAGGAGTCATGGCCATCGCCACTATACGTCACCTAAGTTACATGATGTCTCCATAGATGGTCTATTGCAGAACTTCGAGATTGAGGACTTCAAGGCTAAACCACCTGACTGTTCTTGCAAAACTTCTCCATTCAAATATTCGAGATTTAACCATTGTCGAAAACGAATCTTTGCGTAATATCATTTCTAAAGGTCCCAAGTACCGTGAACCACGCTCCATAAATTATGATAACTTTAAAGTTCTTATGGATGCCGTCGGAGACTATGCAAGAAAATGGATAAAACGAGAACAAGAAGACATTGATTCTCTGTCAGAGTGGTTAAAAGCCGTGAGGTCTTTAATTTTGAAACGAATGAAAGTTTTAAGTAGGTTAATGAGTGCCAAGGCTACATCAGTTTTCAAAGACCCCGATGTAGCAAAAACATTGTCTACTATACATGACAAATATGTTGTAGTACCAGTAGACAAAGCCCAAAACAACATTGTTTTGTCTGCAAAACGTTTTATATCCAATGTTTATTATCAGAGGTAGATGTAGAAAATAATAGCGGTGATAAGACTTATACTGCTACCACTCTTTCCAAAGAAGAGATTGTGGAAAACCATAAATCTGTGCTATCCTCTTTTGGTCTCTCTACCAAGGAAGATGATTGTGATTTACCGTCTATGTACTGGATTCCTAAACTTCACAAGAATCCATACAAACAACGTTTCATAGCTGGATCTGCAAAATGTACCACCAAACCCCTTTCAAAACTTTTAACGTCTATACTCACAACTGTCAAAGAGGGTCTGCAGTCCTACCACAACATTTGTAATTCCCTTAGTGGTATTAATTCAATGTGGATCCCGAAAAATTCGAAAGATCTTTTGGAGACAATCAGTTCAAGGCTATTATCTGAATATAATAGCATTAAAACCTATGAATTTTCAACACTGTATACTTCTATTCTCCATACTCAGTTAAAACCCGGACTTAAAAACATTATACATCGTTGTTTTTCCAAAACAGATGGTACACCTAGATACAAATATATAGTTCTTGGTAGAGATTCCTCATACTTTGTAAGAAATAATTCAAATTTATTGTCCAAGTATACAGAGGAAGATGTTTACAAAATGCTGGAATTTTAAATCGACAACATATTTGTCCAGTGCGGTGGACGTGTTTTTTCAACAAACGGTCGGCATTACAATGGGAACAAATTGTGCTCCTTTACTAGCTGACCTATTCCTTCACTCTTTTGAGGCTGGCTTTCTAGCTGATCTGATCAGAAAGAAAGAATATCGTTTGGCTAGATCCTTCAATCTCAGTTTCCGCTATATAGATGATGTATTATCTTTAAACAATCTTAATTTCGGGGATTTGATACATCGCATCTACCCAAAAGAACTTGAGATAAAGGATACTACAGACACTGTGAAGTCGGCCTCATATCTTGACCTTAGAAATCGATAGTAAAGGAAAACTATTTACCAAACTTTACGACAAACGTAGTGACTTTTCATTCAGAATTGTCAACTTTCCTTTCATCTGTGGCAACATCCCTTCAGCTCCTGCGTATGGAGTGTTCCTATCACAGTTCATGCGTTGTGCCAGAGCTTGCCGGGACAGCGCAGACTTTTTTGTATCGCGCTGGAGCTCTGGCAGATGGGCTTCTGGAGCAAGGTTATGTTGCTGCGGGATTGGGGTCGTCGCTGCAGAAGTTTTGTGGTCGTCATAGTGGGCTCGTGGATCGTTGTGGTGTATCCGTCGGCGCCATGAAGGCTGATTTATTCAGCGGGACATGGTTTTCCTTTCCCCGTTTGTCTGCCCCGGGCTTGGCTTTTTGTGAGCAGCTCGGCGGGTGTTTCTGGGGGAGCGGGGGACGCTTGCCCTGTCGGTGTGCCTGGTCTGTGCTCCCGGTTTTTGGTGGAGTCCGAGTTGCTCGTTTGCTTTTGTTGCTTTGTATGTATAATTTTGGTTGCTTTGTGTTCTCTGTTGTGTGTGTCTGTTTTCCATGTCTGGTCTTTGTCCCTGGATTGTGTTCTTTTGATTGCCGCTGTGGCCTTGGTTCCCTTGATTGCTCTTTCTCAAAAGTGCAAATCTGAATGCAGAAAAGTTTGTTGTTACGTGAAAATATAGCACATGTAGACTGAAACAGCATTGTTTGTTTGGTGGGGTTTTCTTGACCATGAATCAGTTGTGTTGTCTGAATTTTATGTGGACTGGTACTTAATACTTACAGTTTCTGTAGGTTTTCGAGACCTTGGAATATATTTCCAACGATACTTGTCATCTGGTTATAATTCAAATACCTGTGATAAGATCAAAATGGTTGGGTACATTTAATTTCTTTTAAAGGAGAAGACCATGTTATTGTGCAAGTCATAAATATCGGAACTAATCTGCTAAATATTCATGAAAATTAAATTGAAACAAAATAATTTCCTTTTCTTAATTAATTAATCGAGATTTATTATTAAGGAAATTTGAAATTCCTGCGCCTATGGCGCCACCATGATCGGTTGGACTGTGACGTCACGAAGTCGGTTTGTAAAGTGAAAGTAAATAGGTAATAGGGTTTGTAAGTCTCGTTCTAGTTTCAGTTTTCCTTCAGAATTTTAGATGTAGAACGTATTGAAATCCAAAGGCCGGTCTGCATTTTATAGTTCACTTCCGGGAAATGAAAACGCTGTATCACTACGCAAAATCTTTTATTTCCATGCTTTTCTTAACATTTTTCTTCAGTATAACTAGATATTTGTCATTTTTTATCAGTATGTTTTCACAAAAATATATTTTGCTTTTAACATTTAACTCAAAGCTGTGTTAATGACGAATCTCTATGCATTTGAATGGGAGATGAGGACCCATTCTCATGAAATCACGGAGTCACGTGACGAGACTTACATACCCTATTGATTACGATGTCAGAAGAAATCGCAAATTTGGGATATTTCCCCTATAAATTCAACCAAAAATAAATAGAAGAAGAGATTGAGGCACAATATGTAAGCAAATGTCAGACATCATTGACGAACAACGGGATTTGCAACCAGATACTTCCATGACTTCCAGAAAATGTTCGTGTTGCTGGTAAAAAAAAATTTTAGAACATTTCTCTTTTATTATTTGTGCAATTGTAAGCTTGACAAGTCATCGTGTTTTGGTGATTAAATAAACAGGATCGTAGAAATATTTACGGAAGATTCTTTGTTTACAAATTATTTGCAGTACTTGTATCAGTACCAAACCGACTTAGTGACGTGACGAGCCAATCGGAAGCTGTCGGTAAAAATCAATAAAGTCTGACTATGATCTTCCTTCAGATAGGAGAGTTCTGCAAGATGGCTATCCATTTATATTTCATGGATTTCGAACTTTGCATAGTATGGCAAGCCAAAGTGGACAAAAAATCAATATTTTGTAATATCAGAACAGATTTTTTAATATTAAAAATTCAATTTGTAATATTAAAAATTCATTTTCTATTACAAATTCCTGATTTAGTTATATTATAAAATATCACAAATTTTGCAATATTACAAATTGAATTTTGTAATATTAGAAAATGAATTTGTTAAATTAGAAAATGAATTTGTTAAATTAGAAAATGAATTTGTAATATTAGAAAATCAGTCACATTTTATTTTGCAAAATGATTTTCTAATATTAAAAAGTCGTCAATGAATGCCACAAATCCATTTTCTAATATTAGAAAATCAATTTCTTATATTAAAAAATCGTTTTTTAATGTTAGAAATTCAATTGATTTTTTTAAATATTAAAAAAGTGTTTTGTGATATTAGAAATCTAATTTGTAATAATAGAAAATGAATTAGTAATATTAGAAAATCGGTCACATTTTTAGTATCACAAAATGATTTTCTAATATTAAAAAATCGTTACTGAATACGACAAATCTATTTTTTGATATTAAAAAAGTGTTTTGTGATATAAGAAATCCAATTTGTAATATTAACAATCATTTTTTAATATTAGAAAATGCTCATTTTTGTCCAATTTGGCTTGCTATAGCATAACCTTGAGCATTTTACAAAAGCATATTTTGCATTAAAGGTTATTTATTTTTGTTTACGTGGGTATGATTTATCATAAGATTCGAACTTCATGCAAAGGTGGTCTTTCCCTTTAAAGATAAATCTTTGAATAAAAATACTTTCTTTTTCTGGAATCCTGATCAATTAAATATTCAACATTAAATTATATATGTTAGTAGTATGTGTGCACCTGGTCAGTGCTCCAAGTTTTTAATGGAGTCAGAGTTGCTCATTTACTTTTGTTATTTTGTGTTCTGTCTTCTATGCCGGATCCTTGTCCCTGGATTACATTATGTTGATTTCTGCTATAATGATCTTGGTTTCCTTGATTACCCTGTTAACTTTATCATTTGTTAAAAATTTTGTCACTTATCCACTACTTGTAACAAGCAAAAACAACTGGGTTGTGGTATGATGTACAGTAACAGTAAAATCTGTCTAAGCCAAATGCCTGGTCGGTTTCAATAAGTGTTTGGTTTACCAAGGATAAAATTCACGGTAACAAAAAGATCACGATTTTTTAAAAATAAAAATGATATAACAACACAAAGCCGCATTGACAACCAACATAAAATCAACGGTGGGATAATTAGATTTATGAGGCTTTAATCATCCCCTTTTATGGAAGTCAAAACAAACCAACACCCCATAAAATTCTCTCATTTTACATCCAATTATCTCCATTGAATTCATCAACATACTCTATACAGAAAGAAAACGAGATATCCACTTGATGCTTGGGGTTACTGAAAGCTAGCTCTTATTATTATTAAAGAATGACAAAACCATCAAAACTACAAGCATAAGAAACAATTCTAGCGAAATGGATTTGGAGCAGTAAGGTCAGGTACAATACTGAGGCTTTATTTGATGTAGAACAAACTGAATACTCAAAAATGACTTTTTTACGGAGGAATCGAATATCTCGTTTTGCGAAAGCAATGTCCAAAGAATAGACAATGATTTGAATTAAAATTGTATCCTTTATGAATTAAGATCAATTGATAAATCTATCGGATTTTGTTTGAAAGAATGTGCATATAAACTACATATTCCTGTTACAAATGGATAAGCATTGCTATCATATTTTGCATCAAAGTTTTGTAATGGTACAAAAACTTAGTTTATGTTTTTTTAGAAGTTAGTGATTTCGATACCCCTACTACAGAAGCTTTTGCGTAATGAATCTGCTACATTCATTCCATTCTTAAACTTTCAAACAAAGTCGAGCAAAACGGACCAGTTGTAGAATGTAAGTAACATAAGAGAGTGCTTTAGGAATATCAATGTCTATGAATGGAAAATTAACAATAGGAAAATCAAACCATTTTACATGATAACAGATTTGTTCACCGTGTCATAGTTATTCTTTCTTCTTTGGTTTACCCCTGAGTTGACATTTCGTGAGCAATTCGGCGGGCGGTTTCAAGAAACTTTAAAGCAGATGACGATTACCCTACATGTGTACCTGGACCACGCTCTCAGTTTTTGGTGGAATCCGAGTTGCCCATTTGCTTTTGTTTCTTTGTACGTGTCATATTGGTTATGTCATGTATTTTGTTGAGTGTGTGTGTTTTTTTTCTCTGTCTAGTCGTTGTTCTTATCCTTTCGATTTCTGATCGAATCTTTGTTCCCGTGATTGGTCTTTGAACCTAAAACATGACTTTGAATAAGATTTGGATATGTTTACTCAATAGTTCCTTACACTTCCAAAAAATATAAATGCTATTATGAATAGAAATTGAAGCCTTTGAACAATTATTCAGTGTCACTACTACTTAGTATTTCACTATTTCAATTAAATTTTAATACTTCGATAGGACTATGAATTCGTGGTTAGGGTTAGAACTTAAAATATCCACCCTCGAATATCACCCCTTTCACAGTTATGAGCTACATTAAACGTGGTTTATAGTATTTTAGGAGAAACACTTTAAAATGAAAATAATGAAACGCAAAAGTGGTAAAGATACTCACAAGCCATAGAGATTTGTAAGGTCACTGAAAGCTCCTAACTCAATAGTCGATATCTTGTTTCTCATCAAGGATCTGAAAAAAAAATTAACAAGATGTGATAATTAAGCGTAAGTGGATCAGGCAAAATGGGAAAAATCAGAAAGATGCATGTGAAAATCATATGATAATGTAATATTACTCAAGGTTACTTTATATATGATCTCTGCATCAAATAATAGCCTAAAAAATTGCCTAACATTTTTTGAAAACCATTTTATATAAATATTATGATTTTTTTTTAATTTATGAACCATTCGCAGAAAAAGGGTGAACTTTGATCCCAAACGTCATCTGCTTAAAATACCAAAGAGTCGAGACGGTTTTGCTATGACTTTGATTGCAATTTTAGTTAGGGAAATGAAGGCATTATTCGAAAAAAGTCAGTTTATAGCTCCGTCATTGTTTTAAAGGTGTCAATTTTTCAAAAGTTCCAATATAATCGCCTACGGGGAAAAAAATAGTACCGTTCTACCTGTAATCTACTAAATGTGGTGCAAACTGCGGGATAGTCGATGAGCGTGCTTGGAGCTTGGTTAATAGACATCCTTTTGTTCTACCCAAGCCATACTTCTCGGAAGTGTATATTGAGCATGATTATAGACTTAGCAAGAAAGGGTCTATTGTGAACTTGATTTGAACTATAATTACACAAGAATCAGATATTTCATTGCGCTTTACTTGTATGTACTTACAGATGACGAAGATTTTGGTTCGGGTTATTGAGGGAATTTGCGTCTATAGTTATTATCAGGTTTCCATCAATTCTTCTAAAATTGACAAGAAAAGCCAACGTTATTCCGGATTAACAATTTTCTGTAACATAATTTGTTTTAAATGATCATATGTAAATATCAATAAGCATATATTAACTGCAGCAGAAATAAATTCTAAACACACAATTGAATACACACAATAATGTTCGTAGCTCTTGTTGATTTTTACAGATATATTCATTTAGTATAGTACCAACAGCCATTTCATGCAACCATCCGCTTATACTTGTACAATGTCTATTAACGAGGGTTGCTGCAGCATTCGGGTCACGCTACAGTTATAGTAAAAATGAAATTTATATTCCTCATTAAAAATAAGATTTTTATTAATCCTTGAAAAACTAGAGGCTCTATAAGGAGCCTGGATCGCTCATCGGGCTCAATAAGATGTTTGACCTCTATCTTCTATTTTTAGTAATTGCGGTTATGTTTTTCAACAGATCAAAATTCCCACATCAGTTCTATGCAAAACAGCATACGGAACTTTCAAAGCAATGTGTGTATTAATTGGCCTGGTAGTGTCAGAGGAGACAACTTTCGTAAGAAATAACATTAAAAATAACGAAAACCGTCGAAAAACGGCAATAACATTGCTCGACCAAAAAGCACGACAAGATTTCATCATTTATAACAAAGTCAGAGGAGAATGTTTTGAAAAATTGTTAACGACGGCAGACGAAGACAGCGGACGCTAAGTGATGGCAATAGCTCACATGACCCATTGGGACAGGTGAGATAAAAATGGAAGATAAAACGTGTTGACAAGATATGATATGCATATGAGCATATGCAAATGATATAAATGGGGAATGATGTCCAAACCTTGACGTACATGCTGATTTACGCCCAAAATGGTACACTCTATTTGTGGATAAAATCTTACTTTACTGTATTTGAGAGAGATGTGCTTTTAAATTCGATGTATTTCATATTTGATTCGTCAAGTTATCAGGACGATTATACTTGTTTGTTGGTCTCACGAAATGAAATAATTCTTGTAAAAATGTAAAACCTTAACAAACCCTAACTGCAATTTTTTAAATCTTACACTTCTAGTCTTTTGACAAATATTTCAATAAACTCACATGGAAGGTCCAGTATAAGTACCAAGATCGGCAGGAATGCTGGCTAAATTTTTATCATTACAGATCAGTTGTTGTGCATAGCAGGTGCAGGCACTATTACTTCAGATGTCCGCAAAAATTGGTGTAAGAGTTGTAAACATTAATAAACAAGTCGTTTGAAAGCTAAAGATGAAACGCATACTGCTCTGTTGTCTGTGTATGATTTTCTAAAAGTGCAGTAAAATAGTATGCTAAACATCAAACTCTAGTGGCATGTATATAATCTCTATTTTAGACAGTAGTGACAAAAATGTCCACGAAGGTACCAATATAAAATGAGAATTTCGTATTAGCCGCACATTATACCCTCGAACAACTGTTTTGGGCCAATAACACAGTCTTCGCAAATAATAATGTGGGGTCAATATGAAAATATATTTATTTACAAAACACTGTCATACTGTATCAAAAATCCGTATCGGACAAGAAGTCAAGTTGAGGAGCGTCGTGGGAACGCTGAGTTCTACTTTTCCTACACATTTCGAAAGCGTTCCAAAACGTGCGTGTGACCCCTACAAAATGCTACTGTTTTTTAAAACAGATAAAACAAAAGCGATTTTTAAAAAATACGCTTGAATTGCGAGTTCAGTCACAGTAGTATGGCAATCCAAAGTGGACAAAAATGAGCATTTTCTAATATTAAAAAATGATTTTTTAGTATTACAAATTCATTTTCTAATATTACAAATTAGATTTCTTATATCACAAAAACTTTTTTTAATATTAAAAAATCATTTTTTTAATATTAAAATTTCAAATGAATTTCTAATATTAAAAAAATACTTTTGAATATTAGAAAATGGTTTGTTCTATTCAATGACGATATTGTAATATTAGAAAATCATTTTGTAATATTAAAAAATCATTTTGTAATATTAGAAAATCATTTTGTAATATGAAAAAAATGTGACTGATTTTCTAATATCACACATTCATTTTCTAATATTAAAAATTCAATTTGTAATATTACAAAATGTGTGATATTTTATAATATTACTAAATCAGGAATTTGTAATATTAGAAAATGAATTTATAATATCAAAAATGAATTTGTAATATCAGAAAATATAAGTGTTTTCTAATATTAAAAAATGATTTTTTTAATACTACAAATTCATTTTCTAATATCACAAATTAGATTTCTAATATAAAAAATTCAATTGAATTTCTAACATTAAAAAACGATTTTTAATATAAGAAATTGATTTTCTAATATTACAAAATGGATTTGTCGTATTCAGTTGCGATTTTTTAGTATGAGAAAATCATTTTGTAATATTAAAAAATGTGACTGATTTTGCAATATTGCAAAGGGATTTTTCAATATTACAAATTAATTTTCTAATATTACAAATTCATTTTCTAATATTACAAAATGTGTGATATTTTATGATATTACCAAATTAGGAATTTGTAAAATTAGAAAATGAATTTGTAATATTAAAAAATCTTTTTTTAATATTAAAAAGATGATTCTGTAATATTAAAAATTCATTTTTTAATATTACAAAATATTGATTTTTGTCCACTTTGGCTTGCCATACAGTAAAATGCATTAAGGATGGGCAAGGCAAAATATACATGTATTATCAGATATTGAGATTCGAATGTCTTTTTATGTGCCATTATACGAGTTTAGGGCCGTCAATTTCCCCTACAAGGTAAGAGGTTGGAATTAGGATGGCACCAAGTCAGAAAATAGCTTGCCAGACCACCTTTAGCACTGTTGGAGTCGGCCGTCGGCGGAGTTTGGCAACTATTTCCCATTTCCAAAGTCGTATACATGTACGAATGTTGTTTGTATATATTCTTTATACGCTAATTTCGAATCGAATATATGGGAAGGACGTTACGAATATTTATTTACATTATTTCAAAGAGTTAAAAGAAAGATTTTTACAAAACAGAAATGGAAAGCTCTTTACAAAATACACTTACCTTCTGGTGTGTATGTGCTCTTCACAGAACACTAGGGCAAGATATTTCAGTGACAGCTTTATCTTGAATTTTGAAGGAAACAATTGCAACTTAGATATTTAGATAACTTAAAAGTTTGTAACAGTTGTTGTCATTTTCTTTTGTTTCTCAGTAAATTGCCCATTATATTTTCGATAATATCTTCATAAACATTTTGATGTTGCGTAATTATGAGAGATGTTACTATGCGAATAAAATTTAAAATTTCGACAGAGGCTGCATTTATTTGAACAATAGTCACAGACACACAGGTGGATCATATTATTAACGAGTCAAGCACACCCAGAATGCCAATTCAAACGAACAGTAACTAAAAAAGTTTACACACAGAAAAAAAACGACCGCATGATCTACCATGAATCACATAAATACTGGGTTTGTACTCAGGCGTTCCAAAAGGGTTAGCAGTTCCTTAGAAGTCAAATATTGTGAAATTTTGTACAACTAAGCAGTATGCAAATTTCATATTGAATGAAAAAAAAATGTGTTGTCTGTTGTACATGCAGCAACAAATATTTCTTTTGATATACAAAATTTCGACTTTCTAGCCAAAATCTCGTGTTTTTGATATGGGACAGGTCCTGACGTCCTACAGGAATATGGTGTTGGTCTTCAGGGCAATCTCGGACTACTGTATCCTGAATCTCTCTGGCGATTCCAAACACAACGGCGTCCTCCACTGAAGGCGGCAAAGAGTAATCAAGGGAACCAAGGTTATAGCAGTAATCAAAAGAATGTAATCCAGGGACAAAGACCTGACATGGAAAACAGACATACACAACAAAGAACACAAAGTAATTAAAATCATACATACAAAGTAACAAAAGTAAATGAGCAACTCAGACTCCACCAAAAACTTGGAGCATGGACCAGGTGCACCGGTAGGGTAAGCGTCCTCTGCTTTTCTAAAAACACCCGCCGAGTTGCTCATAAAAGTCAAGTCCGGGGTAAACAAACGAGGGAAGGAAAACTATGACCCGTTGAATAAATCAGTTCTCATGGTGCTGATGGATACACCATGACGATCCACGAGTTCATGATGACGACCATAAAACTTCTGTAGTGATGACTTCAAACTTGTAGCAACATAACCGTGTTCCAGAAGCCTATTTGTTAGAGTTCTAGCGCGATACAAAAAGTCTGCGTAGTTTCGGCAAGCTCTGACATAACATACGAGTTGTGATATGAACACTCCATACGCAGGAGCCGAAGGGATGTTGCCACAGATGAAAGGAAAGTTGACAATTCTGAATGAAAAGTCAAATAATAGCATATCAGAAAAGAGGAAAGCCCAGTGTTAACTTGACACAAGATCAACGGACATCTGATAACTTAGAACTATGAAAATAGCACATCACTAAAGATTAACCTTTTTTACTAAACACAAACCGGCGTGTAACACGCCCTTCTTAACAATTAAGTACCAGTCCAGATAGCATTCAGACACTGCCCATGGTAAGGTTATTCATGGCGTAGAAAAAAAAATAATATAAGAAATAAAAGTAAATTTGTTGTTTTTTTTTTACATGCATGATTCACCCCCTGTATGATTTCTATAAAAACTTATACTTAAGTCCTTTCTAGACAAGACATATTACAAAAACCTTAAGTTTTGTTTAGACGAGTTAATCATTCGATATGTAAACTGGACAATTACCAAAAAGGAACGCCTTTAAAAGCAGTGGTGAATCCAGTGGGAGTGGGGTTGGAACACACATTTTTTAGGAAAATTTGGTTAATTTTATGCGTAATTGGCAATATTAATAACCTGCAGGGCTAAAATTATACGATCAAATGTAATATATTTCGAGTGAGTATTTTAAACATTTTCCCCCTGAAATACATGATAATGGTGTTCATTTCCGGGGCCCCGCCCTTTTGGATCAGCCTATGATTTTTAGATAGGGACATCTATTTAATTACGGTGTAATTTTTCAGTTTCTGGTGAGAAATGATATTCAAACTCCCACCTAGAGCATCTTTTTGGCCGAGTCGTCAACATGTGCTCGTGGGCGGAAGAGAAAAAAAAGATAGTTTAACAATGTACAGTAAGGGAATGGTCGTTTCTTGAGTAAAAATACAAGATTTTGTTGTTTTCACAGAAGATGAATAATTTTAAGATTCAATAAAAAAGACGAAAGGTGCCAATTATAAAGTTTGAGCGAGGAAATGAAGTGATTGGATAATATGATGAACTACAATTGGAGATACTAATTATTATCATGTGCAGTCTTTATGTTATCTGACTTAAACATATAAATTTGTTTACTGTGGAGAAGAGCATAGGTCACCAAAAATCCATCTGATTCGGTTCAGGGTGCTACGAAGAATCTCATGCCAATTATAGCCTGCCTTCATCATCTGCTCTGTTGTTGGCCTTCAATCTCCAGGAGTTTCTAGTTCTGCCGCTTGATCGTTTTCCATTGAAGGGACTGTCTTGTAATTCTACCTGGACTTTTTCTGAGGGTATGCCCTGTTCCGGTCCACTTTCGCTTCCGAATTTGCATGGGAGATGGTTTTCCAGTATAATTTGTCAGAGGTCATAGTTGGTAATGCGATTTGGACAGAAATTTTGCTTTATCTTTTTCAGAAATGTTGATGTTTGGATCTTGTCATAAGAGACAACGGTGGTTCTCCATGTTTCAACTTCGTAAAAGAGGACTGATCTCATTAATATTCATATTAGTTGTTGGTAAAAACAAATGTGGACATGCACAGACATGGATCGATTTCCCCAAGGGGCGCGTATAATTGGACATTGAAAAGTCTTGAAAACAGCCATTTCACTATTTATCAATCCCGGCCATCGTATTAAGGTATGACACCTTGTAGCACAATTTCAAAGAAACCCACTTGTCCAGATATAATGAAAATGTTTGTTTATGGTTCATAATACCTACACGGTTCAAGTGACGACCCCCCCCCACCCAAATCTATCTCATCCTTTCTTTTGTGGTATGGCACCATGTGATATAATATCAGAAAGATACGGAACACCAGGGCGAATCCAGGATTCGAGTTTAGGGGTGGGGGCGTTAATTGAATTAAATGCAGTACAAGGCAAGGCAAACAATATTATGGGGTGAAACTTGTGGTACAAAAAAAAAATTCTTACCGATTAAGGAGGGCACACGCCCGGTACGCCAGTCCTTGGATCTGCGCCTGTACACTTCTACTCAAGTTATGGAAACCACATTGTGTACGGACGCATGGCGACGACAGCATGATATTATTATAAGACAGCAATGTTTTGTGATCCTATAAAATAATTGTAAATTAAGTGGGAAATACACATTTTACATAAATTTAAAATAAACTCCTCCTTTTAAGAACTGTAGGAGCCAATGACTCCATGTTACCTAGCTTCCTCTGGCAGAAAGCAAACAAAAATAAAATGTTTCGTGGAACGCAGTTAAATAAGCCCGAAGAGGTGGAACCCTAGACAGATGGGGTTAAATGGACACACAACTCATAGAGTTCTGAATTTTGATTGTTTTATGAAAATTGTTTTTGAAAGCATTTTCAAAGGAAAAACCCAAGTATTCTGAAAATGTCATCTGAACAGAAAGTAGAATGAAGTGTTGTTAGAACCCACACATAGTGACAGGATGAAAAAATTATAATAAGATTGCCAGGACAGTTCATGTGTCGACTAAGGTAGTGATATTACCTATGACGAAGATTACATGGGGCGAAGACACACTTACATTTCCTGTTTACAACGATTTTGATTGGTTAAATTTGTCAAGAGAAAATGGTTGAAGTTAATCGATTTTTACAGGTAGATTCAGGTAAATTGAACATTATTATCTAGTGATCTCTACCTAGGAATTGTTCCAAGTATCTTAAATGGTGCGATATTTCATATATTATCCTGGACACTTAATGCTATTAAGTTTACAGATTGATTTAGATGGCAAAAACTGTTCATGTTTACATATTTGTCGAACTGTCAATTTTAGATCAGTCATCCGAATCAAAATACCGTTATGGCCTTCACGACTTGTTAAAGCTTAAGAATTTTCGAAGAATTTAGAAGTAGACTAGAACTACATAAACTGTATAATGTCAAGAAATATCAATACTTATGCAGACTCTGACAAACGATACCAAATCATGTATATTTAAATACGTGTACGTGCTTCAGATCACAGTTACATGTATCATCAGTAGGAATTTTCTGACTCTACAGCCTTCCTACTTTTTTTCTTACACTGTTATGTAGGATGGTGGTCAAAGCTATTATGTCCTATCCAAAAATTTAAGAGGTTTTGCACCCCAATCTCAGAATCTGTCATTCATCTATTTTCTCTTTTTTATGAACATGCTTATTTGACCTTCCTAGTTCCCAGTATGATTTTTTTGAACATTTTTCATGTGTACAGAAGTCATTATTGTTGCTGAAATTTCACGTCAGTTAAAATCATTCATACATGTGTAACAGGACAGCATGATTTGACTCCCAAAATTATACTCAGCCACCGAGGATCGAACCCTAGACCACTCGGTGACAAGCCAGCGACAAACCGATTCAGCTAAAGAATTAATCCTTTAGCCAAGTCAATAAACTGGCTATTAAAATCTCACTACCTACTACAATGCAGGTAGGCCGGCCTGTCACATTTCCCCCACCTTAAGAGTCTTTGTACCATGATGACTCCAACACTAGCCCATTAGCTAACCAAACCCAGTGGGTTTTTTAGTTGGGCACCAATTAATGGGAGAGCAGGATTTGACTCACAAAATTATACTCCACCACTGAGGATCGAACCCTAGACCGCTCCGTGACAAGCCAGCGACAAACCGATTCAGCTAAAGAATTAATTCCTTAGCCAAGTCAATTAACTGGCTATTTAAATCTCACTACCTACTACAATGCAGGTAGGCCGTCCTGCCACACATGTATTTAGCCCCAGTCTTAATTACAGGTACAGTGTCATTATGAAGTGCATGTATAGACAACTTTCACATTCACTTCTGTTTCGAAAAGTTCTTGATTTAAATCAAGGTCAACTGGGGTCAACAGTAGTAAGATAAGAGTCTTTGCAATGTACTTGAATGATCAGTTACTGTACAGAGAAGTTTCAAATGATTCATATATTATAGAAGCATTTCATTTTTATGTTGAGAGAGTCTGGGATGTATTTCCACACAATTAGTTACAGTTCATGTACATCCATTACCCTTTTCTGCCTAATATGAAAGCATAAACCCATTTCAACCTGATTCGACATAAATGGCGAATGAGAAAGTTTTCTACTTCCATATATGATTTTTTGTACCTAAAATTGTATTCATGTTAGAAAGCAAAAAGAATAAATGTTTGTTTCCTGACCAACCTTCATGAGTCAAACTACTCACCTGGAAATATTCTGATTGAAATTGCTCCCATTAGTTAGGTAGCAAAAATATCGGACCTAGCCCAGTTATACATGTACATGTATCTATGAACAAACATGTATGATGACTGTTCTTTATTTATCTTTTGGTCTTGGAATACATGTACATCCATGTTAGGCAAGTAAAAAAAAATTAATCCTTCAAAAAAGTTACATGTACCTGCATGTTCTTCTAATTCTACTAACCCCAATGTTTTTTTGCCTACCATAAAGTTATTTTGGTGATCTTTTAACTAGCACTGTTAAGTCTAAAATCATGTCAAGTAAAAAAAGAAAAATTCCCAACCTGACATTTTTGTCTTGATACATGTATACATGTACAAATGTACATACATTTTATAAACTGTAAACCAGCATTTTTTTTTTGGCTTAATACATTGTAAAGATATGATTGAAAGTTGACAAATATTTCATTATACTGAATAAAAATCCAAATTTGTAAATGACTGTCCACTGACTGTTCTTTGCACTTACGATATATTGCAAGTTATTTTTTTTTATTTGCATTAAAAAGGGGGTGCAGAGTGTCTCCCAAAACACTTTTGACAGGTTGAACAGTGAATAAAATGTTTGTCATGCAAGAGTGAATTGTGATATTTATGAGTTTGTAATTTCCTTGATTTGCATAATTATCTACATGTACATATACATTGTATGTTAAAGTAATGAGTGGTCATTAAGTAATTTGTTCAAATTTGCCATTTTTTAACAAATTTTAAGATTTGGGTCATTTTTAACATTCTTAATAAAATTCTGTAAAGTTCTACAGCGTCAATGGGCCTACGGCACTATGGCACTTGCCTTCCGAAATCACTGATTAACTGATCTGTTGAATATTCCTGATAGGTGTCAGATACACAGTGAGATACAGTGAAACCTGTCTACACAGAACTCCTTTTGAACTGTGAAATAGTGTTAGTAAGTCTTGTTCCAGTTTTATTTTCCTTACTGTGATTTTCTACGTAGAACGTATTGAAATCCAAAGACTGATTTTCATTTTATTGTTTAAAGGATGCTACATATGCATTGCAAAATCTCCTATTTATTGCTTTTCCTAACACTTTTATCATGTAGAAGTATATATTTATCATTTTCTTCGATATAACTTTCAATTCTGAATATAAAGCTTTGTAAATGACAAAGTTTTCATGCATTTGAATAGTAGATTAGGACCCATTCTTATTGAAAAAATGGAGTCACATGACCAGACTTACTGGTACATACCCAATTGGTTCACATATTTGGTTTAATTACCAAGGTTAAAAATACATTTTCACTGATATCAAGAGACATTAAATAGATTGGTTTTGGGGATTAGATAGGTTCCACTATACATGTAATTGAAGTACCGGATATGTCATTTGTCATGGTAAGTTTGACAATGTCAGGTATTGTTCTGCTATCTCTGTCCAAGTGGTTCATTGACGATAAGATAGTTCAGCAAATACTTTGTTAGGAAAGGTGGGATTTATACTGTTTCCAGCTGGTCTATTTATCATACATGTACTCATATATGTAGACATCTGATCATTATACCTTAGTTTGAAAGCTTAGCCCCCCTCCCCCCTCAAAAAAAAATAAAAAATATCTGTTGCTTGCCTTACCAACTTATTGTTTTGTGCCTACATGTACCTTGAAAATTTTATGGCCATTTTGATCCAAGCACCATTTATAAAGCCTAGATTGTTTCCCCATTATAACCCAATATAAAATGATTAACACGCTTCACTGATTTGACGAAGGTTCAACACTTTTCATTTATTTCCTTCTAGGAACTGTCTGTTGATAAAATCAATTTTGTTATTAAAAATCAGTATTTTCCTTGATTTCCATTCCATATAGGCCGAGTGAAATTAATTGGTAGATTCTCATCCAACCTCCACAAAAAATATGGGGTGGGTGGGAGGATTTAAAAAAAAATTATTTCTTACCAGATATTTGCTAGTCTAATTTAAGCTGTTTGAAGTAAGGAAACATTATGTTCTAAATCTATAGCCACATCAGTTTATGAGAAGAAACATAGTTTTAGTTACCAAGAAATGAAAGATTTGTGTGTTATCTCAATACTAGAAACGGATGTATAAAAAATTCTGATTTTGAAATTCCCACCCCTATTTATTTTTTATTTTTGTCAATTATGTAGGGGTGGAAGGGTGTAAGGATCTACTTATTATTTGACTTCGTGGAAATATCATTTTATATACATGTACATGTTATGATGTAAATGATACATGTACATGCATATTAACATGTAGCTAAAAAATCTTTTCAATATTATGAAATTTTTGGTTATTGACTTTTTTTTGGAATTGACACTTAAGGGAACTAGGGAAGATCTAATTTGTTACATGTACATGAAACATGAAATATTGGATTTTAAATTGCATGGCTGCATGTACCAGTAATCTTAAAGTTGATCTTAATAGCAACATGATTCAATTCAGATTGTCTTAGTAAAATTGGAGAGTATTTTGATAATTGAAATCTGAAAATATCTGAGGTGTGGGTGGAAACCTTGAATTTACTGTTCTCAGATTCTGAAGTTACCATATATACAGTGAAACCCTGTCCATACTGACCCTCTAAATAAATGGAAAACTATAATTGGGACACTTTTTGAAGTCCCTTTGTTTCAATTTTAAAAAATCCAGTGTTGCCCCATAATTTTTAAATAGCACAGTGCTTACTGGCATAGCACAGTACCCATAGTGCATTACTGATAGCACAGTGCTACAAAATCATAGTGCTGCAAAGTACAGCACTACAATGGCCTTGGGAGAACTCTGAAATATATTTTAACCTGTCTAAACTTAACCAGTTTTAATGTCAAAAAGGGATTAAGTTAGACAGATTCCACTATATTTTCTATTTATAGGACCCTTGTGATATTGTTAATGGATATTGTTTGTAGAATGAATAATTTTATGTTCTAAGATGTTGATCAGTATTGATGGGATCTGAAGATGAGGTGTTTGTATTATGTAATCATACGAGTTGTTTAGATTAAAGTCTAAAATTAAACATGTTGTTCGGGTTAAAACCTAAAAGATTGTGGTTATAACATCAGTAAATGAAAAAAAAGAGTAACAAAATTGGAAGGGCCTTTTAATTATAAAAGATTAGCTTCTAATTGCTGGTAATTAAAATGTCATATTTTAAAACATTTTTTACAGGATTCATCCAAATTCTGGACGGTTTTTAAAAAATTGTGCAACATTTTTTTCCCGTGACTCTGTGTCTTTTTTTCCTCCAAAAATGATTTCATCTGTTTTTTTTTCCTCAAAAAATGATTTCATCGTAACAGTGGTCATGTGTTTGTTCAGTAGTCATGGTTGGATCCAGAAATTTTGGAAGGGGGTTCCAATTTTTGTCAAAAAATTGTACAAATTCAGTTGTCCAAGAAAATGGGGTTCCAGTAAGGAATCCCTGAATCCACCAGTCTGCAGTTTACAGCCTCACTCTTGCAATTATTTGTACAACTGATAAAATGATAAATGTATTGGAAAATAAGAAAATGAAGATGATATTAATGTTGATTGTTTTTCGCACTCATTGCGTGTTTTCTTGATGAAACAGTATCACAATAATATATAGATTATTTCTTGTTTTCATTGATTGACTAATTATGATGGTAAACGATAAACTTCATTTCATATTTTACATAAAATGATTCACAAATAGCAACTGCATTACTGTATTTTCTTAGTAAAATCTTCACCTTGAGAAGTGACTCATAAAACAAAACCTTCAGTTACATGTATTAATTAGAATTATAAACATTATAAATATACTATACATACATGTATATAACTAGTGGGCATCATGCTACATTTTATGGTTTAATCATCCACAAATTTAAGCTACTAAATTTTAAAGTGCACATAGGTTCAAAACAAAATGATGAGTGTTGTTTCCTACAACCATCAAAAAATAAAAGACATTTCAAAAATAGGGTAGGTAGGGAAAATATTTTATTTACATAGAAGTAATGGGTATACAATCTACCAAAAGGATAGAGCCAAAAGGACCATATACCAGTAATGTTTCTTTTTCACCTGTGCCTGGTTGAGTATCACATAATGTTCCATTAATGCCCTATTTTTCACAATATGAAGTGAGTTGGGGTATACTTACATGACATGTAGCATGACAATGTGAGCACTTCATGTTTGTGACATATTAAAGAAATTTTCACAGATATAGAAAACTTCAGTATAAATAAGGAAAACACATATAAAATTAGGGGTCAGAAGATGAGAAGTGAATTACAGTCCCTATACATGCATATTAATACAAAGAATGATTGTGTAGTATTGCTTCATTAATATTTGTTTTATTATTGCAGGATTATAATCATGTGATGATGTAAGAAGTAAAGTTGAAGAGGTTGTTTGCCCTTGTTGATTCCGTCCAGAATAATGCCCAGTGAAAGGCAGAGTTCACCTGAACAGTAAGTTTCTGTACATGTAGATATTCCCCCTCTTTTCCCTCCAGAATAATTTGTGAAAGACTTCACTTGGAGAGTGCAATTGAAGAACTTTTCTGTCTCTTTTATATACAGTATTTTGTATGCATGAACAAAAATGTGCATGTGAATCATGGAATGTGTGATTATATTCTTGAATTTGTTTTTTTTAACAAGTTTATGCTTGCTTGGATGTCAATAGATGTCATCAATTGGCAAAATTGGAAGGCTACTAGCTCGTCTTTTGAAAGCTACTCTATTTTCAAAAATGGATGAAGTCTTGCAAAAGTTTACTCTATTTTCAAAAATGGATGAACTCTTGCAAAAGTTTCATCAGTCTTCCTGCTACTTTTTCTTTTTTTCCTGCTATTTAAATTCTAATGACATCTTTGGCTTGTCCTATTTTTAGTTGTGCTGACGGTTAGATTTGTTGTGTTATTTTCATTTCAGAATCTGTGCATTATTGACATAATTAGTTTGAATCAGTTCCAGAGATCACATTCAAATTTTTGTAATGTTTAATGATGTATTAAGTCAGACCTCTTGCGAACATGGTTTTAGGTGTGTGTGATATCCTAAGAAAGCAGTTGTGTTGGTCGAACTTTGCATTTACTTATTTTTGTTATTGTTAAGTTCCTGTTGTATCTAAGTTTTTTTCTGTGACATTTGTTGATCTCAATCATGGGTTAAAAGTTGGTTAGTCCTAAATTTTAACAACTTGGCGGGTGTTTCTAGAAGAGCCGAGGATGCTTACCCTAGCGGCCTATCGGTGCTCCTGGTCCATGCTCCCAGTTTTTAGTGAAGTCTGAGTTGCTCATTTACCTTTGTTACTTTGTATGTATTATTTTAGTTACTTTATGTTCTTTGTTGTGTTTGTCTGTTTTCAATGTCTGGTCTTTGCCCCTGGATTACATTCTTTGTGTAGTGTAGTATGCAGACTGTTTCCCTTTATACAACTGTAAATAGAGCACAATACATGTACATGTATGTGACAAACCGCACCTGAAAATGATGATTTTTTTTTCATGACCATTGGATAAACATTCCATGTGTTTTTTTCTGCATCTTCTTTGTTTTTCCATACTGCCTGATGTTTCCCATCAAATGCTACTGCTGTGATACTCAAAATATTGGCAATTATCGATGACAATGTTACATGTACATTTTGTACATCAAGTTGACTATGACATGGCTAATATAGATTCATGTAACTAGAATTATATCAGTTTTGAATCTATCGACAGCATGTTGCATCTTTCCCAATTGGGCTCAGTGTGATTTTCTGTCATGACTTTAACAGTGCCATTCTGTATGTGGTAGCTGTACAACAAAAATGTATTGTAGTAAATGTTGCTTAAAAGTACATTTATTCCATTTCATACTAAGACATATCAAGGGCATGTAGAATGTTGTTGATGAAAAAAAACAGACTGGTTTCTGTACAAAAGGGTTAATGTAATTCTTAACAGTTAAATCTGTTGAAAAGTTTTGCATATTATATTAGAAATTATATTTCACTTGATTAAACAATGTGTTGTAACTTTTTTTTATTATCGGAAGAATCACAATGAAATTTAATGTATTAAAATCTTTGTTGAGAATCAATCGTTTGGATTTATAACTTTGTATATAGTATTTGACACAGATTGTATTTTAAATGAGTAATGGTGCACATATTTCAGGCTTTTAAATACATATATGTTTCAGTTGTTTAAATTTAAATTTCCAAAATAAATTTGCAATTTGAGACATGTTGGGAAAATCACACTGGTACATTAGGGTTTTTAAAATGTGTCATTCTGAAAATATAGGTTTGAAATGAATGAATAGCAAACAAATTGTTGATTTAATGACATTTTGAGTGACAGGGTACTACATTTAAAATAAATGTTTTGACATAATTTTTAAAAATGAGGTAGACTTCTACCCCCTGCCTACAATGTCTTATTTAACTATATTTAACTTGAGTAGTAATAAGGAAAGACATTTACACAATATGATTGATGGTTTAATTTCAAATTGAACAAAAATAGAATATTGTAATTTCTTCTGATCTCTGCATGTTCTGATTTATGATACGGTTAAACTCGTTTATTATATAGATAGCAGTGATTTACCAATTGTTCCCTTTGTTGAAATTTTTTATTGTGTAACACTGTGTAATAAATTTGGTAATTTCATTCCTGCCTAAATGTCACAACATGTATATGAATCGGCTGTTCACAAAATTTGAATTTTATGTTGAAAATAGCAATGAATATGGGAACAAATCTTTATAATAAATAGGATAATCAGTTACATATGTAATTATCCTATTATTATACTGAATTCTGAATAGACAAAAACCTGTCTTAAATAGACACTTAAAAATAGCAATATTACATGAATTGTAGTTAGAGAGCACCCATTTAGGGGAGGTCGATTGGCAATATTTTTTTTTAATCAATTTTATTCCTAATCATTTGCCTTATTGAATTTATGTGGGCTGTTTATACTGGTGTTTTTTTCTCTTCATTTATGTGATTCTAACTGATTATTGTCTTGCTTTCCTCTTTGTATTTTACTTTTCAAATACCAGTGGCAGATCCAGAGAGGGGGTGCAGGGTGTTGGCAACCCCCCCCCCCCACTTTTTATAGGAAAATTTTCTATTTTCACATGTTAAATTAACAAAAAATGGCAAATAATGTCCTAGTACCCTCCTTTTTCTGAAGAACCATGACTGGCAGCCCTCCTTTTTAAAGTCTCTGGATCCGCCCTTGAATACTTAGTTGACCAGTTTTGGGCATTCACCCCTGACTGTACTTTATATCCCCCTATAGAAGATTGAAATGACAAGCATGAAAATGGAAGACCCATTCAATGAGATTTCAGTGCCGGATCCAGAAGGGGTGCAGAGGGTTTGCACCTGTCCCTTTTTATTCGAAAATTTGTCATTTTCATGTATGAAATTGGTTGAAAATCACAAGTAATATCCTTGCTTCCCCCCTTTTTCTGAGGAACCCTGACTGGCGCCCCTCTTTTTAAAAAATTCTGGATCCACCCCTGGATTTGCAACATTCTATTACTTTTCACTTGCATCTACTTCATGTAAGAAGAAAGTCAGTATTTAAATTTTAAGATTGACAATTATATGGCCACCTTCACTTCCCAAATATATATCTTTATCACACATAGTAAAGTGATAACCCATGATTTACTGAAATTAAAGTTATGACCTGTGTGATATTTACTTAACAGATAAATCCATTATATTTATCTACAAGGTAATTAGAGTTTAACATTCCATGATCCTTGTTATGTAATGAAGTCAATGGCTTGTTTATATATCTCACTGGGATGTGTGATTATCCACTTAAAACTGTTTTAACCATAAAATTGTCTTGGCAGTTTGGTAGAGTTCTCAGAACCTTTAAATGTACAAGTTTAGATCCCATTTGTTGTTTGCATGTGTATTAATTAATTATTATTATTGTGAAATACACATGTTGTCAATATTAAATTGGCTGTTGCAAATATGCTGACATATGTCACAAGTATTGTATGCTCTGTGTCCTTAATTTAATAATTCATGGTTGACATCTACAAATCTCTGAATAAAATTATTTCCTGATACAGTGCCAGATATATTTTATACAGAGGTAGAAATAAGAAAATTATTCAGCAGGAAAGTTTTGCCAAGACTGAACTGGCATGGAGAGAATTATCAAAGCTTACATGCTGTTATGGTATGTTGAATAGGGGAAAAAACATCCAAAATTAGGTGGCCCAGCAGGCAAGCTCTGTTTGAATTTAACTTGCCAGTGATGTAAATGACAGAAAATTTCTTGTCAGGGGCCAGCGGAAAATGCTGATTTCAACCCCTGCATGTGTATAATACATACATAATGAACTTACAAACATAGACTGTATGTTTGGGATATTACAGATCTACATTGTATAGACTTGAAATTTTTACTGTATTGGGTACCTTTCTGTAATGACTTTTGTTGATCTATGGATGAATTGATTTATAACAGAATGAGCACCTGCTGACTGCAAACCATTACAAGATTTGCTTGCCCTAGAAAGTGATTGTTCTGTCGTTTTTACCTGATTGTTCATCCATTTAAATACACAACTGTATAATGGTACCTTGATAGGAGAGAGAGTTAATAGTTTTAATTACTATTGACTTATTGCAAATTAATAATTCATTCTAATCTGTGTTTCTTCAGGTGCTTTCTCCAATAAATCTATAGGTGCTTTCTCCAATAAATATATAATAAATGTAATAAATGTATTTTTTATATTCATTGTTTCTTTATCAACTGTGATAGATATGTGCACACAGGTGTATGGCTTAACAAATTTTAGGTATTTCTCCATTCATTATATAGGTCAATTAAAGAGTCATTATTGGGAAATTTAAGTTTCTTACATTTGACCTTCTTATATATAAATCATTTTAATGTCATAATAAGGAGCTGAATTATAATTTTATTGTAGTGAGGTTAATTGTGCTGTGAAGTTGTGTCATTATAAGGAATACAGTAATTATTGCTCACTATAGATAACTGCTTTAGATAGGTAGAAGTCTGTGTCACATACATTTCAAATTTTTTTGGATCGACCTAATAATAATTGTTACATTCATTCCTTTTGATCATGCATAGTTCAATTTAGTATTCAATTGTAAAGAATAAATGGTAGAAAAATGTTAATAACATGACCGTTATTTATGGTAAAATTTGGTCAATTAGATTATAAACGAGTACATTTTATCCAATTAGAAAAATAGTTGTACACATTTTATTAGAGGAACCAATTTTGTATTTTGTTGACTTTTAAGGAGGTTAAGGATATTTATTTATTTTCACCTATTGTTAATTTTGTTAAACCAAATTAAATTGTGATTTTTATTTGTCAAATACAGAAATAAAATCACGATTTCTATTAAAAAAAATAGGATATAGTATGATTTTCAGAAAAATTAGTACAACGTTAAACCTGTGTCTTAGGTCTGATACTGATCTCATTTCCTAAGAAAACAAGAATTGTATTTCGATATTGAATGGTCAGTTAACTTCTTTCTTTAATGAGACCAATTATGTTTTGGTAATTAAAGGTACATTGAGGTCAGATTTACCTATTGACTCTGGTAAAAATCTGTAAAGTCATCAGTATTGGTTTACAGGTAACCCTGTTCAAGTCCAGTCATGAATCTAAAAGATCAATTTAAATTTATGTTGATTTCAAATTTAAAGAATTGTTTTTTATTCTCACATTAGCCTGTGGCTTTATATACAGGTAGACCAAAACAGCTGACTTTTGTATACCCTACCACTTACTGTAAACATCAGGCTCGGATGATCTATAGGTGTGAAATACTTTGCTTCAAAAACTGAAGAAGATTGTAGTTTGGAGATAATATTTTGCTTACATTTTTTACCTTAGTTTTCCTGAGTATTGTAACAGTGCTTTCTAGCTAAGCTCAGACTTTGTTCAAAATTGCAGCACAGTGCTGTACATTTCAAGTAGAACAGTGATATTAAATTACAACACAGTAGGTAGACTTTGGAACACAAGTGTTAATTCTACTGGCATATATTCATATATTCTCAAACTTTTTGTGATACACTAGGAAGTCATTTTGAACTTAACAGGGCCATAAAGATATGGTTAAATAAAAGAATTTACCTGAACAGTTTTTTTACCTGATTCTTGTTTATACCTGTTCCTGATTTTAATAGACATATAATACCATTTATCTCACGCCCCCAACTGTTTACACAATAATATGGTTATATGACGTTAACATTTCAGGGTACACTGACATCGGAATTTAAATCCATGGTCCCGTTATTGTTGGATATTTAATTGACGAGTTATTAAGAACAGTTTTGAACATGAAATATGAAAGTGTGTGATAAGTTTGATCTTGTGCAATCATTAAAACATTGTGATTTTGTATTATGGGGACAGTAGAAGAAGACTTGTTCTAGGATAAGATAGGATTTAAAGGAACTAAATATGATTATGGATAAAGCTTATAAAATGTAAGTCACATCTTTGTTGTTTGTAAACATAGAACTGTCATAAAACATGTACAGTAGAATTTAACAAATCACTGTCTACAACACCTATTGTTGAAATTATTGTTTTTCAAATTGTCAGTTAATTTTTTTAATGAGAAGTTCCAAGTCCCTTATATTGGTAAGGTCTGATTACAAAATATATGATATACCTGGTATTCCTGTTTTAAATACAAAATTAATATTGCCAATTTCAATATGCTGTACATGTATTTTTAAGGAGTAACGGTTCACGAAGATCTGCTTCCTAAAGTAATTATGTATAAGAAATAATCAAAACCAGAATTAGAAATAGTAGCCCATAAGTCAGAGACTGGCTATTTTTGGCAGGGCTGGCTAATTTTAGCAAAAATCTGTATTCATGTAGCCGCATAGTAAATATATTGAACAATTATATTCGGGGTTGGCTAAAATTTGAGTGTGTTTCCTACCCTGTCAAAACCAAAACTATTGAAAGCAAGCCAAAGGTTAAACCATGTGCAATACAAGGAATGAAGCCGTAATGTTTTGAAATATTGTTCATGGACTTGTTTAACAGTTATTCGTTGTCAATATGATTTACTTCAAAATGGTTGTGATATATATTTTAGATGGTTTAATTACTGTATGATTATTCTTAATCAAAATGTCTCTTTTTTTAAACAAAGTACTGATATTATATAATGTTTAGTGCCAAGAATACTTATAAACATGTGCATTATTATTTATTTGAAATGGGGGCAGTGGAGGGCTTGGTGTTACATGTTAGTTTACATGTACCCATACATGTGCGAGCTAATGACTCACACAACCCACCTTCTCCCCCGCCCAAAAAAGGTGGGGAACAAAAAGTTAATAATACTTCAAATTTATATTGATATTCATAAAACCATAAATAGATTTTGAATTATTCTGTAGTATCCCTCCTGAACATTGTACAAGTAATTTAACAGCTATTTTAGCCATACCAACTAAATTACCTCAGTTTTCACCCAATTTCATCCAAAAATATTTTTATTGAAAGTCTTAACAAGATAAAGTTTGAAAAAAGATCATTTTATCAATGTGATTGTATTTGATGAAAGATTAAAATCACATGTATAAAAATCCTTTACAAATAGTCTGATACAAGTATTGAGTTTTATCTTCAAAAGGTGTAACAGTCTAATACAATATTATCTAAAACTCTCTTACTTTTCTCCTGGATTTGTTGTAAATTATTGCCTTGCAATTTTATTTGAAACTAGGCAACTGTTTTTATCAATGTTGATATTTTCTCTTGCATTTTTCCTGTAAAAAAAGACCCAGAACATAATTTTGAATTTTATGTTCATGAAAAATCTAATGTATCTGCTTTGTAAACATAAATCTCACCCTCACTGATCTTTCTTTTTGGTGAAAGAAGATGTATCTCCCCCGTTTTTCAGTTTAACTGATCAAGTAAATTTTTTACTTAATCTTTGTGAAAACTGCTTTTTTCCCTGTGCCAGTATTGGTGTCACTACATGTGAATGTACCTGTATCTAGTTCTTCATCAACATAAATTTGCATAAGTTTTGTACCGTTATGTAAAGATATTGGGCATTTTTAAAGTTGAATTTTATCTGAAGTCCTGTTGAGTTAAACTATCGAGGACCATAGAAACTTTGTTTTTGGTCTGTCCTAAGACTTCATTGAGTGTTACATAGTACATTAATGTTCAAGTACTCTAGGGGTTACATAACAAAATCACAGAACTGATAAAATCTAGGCAGTAGTCAAAGGAAAGTATGTATGACAAATGGAAATATCAGGGTAAAAACTGGAAAGTTGAAAACCATCACAATGGTCCAGACTGGGTACAGGCATTTCAAAATGAAAAGTCAGGGATAAACCAAGTTTTATAGTGTGCTAAACCTCCCACTTCCAGGGGCAGATCCAGGATTTTAGATTAGGGGTAAGGGGGGTGGGGGACACACAATTAAATTTTTTTTAGGTTAAATTTTTGAAATATTCTGCTAGAGTGGGTGCAATGTAGATATCTTTTGTGGTAAAATTAGTGAGAAATTAAAGTTTCAACCTAAAACTACCCTTGACAACCCATGCTTTGCAAATTTTAGGGAGGGAGGGGGCGCACGCTGGTCACGCCCCCACCTGAATCCGCCCCTGACTTACATTATGGTTCATTATTTCTGGTATATTTTAACACAAAAGATCAGAATAAAATTGCCACCAGTCAGTAACTACATACACATTTGAACATGTAGTATTGATCAGATGATACCTTTACATGTATTTGGCACTTGAAAATAACCTTTTAAACTGTCAAACTGGTACAAAAACAACAATTAAACCCCTAAGTATTGGCTATATTTAAATTTTAATGATTAAGATATTGAGAGACATTGTGCAATAGTACTTAATTTCAAGAGATTAAGGATTAACAGAAATATGATTTTAGAATTGAACCATTCAATATACTGTAATTTTCTTTACTGAATGGGGAATATTTTATGTCTTTTGACATTATAACATTCAATATATTCCCCTGATTTCAATCACAGTTTATATTTTTGAGGGTTTCCAATGCCTTTTAATTATCCTCCTTTCCAACAAACAATATTTTTTTTGTATGTAGAATACATATTTGTCTATATGTCCATTATAATTCATGTAACTTAAAGCTGAACTCTTCCTAAATTGTGTACTTGAATTTAATCAAATTTCTTAATGAAGATGTCACTAAGAAAATGTCCATGAAGCAAGACATTCCTCGAAGGGAGATAATCCTTCTAAAGATGTCAACAAGTAAATGCCCATGACGTAAGACATTCCTCGAAGGGAGATAATCCTTCTAAAGATTATCTTCTTGTGCAAATTGTGTTGCAAATGAAATAATTCCTAAACATTCAGAACTTTTTATACAACTTTAAATGGGGTGGAGTATCATATGTAGATGTACATGTTTCCATATAATTTGAATGGATAATAAAAGTTTTACATATTGCTAGCAGGGGGTATCTTTCAGTGATCTTGCTCAGATCTAGTTTCTGCTCTTGAAACAATGCTGAATAAAATTAAAGTTCAGGTTGTGCTATGTATGTGCCAGATTGAATGCTGTTCAATTCCCCCAGCTGATCAGACTATTGACTTTAAATGGTAGAGTAAGTCAACAATATAAACTCTGTCAATCACAGTTGAACTACATTAACATAAAATAATAATTTAAAAAGAACTTATTCAAACAACAGGATAGGTAAATTGTTGAATTAGTGACTTGTATTCGTGAGGCTTTGACCGAATTTAAGTTCTTGGTTTTTCCTTATCTTTAAAACCCACTCCAAAATCTAAATATTGTATTCTGGTTCTCATAGATATGATGGAGTGTTTAATTTTGACCCTGTGAAGTTTTGCCATTTTTAAATCTTAAATTTTCTTTATCTTGGAGTATTGCACTTGAGTAAAATATATATTTACTATTTTCCTATCAAAATGATGAAAAATTTTCTCATATCGGAAAGTTACTTAGTTTAATATTGTTTTTCAAGTAATTCTCATTGAGACATTTTAATAACATTTGAAAAAGTTGTGAATAGAATATGCACTTATGCATTGTAATCTAAAATTGATTACATTTCTGTTCTAGAATTTATAATTGGTATTTATCAGATTTGGTGACCTTCTAAATATATGGTTAACAGTAACTTGAACCCATGAAATAGCTGATATATTGATAGACCTTATTGTCTTTATCAAGCAATGTTTGAAATTTAACACTCTTTGCAGAACTATTTAAATTTATTACGTCACAAAGGAATATGGATTATCTCATCATGATTTGAACTCTAGTAATTGGGTCAGTTTGGTTTAGAATTACAAAACTGCCTTGAATTACAGTTTTGCATTATTTTAAACCCAAATATAGAAAGTGGAAAAAAGTTTCAATTTAGCTATTAGTGTGTTTGTGTGTCAGGTGTAGCATCGAGGAGGTAAATAATTGTCTCCAACACTGTAATTTTATACTGTTTGGTACTGAGTCATGGGAGTAGATAACAGAACATGCCAATCATGTAATAAGGCAATGAAAAGGTTCAAATCTATATTCCAGCATGATATGTACATATCTGTAGATTGTTATAGAATAAAATTGATTGATTTTTAAGTGCCGGGGTACACTGGTACGCTGTTAATTAAATCCATGTACAGTAAGGTTGAATGTTCTTAAATAGCAGTCTTAGTGAGTATCATGCAAATTCTGTTAAATGTGATACACTGCAAAAAAAAGGCTACACATTTTTATTCAACAGTTTCTATTGTATTTTAGTGTCATTTACAGAGTTATCTCCCTTAATTTTGAATTCTACAGTAGATTCTATATAATTTTTATCTCCTTTGAACAGGAGTGTATGGAAAGGCATATGTTAATTTCTGTTTAGTACAACATTTTAAACAAAAAATCAAAAAATAAGAATATGTACCAGGTAGGCTTTCCAACCATTATCACATTTTGTATGATTCTTACCTTGAGTGCTACTTAAATGGCCCTGAAAAACCTTCATATGTAACCATGAGGTTAGTATAATGTTTACATAGGCACTTACCTTTCCTTACAACACTTGTCTTTTTTTAAAGTTTTTTGTATGACTGAGATGTCTTCTTGTACTTCTTTGTATGTTTTGTTATGGGTTCAATTCAGCCTGGTCAGAGGTTTGGGACCCACAATTTCTTATGCTGGCTTATTGAAATCCATTTACCTAGGTTTTGGATCTACCATTCTTTACATTAACTCATTTTGAGGACCTTTTAACAGGCCCCTTCACTTTTCAAAGTAAATTTGAAACCCTGCATGGATAGATACATTGTATAAATGAATATGTAATTACATTCAAGATCCCCATAGAAATATTGGTGTTTGACATTATGTAATTTGAGTACATGTATTGTCAACTTTAGATTGATACTGACAAATCATTAATCATTTCTATTTTCTTTTCAGAGAAGGAAAGAACCTCAACAACCTATTACATCTGATCAACACACCTGCCAGTAAACAACAGGTAAGATTGAATGGAAAGAACTAACAACCAAAAAATACAATGGCAAAAGAAAAAAAATTGGTGAAATGTATAGCATACGTTAATCTTAAACAGTAAATGCCTTCAGAGGTTACCATATGGTCTAACACACATTAAAGCAAGCTCTGATTAGTTCCTCATTCATACAAAATTTTCACCGCCAACTCAGCGAGTGAGTATGTGGTTTATTGGAATCACCTTGTCCATGTGTTGTAAGCAATTTTGGTTGCTGTCTGATGTCAACTTGCTGTATGAATTAAATGAAATTATTTTGGTGTCTGAACATTCTTATAAGTTTTTTTTTAATTTTCCTTCAAGCTTCCGTCCATAGAGTTATCTTCTAGTCCTCTGAACAAACGGTCACCATGGCCTCTACCTCAACCAAAATCTGGAGCCCACCAACAACAGTCCACAGAATCTGTAGCACTGGAAAAGTTCAGGTCTCACTACCAAGCTGAAAGACATTTCAGTCAACATACACATTGTGCCAAGTTTAATGAAATATTTACAGCCCTCATCAAATATAGGCTGGTCTGCGAGTAAGTATATAATCCTGATAGAAAATATAAGGGGGTATGCGAATAAGTAATTTAATCCTGATAGAACATACAGGCTGGTCTGTGAGTGAGTATATTTTCCTGATAGAATATATAAGCTGGTCTGTGAGTAAGTATATAATCCTGAGAGAAAGTACAGTCTGGTGTGCGAGAAAGTATATAATCCTGGTATAAAATATTAGCTGGTCTGCAAGTAAGTGTTAAGTCCTAACTGAGCCCAAACTTGTTATTGTCTATTTTGTGGTTTGGCTACTCATCCTCCATTTGTACTCTTTTCAATAACTAGGTATTTTCCAGCATGTAAATTAGTTTGTCTAGAAGTGGATTTGGAAGCTTTATTAACAAGGCATTACAAGAGAGAAACCTATCAGTTGTGAGATCAAAAGACTAAAGGTCAAAGTGACCACTACTGAAAAGAACACATAATTTGAAAAAAAAAATTTTCCTCCACATTATTTTGATTTGCATTGATTGAATTAAATGAAACTTTCACAGTGTGAACTTCAAGTTATTTCTTTTCTTACATCACAGTTTGATTGTTCAAAAGTTGTCGTTAGAAGTTGTTATTGTAAGTGTGCAGTGAGCAGATACTGAGTATTTTGGGTGAGTAAGAACAACCAATACAAATAAAATACAATGAAATCTCCAATAAAATGAGTAATATATGTATAACATCTTTTACTTTCAGAGAATGGATTCTGCAGGCACCACCCAAAAACATTTTCCTCTTACTGTCTTGTCTACGGATTCTGATGAGGGACCAGACATTCCAGAAACAATTTTATGAACTCAGTGGTCTAAAGTCTCTTTCAGATGTAAGTTATGTCAAATCGTGTATGCTAGTCCAATAATATAAATAAGTGGAACAAACAAATAGCAGTATTGCTACAGTTGCAGATGAAAATTAGAATTTATTAGAATTGTTAATCAAAAAAGACTAGGGGTGTAGACATTGTGTAAAATTCAGAAAATTTCAACAATGATTAAAAGAGAGATTTACTGAAGAAGACAGCAATGAGTTAATTAAAAAAAATTGACAAATTTTAATTTTCTACCTGTCTTATCATTGATAAAATGAATAAATACATTTCAGTGTTTGGTCATTTACTTTAGCTTTTGGCAGTTCATGACTGTTTTTTCGTATATGGTTTCAGCATTTCCAGAAGGCAACCAACAGCTACTTGAGATATGGGGAGAGTCCTTTTATTGTGGATATTCTTAAAGAAATGTCTAGTAAGTAATTGCAATTTATATAAAACTAAGATTTTAGTAAGTAACTAGTTTCAAAATATATTAGAAATGCATTTGATTATTATAGCTATGAACCTTGTGTTTTTTTTTTTCTGGCAGACTGGTCATTGTATTTTGTTTTTTTGCAAGGGACAAAATTGTTAACAAAAGTACCCTTTAGATTATGTTAGTCGTGGTAGCATTTCCAAACCAAGATCTGAGTTTAAAAAATAATGAAACTGGCTGAATTTACTTAACTTGATTAATTGTATTTTATAGATATTATCCAGAAGATTTCAGCCATTGCAGAACAAAGAGACTGGCTAGTGGAATATAATGCACATAATGTAAGTTTGTAGCAAAGGAACTTTTATGTTATGTTATATTAGTTGTCAAACAAGTTAAAATCTGTACATGTACAGGTTATAGGTTATCGCTAAAACCAGAAATACTTTTCATTTTTTAATTAGTGGCACCAACATTAAAAAAAATATGGCTAATTGGTGCCTAATAGTTATGTCATTAAAACATAATCTGAGTCACCTCACCTTAGCCACTCCTGTCATGGAAGATTGATGTGACTGTTCATGACCTTTAACCTTTCTATTTTCAATCGTTAGTCCTGGTCCTTCATGCCAATGACCTTTGACCTTTCTATTTTCAGTTATTAGTCCTGTTACATGCCAGTGACCTTTGACCTTTCCATTTTCAGTCTTTAGTCGTCCTGTTACATGCCAGTGACCTTTGACCTTTCTATTTTCAGTCTTTAGTCCTCCTGTTACATGCCAGTGACGTTATTGTTCTACACTGTTCCTTGTATGCCTTGATTGGATTGGCTCAAAGGTAAACATTATTCTCCATTCCTTTCTCAAAAATGGGGGTGTTTAAATTTCAGCATTATTTTGTTTGTTCCTCCAATTAAAATTGTTTCCACCAATTTAGTTATCTTCAGGAAATTTTTTTGTTAAGTTTAATCAGATGCACGTTTGAATGACACAAAATAAATCTAAAAGAATTCAGGGCACTAGATTAAGGGTCCTGATTTCATAAAGGATCTCAAATTGACATTTTCTTCAATATTCAATCCACCAAATCACTAAATTGGGGTTGTAAAAAAAACTCAATGATTTGAGGAAAATCTCAACTTGCAATTTTTATATGAAATCCCAGGTCAGGTCACTAATACTTAGAAGGGTATTTGACCTTGAGTAGGCATAAGCTTTTAAAAACAAATTTTGTAAGACATAACAGAGAAAAGCAGAAACCAGCAAACCAAATCAAGAAACATTATTACTGTCTACTGCCAAATTTTAAATTGAATAAATCTTGTCACATGAACAATGACTTCCAAATATAGTCATGTCCAATCTGCTTCTTAAAAAGTTGGTGTAGTTTTCAGATTGATAACTAATTTAATTTTTTCCCATTTCAGTCCCAAGCCAAGGCAGGAGATAGGAAAACTGAACTGTATCGAGATATTATTAATTATTCTACAAGAATATGACAACCTGTCTAAAAAGTAAGTTATATACATGTAGAGTTAAATGTGTCTAATCCTGAATAATCTGAGGATCTGTCTAAACTGGACACTTTTTAAAGTCCTTTATATCAGTTAAAATTTATTTTGAAACTTGGTTAATTGAACGTCTGTGTAAACCAAACCAAAAGGTTGGGTTTTGGCTGGTTTCACTGTGTTTTGTAAGAGTTATCAAGGGAACCAAGGTTATTGCGGTAATCAAAAGAATGTAATCCAGGGACAAAGACCAGACAAGAAAAACAGACTTACACAACAAAGAACATAAAGTAACTAAAATCATACATACAAGGTAACAAAAGCAAATGAGCAACTCTGAGTCCACTAAAAACTGGGAGCATGGACTAGGTGCACCGGTAGGGTAAGCGTAAATGATGGCAATTTCTTTTATAGAAAAGCACTTCATAGACATTTTAGAAAGTAATCATCAATCATTGATTGTTTTGACTTTTAATGAAAACTATGTAGAACACCAATTTTTTTTCTGTGAATATTTATTTTATGGTTATTTGTACTTTTAGATTAGCAGCTAAGCTGTTACAGTTTTTGTGTCAGGATGTGTTGTCAAGGGAACTTGTTATGATGCATGATGGGATACCTATTCTATTGAGGTTGGTACGAAGGAAATAAATCATTCTTATATATTCACATATTGAGTTTCACCTTTTACGGAACAAAACTATGGAGAAAATTTTACTTTATTTATTTCAAATTATCATTATTGATATGTTCAAGTTGCTTGTTTGTTTATCATTCTGACTGTCACTATTTTTAACATTGTTGTAGACTTCATAGTGATAATCTGAGCCCATGCACATTTTTTGCCTGGTTGCTTTTTCATGCAAATTGCCTTATGGAATGATGAATGTTGGTTGGATTGGCGGTGGACAGTCACTGGGAAAATATTTTCAGAGCATTATTCTCATCAACTATATATCACAGCCACTAGATATTTTATATCGAACTTAAGAATGGGTTCCCATATCGTGGGATGTGATTTCAGGTCTGTCACGTTTTTACTTCTTGTTAACCAAAATTACGACAACCCTGCCATTTCTGTTTTTGACTCATTTTATCATGTAATCAAGTCATGATTGTAATGAAGTTTTGTTTTTTTTTACAGTCAGCTCCATAGTGACAATGTTAACCTATTGTGGCATGTAGTTTGGTGTTTAGCTCAGCTGTGTGAGGACCCTGTGGCCAGTAAAGAGATCAGACAGATGGGTGGAATTCCATTGTTATTGTCTTTACTTCAGTAAGTTTTGTTCTGCATGGAAGATTTTGTATGTTTAGGATCTCTCTAGACAAGTGTTCATATTATATTGAACATTTACGATAAGAGAGTTAGAAGTGTTATAGTTTCAGGTAATCGTGGGTTTAATCACATATTTATACTAGAATATAACAAGAATAGGTATGGTGTATAGGTCAAAAAGACAACAACCCCACAGGGATGAATATGTCATCCCATGGCCACCCATTGGTCTTCAATAAATGACAAGGAAATCCTCTGACCACAGGGCAGGCTGCAGCTGGCTCCAAAACATCATTTTACACAGGTCCAGTGAAATAGTTGCCCCTATATAGTGTTAAATTCTCTCATAAGAAACAGTTTTAATGCTGTAGCCAAAGAAAAACTTTTTTGCTGCAATTTTTAATTTGTAACATCATTCAATGCCCAGAGATAGTTGTTTTTATAATCTGAAGTTAATCAGTAAACTCATTACTTCATTATTTCCAGGAGAATGTGTCGATTTTAAATTTGTAATTTAAATTAAAGAAGTATTTGTTATTTTTTTTCAGTGATAGAACATTTGTGACTGAGAGAATGGAAAACAGTGAAGGACCTGCCAGTGCTGGTCCACATGGTAGGACCCCAGCTGTTGATGATGTAAGTCAGGGTCAAAATATAGGTCATTATGAAGGGGTTGTAGTGGGAAATGGTTGTTGTTCTTTTGTGCTTGTGCTCAGCATTTGGTATACCCACTGCTGTTTATGATACTTCAAACTGTCAGAATTATAAATGTAAATGAAAGCTGATGTGTGACGGATTACTTTTTCAAATGTCAAAATAAGAATTTATTTTTTCTAGTTATGTTAAATCTAATCTTATCGTAAGTCTGACATATCAATACTATAGTGAAACTTGTCCAAACCAAACCCTGCATTATTCAATATCTTGTCTAAATGATACACTTTTTACAGGAAGGATTTTCTTTCTCTTCTTGGTGGATTTCTGATTTTTTTTTGTAATCTCGGTTTTACCCGAATGATTCTTTATTGTACCATTATTTATTTTCAATTTTGCCAATTTACATTTTCCCGTTGTTTCTCCTAAAATTATCTCTTTTTATTTAAGTCCCTTTGCATCAATTTTGATGCATGTGAACCTTGGTAACCAACACTTGTTTAAACTAAACAGATTGTAAGCAAAAGGGATTTATGTATTATACAAGTTGCACTGTATTTATTAAGTGAAAGAAAATATTTTCTTTTTTTAAATTGAAAATCTTTATTTCCTGATTCATAGGCTGTTTGGGAATCAATATTAACAAAATCAAGAAGTTCATCTAAGGTATAAATGTGTGTGCTATCATTTTGCATCATTCACGAAATCATACAAGGTGACACATTCATTTCCCTCCAAATAACTTTGTCCACGAAAGTCATCATTCCAGTCACACCATACAAACTCAACACAAGTGTTTATTTAAGTATTAGTAGAAGATAACTTACACTGATGTTGTGACATTCACATGTGTTAATTTTAACTATGCAAAAAGATAGTCACGCCCACAGCAAGATATTCACTAGAGATAACTGTCATAATGTTAAGAGATAAGTCACACTCACAGTGAGATATTCACTTGAGTTTACTGTAATAATGTGAAGATAAACTCACACTTGCAGTGAGATATTCACTAGAATGAACTGTAATTACATGTATGTAGAGGAGATACACTCACAGCAAGAAATTCAGTAGAGTTGATGTATAGAAGATAAGTCACACTCACATTGAGATACTCACTAGAGTTTACTGTCATAATGTAAAGAGATAAGTCACACTCACAGTGAGATACTCACTAGAGGTAACTGAAAAAATTAAGGTTAAAAAAAGACACTGATAGTTGGATCTTACCTGTCATCAATGAAGTACCTACTAACCACTCTGATTCACATCTCTGTTTTACAATCATTCGTGCCTTGTGCTTCCTTTGTAGTGTTTTACTTTGGTTTTGGTTGAGAAATCTTTGTTATCTAATACTTGGATATGTGTTTCATGGTACAGGTGTGTTGATATGTAGGCAGCTTACATGGAATTACAGAAGCAGATTGAATTTTGTTCATATGATCATAAAACTTGAAAGCATGTTGCATCATATTAACTTAAAAATAAGGCCGCAGATATTTGGTATCCACTTTCCATGATAAAATAGTGAAAATCAAACTAAAGTAACAGATTCTATTTTGGTACAACTCTATGATTTTGTATACTTTCATCCTCATATATTATTTTTTGGGTATGAAAACCAATGATGAGATAAAAAAAACATCAAATAAATACCGTTTTCAGTATAGAAAGAGAACAAATCCATATTGAGTTACCTTGTCCTATTAAGTCTTTATTATGATCATCAATTGACTTCTTTTTTCTGATTTTTGTAGAGTGAAGAGTTGATGGAGATCCAGTATTCCCTAAAATCAGCATCATGTGCAGCGCTAATGGAACTGGTTTTAAATGATGCTAACGGCCAACATATAGTACAAGCTAATGGGATATATTCCCTCGGACTACTGATCCTCCCACCGTGTAAGGAATGTGTCGGTAAAGAAAGGAAGTGGGCTAAGAACCTTCAGAGAAATGCATTCCGTGCCCTTCGTTTCACATTCAGTATGGAAAGGAATCGGAGGTTATTTAAGAGACTTTTCCCGCCTGATTTATTTGATATATTTATAAGTGTTGGACATTATGTGAAGGAATTATCAGCATATAAAGTTCTTGTGGAAAAGATTAACAGCTATTCTGTAAGTGTTTCATATGTATTGAAAATTGTAATTTTATCATATAGTGGGTGTAAAATTTGGGAACTTTGAAGCAAACGGTAAATGAAAAAAATATTGGCCTTTCTAATTTTGGTAGATAAGTGATGCATTAAGTACTTCAGCCTAGAGTAAATATTTTGCGGAATTCATTTTGGCTTGTTTAGACAAACCGTTAAAAGACCCTTTGAAAATTAACCTCTTAACAATATATCGATTCTGTCCAGTATATACAAGGAGAATGTGATCTACTGATTTACAGCAAGTAGTATAGTTAGCTTCAGGGAATATAGTTTATTTTTTCCTATCAAACACGGATTGAAATACCTGTAGATTTTACTACTTGCATTTTATTTGTAATTTTTTTTGTATAAATTACAGAGTAGTATAGTAGAAGATATCAAAGTCAGCATAATGGAGACTAATCACAATAGAACTCCCAGCAGATATATAGGGGACTACGCTGTATTTGAACTGCTGGGGTCTGGGGCTTTTGGTTCAGTGTTTAAAGTGAAGAAGCAATCTGCTGGACAGCAATTTTTAGCTCTAAAAGAGGTAATGTAAACATATCCAACTTGTGTTCACTATTTTTTGACAGAAAATCTGAAAAATAGTACAAGCAAATTGATTTTTATCACTATCTAACACTTACCAATTTTTGAAACTGCAGAAATTGATACCTGTGAATATATTCATTTAACAGAATCAGCGAAAATTAGCAACCTCGAAAATTAATACATTTACAGTAATACAAGAAATGTTATAGGTAATTAGATATATAAAGAATGTATTCTGTACTCATAATAATTAAACAGGCCTGGTTTTTGACTGCTTTTATATTAGCTTAATATAAAGCAAAACCATAATTAATTCATTATTTCTTTCATTGTAATTATGCTTTTATGTTTTGTAAGCTTCCATTTCCTGAAAATTAGGGATTGAGTGTTAGCAATGCCTTATATATGTAGATGCTCAGAAACATGTATGGCTCAAAATAGTTGTCTGAAGTGACATATTTTGGAAAATGACTTAATAAAATTATGAAGTAATTGTTTGAACTTTTAAAACAGATGCACAGCGTGTGTTTTAGTGAAGTCTCACATATTCCAGTTGGTTGAGACACCAGCGGCATATCAACACAGTGGTGCATCGAGACATTTAATGATGCAGAAGTCGCTATGAGTATTACTGTAATATTATTGAAATCTTTTTCCAGATAAATGTAGACAATCCATCGTTTGGGAAGAACAGCCTTGAGAGAGATCAGAGTGTTGGTGAAATCATGAATGAGATTGCTATCATCAGAGAACAAATGAAACATCCTAATGTTGTCAGATTCCTTAAAACTTTTGTTGAAAGTAAGTGTACAAATCAGAAGATAAATATTTTAATACAAGAATCACTTAACTATACACCATTTAGGAACATTTGTAAGGTATCAAAGATGGCCTAACATTTAGCATTCAGTGAAAATTAATAATAATTTGTTTCTGGGGCAGCTTTAGTGATTACCCAAATGTTTTATGAGCTAATAAATTTCTAAACTGATACATTGTTACAGTGGAGTATTGAAACTAAAGTGATTTCTGATCAGCACTACAAACCACCCTGCAAGTACAGTTCTGCCCAACATTCCCCTGATTTTTTTGGTGGATGCCAAATTTTGTGATTTGCTCTGTGATTATGGATTTAAATTATCATACCTTCACACCTTCAACTTTTAAAAAATGAAAATCATACATGTATGTAAAATATTTGGACTTGAATTTGGCAATCTTTTATTTATGGGATTTGTCAGACCATGTAAATAACATAAAAAATAAGAACCTTTCAAAAATGTCCTGCTATATAGTGCATGGGTTTCTTCATTTACACATTACTAGGTTAAACCATGTATACATGGTACATTTGCCATTATATAACCCAGCAATTTTTTAACTTACAGACCAGAAACTTTACATTGTAATGGAACTGATAGATGGTGTCCCTCTGGAGGAGAGATTAAACAATCTGAAGGATAAGAATGAGAAGTTTGCCGAGGACAGGATCTGGCATATACTGATGCAGATGGTTCTGGCACTCAGATATCTACACAAAGAGAAAGGCATCCTTCATAGAGATCTGGCTCCTAAAAATATTATGTTGGGAGAAAATGATAAAGTTACAATCAGTAAGTACCAGATACAATACAATGCTCCTTATGCTATAATGTTAGGAGAAAATTACAAGTTAACAATTAGTTGGTATAGGATGCAATACAAAGATCTGGTATTTAAAAACATTTTTATGTTGGGAGATAGTGATAAAGTTACAATCGGTAACTATTAGTTACAACACTGGGATGTCAGATCTGGTTCTTGAAAAATATTTTGTTGGGAGAAAACGATTAAAAAAACTATCACTAAGTTTTAGTATCGATACAAGAATCTATTTCCTAAAAATATTATCATGTTGGGAGAAAATGATTAAATTGCTGTCAGTAAGAAATTGATTTATTGGAAAAATTTCAATTTCTGGAAATATCGTTCCTGCACCGTAACCGAACCCACAATTATTGTAGAAAATGGTGATCTCCAGTGTCTATAAAAAAATCAACTTACTTTTTTTCAGCAGGTGAGTTAACCCACATATTTTTTTTTGTCTGGCCTAAGGGCAATTTTTTTTTTATATTGTAATATACATCACATACTTAACCCAACTAAATAATCTGTTGCAGCTGATTTTGGTTTAGCAAAACAGAAGAGAAGTGACTGCAGTAAGATGACATCAGTCGTAGGAACTATCGTATACTGGTGGTAAGTTGGTAGTCTTTATTTTATACCCTATTGACAGGAAAAGAGGGGTATAAGCAGGTGGTATGCACCATAATTTGAAGCTTTTTATCTAGAAATAAGGGATATATATAGCATTAAAGTGGGGGTATACTTGATTGTGTATATATATATGTTGTTTTAGCTTCTGGTTTAATTATGCTGAGTAGGGCATTAGTGTCATTTCATTAATTTTCTTCATTAAGTTAAATAAAAATTTGCCTGGGAAAAAAATCATTTGTTTTATTGAAATAAAAGAAGAGTATGTGTCTAAATAAGACAATATACATGTATATTACAGTCCAGAGATTGTACAGAATCAGCCATATGGAGAGAGAGCTGATGTTTGGGCCCTGGGATGTATCCTGTATCAGATGTGTATGTTAAAACCTCCATTCTTCAGTGATAATATGCTGTCACTTGTCACAAAGGTAGGTAACTATTGATTATACCCCAGTATGAGGCATGAACATAGCTTAGTATTTTAATTTTTGCGAAATTCTGAATAGTTCAGCAGTATCGAGCAACATTGTCCATTTCGTATAACCTAACTTGGTGTATAGCCCTAACTACGGAACTTCTTCAGTTGGGTACCCTAATACATTAAAAGCATGCATGTAAATTACAAATGGTGCAACCGATTGACAGTCGCATTAAATAAATGTTGATTTCATATTAGAAAAACAATATATTGTTATTTTTTTATGTTGCCTGTGTTTTTCAATTAAAATATAAGGATTGTTTTCAATTATTGGTTTGATTATGGGATATAAATGACTTTGGGTCGCTTTTCTCTGCAGTGTTAATTGACCCAGTCATTTATGTCCCATAATCTAACCAACAATTGAAAACAATCCTTAAATATTTACTTGGTCACTTGGTGGTACCTGTCTGCTGGATATCTTGTTATATTAATGTAATTAATTTTAGATTAGATAGATTAGCCTAATCTAGACTTCAAAAGCAAGGAGAAGTTTTAGTAAATTTTGTTTGAAAAAATAACAATATAGACTTACGTGATCTATTACAAAAATTTCTCAGTGTTCAAGACAAATTGGAGAAGTGAGCACAAATGAGGAGAAATTTTTGCTCATTTCTCCCTTAAGATAAGGCTCTGTAAGAGATTTAACATTTTTACATATTCATTTGCCATGGTCAGTGCACTTAAAATTTTCTATTTCACAATATTTGTAAATTAATGAATCAATACTTATTTTTCAGATCTGTTCTGCCTCTTATGAGCCTATTCCTGATGGTTCTTACTCAGAGAGACTGGTTAATGTTGTGAAGAAGTAAGTAATATTATACACCTATGTAGACGTAATTATACCCCTGCCCCGAAGGAGAGGTGGATACATTGTTTTACTCTTGTCCTTGTTTCCAGAGATAACAAGTTTTTCTGTCAAAGTTTTTTTCAGCAACTACTCATCAACATTTTAACACATTATTCCTGTAGGTATGCCAAATAGTGGGATTCATTTTCGACAACAACTTCCTGTTTACCGAGGACTTCATTCGTTTCCTTACATTGTTATTGAGAGCAGGCATATTACTAGTGAGCCATCACTCACAGATTTCTTGTTTTATTACTGTTCTTATATCTGCACCTAATAAAATGTTGTCTACTTAAGTACCAGACCATATAAAATTATATTCAGACATTGCCAATAGTAAAGTGATTCATGGTGTAGTAAAACCCACCGATTGAACAGTGGTTGTTCAATCTACATATGCTATATATTTACATAACAATGTTTATTTCTGTATTCGTAACCGCACTTTTGAGAAAATATTACATTTATCTCTCACTAAAATCAACCAAATCAAACAAAACCAAGAACGATAACTCTTGCAAAGTGCTAATTTCATGTACAATCTATATAACTTTTATCTCAAAAGCGCAACCCCCAAATGAAAAACTAAAACTTGTTACGTGATCAGTAACTTTTTCTGAACCAGAAATAGCTTCGAATTTGTTGGGTATTTGACTTGTATGAATCACCTCCTGTCTGATGTTTGTAAAGACTGATACTTAAAAAGTTGAGTCTGATGTGTTGTTCTGTGCTTACAACCTTTCTCTCTATTACATTGTTAATAGACAGTTGACTTTTTATGTGTGCTTTATTCTAGGTGTATCTGTGAATCACCAGAGAAGAGACCCGATACTGTAGAAGTGGCCTCTTTAATGGCTGACAAACTAATGGTACATATGGATAGTCTTGCCACAAATCAGTCAACCATGGAGAAAAAATTAGAGAAAGAAAGACATAAGGCCCAGAGGTAAGGGATTACTGATAAATGTCTAAGTGACTTTTATTAGTAGACAGGTACATAAACCAAAATTAAAAAAAAAAAATATCCTAGATTCTTAACACCCCCCCCACAATTTTTTCATTCCCTTCAAATAATTTTAGTTTTATTTTTTGTCCAATTTAGGTCAATTTCTTTATAATTGACAGCAATTTTTCATTACAATTGATTAAAAAATTTAAAATTGAGATTAGCCACTGCAAATTTTTACAATGTTGGATGAGAATATAGGATTTTTTTTTTATTGGGTTTGTGTTACTGAAGCATAGCTAAACTCACAAAATTGTATCTTTAGGAATTAATCCTGAAGCCAAAGTTAATTTATTGGTTACTTAAGGAGGTAGCCCTAAGGTAAGGGACTCTTACAAATCATTGGAACGTTTATATTCACCATTTTACATCATTCTCATGTAAGCATCAAAGTAACTTGGACTGATTTCATTCTGATTCAAAGGAAAGCTTGAAAGGCTTTGGTGAAATTGGATATGGTACAAACTTATCACTGATTTCAAGAGTTATGTCCCTTACCCTAGATTTACCTTCTTAGATCGACTTCTTACTACACCCCAGACCAACTTGCCATGAAAACAAAACAAATCATAGAACTCAAGGGGGATAGTTAAACCTTATTAGAAACAACTTTCATGTAATAGTGAATGAGTGTACTGATACACACATGAAAATGCATCTGTTTATTATTAAGGAGTGTCATCAAAAGAAAGATGTCAGTTCCTATCATTAAAATGAAATAATTGTATGCAAGATGAAATACAACATGATAAAAATTGAATACAGGTCTAATACATCACTAGATGGTACCATAATTACAAATGGTTTCAGGAGTTGTCAATACTTGTCTTATATTAATAAGATAGCCTGCTTGTTTTTCTAAAATTTGTATTTTTGAATTTGTAGACATTATTTTGAGGCCAACCACAACATGCAGAACTACCATAGATTATTTGTGCTGTCACAGGAACGTTACGATCGTCTGGCTAACCTGGCTGGGAGTGGTGGGGCTTCAGATCTGAAGGACACTGAGATCTTAGACCCAGCATTTGTGGACATAGAGATGTTAAGGAATACTGTCTGTCCATCTGCGTTCCCCAGTATCAGTGATACGGACAGAGGTATGATGAGTTTAGTCATTTAAGGTTCAGTACTACAGATCAGAATAATAAAAGGAAAAAATAACAATCAAAATGTATTTTGTTTCACTTGAAACATTTCAGTGCCTAATTAGCTGGAGAAATGAGCAAAAAAAACTTCTCCTTGTTTGTTCTCACTTCTCCCATTGGTCTTTGACAGAAAGAAGTTTTGTATTAGATTACATTAACAAAAATGTCAACATTTTTATTTTTTTTTACAGTGTTTACTTACACTTTTTTTTGTCATCGATATCTAGATTAGACCCTGCCTTAAATTTCTCTCTTCTGCTTGAATCATATGTCTTCAGGTTTGCTTGTTAACTGCCAGTGAAAATTTCTGAGAATTGTGGCTTATTTTCTTCATTAACACAGGTAGCTGCTAAATACAAAAGAAATTTACAAAATAGTGTTTATTTTATGAATCATACATAACATTGTGTTTGTCAATATTTTGATGTTCATCATAGCAAGCCAGATGGTACTTTTTGATCAACTAACATTTTCGCTAACCATTGTTCTGTAGTAATACATGTAGATCCATTGAAGATATTGCATTCCAACATGTAAATTTGTATTGTAGGATGGACAAGCGATGAGGACAGTTATCCAAGCAGTGAAAATGATAGTAGAGAAAATAGTGCTGGTAGTCAGCGATCACTTGACCGCTCATCTCTCTATATTACCCACCAACCACCAAAACCTCCAAAATCACCTAAGGTTCTCAGGGGAAGTCGGTTGAAGAAATCTAAGTCATCAATTACTCCTCTCAATTTAGACATTCCATCCAAAAGTTTAAGTAGTAGAGACTCTGGACTTAGTTCTGGTGATCCATCACCTAATAATAGCACGGCTTTGAGTACTAACATTTCTGTGGATGTGCTGACTAATGGACATATTCAGGGCATTGCAGCTAGGAGATATTGTCGATCTAATAGTAGTCCAACTGTTAACCATCTTCAACCTAAGAGCAAGAAGAAAGTGAAACGTCCAAACAGTGCTAACACACCAACACTGACAATATCACAACGTCGTGTGCGACAAATCAGTGACCCCATTCTTCAAATGTTACATCAATTACACAAGATTCTATATATAACTCAGTTACCTCCGACCTTACGACCTCACACCAAGAGGAGAATGATCGAGAGGTTTAAAAGGGCATTGTTTGCTACTGACAGTACAACTTTTAATCTGAAAAGTGAACTTAAGAAGGTAGGTGAATTGTATATGTGAAAGTACTATTGTTCTTGGGGTGCCAATTTTCGTGGTTTTTGTGGGTAGGCCAAACCATGAAATTTGGTCCCAAACAAAAAGGAGATTTACATTGATGTGTATACTGAAAACCTCAAAACCATAAATTCAAGAATCCACAACTTCTGTTTCTTCCCTATTCCCGAAATTTGGTATCCACGAATTAAAGTAGTTTCAGAGTACTAGGTAGTTTCTGATTGTACTTATTCAAATAACGTTGGTGTAATAAACCATTTAGCATCACTTAGAACAGGCTCATTGTGGACATAATTTTATCACCTGATACGCGACTTGAAATTGAGTTTGATACACTTTTAGCAAAAGACTGCTTTAAAACATGTTTAATGATGTATAAGTACCTTCTGTGTCTTCATGTCTGGTGGCACATAATGCTTAAACCACATGACTCTATTTCTGTCTGTAGCTATCTTTCCAATTTCTTCCAGGCTTTGCCAATGTTTTTAACTTCTTGACTGTTTTGAAAAACAGCAAGAGTCTATCTGGCTTCCACACTTAATGTCACTAAAAAATAAGCCAAGTATGCTGGCCTTGGAGAATCCTCTATGATGTATACAGTGTATACAATCAAAGAAATAATACAGACAAAAAAGAATAGGTGGTATAAAGATACTCCTGTCATCACTTTGAAGTTTTAATCATTCACATTGATCCCAATGAATGAGAAAAAAAACAAGCAGAGATAATGATCAGTTGGACTGTTCATCTTTAATGAATGGCGAGAAGTGTACAACCATATTACATTTTGTATGTGCATATTAAATTCCTATCTTTATTTCAGTTGATGTCTGGTTCAAGGGAGATAATTGACCTGAACCTGGGACCAGTAGATGGAGGCAGTAGATCCAGTTCAACCAGTTCTCAGGACAAGGAGAATCTCTCTGATGGAGAGGCTAAAGGTCTTGAAAGACTTGGTAAGTTTCTGTTTAACTCCATAATGACTACTTGTTAAGCTAACAGAAAAATTGGATTGAAATCACAAACATTGTTAAAATATTGATTCCTGGATTGTTGCTTTAAAGATTGTGATGCACCAATGCATTAGTGGTTCATTCCCCGTAGTTTTAACACTTAGGTAAATTTCTTTTGCTAAAATTAAGCATGAACTATTGAAATACATTAACTGGTTTCACAATATTTATAAGTCAACATTATTTAGATTATTCTTTACTAGACAAATATAGTCTTATTCTACATTTCTTGTGTTCGATCATAAAAAACTACTTCTTCCCTTGCCAAATTCAAGGTGATGTCTACAGTGGACTTTAAAAATTAATATAACTTTGTTTCCCCAGAGAATCTCAACAATTATTTTCAATTTTGTGCTCATTTTTTCCAGAAACCGACCCATCTGACCCTGACAACAGAGAAGATGGGGTTACTTATGAACAGTTGCAAAACATGATAGAAAGTGTTTTAAGACAATGTGGATATTATAATGTTTCCCCTGGTTCAAGGGAAAGGACTCCTCCTCTTGCACCAATCAGAACAGAGGTTACAAACAGTAGACAGTATGAAACACCTAGGTAGTACTTCTACCAGTCAGAACAGTGATTAGGATACTTTGGTAGTTGTTGCCATGGAGATTACTATAGATACAGTATTAAGAATCTGGAAAAGCATTAGAGGATTATGTATGAAAGTTGATCTGTGTGTATGAAATTATTGAGAGAAAAATATGTGAAGTGCAATCAAATAGAATACCATTGGGTTCTAAAGTTGAAGGGCAGTTGAAAGAAGTGATTAATTTCACTAAAGAAGATATTTAGTTGATCTTTCTGTATGTTATATCTTACCAAGAAGATTCCTTGTTCTCAGACTATCTGTTATGAACAGAAAAAAAGCCTTAAGTGGGCAATTCTTTTCGAAACAATTAACAATTGGGGATACTTCTCCTTCTTTGCTGGCTTTAATGATGCTTAGGGTAATAATGCTATGCATCATTTCAATTAAAAGATTATATACTTATTTTTGTCTTATGATGGTCTGAAAATCAAGGAATTAAATTTAAGGTGGTAGACTTAGAATGAAATTTGTCAAAGTTACTTTGATGCTTACATGAAATTGATGTGAAATGCTGAATACAAATGTTTCCAATGATTTGTAAGAGTCTCCTTACCCTAGGTCTACCTTCTTAAAAGCCATAATCAGTCTCCATTTACATTTGGCTTGATGTATACTAATTGTTTCGTCCTTTATTTACTTGGCAACAGTTATTCCATTACACAACACATTCCATTTTAACTAAGTCAAATTTTAATCATTTTGTACCATTGTCCAGATTGTATTAGTGATTGTCCTGGTTTACACTTGCGTGATCATGAATGTAAGCATATTATTGTTCTTTCACAGAATCATGAACATCATATATGAACTTAAGTAACTGAAGGAAGTTCACACGTGGAACTTTTTCCTGTCAATAGTAGTATTTTTCACAGAGTATTGATTTGTGTTTTAGCAATCAAATAGAAATTAGAAGTGATTATTTATTTGTAAATAGAAAATTAATTTAAATATTTGTTGATTGATAATTAATTTATTGATTTGTTTTAAATTAAGATAGATTTTATATGTATACACAAATTATATTTATATTATGCATGTACCGGTATAGTGTTCTTCCTTGTTATTTTGTATATTTTACAGCAAATTTGATAGTTTACTTCAGTAATAGAGTTGTTTTTCCCTTGAATGAATGACCATTACCTGATGTATTAGGTATTAAAGTGTAAGTGTTTTTAAGAATCAGGTAAAATGGGAAAAATCAGATACATGTCAAAACCCCACAGATCTGACAATGTAATATCACTCAAATATACTTTTTCTATTTGAAAAGACCATTATTTGATCTCTGGATCACTGGCTTTGCTCAGAAATTTTTCAATAGAATCTTAGATAAATGAGGTTTTTGACAGAGATATCTGCCCTTGAAATGTTCATTTTCAATACATTTCAATGAAATTGTAACACAAAGGTCCAGTTTGATGTGGAAAATCTTGTCTGTTTTCCTTCATCATCTTCCGGTACGGAAGTAGACTCCGCAAGGAGTGTGGAAACTCCCGGAACTTGCTGTGCTAAAAACATGAAAAGGGGTGTTGGAAATTTAACGTTAAAAGCCAAGTTCGCAATTCATTACAATTAATGTTAAGATGTATAACATAAAAGTTAAACATATTTACATTATGTACAGTGGTTGGGGTTATTTTATTTTATTATTTAGGTAGATAACGTCCTTCAAATAATATCGTGGAGTTCACTTTTGAAGGACTCTGGGGAAGGTGACATACAGATAGATTCTTGGAGATTGTTCCAATCTGTTATAGTGTTTGGGTAGAAGGAATACTTAAAGAATTCTTTGTTTGTATAAACTTGCCTAAATTTATGTTGGCCTCTAGTGCGATTAATTCTGATAGTGCAAATAGTCCAATTACACTGTCAAAATGAGGGGTTTTTCATAACCATGTTTCACCTGCTGTCCGATTCTTACAGGGACTGATACTTATCTGTACAATTAAGAAGGTGATTTACACTTTCTAATATTTCATAGGTATTATTGATAGGAAGTTTGAATCCTTTGTCAGTTGTCCAGTTAACTGCCACAGGAAGTTCATCAATCATGGTAAAATGAACTTTATTCCATGAAGATAACTATACAACTTGCTGTAATGTTTCTAATTGATGAATACTTATAGAAAATTCTAGTTTTTAGCTTGAGAAAACTATCATTTTCAGGGATCACATAAAAAACTGTTGCTTAATTGATGAATAGTTAAGTGGTCAGACCTATTAAAAATCTTGAACATATTATTATCTATTGGCAATTTGAAATTAGTGTTGGGCTCCTAACTACATATATTGGAACTGTTGATTTCAGTTGAATCAATTGAAGTGAATTTGGGTCAGGACTAAAAATTTGCTTCAATGCAAAGAATCATGTTTAAAATAAAAAGATTGTCAATGCGAAATTACATCATTAGTCAAAAACATGTGCATTACAGAATGCCCCGGAATGTCCATATATTATACATGGATTATAGAAGGATGCTCCCTTTGGTTTTACAATGTTAAATTTTCCATTGCTAAGTATTAAAAATGCAAAAAAGGTGGGGGTATATCATGTGCTTTTCAAACTTTCATTTCAAAAATCTCTAATTGTTAATATAATGCTGTTGTTATTAGTTGGTATGTAAATTGTAGATTCTGTTATATTGTGTTTTACAACTTATAGAAATTTTAAAGTGCTGTTGTATAAATAGTATTGATTTAGAGTTTAGTATCATGTTATCATTTGATATACATATGGGTAGATATAAGTGGGCATATTCACCATAGAAAAATGAATTGTAAAGTGATGATTGGAAGCAGTTGTCCAACAAAAAAACATGATTTTCTTCCATTTAAGACACAATTCGGCTTTTTGAAATCTATGATTTACTGTTAGTATTCTTTTTTACTGTACGTTTACTTCCAATTTTGCCCATTATGTTTTAGACGACCTCATAAGATTAGGTTTGCACAAATTCAAAGATTATTGGTCTGTCTTTATGACAGGTATTTGTCAGTCAACTAAGTATTATATTTCAATGTTATAATTTACCTCCCTTGGTAACACATAGTTATTAAGTCTTTTACAAGTTAAAAATTATTTAATTGAATCTGTATTATACATGAATTTCATATTTTAAGATATGTGTGCCCCACCAAGTTATCAAGAATAGACAGTATTTATATTTGTTACACAGGATTTTAGCCAAATCGTGAAGTAAGTTGATTGTGGTATTAACAATGTGAATCATAACCTTCTTTATAAATATATGCATATGATATGTGGGTTTGTACATATGTAATGTTTGTTAACAAACTAGAGTTGATCCATGTGTGAACTGAAATGAAGAAATTATTTTATAAGGATATTCTCTAATACTTTTGACAATGGAGTTATGTTTTCAAACTCAGGAATTTTCTGAATGTATCTAGAAATTAGTTCCTTTCTGAATTTTAAACTCAAGTTCAAACATGGACTGATGTCAATCTTGCTTGTACAAGTATCCAAGAAAGACTCTGCTTTTAAGTACTTCTCTTTTTAAGAATCAGGCAAAATGTGTATGAGGTGTGGCACATGAAAAAAAAAAAAAAATACCGCTTAGATTTTATGGCATTATCCAAGTATTTATACTTCATGACCTCCAGAAATAACCATCAAAGGATTGTCAAGTTTGCCATTTTAAGGTATTGATAGATCAAATTTAGTTGAAATGCACTATGGGAAAATGGTAGGAAAATTTCCCAGCACAATTTCCCCTTTATTAGCTGTCATAATGTCTATGTCATAGATTTAAATAGCTTTTTGGTTGTTTTCTAGATGTATTTCTAGAATGCATTTGAAGCATAAAATGCCAAATTGAGAAAAATAATGTGCCATCTATTGCCTGATTCTTACACAGAATGGTACTTTTAAAAATTATAGCATGCAATTCTTGACTATAAATGAGACGACTCCTAACATTTGTCAAGATGCTCTTGTTCAGATGTGGAAAACAATGAAATCTTGAACTCATTCACATGTATATACATTATGCACTATACTTTAATCAAATCATGTTACCATTTATCATATGTCATATTTTGCCATTGTTGCCATAGTAACCAATAGCCAATGTTCAAATGTGTGTGACCTTTTAAGGTAAAATCCGTCCAATATGTTTAGACACTTATTTTTATCATGCCGTCCTTAATTTTTCTTCTTGTATTTTACTGTATGTTCATTTTATTACCAATTGTGAAATCCATCCATTTTTATTTATTTGTTTATTCCATCTTTGTTTTCAGACTTTTTGTTGATCTTTTATTTTATATTTTGTCTATTTTGCACTCAACCATGTCAGGAGTAGTGTTGTTTATCTATATAGTATGAGCTACATTTACATTCCGTCAATGGTATAATTATATAGAAGCTGTGAGGCAAATCGAGAATGTGCTTTTAACTGCAGTGCATCACATTATTGGCTATGTGACACATCAGTACACAGCCAAATGTGCCACATATGATAATCATATGGTACTCGTTTCATATGATAATCATATGACAATCATATGATATATGATTCTCATGGTAATTTTGGCTTAAAAACATATGACAGTCATATGTTTGTGAAAAACTCATGATTATCATATGATAATCATGCGATAAACATATGTATACTGAAACATGATTATCATATGGTGCTCGTATATATGATAATCATATGATGCAAACCATATGATTCTCATGTGTGGCACATTTGCCTGTGTACTCTACCCAGCCCTGTGTCATTTAGTAGCATTGTTATATGCTATGTCAAGTTTGAAAAAGAATAAATTGAATAAAACTGACTTTTTGATTTGTTTTTTACTGTTTTGCTACAAGACAGGGCTTGCAAGTTTTGAGAAATTCTGTTCAGTAGATTGCATGTTGTGATGCCAAATTGATTTAATACTGTACTTCAAAATGGCATGAGAGACCAAAATTTCATGGTATTATGCACCACTACGTGTACATATTTTGTCCATAGGCTCCACACTACAAAGCAAGTTTAATGAAATTCGGTTGAGTAGTTTGAGAGGAGTTGCAATGTGACTGTCAAACAGACATGCCAAAACATTATACCCTCCAAAATTTTGTATTATGGGGTACAAATATGAACCTAAAGTTTCTCAATAGAAAAATGCAGTAGTCTATGAAAAAAAAGTTGTCCAGTTTGATTTTGGCAATAGGATGACCCAAATTTAAAACCTTTTATTATCTACAACCACAACATTTGTAATGGTGTATTTCGTATTGTCTGTGATGTGACTGTTTTATTTACTCCTTGGATGGCTAGATACTTGGTGATATCAAATCATGGACGATGTGATAAAAGCAATATAAAAAATTTTCCATTGCAGTTGGTTGTGTGGTTATGTTGCAGTTGATAAAATCTGATTGGTAGAAAGTGACATGATATTTCTTAAGTTATTCTCCTGTAACAACTAGGGACTTTACAGATGGACAATCACTATAATTTGTGCTATGAGAGATAGCAGCCAAATATTCTGATAGAATCATAGAGAGAAAAGTTTTAGAGCTTGTGAAACTTAAATATCACAAAATATCAACTTGCTGAGGCGTTTTCATCATGATTTTGAATTAAAAAAACTTGTGTTGATATTTTGCAATATTCCATCTTCACTCATTCATGAAACCTGTAACTGTTCATCTTTATATTAAAACATCGTAATTTTTCTCAAGCATTCCAAAATCTTCCTTAGGCACATCTATATGTAATCTCAAACTTTTAAAAACTGCTAGTATCATCAAACATATTAAGGAGGTAGACCTAGGGGAAGGGACACAACTCTTACAAATCACTGGAACATTTGTATTGGGCATTTTACATTAATCTCATTTAAATATCAAAGTAACTTGGACTGATTTCATTCAGTATCAAATGAAAGCTTGAAAGGTTATGGTGAAATTGAATATAATACCAACATATCCCTGATTTCAAGAGTTATGTCCCTTACCATAGGTCTACCTCCTAAAACCGTCCTGCAGGAGTCGTACAACTATTTGAATAATATAGAAAATTTGCTCCAACTACCAAAATTTCATATTCATCAAACAAATTGATGGTGGCATGCAAGGCAAATAGTTCCTTTATTATTGTCAAAACAACAATATTTTAACAAGTCAGGACATTGATTAAAAAAAATATAGAATTACTGTAAATGTATAAATTTTCATGGAGTACTTATTTTTGCATAGGACATAAAAATGTGAAAAAAAGGTACCTGCTAAATTAATTTTTAACACTATATAAAGCTAATTGTTTTTTTAAAACTTGACAAACACAAAAATCAATATGTTTACAGTATACAGAAGAACATACGAGGATGTATGGGTGAAAATATTGAATACACCTTTCATCCTATATTTTTTCTATCCTGAAATGTTTTATCATGTTCAGACATTCTCAAGAGTAAAAAAATACTTGTACAAATAAAATATGACAAAATAAATGACTTATAAATGTGTAACATTTTCAGTAACAGTCTATATAAAAATCAGACATGAGGTGATTTACACGTCAAAAACCCACACAGTTCGTTTTATTTCTAATTCAGTAAGTTACAATTCACAATTTCAGGAGGTAGACCTAGGGTAAGGGACATAACTCTTAAAAATCATTGCAACGTTTGTATTCAGCATCTTACATCAATCTTATGTAAGCATCTAATTAACTTGGATTCATTTATTCTACTTCAAACGAAAGCTTGAGAGGCTTTGTTGAAATTGAATATGATACAAACATATCACTGATTTCATGAGTTATGTCCCTTACCCTAGGTCTACCTCCTTAAGTACAGTTCGTTATTGCACTTTTGAGCTAAAAATTGTACAGAAAGTGTATGAAATTTTTTATTGCACGAGTTATTTTCATTTGGTTGATTTAAAAGGGAAATGAGTGTAAGTTTTTCTCAAAAATAAAGATCTATATTCGAATGGAAAAGTTACATAAAAATAGCATATGTAGACAGAACAAAAAAAAATGTTTGTTTGATGGGTTTTTCTACACCATGAGCAGTACCTGAATTTTATATAGACTGGTACTTAATGTCAACAAAATTTAATTTGACACAAAGAACATGTGTAGCTGCCTTAGTAAAAATTGGTTGTGTAAAAGTAACCATCTCCTAAACACTTACCATATAGTAGGTTATTTTGGTGAGTGTAAAATTTGGCAGTTTTAAGGTAAAAAGGTGTACAAAAAATTTTGACATTTCTATTTGTGGTGAATGCTAAGTGATATACTTAGAATAAAGTAAAAAAAGAAAGAGTAAAATTTGACTGTATTTGTTTTGTCAATTTTAGACAGACCACTAACATATGCCAAAATTAGTACCCTATCAAATCTACATGCTATACCACATAATTCAACATCACCATTTAATATAAATGTTATCTATCATTCATTAACAAACAAAAACATTTAAAACATGTAAAATCACTATTAATTCTTAACATGTACTTCCATTAACTTTTGGTATCTAAGCTTATTATTTCAGGGACAATTTTACATTTTACAAAGAAACTGAAAGAGTAATCAAGGTACCCATTACAATTCAAGGGAACGGTAATCAAAACAATGTAATCCAGGGACAAAGACCAGACATGGAAAACAGACGTACACAACAAAGAACATAAAGTAACTAAAATCATACATACAAAATAACAAAAGCAAATGAGCAACTCGGACTCCACTGAAAACTGGGAGCATGGACCAGGTGCACCGGTAGGGTAAGCATCCTCTGAACACAGCAAAAATGGTAGTAAATAAAGAGTAAAAGAAAGAATTGTTAGAGGGCAAAGTCAAGATTTTAAAAAGCTGAAACCTGCTAAATAGCAGAATATCAACCCTGCATGTACATTAACAAGACACCCATTACACTCAATTACACTCCATCATACAACTCAACACTCTCCAGTCTTTTATAAGGAAATTATACAGGGATTCAAATTTGATTTCAAAAGTGGAAAGTCCTGGACTTTTGCCAGTTTAAAATCAGATACACAAGCAATCTCCTCTGCAGACCTATTACCGCTAGCTTATAGGCTCTGCCTTATAGGATATAAAATTCATAGGGCATGAGCACTACTCATTACCAATCTGTGAAGCTGTTCACTATGTACTGTACTGATTTGCATAAAGGGTGGGGCTTAGCACTGAGTATGGCAGAGGTGTAAAGCTTTGAAATAGCTAATAAACCCTCTGAACAGGAGGTTGGTCCCCTGAGGAAAACAATAAAATGTCAATTAAAGGAGTTGAAGATCTAGGACCTATGTTAATGAAATTTCAAAGGTCCAAGGTCAGAAATTGTGGGTCCTGGACCTCGGACCATCACTAATTTGAACACCTGAATTAACTTCGTTACTTTCAATACCATTCTCTACCACAGAGACAAGTACATGTACATTTACACTCCGCTCATTTAGCTTACTTCATGATGACACACCTCACAACTTGACCTTCCATACTCAGTAATTTATCAGTATTCCATCACAGCACCCTTTCTAACCTGTGCTTCCACATTCAGTCCAGTACCAATACTCCACAATGGTACCCATTACAATTCAAACTTTGTTTGCCCAGATGACAATGCCTTTTCAGCAAGTGACACTCTCTCCAGCAATATTTTATTCTGATCCTGTTTTGTTTTCTTTCCAATCAGAAAATGTCTCATGAACAGTTTTAGCCCTTCATGGAGCAGATGTAACTTAGTCAATGGAGCAATCCTACAGAAGACGTCTTGGATCACCTGATCTGAATTGTCCAATAGAATTTCTTGTAACACTTGCTTCAGGAATCTAACCATGTTCTTGTCTAAAGTACCAAACTCTACAACCTACATACCAAAAGATGATGCAGATGACATTTCAAGAACATTATTTGAAAATAAAAACAAGTTGTGACTTAGGTTACCACATTAATTTAGCTGGTTTATCTGAAATACGGCAAGCGCAGCATGAAGCACACTAAAACTGAAAATTCCCAGAATCCCTGCCTTTTATTGATTCTAATCTTGACAAATTATAACTGAGACAAAGTTGATCTTTCATCAAAGTCTCATAAGTCTAAAATTAAACATGGCTATTTTTGTTTAGAAATATGTGTCCAATAAAAAATGGGTTAGTCAAATCACAAATTAAAACTTTTTATTGGTTTTATTTCATTCATGACATAAAGATATGAAAATCAACACATGACCTGAAGTTAAAAGTTCATAGCTGTACTGTATAGATAACGGTTCTTGAATTTTGAACATGAGTATAGGAGAAGTATATGAAAAAAACAGAGAGTTAAAAGTGTTAATTTCCACAAAACATTTAGGTAAGTTAAATTCCTTCCTGAACCTGAATTTCACAAATACCATAACAAAACAAGTCAAACTGTTTACTTCTACATCAAATGCAAAACATGGGTTTAAAGCATCCAATTATTCAAATTATCAAAATTCCGGTTATTAGCAAATTAGGACAAAACATTCTTTGGAAAATTAAAATTTTCTTTGCTAAGCTTTGATTAGACTTACCTTGAAAACTGAGAAAAGACACAGCTTTGGTAGTTAACAGGTGTCACACAAGTTTTCCTGAGGAATCCTACATAGGTTCAACTTACTTTGAAGACTGACAAGGAGACAGCTCTGGTAGTTAACAGATTACAAGTTTTCCTACGTGATCCCTACATAGATTGAACTTACCTTGAAACTGATAGCCAGAAAGCATTGGTAGTTATTGGATAACACACAACTTTTGCTAAGTGACCCCATTCATAGGTTGATCTTACCTTGAAGATGGACATGGAGACAGCTTTGGTAGTTAACAGATGACATACAAGTTTTGCTAAGTGACCCCATTCATAGGTTGTACTTACCTTGAAGACGGACATGGAGACAGCTTTGGTAGTTGACAGATGACATACAAGTTTTGCTAAGTGACCCCATTCATAGGTTGTACTTACCTTGAAGACGGACATGGAGACAGCTTTGGTAGTTAACAGATGACATACAAGTTTTGCTAAGTGACCCCATTCATAGGTTGTACTTACCTTGAAGACGGACATGGAGACAGCTTTGGTAGTTAACAGACGACATACAAGTTTTGCTAAGTGAATCCTTCATAGGTTGAACTTACCTTGAAAACTGACAGGGAGATAGCTTTGGTAGTTAACAGATGACACACAAGTTTTGCCAAATGCCCTCTACTTTGTTCTGTCTGATGACTCATCTCTTTAAACTTGTCCCATAACATAAATTGGAAAGTCATCTGTAAACAAGATATTTCAATATTATTTCAAAATTACTTCACAAAAAGTTAGCAATTAGCAGATCAAGCCTTTCTGTCTCCATGGCGATAACAATCAAACAATTGACCATCTATTTCCTGAGGGAAAAAATTTTTTCAACACTCTTCTTTTTCTATAAATATATTCTTCTATACATGAAATTTTTTTAATATAGACAGCGCTAACTCCAGCAGAGCATGTAGTCCATGGTCAAAGTTTCCAGTGGATCCAAGATAGCTGATCTAATTTCAATTTCTGTGTTTGTATTTTTTGATGATTATAGTTTCTGTCTTCCCTTTATCTCTTCACTGCGACTTTTAAGACGTAAATGTTGCTTTAATATTTTCCATCGATTTCACAACTTAGCACAGGAGAATAATGGACATTATCTTCAATTCCCAATCAGATATACCTCTAGGTCACTTCAAAGACATTGTTAATATACATATACAATATAGGTACATTGTCGAAAATTATTGAAGATATGTGATGAGGGCGACGGAACAGGTAGGAAATGGGAGGCTCCGCTGAGCTATTTCTCTCGTTCTAAGCTGAATACACATATCTTCAATAATTTTCGACAATGTACCTATATTGTTTTTATCCTGTTATATTAATAGTTTTGTGCGTGTGTACATTTTTAAAATAAAATTTTAAAATGCATATCCCCTGAGGAGTCCCGATTGTTAAACCCGAAGAAAAAAATTAATACGCATGGGGCATGACTCAGTAAACATTGAAATTCAATCCGCACCATATAATCCGTCAAAGCTGTTTGAAGAAAATAAGCAATGTATCAAAATTTATTTAATTCCATGAGACAAATACGTAAAATGAACAATAAATACAAATATTTTGAATGTTGTAAAGTTGATTTTAAGAACATTAAAGTTTTGAATTTCGCGAGGAAGGTGGAAGCGGACGTGTTTCTGTTTGGTATATTGGAAGTTGTCAGCAAACTGATAATGAATCAAATCTGAACGAGATTTGGGATTTGCCATATATATGACCGTGAAAAAAATACAAACAAAATCATTATTTGGTTTACATGAAATCTTTTATTTCATTCAGGTAAAAACGAAACAAAACGGCAAAAAAAAAAGATTAACCGGATACGCAATCGCAATTTGTTTATATCGTATCTATGGTGGCGGCCATGATTAATTTACGTATACCAGAAAAAAGTAGTTCTGCCGATCACATGAGTGGGAGGAGCCAGAAAGTCGATAACCTGCTAATGTACGGATACAGCAAAAAAAATAACCGTATACCTTTATTCATTTAACAAATAACCTCATTGCAGGATAAATGTATAAATGTGATCCCTACCTGGAATCGTCTGTCATATTCACAGAACTTCTGTAGTAAGAAGCAATAGAAAGGATTGTATGATTTCTCATTAATACAGCAATCTGTAATGACATGGATTATCTCCCTTTCCTGCTGGCTCTTCAAACCAAGTCGTAACAACTTCTCAAATGCATCTACATAATCCTAAAATTAACACAATGATGTGTACAGGAAAATGTGCCACACATAAGAATCATATGGTTTGCATCATATGATTATCATATAAATCAAGCACCATATGATAATCATATGTTTCAGTATACTTATGATTATCGCATGATTATCATAATAATCATGTTTTTCACAAACATATGATTGTCATATGTCTTTAAGCCAAAATTACCATATGAGAATCATATGATAATCATATGACTATCATATGTTCAATATCATATGATTACCATATGATTATCATATGAATCAAGCACCATATGATTATCATATGTGGCACATTTGGCTGTGTAGGTCGAGTGGGATGCAGGAAATTGCAAAGGCAAAATTATTTCAAATAAATTTTACCTTAATTGAGCAAATAAAACTTGAGACATAGTTCACATGAAATTAATGTGCATTGAGTCTTCAGGTGAATTTCATGTGAACTTATCAAATAAAGTTCATGTCTAGTTCATGTGAATTTTATGTGACAGTTATTTCACATGAAATTCACATTAATAGGTGAAATGACTTTCACTTCATGTTTGGAAACAAAACTTATGTCACACTTCAAATACTTCATTAATAAAAAACATATCTTATCTCTACCACAAGTTACATGTACACAGAATGACCAATATCTTAACCATTACAATTCAAAATACAGCTTCAAATATAAAATATTAAGATGGCAAAGATGATAGTGGTTTAAGACAATTGATGTCATAAAATATTTTGTGTGACTACAGATGAACAATATTTGCCTAGGTAGAAGACTTCTGAATAATAACCATCACGGGATTAATTAACATCAAATTACATTTGAATTATTAAATATAGATAATTTTAGTACATAGTGAACTTTATCATATATATCATTATACAGAAGTATTTTTTAACCAATGACAAACTTAGCTTACAACCCCTTACCTTGCCATATTATACAACCAGTATTATTAGTTTTTAATAATTCATAGATATTTAAAAAAAAAAATACCACTAAAAATGTGAATACTTTACTTTGCTAAGCAAGAGAATGTCACAAGAAACCAGAAGTGGCTTCACTACAATTTACCCATAATCTAGCCTACCTCACTTGTCATAATAACACAGAAAACGTTTTTCCTTGTCTCAGTATTCATTCTCTGTTTCCTTGCCAACTCAAGAATCTTATTACTCATTTCACCAAGGACTGTTGCCTGAACAACCTCTGAGGCATCTAAAAGAAACCAAATGTTTATTCCTACAATGTTGAATAAGTAGTACTGAAAATAGTATGCATTATTTTAGGAGTTAAATTTTCAATAAGGAAAATCGCTTGAATTTTTTGTAAATTATAATTTAAAAAAAAAATGAAATAAAGAGATTTTAAAGATCTCACTGAAAAAAAGAAACCATCTCTTTAGTAATAAATCAAAGCAGCAGGACTTCCCAAGGCTCAGGCCCCAGCGCTACAAAACTTGAAAAATTACTTAAGTCTGAGAAAATTCTTAACTATTTGTGACATCATCGGTTAGAAAGACGTTGATTGGTGTTACCATGGGAGTCCTCAGTAAAAATAACTCAGCTTAAGCTCTATATAGGATTTAACCATTATGCAAATCTGTGTGCTATTCTATCTATCAGTTTCAACAATGACCCAAACTTTTTCCTGTCTTTATTACCTTTCTTCCAATACACATACTGATTCAATAACCTTTAACCTTTACCTTGTTCATGTCTGTCTGACCTTCCTTCCCATGCTGATCCTACAACCCACCAGCGACCTTTGTCTTCAGCATTCATTAAATCCTCCAAGCTAATTCTCAACTGATTTGTACCAAGACTTCCTACATTAAGTAAGATAAAACAAATTAATTTGTAACTCTACACAGGCAAATATATCTCACGTGAAATTCATGTTAATCGATCTTCACCTGAAGTTCATGTGAACTCTTGTCATAAAGTCTATTTGCTCAATTCAGGTGAAAATCCTGTGAAATAATTTTGTCTGTGTACATCTCAATGCAATAACAATTTGGACTTCAATAAAAATGGTTTTATTTTGATAATTAAGCTTCAATGAAAGCTACCTACAGTGAAACCTGCCTTAACCCCACCCTGAATAATCCAATAACCTGTCTAAACCAAACACATTTAAGGAGGTAGACCTAAGGTAAGGACAAAACTCTTCAAATCAGTGATACGTTTGTATCGTATTCAATTTCACTGAAGCCTGTCAAGCTTTCATTTGAAACAGAATGAAATCAATCCAAGTTACTTTGAATGCTTACATGAAATTGATGTAAAATGCTGATTACAAACATTCCAATGATTTTTAAGAGTTGTGTCCCTTACCCTAGGTCTACCTCCTTAAAGTCCCTAGATATCAATTTTTACTAAACTGAGTACCTATCTAAACCAACACAAATTTAAAGTCCAAAATGGAAAGTTTATTTCATGGTCACTCAACATGTTCAATAGAAATTACTGTTAACATATTAATTTTTGTGGATTCTATGAAGTGAACATATGCGTTGGTATCACTTATCTCAGTTTCAAAAAAATGTAGTGTTAACTAATTTCACAGGTATTATTTTTTGTGGTTTTCTGTCCACCGCAAAAATAGCAAAAATCAGTACATTTACAGTATTTAATTTTTATGTGCTTTGTTGTGTGCGTTTGTTTTACCGGTCTGGTCCCTGGATTATATTATTTTGATTCCCATTAGAACCTTGGTTTCCTTGATAACTCATTCCTTCGCTATGTTAAAAAAATGTACCCAAGTATAATTTGAAAGGATGGAGTCCAATGAAATCTTAGCTGGTATGAAAATTGATGATGTGACTTATAAACACCATGAAAAGTAGACACAAAACATTCATTCTGATACTTTAAACTACTATTATAGTATGGTATCTTTAACACACCTTACACTTCCTACATCAACTGATTCTAGGGAATGGCACTGCCACATACCTTTTATATGATTCCTGGCTGATTTCTTCAGTTCTTCAAACTTCTCAGGATCATAGTTAGGTATCTTCCTCATGTTATTGTTCTTAATGGCCAATAGAACTTCCAGCATGAATTTGATCCTAGAAGAATCTGTCTTTTCCAATGAGTTTGCCTTGCCTTGGATCAGTAGTATGATATCCTTCAGGGTATGGGGATCATCCTTTCGTAGATTAAAACCTACATCTATAAAAATAGTTTCCTCTGCTATCATATATTCATGTATTCCCATCACCCATTGCAAGTGCAGTTTTGGTGTTGGAAAGTTATCTAATATGCTCAACTTCCCCTTTAGCACATTATAGAAGACCTGAATTTCTGAAAGGACTAGTTAAGTTCAGAAAGTAGACTTCAATTGGGGGAAAGTTTATCTTCATCTGGAGTTTTCACATGGATGTCTGTAATTTTTTTTGAAAACTGTAAAACATTGAATACAGGTGTATTTGGGAGCCATATTTTTGGCTAAAAAACGATTTATTATCAGTGATATATTTAAATTAGAAACCAAACAAATGAAATGGGATTAAAAAAAAAAGACAGTGAAAAAATGTACGAGTTTCATGAATAGTTTATCCATTGTTAATGGTATAAAAAAAACGGCTTACACAACCTATAAATTGTGATGACGTTGTTTACACAATCACGCTAATGTCAAGCAAGTTAGTATTAAATACAGTGAAAATCAGTCTCCTTAATCTTGACCTATATTGTAATATGACTATCTTGCCATAACTTACTTTTCAGCAGCAATAAAATGAGTTCTATATCCTTCTCTGTAAATCTCTCAACAAACTTCTTGATGAGGTCAAAAATTAGAACACAATGAATAACCTGTAAGTTGATGAGGTCAAAAATTAGAACACAATGAATAACCTGTAAGATAGATAACATTGATTTTCAGTTAAGTGCTACATATTTTACCTGAATTTATACTTTTCATGACCTTTTTGTGGTTCATTTTTTGTATAATAATAAGGATGGAGTGACAATGTCCTATATATGTAAATACCATGAAAGTACTTTAATTTGTGGATACCAATTTTCGTGGATCAGGGAAGATACACATGTTTGTGGATTCTTGAATTCGTGGTTTTAATGTTTTCAGTATACACATCAATGGGAATCTCTTATTCGTTGGAATCCAAAATTTGTGGTTTGGTCTACCCATGAAAATTTGTACCCCATGAATTTTAGTACTGTCACAGTACTCCGAATCACAAATTGCTTTCAAAGCAGACACATGGCATGTGGGTCTGGGTAGCCTCCCATATTCCTGTTGTTTAAGAGTAATCAAGGGAAACAAGGTTATAGCGGTAATCAAAAGAACGCAATCCAGGGACAGACATTAGTAATATAACAAAATAGCAGAGCATTATCAACAGTCAAATGTTATTTACAAATAGTTCCATCACTCAAAGGAAAAACCTAATATCATATCATAAACAATGAAAAAAAAGGAACAAAAAAGGATATTTTACATACAACAGTACCCTTAAAACATGACAGAAATTAAGAAGGTAGACATAATGTAAGGGACACAACTCTTACAAATCATTGGGACATTTGTATTCAGCATTTTACATCAATCTCATGTATGCATCAAAGTAACTTGGATTGATTTCATTCTGTTTCAAGCAGAAGCTTAATAGGCTTTGGAGAAATTTAATATGCTACAAACATATTACTGACTTCAAGAGTTATGTCCCTTACCATGGGTCTACCAACTCAAATCAAACAATTGTACATCGCCCGGTTACATAAAAAAATTTCCTCAACTTCCTGAGTTTCCCATAAATCTTCAATTTCAAGTGTTCTGATTAAATGAAATTAGTTAAGTAATCAAGGGAACCAAGGTTATAGCGGTAATCAAAAGAATGTAATCCAGGGACAAAAACCAGACATGGAAAACAGACATACACAACAAAGAACATAAAGTGACTAAAATCATACATACAAAGTAACAAAAGCAAATGAGAAACTCGAACTCCACTAAAAACTGGGAGTGTGGACCAGGTGCACCGGTAGGGTAAGTGTCCTCTGCTTTTCTAGAAATACCCGCAGAGTTGCTCATAAAAAGTCAAGTCAGGGGTAGACAAACGAGGAAAGGAAAACTTTGACCCGTTGAATAAATCAGTTTTCAGAACGACAATGAGGAAAATCTCAATTTGAGATTTTTTTAGGAAACTGGAACCTACGCCTCTGCCATTGTATCCTTTACCTTAAAATTGTACAAATGTGCAAACAATAGTACAACATTATCGAGAGATTTTGTTTCATTGTCTTCCCGTAATGTCCTCAGTCTGTGGGCTAACTGCTGGATAAATAAGCCACCTGAAATATAAAAAATGTATATTTAATTTTTACTTCAAATTTTGTTCTGGTTACATGTACAGACCTGTTTACGTTACTTTTAGACAAAGTGTAGTTTTAGTCTTATTTTATGAAAAGAGTCATAAAATCTTTAACTACGTGTTATTTTAACATGGGCATTATGGAGAGATTCACACTGCGTAGACCAATTCGCAATCAACATTTGTAGAATCTACAACAAAATTGTAGGGGTAAATAGCTCTGCTTGTATACAATATCTCAAGACATTTAACTCAACCATTTAGGGTTCATTACAGTAATATAATTAACTTGATGTAATAGAAATAGTCTTCTCTTCATTGGATGACAATCACCTGATGAACGTTATGTAAATAACTGAACAATTGACAAACTTTCCATGAAACTTTGATTAAAGTATCCATGAAATAAAAAAAAAAAATTAAGTACCATAGAAGATTGTCCACTTAACTACCTAAGACATTATGGCAGGTAATGGACATTCAATCGAGGCTTCTTGACAATTACTACATTTGTATATTATTTGCTGAGTTAAAATGAAAATGATATTTATCAAACCATCAAATGAGATGAAAAGTGAATCTGGTTATTGCAGATGACCTCACATTCTAATTGATTCATTGATTTATTAATTAAATTGTGACAGTGATCAATTAGAGAGTCTTTTATTATTATAATCCTACATTTTTTAAAACACTTTAGTGACCAGATAAACAATATTTCTTCAATAGCATGGTTGAAATATACATATAAAATCAAAATTTCACAACAAAGTCTAAATCACATGTTGTTTCAATCCACAACATTTATCAATCCTTTCATTGGTGGTAAATTGGAAAGGATGAGTCACGATAGAGGATTCTTTGAGCACCTCATATTCCTCTCAATGTTTTGCAACCACAGATTTTTTGGAGCTAATATACCTACATGTAAATACAACTATAGCAATTATCTACATATCTTCTTTTGTTCTTTTTACCCTTGGAAGAATAGCCATCACTGAATACCAAATATTTGTCACTGATCACACAAAGTAAGTTGTGGGGTAGATAAATATATATCGTATATTTAGATCAAAATATATCTTTTTTTGTACATGCATTATATATAAACTCTATATCATCTACCCTGTATCACATACCCTATATCACACCTCTAGATCTATATCACATATCCTATATCACACCTCTAGATCTATATCACATACCCTATATCACACCTCTAGACCTATATCACATATCCTATATCACACCATTAGATCTATATCACATATCCTATATCACACCTCTAGATCTATATCACACCTCTAGACCTATATCACATATCCTTATCACACCTCTAGACCTATATCACATATCCTATACCACACCCCTCCACAGCAGTCAATACGTGAAGTATAGTTGAAATATATGATATAATGAACACGACATATTAAAATCTGTATCACATGATGTATCAACCCTCGACCTATATATATAAATATATAGAGTCTAAGGTTGATACAGCATGCAATACAGATTTTGACATGTATCCCCGGTAATATTCAGTATTTTTCAGAAAAGAAAGAACTAATTTTTGTCACAGACTTAGATAGCCAACATAAACAAAAATATTCAGGAACATTGAACCGCTACAATTATGTTTAATGTATTCATTCATATCTTCTAAAAAGTTAAACTGTGCCACTTATGATTATTATTAACTGTGGTTTTTATTTAAGGACTGTTTTCAATTTTTGACCTATATAGTTATGCGAAGAAACCAACTTTGGGCAGTTTATGCTTCATGAATCGCAATGCGTGGTTATGAACAAGCGTAAACTACCTCAAAGTTGGTTATGCGATCATAATTTGGTCAAATATCAAAAACAATTCTTATAATTTAATTTCCTTTCATCATAGCCTTATTTAGTATGGAATTATTTGAAATGTGGACTGCAAACCACTTGACATTAATGACATCACAGTGCCAAATTAGTTAATGGACAATAACCTATCTTGCCCAGATGAGAAATAAATAATCAAATTTAATTATACAATAACAATCATCCTCACTATATAACTAACAACTATGTTCCTACCCAAACTTCCTTACCAACTTCCATGCCGACATTATCATTCAGTATGGACATCATCATCATCATCTCCATAGCGAGCCTTTCGGGAGTCAGAACTTCAGTTATGGTGGACTCCATGATTATATCACACAGTGACTCGTTGACATCACCTCGACTGTTGGTTGTGTAAACTGTTTCTAGTTGAGAAGTTATTGGTCCCATATTTGCATCGGATGCCCTACAGGTAAATCACATGACGTACATTTGAGAACAATTCAATCAGTAAATAATAGATGTTTAAGTTTTCATGCATTGGTTTATGACACATCAATTTTTTTCCCACAAATACATCTAAAATAAACACATGTATATAAAAATAATACTTTGTCAAAGGATTAAAAGATCTAAACATGAACAATGTATTTACAAACTACTAATCTGCATGAGACTGAAAAAAATGTTTTAAAAAGATGCTGTTTGGTTCAAATGCCAATTTACTAAGTCATAATTGCTTTTGGTTTTTATGTGCAAAATAAACTGTGGATCTCTCAGTTTTTATGTTTGTTCTATAACTTTTATAAATGTCACCATAGCAAAGTACAGCTTTGAATGGCATACAGTTAACGTACAGCAAGTAATTTGCGCATGGTGCTGATTATTTCTTATTTAAGGGATCTGTTCAAAAATGCCAACAAAAATTTCGCAAAATACTTACTCTGGTCCAAAAAACCTAGTGCACCTCTTAGCATCTGCAAATACTAGAAAGGGCAAAATATTGGTATACCTTTCTGAAGCGAAATTACCAAATTCAACAGCTGTCAAAATAACCAACCATACTGTGTTTTCACTAATATTATGTGCAAATAACAAATTCCAAGAATATACCTATTCACAAGACCCTTCAACTGTTTCTTTAACCTCTCAAGTTTAAACCTTTTCTTTTCATCCAATGTTCCAGCCATTGCTAATCTTTTGGCTGGAGGTACATAAGATCCTGTTGCTGTGGTAACAACATTACCCTTTTCATCTCTCAGTCGACCATAAATATCCTCTTTTAGATCAGTGCCAGATCTTTTTTCAGACTTTTTTACATTGTCACAATAATCCTCTTCCTCTTCATCACCAATGTCGCCCACACTTCCTTCCTTGTCACTATCATTGTCCCTCTCACTTTCTTCCTCTTCATCACCATCAGTCAACATTTCTTCTGAATAATTGTCTTCATCTGAATCATCTTCATCTTCATAAAAGTCAAAGTCATCATCATTACTAATACTTTTTTCCTTGTCACTTTGTTTTGAATTTTTCATCTTTTCCATTATCTGTAAAACATATCTATCTTCAATTTCTTCCTTATCATCGTAATCATCTCCATCATCATCATCATCATCATCATCATCATCATCATCATCTTTCTCATTTAAATTTTCATCTTCATCACTTAAATCATCATCAAACATATCATCCCCAGACAAAGAGTTTTCATTTTCATCATCACTTTCAAATTTGACCTTTGACTTTATTTTGTCACCTGTCTCAGGTTTATCTGATTTAAGTATAGACTTTGCCTTGGCCTTTTTTAAATGTGACATGATTTCATCTATTGTGTGTTTTTTCATATTTTCTTCAACATCTTCATCACTGACTTCCTGGTTGCTGTCACTTTCTTCACCTGATCATAAAAAATTTTCATATTAAATGTACATAAAAGAGAAACCACACTAAGGATCAAACTCTATAAAGATGGCAACATCAACTAAAGCCAAAAAAATAATATGTTTGTTTTCAGCTACCCTATCTACCCTAGTTTTTGTGTCTATCCAAAACATTTTATGGTTATTTTTGCTCGAGCACTGTTAAAGTCTAGACTGTTTCCCCATTAACTCAATTTAAAACGTGTTGAAAAATAAAATATTTTCCCCACCTACCTACCCTTCTTTTTTCTTGCTGGTAACAGGAAACAAGACTATTATTTTTTAGCCTAAACAGTGATACATAGTACTGTAAACCAATTTATTTTCATGAAATGTCAATCAAATTGAAGAGCTACTGTAAACATATAAACATTGTGAATTCTCTCCAGTGAATATATTTGCTGGTTATAATTCTTGCAGTTTCAAAAAAAATGATTAGTGTTGTATTGTGCTGTAAACAATTATGCAGGTACAATATTTCACACTTTTATGGCCACTGTGAAAAGAGCAAAAATTAGTAAATACATTTATTTAATTTCGCTTCTCACTCTGATTTTCAAGCATCAGATCATTGTCATCAACAGAAAAACTCATAAACAGCTGCCTGCTGGTGACAAACATGATTCTCCGAGTACTGCTATAGTCATACCGAATGTCCATTACATGTTACATAAAACTTTGACAATAATGTCATACACTGATCCTGTTGAGTCGTAAAGAAACCTGAATTATCATTTTCAGAAAGCCTTTAAATGGTTGTTCATTTCATTCCTATGCTTTCTCTATAATTTTACTCCACATATTTCTCTCCATTTGTAAAGACTGGCTTACCTAATTTAATAAGATCATCTTCCCCTTCAGATTCATCATATAAAGCAGACACTTTCTCTTTGTCCACCACATCCAATAAATCTGGTATAGGTCAAGGATCAATAATACAACTGGTTCATAAATAACAGATGCTGCTGCTTGGTATTCCTACTTATTGAAAACATTTTTTTAACCTTGGAATTCAAATAATTGAATACTTTAAGGAGGTAGACCTAGGGTAAGGGAAATAACTCTTGAAAGCAGTGATATGTTTGTATCATATTTAATTACACCAAAGCCTATCAACCTTTCATTTGAAACAGAATGAAATCAGTCTAAGTCACTTTGATGCTTAAATGAGATTGATAAAAAATGCTGAATACAAACGTTCCAATGATTTCTAAGAGTTGTGTCCCTTACCCTAGGTCTACTTCCTTAAGTTTATCAAAATCATACAGCAGGGGTCATAATAAGCATTCTCCTGCTGGCCCTAAGCTAGCAAACTTTAGGTTGGCAAGTTAAACACACAGTGCTTGCCTGCTGTACGACCTAATTATATGTTTTTTTTCTTATCAACATATCATAAAGGCAAATAAACTGCATAATAGGTTAGATGAGTTTCCACGAACCAGCCTGCTTGACCAGTTGGACTAATTTTCTGATTTCTATCCCTTTTACAGACAAAATTTTAGCATAGTGCTTGTATTTTTTCTTACATTTGAACAGAATTAGCAGTGACTGGGGGTAAAATTTTGAAAATGGTCCATTTTAAATGATCTTCAGAATTTGAAGTCTATGAAATTCATAATTGTTTAGCATTATTGAGCAACATTGTCCACTTCATATAACTTAACTTGGTATTTTAGCCAGGCCTACTAATTACACAACTACTTAAATGGTGTCCAATTCTCTTAAAGCATGCATGTAAATTATAAATGACGCTACAGCTTGATCCACTTAAGAAAATGCAGATTTCATATTAAAAAACAATTTCTTGTTAGTTTTCTGGTGATTTTGAATTAAGATATAAAAACTATTTTCAATTGTTGGTTAGATTATTGGCTATAAAAGACTCTGGTTCAGTTTAGGCTGCAACATAAATCAACCTGTTTAGGCTGTAACATAAATCAACCTGTTTAGGCTGCAACATAAATCAACCCGTTTAGGCTACAAAATAAATCAACCCGTTTAGGCTGCAACATGAATCAACCCAAAGACATCAATATCCAATAAACCAACAATTGAAAACAATTCTTAAGTACCAGTCCATATAAAATTCAGACACTGCCTATGGTAAGGTGATTCATGGTGTAGAAAAACCCATGGATCAGATGAAGCTTTTTCAGTCTACATATGATATATTTTAATGTGACAATAGTCCTTTCTGTATTTAGATCTGTACTTTTGCGAAAAATACACTTTAACTTCTCACTAAAATCAACTAAATCAAACCAAATCAAGAACGACAACTCTTGCAAAGTGCTAATTGCATGTGCAATCTATATAAATTTTATCTCAAAAGTGCAACCTCCAAATGAAAACTAAGACAAGTTATGTGACCTATAATGGTTTCTGAACAAGAAGTAAAACTGAATTTGGTGGGTTATTAACATGCATGAATCACCTCCTGTCTGATTTTTATAAAGATTCAGAAGTAAAAAAGGATACAATCCAATCCATCATCAAGAAAAGACTGGGGCAGGTTTTTGCTTTTCCGTTTGTTGAGATGAAGTTGTTTTTCCAGCTGTTTTATTGTCCTTTCCTCTTTCTGGATAGCTGCAAACATCTCTTCTTTCTTAAATTCTTCTTCCTTAAAAATACAGATGCAACTACAAACCAAACCAAGAGAAACAGAATATTTCCTTTTAGCCAGTCAATTATTGTACTACTATATATACTTAGATGTATATAACTCCTATTACATGTATTATGACAATGAACTGATCTAAGACAAATACATGTATCATATTCTTTCCTTAAATAAGAGAATTACTTTTTTACGCAGTGACTGTTACATCAAAGATTACGGTTTCATTAGTTTATGTAACCTGTATGTATTTAGAAAAAAAGACTATTTCAATATTACAACCACTTTGTCATAATAAAATAACAATAGAATAATGTTGTTAAATTTTCTCTCTTGGAACAGAAATGTAAATAACATACAGCTTCAGGTTAATATTCAGTACTAAGAAAACTGACACATTTACACGTACACCATCAAACATGAGTAGTTATATTGAATATCAAATGTACAGAATTCTACATGTACATGTATATAGTCTTTTTCATTGAAATATACTAAAATTTCAACAACAAATGATCTTAAAGAAACAATTCATGTATGTTTTATGCAAGGATCGACACTAACAGTAATCTGGTAGTCCAGTGTCACCCTAATTTTGGAGAGGACTACCTGAAAAATGTTCACGGTAGTCCTCTAAGGTATCTAAATTTTGCCAAATTTTTCATAAGATCTAAGACCAGAAACATCCTTATCATCTGCAGACTACCTGTTTCACCTCTGAAGTAGTCCTGTTGACCACCAAACAAATAAAGTTAGTGTCAAACCCTGTTTATATAGTCTTTTTCATTGACATTTACTAAAATTTCAACAACAAATGATCTCAAACAATAAATATACATTTTATTTAGGAGATGAACTTTCAAACACCAAGTTTTTTTTTTAATCATGATTGTGTACTTGTTGTATTTTTTCTTTCTTCTTTTCTTTTGACTTTTTCTTCTTTTTCTTTTGTTTTTCTAACTTCAATCTTTTCTTTTCTTCTTCTTGCTGCATTTTTCTCTTTTTTACTTCTTCTTCTGGTTTAGGCATCTATTAACAATAAATATTTATTGCATGAATATTGTGAAATATTGTTGTGCAACCACATTTGTATATGCAGTACATCAGAGCCTGGTAAAATAATATATAAATTCAGGATCAAATCATATGTCTTTGACTGTTAATGACAACAATGGGAATAATTAACAGGAAAGGATGAATAAAGCTTCAAAGTCAATCAAATACTTTGAGTATAGTTTCAAAAGAATAAAGGAAATTATCTTCATATTAAGGAACTGTGAGGGAGAAACGAGCCAATGCCAAAAATACTGAAAGGAACCCAGATGGAAGTGTAGACAGAATAAGTGAAATCTGAACAGTGTTGCAATTTTGTAAATTGTATGTATTGGCAAGTTTTGTCAATGGCATAGCCATCACTGCCACTTGTTTTCATATTTGATAGATACAAATGCCTGTGAAGCCATGTGCAAAATTCAAAACTTTAATGGCTTTCAAATACCAAGTTAAAAAAGTTGCTGCAGGAAGACAATTATCATGTGAATCTCTGTGCAAATAAAAAAGAATACATTTGTACAATGTAACTTAACTGCTGAGTATTCTTATTTCAAAACATCAATTCTAAGTTTGTTATCTAGTTTTTTTATTATTAACACTTAAATCATCTATGATTGGTACCAATCTGTTTTTGCAGACACCTTTTCTGATTTAGGTTCTTATAATGTGGATACATTGTAGTTTTTTATATATTGATCCCATACATGTATTCCCCCTCTGTCTCTTCATCGAGTTAAAAATCACAAAATATTACAATTTTTATTTTAATTTGCTTTCTCATTACACAAATTTCTGCAAAAAGGCATATACATATTTTTAACATTTCAAGAGCCAAAAAAGTAGTGAATTTGACTTTTGAAGGGCAAACCAAAATTGGTGTGCAATTTCATGTGTTTTGATATGGGACAATCTCTGACATCCTCTGGCAAATTAGCCATTGGACATCAGAGCAATGTCAGACTACTTATAAGCATAGACCTGTAATTAAAGAGATTTGAAACTAACTGAAATCTCACAATAACATGTGACAGGGAACGCAATCTTGTACCAACTTAATCAACAATGACAAGTTAATTTTAATTGATCATAACTAAAAACGTATTGCAAATATTGAAATAAAACTTTCAGTTTCCCATTCTACCATATCTAAGCTTCATGTTCATACCATATTTTTCTTTCTCCCAAAAAAAAAAGTATTGAGAACAACCTACCTACCCCCTGATTTTCACGAAAATTAAAATGATTCAAAATTGAATTAATTATTTCCACATTAACCTATCATAACTTTTTTGTTTTTAAAGATACATGTAATTGAATAAAACTTCAGTGTCCCATTTAACACCTCCATGGCGTCTGTTAAAATTTTTCACAGATCATTTCATCTAACAGTAACAGTGGACAAAAGTAGGTCTTTACAACAATTTTTGTCAATTTCATAATCTGCAACTTATTTACCGGTTTCCTTTGGCTGTAAGCAAGTCTTCTAGCCTTTTTTAGGTGCCTCTCTTCCTTTCTTTTCATCTTTCTCGGCAGTTTCTTTTTTCCTGGGAAAAAATCTGATTTGGAATGAACAAATTGACTTCCACTTGTGGAATCAGGCAAATGCATTATTTCATCCCTGAAACGTTTAAGGTTTGCAGGATCGTCTGCAAATGGTCTTCTTCTTTTCTTTCCCATATTGTAGAAGAATCTACTACTAAAACTGATTAATCTTTACTTGTCGATGTAAACATGTTCGTCCATGGGCGCAGCCATTTTTTTTGTCATCGTGAACTCAAGTGATCAACTCGCCCCTTCATAATTTCGTATAAAGAAAAGATATGCGGAAAGCGTGACAGACTGCGGAAAAAGCCATGACATCAAATCCCAGAAATAAAACCAATAGAGCCATATATTAAGTCAAGCAAATCGAACAAGAGTAGCAAAAGAATAATTTGAACTGAATATTGACAATTTGGTTCTGGAAAATACAATTAAATTAAGTCCCATGCATAAGAGCTCAACTATTTCACCACTACTCCAGCAATGCTAGAGGTTGTCTGGCAAGCTATTTTCTGATTTGGTACGGGTATGGAGGAACGGACTTCCAACCTCTTACGTTGTAGGAGTATTCCACCATCCCATAAAAAAAACATCATTTAAGTTGACAATGTACAGTGTTTTCGGAAGATGATGATAAGTGTGGCTACTTTGTCTAGAATATACAAAGCTACCATACCCTAATTGTGCACCCGGTTTAGTGAAGGATGTTCAATTATTGTTGTATCTATGTACTTGTTATTATGATTATTTCGTCTTTTTTTCATTGTTTTGTAGTTACCTTAAATTACATTCTTTTTAAATTCCGTTCGAATCCTGGTTCCCTTAATTTGGCTTGTTCCCATTTCGACTTAGCTGTCTAATTCGGTACATAAAATTACTCCCATTTCGCCTTAGTAAAATTTGCGGTGAACTAAGGCGAAATTGGAACTTGTGTACACATGTAATTTTAAGTGCAAGTTGTGTTTTATACCATTTAAACCTAATATACACATGCATATATAAATCTTTATATTGTTTGTTGGTGTTTTTGGTCAATTAATTTATTTTTATTTTGTGAAGTGTTTAAATGGTTACCGTATTAGTTAGGTTTTTGTCTTATTTTTTTTTATGAATGGCCTTTTCATTTTCTGATGTTAATCACATTTTTCTTTTTTTATGGATACTATTGAAGAACAAAATTCAAAATAAATATGACTGACCTCTTTGAAAGAAACTTGACTTAGAGAAGCACATCCAAATATTAATAAGCATAAAAGAATGAAGAGGCAAATTAAAAATATTCATACGAAACATACAACAAAGAATGAGCAAAATCGTAATAAAAGCATAATTCCTGCAGAACAAAATTTAAAAAACAACAGCAGAATACAGTATCAGGCTGAGGTCAGCGGCACAACTGCGAAGGTTCATAGACCATATATAATAATCCGCGAAGCTTTAAGATGGTGAGGCTGCATTCCAAAGTGATTTGTTTTTATGTATAAGCAAGTTAACGCTCAATTATATGATGTTTAGCGCATTTCATTTAATTATCAATTATTTATGCTCCCAAATATATAATGTCAATTTATTGAATTTGGAAATAAATAAAGGATTTGAAGATTACACGTCTACATATTTGTGTACATGTACTTCGATAGTAACATTCAATTAAATACATATACAGTCATTAGGTTTGTTTTTAAAAAAATCACATCTCATTTTCGAACTTAATTACTTGTTTTTTTTTCTAATAGTCCCTGAATTGTATGTGTACTAAAATATGAAACAAATTATATATATTTTATTAGTATCTTTTTTAAATGAATTTTTATCAAGACTTGAAAAGTATTCAAATATTTTAAATTAGCGGCTTAGATAAAAAGCCTATAAAAATTGATTTCATAATTACTTTTGCCTTAATCATTGTAACAACACCACATCATTAGTTTAGTGTTTTGTTTTTACAACATAAAAATATAAAAATTTCCATTTCGCCTTAGTACTTTTTCACCTATTTTTACCTGTAATTCACAGCAAAGGCAAAATGGGAACACACCCTTGATTTCCCTTAAACGGAGCAAGTGTTCCACTTCCTCATTTAGAACCTACAACCAACACTACCAAAACTACCATTTCAAAAAATAGTTATCAGACGTGTGATTCTGACTTCATTACTCACAAAATACTAAAAATATATATCAGGTGCGAATCCAACGACGGGCGTGCCGGACGTATGCCCCTCTAGAACTGAAAAAAAGTTACATAGAATCTTGATTTTTCATAAATGTTACCCACAAAATTTTCTTTATACGCCCCCACCCCACTTACCTGAGATCATGTATCCGTCCTGTATATGCTCCAAAGCAGCAGCCGTTGGAATATTTGACATATAATTATTTGTTTTAGTTATATCGGAAAGCTGTAAATACAATATAATGCTATATACTTTAAAAAAAAAGAGGGAATCCAAACTTCATAGCCACCAAATTAATGACCAATCAACTGCTTTGTGATTTATCGATGGCAGTTGTGGAGGCTTGGCACAGGAGTTTTTTTATACATAAAATGAAAGCCTTTGGTGTAGTTGGCAATACACAGCACGGTTTAAAGTATACATCAGTTCAAGACAAATGAAAGAGTGGTCAATACTAATTCATCCTCTTTTTAAGTGGTATTGATTTTGGTGTTACACAGGGGTATGTACTTGGTCTTCTTTTGTGATGCCACATGCCATTTGAAAACGAAACTGGTTGATAAACCGGATAATTTTGATTTTTCAACTTTAAGCTTCCACTTTCTCATTGGCAATGCATGCACAGCTATATCACAGCTATTACAAAATATATTCAGTTAGTTTGGATCGACATCCAAATTTGACGCCTACTCATTTGCAATATGACGGGTGCCACGCTGGAAGGACATACCTACCTGTCTAGAACATCTGTTGTCACTCCTGTAATTTTTTTAGGGGGGGGGGTCGTGGGAGTACATATTGCAAGTGCTTTATACTTTTGTGTAGTGTCTTGTTTTTTATCTTCAGTTTTTATGTTAGTGTATTTCATTTCGTTGTCTACAGAAACTAACGTACATATATGCACGAAACGTTTCTATATTATTAACAAGTTCATGAATTTATTATTATAAAACAACTATTTCAGTACAACTCCTTACTATACATACACAAATGCTCACACACGTGATCACCGACACATTTGTACATATTTTCTTCTATGTTAACATTTGTACACATTGTGGTAACTGGATATATTTTAAAGGTCTCATATGTAATAAATAACTAAAGGACAATCAGCTATGCATTAAATAAAAGAACTTACAAACATGAAACACTATGAATAAACATAAACAAATAAATTCGATGGATATAATTAATACAAAATTTCTGAAAAAAGATATTACACAATTTCAATACATTGAAGCAGCACTAATGAAAAATAACCATGCAGTAGTCATGTTCTATATTCCCTCACAAAAAAATTGATTTTAAACATCGATAAAGTCTGAGAATACAATGTTAAAATAAAATAATTCTAACCACAAAAATGTAATTTTTCATTCTTCATAGTAATAGCAATTATACAAGGGTATAACAATATACCCTCTCTACCTCTTAGCGGGGGTATAATAATTTAAAAGTTATTAAGCACCATATGATATGTTTGTAAAACCCCTAATATCTGCAGTAGGGTTGTAAGTCTCGTTTAAGTTTTATTTGCCGTTCCGGAATTTCTAATGTAGAACGTTACAAAATCCGATTTGCATTTCATTATTCACTTCCGTGATCTTGAACCGCTGCATTGCAATACCAAATCTTTTCTCGACATTTTTATCTTGCAGAACTAGATATTTGTTATTTTTCATCGGTATTTTTACACAAAAATTTATTTTGCCTTTGATACTTAACTCTGCTATTTTCATGACGAATCTCCATGCATTTGCATGGTAGACGTGGACCCATTCTTAGGACAACACGGAGTGATGTGACGATACTTACATACAACTACTGTGTAAACTCCGTTGTTACCAGTAGATTCAGGCGTTTGAAGCTTCAATGTCGACTTGGAAATTATGGTGTCGATGAGTAGCATACCATCATACCACATTATTGTCAATTTGATACGAGGTAGGGCTTCTGTTAGGCCTAGCTATATATTTTGTAATAATTTTGTTTGGGCATAGTTCACTTTGTGTTTTTAATCGAATCTTAATCTTTCAGAGCGGCAGGTATAGCAACCATATTCAGCATGGTGTTTTAACATTTATCAAGTGTAATCAAAGATGTATTCAACAAATTTTATTTTACCCAGAACAATTTAAATTGAAAGAGTAATGCATGCAAAATGTTCAAAGCCAGTAACATGTCCTGACAGAAGTTACAATTAAATAAAAATAAAATGATAAAATATGAAACAAATACGAAAGTAAAAAAAATGTGCATTAAAAGATACCTTGCGGAAAAAGAAAATAGCAATGAGTTTTAATTGTTATCAAAAAGCAAGTTAAATGAACAATTGCTGCCTAAGAAATACCAACTGCTGTGGAAAAAATATGCCGTCAAATTGAAAATTAAATCATTTAAATACTAATCAAAATGAAATGCACAGCAATAATGTGAACCACATGTTTTACCCTTTGACATACATGTACACACTGCATACGTCACCTTTTGTTTATCACACCAAGCTAATGATAGTAAATAATCATAACAATTTTCATATTTGATAGATAATGTCAAAAAATCACATTTCTATTATACTGGAATGTCTGATGTCATTTAAGTATCATCCTTGAACACGTTTGAATTGCGCTCGCACTCTTACGACGCAGATGTAAACAACTGCCGTACTACGACTATATAACCAATCAAGACCCATTATCAATGGGCAGTCTCTGCACTGTTTGATTGGATACATGTGTACTTAAAGCCATTGTTCGGCGCTTTTGTACTTCAGCTAAGTACATAGTACGTCGTTTCCTCACATCATCTCTCGTCTTACGTTCGAAGAATTTACACTACAAAATAACAAACAGAAACTTATAGTAAATTGAATCATGGATATAAACTCTATTAAAACCATCAAATACTGAAGATACAACGTAAAAAAATCCTTAACAATTTCCCATACCACCAAACACTGGAGATACAACGTGTGAACATACCCTTACAATTCATCATTACACTAAAAATTGATATATACTAAACAATAAAAATACAACGTTAGAACACACCAATAGAACCCTTATTCCACCAAACACTGAGGATACAATATTACTGCGCGGAGATACCCAAAAATGTTTTGCATATACATCATCAAACAGTGGAGACAAAATATGTGGATATATTCATACATATAGTCCCACAAAACCACCTAACATTAGAGATACAAAGTGTGGAAATACCCATATTATCCCCATACCACAAAACAAGGGAGATAAAATTTCAACGTGTTGAAATACTCATATAATCACAATACTACCAAACAATTGATATACCGTGTAAGACCACACCCCAATACGATTACCCAAACCGCCAATCACTATATATACAGCGTGCAGATACACCCATCCCAATATACAAATTATATATAAGTAACGTGTGGACGCATTTCTTTTTTGGTATTCCAACACTACGAAATAACAAAGGTAAAACAGTTGTCGTTCTAGATTAAGCTGCTTTCATCGATAGAAAAATGCATCGTTTTCCCAAAAATACAGAAAAAACTATGGTTACATAAAAATATGGCGTATGTAGTTCGAAAAAGTATCGTTTGTTTCGTGAATTTTTCTCCACCAGCAGATCTGAATTTTTATATGGATAATGTTCTTACAATACAATGCATTGAGAACTTAAGTTAAGGATAGCAATTCAATAGTCCTTTATTGTATTCCCGACTTTGACATCGTTTTTTAGGATTTTAGGCAAAGAGAAGTAACTTTTTCAATTTCCAAATCCGACAGACTGGTTTAGTTTACTGTCAAATTGGAGCAACGGACATTAGTAGACTACAAATTCAAATATTCAATTTATCAGAGCCGCGGCACTTACATGGATACATTTAAAAGAAAAAAAAAACTTATTTTAAACAATTCAGGTACGAACCAAAGTGAAAATAGTTGAAGTTTCCTAGAAAAAATGTGTACTGTTTTCCTTTTTCCCAATGAGACCGAAATTTAGGCTGTCGTACCTGTGTTAGTGGGTTACGTTCCTTTAAAAAAAATACCTAAAATGGCTAGCATTCCGTGAATATAAAGAAAGGACTTTTGCATACCTTCCAAAGAATAATACCAAGAATGACTAGTAAGACAAAGCCCCCAACACTTCCTCCTACAATTATCCACAGATTTATTTTCGTCTCTTCTGGCTCCACAAGCTGCGGGAAAATTTCACTTGAAATCTGTGAAAAAGCGTAATCGATATTTAATGAAATAAATGTACATAAATATTCTATATTTACTGCTTCCTCTGGTATACGATGATAGATCTATAATTTTTTTTATTACAGAAAAAACACAAAGACCGATATTGACGTATGCAACGAACGTAATCCAAGTATTTGTCCAGTATTGTCTATTTAATGCTCGTTTACTAAGAGAGTCAATATAAAGCGACTTGAAACAATGTTTTCTTCATTACTATTTTGATAGTATTACAAATTTGAGAATAGAAAGTTTGTTTAAGCTTTTTGTTGTTGGTAGATACTGTTTGAACGTTTTTTTTTCTGATACAACATAGTTAAAATGAGACGACAAACTCCCTGGACACACTGTGCTCTATATTGTAGGAAATGGTAAGTATTACCCGATGTACATGTTTAGTAAAGACATTAATTTTTCGTGGCCAACCAAAATGTTGGAAATTTCCTAGTACGTAGATAATCTTGTATACATGCATCAATTATCCAGGATATCAGTTTAATTTGGTTAATAGTCAGAAAAATGAAAACCCCTCACTAAAATGTCATCATTATGCATTTGGTAACTATACTTATGACAATTTTTCATTTATGATTTATTTCATTTTTGAAGAAAGAAAAGACGTTTTAAATACCAAACACCGTGACCAGCCATTTGAGAGAATTAATAATCAGATGAGAAAAAAAATGAAGCTTCAGAAAGTGAAAAAATATTGAATGAACACGGGTTCTGTTCTAATTATTCAATGCGATAAAAAATCTTATTCGTCTGTATAAAACTTTTATGTTTTACATTGTATGGTGTATTACTTAATTTTAGAAAAGTGAAAATAGATTGTTTATTTACCAATTCTATAACTTCAAACATTTATTTTGCAGTGATTTTCCATTGTATAAGGCGATATATTCATGCAACTCAATGTTCAAATATACATTTATATAGTTTGAAATACTAGTAAAAACTATGATTACCTCATACGAAGCATTAACAGCTGTGGTGAAGTACCTGGAGTCATTCCGCGTTTGTAAAATAGCTTTTGTTCTGTATATAATACCATCACGCTGTAAAACACAATAGTTACTTTTAAAATACCTTACCTTTTTACATTGGTAATACCCGATATATGCCAGAAAACCCTTCTATCATACGAGACTCACTATAAGTTATTTTCCTCTTTTCATCTAGAAAAGCTGAGGACGTTACCCTACCGGTGCATCTGGTCCATGTTCCCAGTTTTCAGTGGAGTCTGGGTTGCTCATTTACTTTTGTTGCTTTGTACGTATTATTTTGATTATTTCATATTTTTGTGTGCGTCTGTTTACTATGTCTTGTTTTTGTCCCAGGATTACATCCTATTGATTTCCGGTAGAATGGTGATTCGCTTGGTTACTCTTTTGAAGAATAATCAAGGGAACCAAGGTTATAGCGGTTATCAAAAGAATGTAATCCAGGGACAAAGACCAGACATGGAAAACAGACATACGCAACAAAGAATATAAAGTAACTAAAATCATACATACAAAGTAATAAAAAGCAAATGAGCAACTCGGACTCCACTAAAAAAGTGGGAGCATGAACAAGGTGCACCGGTAGGGTTAAAGTAAACATTCGGCGAAGTGTGCAATTTACCAAGTTTATCATTATGCCGAATAAATAAGGGCACATGCTAACATAAAAAGGTTTTAAATGAAATTCGCTTAATTTGACTGATAAGATGATCAATCACGCTGTCGAGTGGGAATTGAAATATTGATGAACAAGGGATTCATGTGTCAATTTAAAAATCAGCAGCATAAATAAGACAAAACAAACTGAAATGAGTTCTTCTTTCTAAAGTGGGTTGGAACTATGCTTGCAAAAAGGATTGTTCCAAAGACTTTGATTAACTTTGGTATTAAATCAGGAAGCGAGTTCTGTTTCCCTTGTACTATCATACCTTTGTAAATCTAAGTGCTTCCTCAGAAATATTTAAAGTTATACTAAATGCATCTTTTTCATCCTTCTCCAGCTGTTTTATGTTTACACGTATAATGGCTAAACGTTTAGTATCTGTTGTATCACATTTCTGAAAGATGATAGAAAAATGTATTGTGTTATAGATTGTAGAAAATGTTTTAATGCTCCCTGTATAACGAAATTCGATAATTAACATGAGAAATAATTTTAATTCCACTTTCGGGGTTTCTCCCACGAACACGTCATAAAGAGGTGATTTATTCCGCCTATTACAAAATTAAAACTTTATGTCGAAAATAGCAAAACGTAATAACGAAAATCTTTATGATGATAAAAATAATCAGTTGGCTATTGCAGATAACCAAAACATTATTACTCGTGCCAAGACCTCTTGGAAATTCTATTCGTGTGCGGAACACTCATAAAATCTGGGCGTAAAATTTCGTACTGCGAATATCGGTAAGCGACATTTTCGTTATAATTATTAAATCGCGGAGGGTGAAATTGTTCGATAATACATTAACAAAAAATAATTCTTATATTTTTTATATCAAAAGTCCGTTAACGTTACTGCAACTTCAACCAGATGAAAGATTTTTTGAAATAAAAAAAAATCTTACAATTTGTACCATTCCAGCTCCTCCATTCTCGACCAATTGCAAATTAATTTGTTGAGGACTAGTAGAAGTATTCCGTTGAGAGGAGTTCGTCACCTCATCGTTAACCATACCTGGGAACTGTATTACTTCCCATGATAAGAATTGGTTGTTACTGATGACCTGAAAAAGCATACATTATGATAGTTACTAAAATAATTTTTCATAATTTGACAATAATATTACTTAGCAATAAAAATTATAACAAAATTATCGAACTTATAGGCAAATAGCAAAGCCCCGTGCTGGTCTGGGTGTTAAAAGAATAGGCCTGCAGCAGCGCTAAGCTTGTCGTAAAAGGCGACTAAATAGTGCTCAGAAACCTAGCCGGGGCCAGGCGCTCTGCCCACAGAGCAACTGGGATGTGTGCCCCAGGTGGTGAAATGAGGTACCCCTGGCGTGTTACATGCTGGGGTTGTCAGGCTATAATACGGAAAACCTGACCGCAAACAATAGTGGTGCACCGTGTTGGGAAAGATGCCACGTTCCTCGCACGTTAAAGAACCCTGCTGTGGTATTCGATAGGAGTAGGAACCTTTGCGCTCCGCCACAGGCGGCTAAATTGCCCGACCTTACCCATCCCCCTATTTCCAGTGGCAATCAAAATTTGTCGACCCTATTATCCTTCTGACCCATCCTTTTTTTTTCATTTAATGTTCATTGTATCATCCATTTCATGTTCATTGTCTGAATATAGCTGAAATATTGCTGCTCGGACGTTAAACCCCAACAAACAAAACAAACAAAAGCAAATAGCAAAGGATTAAGTCCATGGCAAATGACAATATCAGGACAACAAAACTGGAAAGACTGGTTGATGCACAATACCTGCAACATTTTATTTTACTTTTTGAATTCTTAAAAAAATTCAGGTTTTATACTGCTAAATATAACAATTTTTCTATTGCTTAACTAGTTCTTGTGTCGTTGGAAACAATTTGTCGAAAAACAGAGACCAGAGTCCTGTCAGTTTATTACGTTTGCATTTTTAAACACTTTATACCTACTTTAAACAAAGGAAACTGTACACAAGTTCAAATACATGTACATGCATATATGCAATTGCCACGTGGATTAATGCGTTATTGACGTCTAATGTTATAATACACAATTAACGCGAAATCATAGAAAAAATAGATGACTCGAACGGTAATAAAATGGGAACATAATCCAGGGTAAATGAATGTACCAAGAAAATAAAAACACACATCAAAGATTATGAAATAATACACAAAAAAAAACAAAAAAAACAAAAAAAAAAAACAAAAAAACAAAAAAAAAAACAAAAAAAAAAAAACAAAAGTTATTGAGGAAACCAGAATCCAGTACTGGGAGTACGGATCCGGTGCACAGGTAGGGTACTATAAAAACTTAAGTATAATACCCACATCATCTTTTCACTTAAACAACTAAACAAACAGAAGTAAGACTAGGAAAACTGAGCATTGCTCAATAATTTGATACTCTCAATTCACTATTTGTCAACATGGACCACTTGACCTCCATATCGATTTATATCAAAATCTGAAAATAGAAGGTACAAATGGGATCATGTTATAATGATTTTTTGAAAGTTTCATTCATTTCCATTCAGTTGTGTAGGATGATTAGCGTGTAAGAGATGGGTCCCCATGTCTCCATACCCGCACACGACAAAATCAATAACTTGCTATGTGAAACCACCAAATTCATTTGGATCGAAATCTTAAGGAGGTAGACCTAGGATAAGGGCTACAACTCTTAAAAATCATTGGATCGTTTGTATTCACCTTTTTACATCAATCTCATGTAAGCATCAAAATAACTTGGACTGATTTCATTCTGTTTCAAATGAAAGCTTGAAAGACCTTAGTGAAATTGAATGCGATACAAACATATCACTGATTTCATGAATTATGTTCCTTATCCTAGGTCTACCTACTTAAATAAGGTGTGCACAATGGAAACAAGTTATAAAGAATCTGTGAAAATTTCATTCAATTCCAATCAGTGGTGTAGGTAGAATAACGGACAGGAGATGGACAACCCATTGTAACGGAAGGAAGGAAGTACAGGCTGGACGGACACCCTGTCACTATCTACATGGGAACATGAAATGAAGTTTCATTCAATTCCATTTAGTGGTATAGAAAGAGTAACGGATACGAGATGGGTCCCTCCGTGTAGCGGAAGGAAGTCCGGATGGAAGAATGGAAGGACGGACGAAGGACAGACACCCATATCACAATATACCCCTACTTTCACAGTGGGAATATTGAAGCTAATTATGGTGTACTGATGAAGTCACTTTTTTGATAGTACAAACAGAATAGTAATTTTAAGTTTTTTTTTTACATCAATGATATATATAGGCATGCGAATAAAATATTGTTGGCTGCCTGGCATTTGGTGGATGACTGTCTAATTGGCGATCATACCACATCTCCTATTTTTATAATGTATGCTAAATTAAACATGATAGAAGTTTTTAGTGTCCGTTAGTTTAAAGAAAAATAAAACAGCGACAAAATCTCAAGGAATTGGACAAGTAAATCGAAAATATCACATAAATATTGCAATTTAAATGAAGTAATCAATTACCTGTACATCATTTATATCCATCAATGGAATTCCCGTGTCATTTGTAATAGGTATACAGAGTTCAATTGTACTGTTGTATAGCGGACTTGGACCCTTGTTCAATAAGGAATAGGTATGCACATAATACAAATGCTCATCTTGATTATCAGATACCCTTAATTGTTCTGGTTTAGAGGCACTGCAAAAAATAAAATAAAAGAGATGTATCATGTGGCAAAGATATACATGCTAACATTTAACAATATTGTATATCGCATCCATCCATTTTTTTGTTTGATGGTATATGCACACATACTCTTTCTCACATTTTTTAGATTGTAAGAAATTCTTCCAATCTTCTAAGAGATCCTTTAATCTCAGTTTCCGCTAAATAGATGACGTATTACCTTTAAACAATCCTAATTTCGTGGATTTATTACATCGCATCTATCACAAAGACTTGAGATAAAGGATACTACAGACACTGTTAAGTCAGCCTCACATCTTGATATACACTTAGAATTCGATGGTAAAGGAAAACTATTGACCAAACTTTACGATAAACGTGATGACTTTTCATTCTGAATTGTCAACTTTCTTTCATCTGTGGCAATATCCCTTCAGTCCCTGCGTATGGAGAGTTCATATCATAACTCATACGTTATGCCAGAGCATGCCGAAACTACACAGACTTTTTGTATCGCGCTAGAATTTTAACAAATAGGCTTCTGGAACAGAGTTATGTTGCTACAAGATTGAAGTAATCACTGCAGAATTTTATGGTCGTCATCATGAACTCATGCATCGTTACAGTGTATCCATCTGGCCATGAAAACTGACTTGTTCAACGTGTCATTGTTTTCCTTTCCTCTTTCGTTTACCCAATAATCGACTTTTAATTAGCAACTCGGCGGGTTTTTCTAGGAAACCAGAGGGTGCACCCGGTCCATGCGTCCAGTTTTTAGTGGAGTCCGAGTTGCTCGTTTGCTTTTATTACTTTGTATGTATGATTTAAGTTACTTTATGTTTTTTGTTGTGTATGTCTTTTTTCCATGTCTGGTCTTTGTCCCTGGATTACATTCTTTTGATTCCCTAGATTATTCTTCCATTCCATGTCTTTATTTTTCATTCATTTTACGGAATTACTCACCCCGTAAACTCTACAACTGAATACAATCTAGTGTTAATTTCGTAAATATCGTAATTGTCTGAATTATCTGCTTCAACTCCAGTTGTACGAGCGTCCGTCCGAAAAGTCACCAGCTGGTTGAAACTTCCGAGAGTTTCATTGACCGACACCAAGGTTTCACGTGATACAAAAAAACGGAAGTTAACAATTACGTTTTGTTTGTTATAGAATAATGACCGTAGGTCACACTGAATGTATCCTGACGCCTGTATGTGTTTACAATCTACTATATCGGTCGCTTGATCCGTTGGTTGGTAATAGGTAATGAATAATGTGTTATTAGGGGTTGTCATGACCATCCACGTGCTATGAGACTGTTCACCATGATTGGTTAATATTACTGTTATGACTATCTCAGATTTGACGCCAAGTATGACTTCTTGTACACTAGCCGATGTTATCACCTGCAGGTTAGGTTTGCATGAACCTTCACATCCAGAAGAGAAATTTGCCTAAAAACAGATAAAATATCTTCTAGGATATAGGTATCGTTAACAAACATTGTTAATTTTCATATGATTTTCATCTGAAATGAGCATATAAAGGTTGGTGTACATTTATCGGTGATATTGGATCCTATTTCTTTTTGTTCAACGAAAACTGTCACTTGATGTACGAAGGGTTGAATCTTAAGTATCATAAATTGTCTGTAAAGTACAACTGAGTCATAATCAATGGACAAAACAGTTTGTTTACTTTAAGTTTGCTAATCCCAGAAGTGAGCATGAAATGCAATTAAAAAGACCCATGTAACGTCCATATATTTTTGGGATAATAGTTTATTTTTTATCTTGATTCACAAAAAAATTCTGGGTCTATAATGGTGTAGACATCGTACTTTTGAAAAACAGAAAGATTTATTTATATCCAAATTTTGCTTTTCTGTGGAATCTTAAATCAAATGTACTGTACCTTATCTAGTTAGGCAGTAATATTTAATTTATTTTACATACTTAATGTATCAGAACAGTAGAGACCAAAAGCATTAAAGTTCACCTCATCCATTGTGACAGATGAATTTCATGTGAATCTGGCTTTCAAGTGAATCACGTCAAAATTTACATGGATTTCATGTTATGTTCGCGTGATTTGAAACAGATATTATTGGTCCTTTGAATACATACAGAATCCACAGCCAGAGTGGGGTTATTTCGGTCGAGTACAGGTTCCACTACACCAGGAATATTCTTATCTGCTAGACCATACTCCATTTCAATAACTAGTTTCTCATTTAATGAAGCATAAAATTCTCTGTTTACAGGCTGAAATGTGAATATACCATATCTAAAAGCATGCAACATTCCTTGCTAGTGACTTTGATTCAATGCTCTAATTAAATTGGTGGCTTTTTTTCTTTATTTGATAGTGTTTTAGCGAGTGTGTATGTCACTATTGTTTGTTATTTTTCTGTATTTAGAAAAATGTCTAATGTAATTTTGGTTCTTCAGGAAAATATTGTTTCAATTGTTTCTTCTGGTATTTCTAGAAAAGCTGATGATGCTTATCCTACTGATGTACATGGTCCATTGCCCAGTTCTTAGGATCTGAAGTGAATTGATTTTGTTTCTTTGTACATGTTATTTTGGACATTTCATATTTTTTTATGTGTATGTCTATTTTCTCCGTCTACTTTTTGTCCTTGGAAAACACATTTTGATTTTCGCTTTTGTATTGGTTCCCTTGATTACTTTTTCATTACAAAACTTTGTTAAAATGAAGTTATAACTGTATTACAACTGTAATTACTAGGATCATATTTCAAAGCTGTATTTTTAATACGTTTCCTTTGATCTTACCAACCTCAACAATAACAGAAAAATTTATGCATTCCTCGATCCCATATTGGATAGACACATTTTGTTGCTGAACATGATTTGATCCTAAATCCGTTCTGTTGTGAAAAAGGTGAACTCGACTTGTTTTTCTGGGTGTTGCTTTTGTTCTTTCAGCATCAAGAAAAAACTTATATCCAACCACTTTAAAGAAAGAAAATGTAGATAAATATAGAAAGACGAAGGCTCACACATTCGTAACAATATTAAATAAGTACATGCATGAACAATTTGAAAGACTGTATTTAAATATAACTACAAAGAATTGGAAGTCAACGTATTTGTCGTAGAGCTTTGTCAAGAGTTTCTTCCTTTTATAAATTTCTTTATGGAATGGCGGCTGTAAAGATGTTCGATATTGTTCCGTAGTCATGACAAAACTATTTTAAGTTTGAAAAATATTCAAACACCGCTCAAATAAAAAATGCACGTCAAGAAAGTATCAAACATGCATCCCTGTGCAAGAATTCAATGTTTTCTAAATCGGTGGAGCCTCGTTAGGGAACTTGAATTATTATATATAGATAACAGTATTTTATCGAATGTTCCCAGTGTAATACATTTCGATAATTCACACTGTGAAATAAATTCGGTAATTTCACTCGTGGACTTTCTCTCGACAAAACATCACGACTTTGATATCAATTCGCCACTCACAGAATTTAAAATTCATATTGAAAATATCGATAAATTATATATAAAATCTATATAATAAATAGGATAATCAATTGGCTATCGCTAAAAACCAAAATATGATCACTCATGCAAGAACACTCGAGGATTTAACTCGTGGGAGGAACAAGTTCTGCCTACTCGCGAGATCTAGGCATTCTTCGGCACTCGTGCGACAGACAATACCTTAAATAAATATGCGTCACGTAGACGTAATGCACTACGCAAGCGCTAAATGTATCTCTGTTACTAGGGAAACACAATTAACCGTACAAATTCAATGCATGTATCCTTTTAATACCGTGAATATAATAAGACATTTTCACACGAGATTTTGGAGGAATTGAAGAAGAAACACGCAATTCTACCGGCACGGGTGTCGCTGATGGAGCAGAGGCTGCCGGCTGTCCCGGAGTACTTGCTATAGTTCCATAATTTTCTGGGAATTCATACATGTGCCTTAGTTTTCAGTGTGACGTTTTTTTCCGTACGTTTTTATATGTTATTTGTATATTCCCGTCATCTGCATTAAGTATGTGGATCGTCTCTGAATCCTGTTTCACATACCGACATGTATACTTGACATTTGATGACTCTAAACTTCCCATCAAATCCGAAGTGGATAAAAAGTACAGGACAATGTAGTATGTATGTACACTTACATATATTGTCAGGAACATCAATGCCGTCATATGAGAAACATATATTTACGGAGACACATGGCCTGAAGGCATCATCTTGACAATCCTGTCCGGAGGAATTAAGTGGTATCTCCTTGGGATAGATATCCATACTACTGTTCAGCGTTATGATTGGTCTACTTCTAAGAACTGTTACAATGTTGGAACTATACGATCCAACTATCATATCTGGAAACAGTAAAAATATTTTAGTCTTCATTTTTATCTTTAATCTCTATTTGTTTCCTCGATTGTTCTTATAATGTTATTAACCTAGAGCAATGATGTTATTGATGCTAATGTTTTTCGGTGTTAATCTCACCATATAACATAAATTCTTTTGGGGCTTTAAAAATTATTCGGTTAAGCCAGATGGTTGACTTACTATGGTTCAATCAGAATACTTTTGAATTAATATAACGGATTAAAAAAATAGACAGGTTGATGGGTTATTCATGGTTCAGTTTAAACATTTTTCACTATACAGTAAAACCTCTCTAAACCGAACCCCTTTTGGACTGTAGAATCCGTCGGTTTGGACAAATGTACAATTTATCCAGGTTCATAATACATTTAATCTGACACAATGGGACCTCAAAACTTGTCTGGTTTAGGCAGGTTTCCGGTTAATTCAGGATTCCGTTTAGACAGATTTCACTGTACTACGTAGACATTTAACGGTAAAATGACATCAACGTCAATTCACTATTAAAGGGAGCATCAAAACAATTTATACTTCTGTCAAAACATTGCAAATTGACGCATTGGTTTTAATTAGCGACATTGGAAGAAGTAAAATGTACTTGTATGTATAATCAAATATTTTGCCAGTAAAAAAGTGAACCCTAACTAATTGGAATACATATTGAACTTTAAAATTGGTTCGGTTTGGTCGGTTGTCCGGTATACCAAGATTCATAGTACATTTTAAAACAAATGATATAATGGAACTGTAAAAGCTGTCTGTTTTCGGATTTAAGGCTAAAAACCACAAATTCCACTTCCCATAGGCTTCTATGCTAATTTCACAATATTCAATGGCTTCTCTGGACTTTACCTTAACTTTAACCTGCAGAGGACTATATATCAGCATGATTCTACATATGTCAGCTCACAATCCTCAGAATGGCATGTGGGGTTAGCAGACTTGCAGTGCAGTACTGGTCACCGGAAGTGAAGGGTCTATAAATAGCATGGGAAATCCCAGTGTTTTCACAAGATAGGGGTATATTTAAAAATCATTATGGAGATTAGGCTTCACATCACAAGAAGCAAAATCATCTATAAAATGTACAGAAATGTTTTTCCTTTTAGAAACTGTTTAATTTTTTTTAAATAAGATGAGAACTTTTTTCACAGCACTATGAGGAACAGCGGTAATTTCTGCGTAGGACTATTTTTGCGTACGTTCCAAATGCTCATTGGTTGAATTGGTGGTCTGTAACCTATATAGGGTTTGGTTTCAACAGGTTTTATTGTACCTGTAAAGTTGTTACTATCAATGTCATATGAAACTCCAATAAACCACCCAAACGACCTCAACCCTGTGTCGATATTCCGGGCCTGTATTCTCTGTGCAAATACCAGCTTTGGTCCTCCATGGTAAATATATACAGATCCTTGTCCATTATTCTCATAGGGAGCACCAACAGCTACATCTGTGAATACAAAATCGAGGTACATGGTGTCTCCTAATGGACTTACTAATCTAATATTGTTATTTTAATATAAAGCGATGTATACGTATCTCACAATAGGGTACGTAAGTCTCGTCACGTGACTCCGTGGTTTCATGAGAATCCTCGTCTATCATTCAAATGCTTAGAGATTCGTCATTAACATAGCATTGCGTTCAAAATAAAAAGCAAAAAATCATTTTGTGTAAAAGTACTGATATAAAATGACAAATATCTAGTTCTACAAGATAAAAATGTTTAAAAAATATAAAATAGAAGATTTTGCATTGCGTTTCGTTTTCCCGGAAGTAAACAATAAAATGCAGATCGGTATTCTGGTTTCCATAGTTCTACATCGGAAACTCCGGAAGGGAAGCTGAAACTACAACGAGACTTATAAACCATATGGAAACTTTCAGTAATACTTTCCAATGAACCTTTGTTGTTGAGCACAATTAATTGCTTAGTACAAATATGGTTTTGTTGTAAGAGCACTAAATAGTACGTAAAATAACCACACTAACTTTCATAACTAAAGTATGCAGAAAACTGTAGCCACCATTTCTATCTTTATTTAAAGAATGACTGATATATTATTTCGGTCTATGAGGAAATAACCTCAATCACGTGGTGCACACCAAATAACTGATGACGTCACACTCTCATTATAAAATGTGGTCGATAAGATGATGGACATTTTTTTATCCAATCAGAAAGCGTGTTACAACTGAAATTAAATTATGTACAAGTAACCATATTATCTCTAATATATACTTACCACTGTACCCGTCTTTGTTGATATCACCAATACATTTGAGAGCAGTTCCAAATCGTCCATACACGACATTCCCCTCTAGAACCTGACCCGTTTTATTGAGTACTGTGGCTCCCTAAAATGACATTTCATCGTATATCTGATAGAGCACGTACTATAAGATTCTTGTTTAAAATAGTGTTCAGCACAATATGCAAATGTTTTATTCTCAACATTCGTGATCTTTATCCTTGCATTGTTTTTATGATGTCACTCGCGGTTGTGATAATGTCAGGTGAATGCTGTAAAACCCTTGCGTTTACAAAGTAATAACTTATCAGTATAGTAGCTTGTATAAAAGTTATTTTCATTTTAAACTTTAAAATTTAAAAATGCATACGTTTGACAACCCTGTATAAACATGTACCGCACCGGTATCTATAATATTATCAAACTGTTCTGGGGCTCCCACTAGAAGATCATTCAGTCCGTCGCCGTTCACATCGTCAAATACTAGAGCTGATCCAAATCCACCTGCTGGCTGTTAATAACAAGTGAAGTCTAAACTAACAATAGTATACACGATACAAAGTATTCAATGCCTGAGTAGATAGACAAAATAAAGAAATGGGGACTTAAATAACGAAGATAAAACTACATATTGGAAAATACAAAATGGATACGCAACCAAGTAACGGCAATGAAATAGAAAAAAAAACACACCCACTTGATATAGTTGAAATTTTATCAAATAAGGACATTTAAAGAGGTAGTCCTAGGGAAAAGGACAAAACTCTTACAAATCATCAACGTTTGTGTACATCATTTTACATCACTCTCATCTAAGCATCAAGTTTACTTGGATTAATTTCATTCTATTTTAAATGAAAGCTTGATAGGCTTTGGTGAAATTGAATATGATGAAAATGTATCACAGATTTCAAGAGTTATGTCCCTTACCCCAGCTCTACCTCCTTAAGTTACTTTGCTAACGAAAAAAAATGATTTTAGTTCTGTCACAATAAAGAGGGATACATGATTTATACATGTAAAAGCCACAAAAATATATTCATGTTGAAAGCACGATTTCGGTTAAAAATAGGTAACAAGTATACATAAGTCTATAGTAAAAGTATGACCCAGAATATGCCAGTTTCCGACAAGATTTAAACTGATTGTTCAATTTATTTTTGGACTGCAGTCACTTGGGAAACTGTACATGTTCGTACCTGTGGTCCTAGAAACTGTTGCTTAAATAAGATATTACTGCCTTTTACACACGTAATAACAACCTAAAATGAATTATGAAACATTTTATATCTACGTATTGTGTAGCACATACTAGTAGTATTCAAATTTGTATTTGGCTTTGGCAAAACATTTGATGTATTAATGGGCTGATCCTAAATTATATTGCCTAAAAACGCCGATCAAAAATTTTGTTTTTCTAGTAAAGCGTAAGCGTAAGGTCAGAGGCAATCTGTCTTGGCGTGGATTACACATTTGATAATATATATATTTCGGCACATATTCCTTAGTTCTGATGAGAGGATAAACATGAAGTACTACGTGGATCACATTTGGAAGAATCTTAAAAGTTAGTTGAAGAACAATTTACAACTAAGCTATGGCGAATAACATTCAGTAAGGAATACAGGAATGAATAAATATGGATATTTTATTTTAAATATTAAATGTAAATTGCCTTTATTTGGCAATACTTAACTGTTCCAACGATGCCCTCGCTCATCATATAATGTGGAGTTCCGGTTATAACAGCTTCCGTACAGTCATCTCCCGTGTTTTGTATTGTTCCTGTTGCTATGGAGTACCCTTAGAAACATACAATACCAATAAAATAAAATGGTTTAAGGTGCCTGGAATGTAATGTTCTTAAGTGTTTGTTTCTGGAAGAATCAGGCAGTGGGTAAAACATGGTAAACAAAACAACACTATTTTGAATGTTTAATTTGACTGTTAGCACCATCAGAATCAAGGAAAACAAACAATATTTCCTATATCCTTTTTGTAAATTGAGTTATATTTTCATTGAATGAAAATTAACATTTCAAGGGTAGATAACTCTGTCGAAAACATCTTTTTGGAAAGATTTTATTAAACAATTTCTGAGCAAATCCAGTGATGCAGAGACAAAATAATGGTATTTTCAAATAGAGAAAGCATCTTGGGGGTGGGGGGGGGGCTGAAATCATATTGTCCGATCTGTAGAGTTTTGACATGCATGTTTCTGATTTTTCCAATTTTGCCTGATTCTTACAAAAAAACTTACACTTAATTAAAACAAATAACTATTATGTTACAGTACCATGAAAAATAACTTTGAGATGGCTACAAAGTAATTGAAAGAATCAGTTTAGACTATTCTAGTAATGTCACATCAAAGGCAAACGTAAACAATACAAGAAATTACGTAATAGTGAAAACCCAAACAATACATATCAGCACTTTTCCTTCATTTTCTTGCATTTCCTGTTTAAACTGCGAAATGTAAGTGATGCTTATGGATAAATATATAAAAGCCGTCTGTTAAATTGGACAAAAGACACTTTTGTTAAATATTATCTGCCCAAAAGTAAAGGATGTGACGGAAACCTGAGAGGAACTTAGTTTCATATACAAGAAGGGAAACAATACTTTTGGTTACCACGATAAGCAAATGTCAGTTTAATTTGGATATTCAAATTTCTCCCATTCTAAGCTGGTGAATAAAAGTGCAGGTGACTTTTCAACAACCGGGCGGTGAATAAATTTCTGCGCGACTTTTTCCGCCATTTTACTTTTTCCGAGTTTTCGATTTATTTCATAGGAAAACCAATTTAGTCCATGGGCTGGGACGGTCCACGGTGCACCCCCCCCCCAATTCATCAACTTCATAGTGAATTTAGGTACCTTTATACCTGCCATTACCGAATCAATTTGTCGCCAAAGAATATTCTTGGATTTTTTTTTCAGTATAAACCTAAATTTGTACCCCACTTGATAAAAAAGCCAAGATTTTCGTGACTCAATTGTATGAGCGTCTACGCGCGGGACAGTAAGTGCAAACAAACTAAACAAATAAAGGTATAATCATGTAGCCAAATGTCTCAGCTTTCCATTGATACCGTGAAAATTGCGGACACCCTTAGGGTTTTGGGGGTAAAATGAAAAAAATGTACCCCTGCCCACCGAAAAATCGCTTAAATTGACATATTTTTCCATAACACATTGAGTATTTATGCTTCAGTAAAAAATGACTTATTTGGTATTTTTTGCTTAGTATTATCACAGTCAATACTTCTGGGGTTCTTTTCGGTGAATTCGGTGATTTTCGTTGTTGGAATTTAACAAAAAATGCAAAAAAATGGGATTTTCGATTTTTGCGTAAAACGTCTCATAAATTCGACTCTACAAGTTATTGATCAACTAAAACGTCTCAAATTTGGTATCATTCGACAGATAATTATTCAATTGTCTACATCAACAAACCACGAAAAACTAATTTGAAGATAAAAATTTTCAAACAATGTTAAAAATATTACTCATACTCTAGAAAACTGGTCTCTGTATGAAACATAATTATCATTCACAGCATACTGACAATGTATAACCCATATCTTCTTCCGTTTGTTTGTTGGAGTTTAACACCCAAGCAGACATTCATAATTAAAAGAATGATATACCTGACATATCTGATCAATTCAGGCGCTTAGATTTTCCTTTTGGGGTCACAATTACTATACCAATTTTCAGTATTTCAGAATTTCTTATATATCCCCCGTTATTGTCATTTTTTTCGGACTACCGCAGTTTAAACAAGCTTACGTATGATACGCTACATTAATATAGTGTCTTAGCTTCCATGAACCCAAATGTTAATTTTTAGCATATAATTGATGTAAAAAGAAGTTGTGTACTAGTGTTTTAATCATCGATGTAAAATGGGGAATTTTCGAAATTTCATATTTTCTTTCATTTGACCGGTTATTGGCAATTTTTTCAAGTACCCTACATTGGGCTACATAATGATACACATGTACATATAAATGTCAGTTTACTTCATTCTATAGAAAGAAGAAATTCGAAGAATAAAAAAACGTAAAAATTGGACGAACTTATTCTCCTTCAGCCCATTTATATTGAAGATCATTAATTTTACCATTTCGAGTGACAAAAATGATTTAATCCAATTATTACTTAAGGAGAATCAATATGTATAATATTTAGTTATAATTAGTCAAAAAGCTAAGATTTCAATAATTTAAACATCCTAGCGATTTATACTAATTTCAAATTAGGGAAATCAAGAAGTATAATCATGTAACCCGATGTATTAGTTTTCTTTTGGTAGTTACACTTATTGTTTGAGAATTAATGCAAAAATATATAACTTTAATTATGAATAATACATTGAAAAATGCATGTCAATTTAAGTGCTTTCTCAGTGAGTTAGTGGTGCATGTTTTGCGTACTATTTTACACATAAAAACTAAAGCACAAGCAATATGAACTCCGAATAAAAAAAAGAATAGAAAAAACGGGAGTGACATCAGATGCTCCGGATGGGGCAACATGCCCTGCTCCGCCAGCGGCACCCGCTATATTACAAGTAAGTATAATCCGGTAATAATCTTACAGCATAATGAAGCTCACCGACACGTGTCAAACACTATTCACACTAGGGCGAAAACATTCATTTCAACTATGTACATGATGAAAACGTAGTAAACAAATTAGAAGTAGCGGAAATATATCCTTAATTTGCAAAATTAGATTATGGTAACAAAACATCACCATAAAACAACTGTCGTTATCAATTATTTTTTGAAACCCCCAAAATTTGATCTTGAACTTGATATCACAAAGTAATATAAAATTAAAATATATGCAAAATAAGATTTGGCCAAAATTTTACTTGACGATTTCAAAACAAATAAAATGTATATCTCTTTTAACGCACTAACATGCTAGCACAATAGATAGAATGAGTTTAATGGAAAAAAATATTTATTTTAGCTGGACTTGCGCATGGATATTCGTTGATTCCTTAATGGGAAATAGAAGTACTTTAAATCATCATAAAGTTGATGGAAGGGGTTCATTTGAAAGGGTATTAAAGTCAAGGTATTAAATAGGATAACTTATCAACACATCTGTTTACTCCGTATTTGCAAGAGTTGTCACAGGAATAAAAGAAAAGGAAACTGCATGTACTTACCAAATAATGTCTCGATCTCTATGCTGCCATTGAGTTGTCCCTCAATGGATTCTAGAATGTAGCCGGCGAAATGTGCGTCTGTCTTATCTGTTGTATACTGTATGAAGCCACCTTAAACAAATTTACCATGTAAGAGTTACAATTATAGTTTAGTCAATTATTTTAAAAATACAGAGAAGAATTTTATTTTTTTATAGCGTTCATCAGTAATTAATGTAATTTTGTGAAAGATTATATTCTAATCATGATTTTGAAGAAATAAAACCTTTCTCTTACTTTTACCTTAAAAACAATATGCCCTTTTTGACGGAAGTTAATTAGCACACCATTGTCCGTCGGTAATGCAATAGTTATGGACCTCTTCGTGACTCGTGTCGCGGAGCGGCATTATTGTTGCTAGCCAATTACCTGATTACTTGCAATATGACGGATCGGCATCAGGATATGCTCACCATTCCTGAGAACCTGATGTCACTCTCAGTTTTTTGTGCGAGTTCATATTGCCAGTACTTTAGTTTTTCGTGTTACGTCTCTTTCCATTATCTTCAGTTTTATTATGTTTTACCTATTTTATTCGGTTCGCTTCATTGTGTATATAGATAATCTTTGCAAAATATACAGTAGAAGATATTTTCAAAATACTGGAATATTTGATCGACAACATATTTGTCTAGTGTGGTGGACGCGTTTTTCAACAAACGGTCGGCATTCCAATGGGAACAAATTGTGCTCCTGTACTCGTTGACCTATTCCTATCTTTTTATGAGGCTGACTTTATAGCTGATCTGACCCAAAAGTAGGAACATCGTTTATCTAGTTCCTTTAGTAGTCACAGGTACCGCTAAATAGATAATGTATTATCGTTAAACAATCATTGTTTCGGGAATTTGATCAACGCATTTTCCTCACGGAAGTCAGCCTCATATCTTGACCTGCACTTAGAGATCGATGGTTAAGAAAAACTATTGACCAAATTATACGACAAACGCGATGACTTTTCATTCCGTATTGTCAACTTTCTTTTAATCTGTGGCAACATTCCTTCAGCACCTGCATATGGAATTTTCATATTACAACTCATACGTTATGCCAGAGCTTGCCGAAACTACACAGACTTTTTGTATCGAGCTAGACTTCTTACAACTAAGTTACTGAAACAGGGTTATGTTGCTACAAGATTGAAGTCATCATTACAGAAGTTTTATGGTCGTCATCACGAACTCGTGGACCGTTACGGTGTATCCATCTGCACAATGAAAACGGATTTATTTACAATGTGTCAGAGTTTTACTTTCCTCTTTCGTCTACCCATGATTTGACTTTTTATGAGTAACTCAGTGGGTTTTTCTAGAAAAGCAGAGGACGCTTACCCTACCGGTGCACCTTGTCTATGCTCCCAGTTTTTAGTGGAGTCCGAGTTGCTTACTTACTTTTGTTATTTTGTATGTATTATTTTGGTTATTTTATCTTTTTTGTTGTGTGTGTCTGTGTTCCATGGTCTTTGTGTCTGGATTATATTCTTTTGATTTCCCTAGAATTTTGGTCCCCTTCATGACTCATTGGCTCCTTGTATTCACAATTACGTTTTTGGATTTTTACGTATTTGAATTATCCCATCGCTGACGCTTCGATACTTGTCTGCCGATATTCATAAACAATGCTTATAGGGGCTTCATAAACTCAAAGTTTTTTGGATAAAAATATACCAAAACAAACGAAACTATTTTTATTACACGTCATTTTAGTTTATTGGACTCTGATCATCGAGCATGGAAAGCGGGCAAATTATGAGCGATTGAATAGCTGATTATTAAAAACAAACAAATGACGTAAGTGTTAAATATTTCTGCAGATATAGTATTTTAAAATAAATTGCTATTGGCAACAAATGTAGTTTTCCTGCTTTTAGAGACAAGAGACAATCACGTGTATTTTATACAATGAAAGTATTGTTGCTAATTGCCCGAAATCTACTTTTGATCCCATGTACCCTTATTTCCTGTGCAGTACAGGAATATTGAGATTATGGTTATTCAATGTACTGACCTTTGTCCTTATCAAATCCTGGTGCCCCAATTACAATATTATAATTTGGATCTCCATTATACTGTAAAAAGGCAAAATTACTTGGTTAACATCTATTTAAAAATCTTAAATATGGTATCGAACATCAATATGAGGTGCAAAAGATCATACATAATTATTATTCTATTTAAGGACCCGTTTCATATCAGTTAAGTACAGTGGTATGTTGTCATAGCGTACTGAAATCATCTTGGAAGGGGGGGGACAGATAAGTTTATTAATTCCATGTAAATTGTGAAATATTCCATTCACCAAAGCGTTTATCTTGCAATTGACATCACTTTTAAAAATTCAAAAGCGTCCAACATCGTTTTAAAATTATTTCAAAAAGGTAGATATAACACTAGAAATGAGAGACAATACAACAAATTCCAGGTACAGCCAAGATATAGGTTACAGACCACCAATTCAACCAATGAGCATTTGGAACGTATCCAAAAATAGTCCTACGCAGAAATTACCCCTGTTCCTCATAGTGCTGTGAAAAAAGTTCTCATCTTATTTAAAAAATTTAAACAGTTTCTGAAAGGAAAAACATTTCTGTACATTTTATAGGTGCATTTTGCTTCTTGTGATGTGAAGCCTAATCTCCATAATGATTTTTAAATATACCCCTATCTTGTGAAAACACTGGGATTTCCCATGCTATTTATAGACCCTTCACTTCCGGTGACCAGTACTGCACTGCAAGTCTGCTAACCCCACATGCCATTCTGAGAATTGTGAGCTGACATATGTAGAATCATGCTGATATATAGTCCTCTGCAAGTTAAAGTTAAGGTAAAGTCCAGAGAAGCCATTGAATATTGTGAAATTAGCATAGAAGCCTATGGGAAGTGGAATTAGTGGTTTTTAGCCTTAATATATGTACCTTATTATCCGGTAAGCTAAAACCAATTAGAGCAAACTCGCTATCATCTGTGTTCGGCAGATCTCTGTTCTTGAACTGTCCATCAGTGTACGTACCATCAAGTATTTTTTTGACATTAAAACATCGTCCTATTGTATGTACAAAATTGGAACTTCGAACTGGAATTGTGTTCTTCCATTGAGGTGCACAGGTCTTCAAAGTTAGAAATGTATACACGTTATTAACAGTAATGAATGTGTATGTTGTGTTTACTTAAATTTGAAACTTTATATAATGGTTTATCTGATCGAAATTCTATTAAGCGAATTTTGTTGACATGCTTCTAACTTAATTTGCAGATTAAGAAAAATAATAGGGACAATACAAACATAAAAAATGATTGAAAGACTATAACAAGTCGGAGATACATATACAATTTCCTATAAGCAAGGCAATAAAATAATATATACAACAGATTGCGTTAACTTCTTTGTATTCTACTGTAGTTGATTCAAAACAGTACTTAATCTCGCTGAAGCTATTGTCATTGTTTTACTATAAAATTTACACAAACTGACTCACTACTATATCGTTGTCAATAAGGGTCATTGATGCCCCTAGCAGTTCATTATTTTCTTCGTAGTTAACATTATCATCTGGCCATCTACTGTTTTCTGCATGATACAAATAAAAAAATATATATTAACCAAGCATGTGTTTACTTGATTAAAAAAACACTGTAACAATAAAGTTGAAAATGATAGCACTTTCCGTATATCCGTAACATCCTTCATGTCGTTCATTGTAAAGCTAGAACATCGTTGCTACCAGGAGATAATTCGACTGTCTTTGTGGATATAAACCTCTAAAATTCCCAAAAATCTTTCGTAACACAGTGTTAGCCAATGATTTGCACGATATGAGTGACGCTGACAATCAGCTGACTGTTCGTATGCTTGTTTTAATTTTCGTTTTCGTGCTAACATATATACTCAATATGATAGACTCGGTTTGCATTCTTATTTGTAATACATGAATGACAAACTGCACGTTTCTAAACATCCTTGGCTATCGTTTTGGGTCCCTCACGGACGGTGTAAAGCATCAAAGCGTTTACACAGTCCCCGGGCAAAATCAAACCCGTGAATGTGGGACATTGTGTATTCGGGAAAATTAGTTGTCATGTGACCACGTTCATTCGTTAAATTCAATAAAATGAATGCATTATCACGAGATTTAATGTCGATCGGTGACCTAGTGATTCGATTTGTAATATGCACGCTATACACAGCGCTGTATAGCCTACAGTAGCATTTGCTGAATCTGACATTGCATAATACTTATGGGATAAAATCAACATTTTTCAGTGCATGTAATTTCAGACAGATATTGGTGTATGCCAGTCAATTAATGAGAAATTTCCAAGGCCGAAAAAATATAATGTTATGTTTCCGAGCACTATTCTGAAATTTTGTAGGGTCGGTAGGTAGGAATTTTTATTTTCATTTGATATTTTTGAAATGAAATAAGTCATAAAATACAATGAAAAGCAAATATGCAAAGACTAAACATGTAATAGACTTTGTCCACAGCCTAATCCCCTTTGGAATTCGGCGCATGAGTATTTTTTTTTGTTTTGACGGAGGTGGTAATAACAAAAAAATATCTCAGTGCCGAATTCCAAAAATGGATTATCCACGCACAAGAGCATACTCATGGCATGTGTGTTTTCAATTGTCTTCTTTTTTTCTGACAGACAATCGACAGAATTTTTACGTTATTTTTTTCTTCAAAATTTCCAAAAAAAAACCAACTTGTGATTGAGGAGTCTGAACGGGGGTCAGTAGGGTGACCGGAAACATTTTTAAAGGCCTAAATGGATGGTCTATTTATTACTCCAGTAATGCTAGAGATTGTCTGGCAAGCTATTTTTCTGACTTGGCTTGGGATATGAAAGAACAGACTTCCATCCACTTGCATCAACTGTCTATAAATATACAAATAAAGATTCTAAAAAAAAGTTAATGTTGTGTAGTGCTGAATGTACATTAAGTTGGTTTTGAAACCAAATGATACTGGCAGTGCATCTTGATATATTTTATACAGCTGCAAGACAAGTAAATAGTTTTTGTCCAAGGAAACATTTTTTATGTTACAAATGTATGTGACTATATTGAATTGGATAAAATTGTTTGATACAAGATTTAGTGGAAATATTGATTTTGAAGTGTTAACTGTGGGTCAGTAGCGATGGGTTTAGCCTTGAAGTCCTTCATATACCGATATTGTATTTTTGTATTATAGAAAAAAAAACATTTAAATGTCACGGTGTTTCAATTCAATTGGTTCTCTGATACAAGTTGTATGGACGTCAATAAGACGATTTAATGAAAGTAACGTTTGCACACCTGTGACGAATTCAAAATAGTAATTACATGCAGGACAATCACGTGTACAATTATTGTAATGTACAAGTTTTCATATTTTGCCATTCTTTTGAAAAAAGTATGCTGTCACGTAATATATTTATATCATGGTATAAAATAACGATATCCTTTTTATAAAAAAAAAACATGGTCTACATAAATAGTCAGCTGACCATGACACAACTTAAGAACTATTTAGTTTATTTCATAAACTATATAAATATGTAGTTTTTATTTAATTAAGAAAATTTACAATGACGAAATAAAAAAAAAATAAGACGAAACCTCTTTCAATAACTCTTTGAATCACAAAACCATTAAATCCATCACTTCACGACCGCTTTGATACCCAATACATGTATCTAGTTCACTTCCTCATCATGATAAAAAACTAAAAACTTACTGCTTTGACGGAGATTCATTGGTTCACAGTCATCTTGATCATTTCGTGTCAGGTTAATTGGACACTTAAACACATTTCCGGGTGTTTTTATCTCAGGAGATTTACCATCTGTAAAGTTAGCCTTTGGTGCTCCTGCAACAACCCTGTGAACAAAATAATAAAACATATGTTGTATTGTACATGGCTTTAGAGACGGCGATGTATGTAAAAATTTTCTAATGTACCCAAGCATTTAACCATTATAAAATCTAGGGTTAAAAGTCTATGAAACACCAAAATCTTTCATGGATGTTTAAAATACTTAACTACATATGTATTAATTAATTGTACGATTAGAGTATTTTCTTAAGTCTCGACCAAAGAAAATTCCTGTCGAATATTTCAAAATTAAAAAGATTTAAAAGATGTATCATTTTTTTCACAATGGAAATATATTTTACTTTTACAATGCAACAGTACAAGCTTTGACAAATGTACAAAGTCCTTGTTATATTACTACCTGTAACTACAGGGTATGTTACTGCAGAAGACACACACAGTTTCATTCTATACATACATTGATTAATTTATCCTAATTATATCCTATTTTATCTATCAATATATGCAGCTTTACAAAATAACAGAATACATAAAACACCGAGGCTTCATTTCTTTTATTGCGTATGGTAGAACTTCATGGTGATGGATTTGGCTTCGTATCCCAATAGTTGTGGTTCTGAGTACTTTTATATACAGTCAAATGTTGAATTTAGACCTTCAGATGTATTTTATTCCAATGCTGCTGATGAAATGATGAAAAAAGCTCCTCTAAACACGTGTACAGCTTATAGAATTTGCAATTTATATGATTGGTATTGTTGTATTTACTTACAACAACACTCTAATTTTAGAAAAAAGATTATCTACGTTTTATTTATTTACTTCAAATGATAAGATTTATCAGTTATAAACATGATATATGTAAACGAATTCAGTTGAACAGCCGATGCATTACGTATGTAAAATAGAGAAGAGTTTTTTTGTTTTATTTTTAAATAGCAAGTTTAAAAGAACAATAATTGTTGATACAGTTTAAGCAGTCAATACCGAACTTTGAATAAACCGGCAAACTGTCTAAATTAGAATTTTTTGGATACTCTTTCGTCTCATTAAAATGTAATCTAAACCCTAAGACTATTAACATATCAATTTTCAAGGTTGCCAACTTTCGTAGATTCTGTGAAAGGAACAAAATATTAGCGGGTATCAAATTTCGCGGTTTTAAAAAAATTGTTAGTGTTAATCAATTTCACTGTTTCAATTTTCTTTGCGCTTTTCTGTCTCCGTGAAAAATAAGCGAAGATTAGTACAGCGCGAAAATTGCGAACATTAGTACATCGCGGAAATAGCGAAATAGTACACCGCAAAATGATACATGTACAGTAACTTAACACCTGTCTTGATCGAACACATTCTACAGCCCTACAGGGTTTCGATTTAGACAGGTTTCGCTGTATTTTTTCTTGTTCCTATTATCTTTTTTAAAATTCAGAGATAAGAAACCGCTAATATTTGTTGTTGATAACCCACACACACAAAAAAAAAAGAAAAAAAAAAACCTGAATGTATTTCATTTCTATTTAGTTTTTAATCAACGTGTTACATTTCATCTTTACTGGTGCTCCCAATACTATCGTAGAATAAAAGTAGGTTGGACCTTGGTTAGATCTAAATGTTGTATTTACAACTAACAGTGAGCTTATGTTGTCGAAATTCAGTGATGTAAACAAATAGATGCATCTATAGTACCTATTATATAACGCTATACAGGGTAGTCATTTTGAGGTTAGGATATATAATTAAAAAAAATAATAATTATATTGTGTGAAAAAATATCAATATTTACGCACAGAATGTTGAATTTAGTTTATTTGACCTGTTGAGTAAATCCACATATAACTTAATGGACTTCTTATTATAGTTGACATCATAAAAAAATCTTCAATCTTCAAAAAGAAAGAATGTAAATACCTTAACACACATATCAGTGGTTCGGCTAGAATGTTAACTAATATGTACTTCCTTGAAATGTGGATTAAAGGGAAATTTGTCCTCTTTTCCATTTCCTCCTTTTACTTTATCAAAATATTAGACATGTCTATACATCTTCAGTGAGAAAAAAAAACTCAAGTCCATTGAGATACAATGGTTATTGGTTTGGATAGTATTTGTTCTAACAATATTTACTGATGCAGATTGTGTTAAAGTAAAATGGATATTTTGTAGATTGTGTTGTACTAACTATGGTTATTGGTGTAGATTGTGTTGTACTACAATTGGTATTGGTGTAGATTGTGTTGTACTAACTATGGTTATTGGTGTAGATTGTGTTGTACTACAATTGGTATTGGTGTAGATTGTGTTGTACTAACTATGGTTATTGGTGTAGATTGTGTTGTACTAACTATGGTTATTGGTGTATATGTTGTTTGTTCTAATAATGAATATTGATGTAGGTAGTTTTGCACTAACAGTGGTTATTGTTGTTGACCGCAATGTATTAACAATGTTTTTCGGTTTAAATTATATTTGTACTAACAATTGGTACAATGTATAGATGTATATGCTGTGTACACAATAGCTTTAGTGAGCACGTTGTATACGTAATAATAGATCAGTAAAATGAAGGACTCTATTGTAAAGTTGTTGGTCACAATATTTCATGAAGAATATATTTATCAGAAATTGTTATAACTTATGTATGGTAAATGGTTTACCAGGAATTATTGTAGAGATCATATTGAGGTACCCCGCCGCCTAGTTTGTATCTTTTTATTAGCATGAACAACATGTTTATTGAAATTGATATCTCGACCTATACATGCAGATGGCATGTTTTGTTTAAATCGTTTATAATCATTCAACTTCAAAAGGTCAGATTTGCATACCAGGAACTAAGTGAAAAACGAAAAGATAAAGTATTACAATGATTAATATCGTGTCAGGAAGATTATTCGTGAAATGTAGACACACGAAATTATCAACAATCTACAAAGCACTTGTAAAAATAGTTTCACAGTAACATGAGCTAGTTTACAAGTTTACAGATATGGAAATATCACAGATAATAAATACAAAAGAGGTTCTTATTTTTTTTTCTACAAAAATGACAAAAATATGTTCAAGAATATTAACTGACTAAAACGGTCACAAGTCATATCTTGTTCAATGGGTCCAATTCATGTTTCAAAAAATAGCTATTTACGCAGAGCAGATACAAAAACTAACAATGCTCAACTAATCGTTCTGGAAATGTCACAGCAAGTCGAAACATAAAGATTTTATCTCTTAACTAACCGCAAAGGCATGTTGCCTGGGATGCTCTATTTTATCAGTAAAAATTAGAAGATGGCATGGATAAAAAAGGATTATCCTTTAAAAAAGAATTTGCTCAATCAAAATACGATTTTGTTTTTACATTTAGTGAACTGTGTGATTACTGTGCTATGTTTCGAACTTCAATTATTTAATGGAGTCCACAAGTAAGCTATTTCCAATTATTCAATGTAAAGAAGATTATTCATAAGTCAACATATAAAAGCTATTGAACATCTTCCGGACACCAATGTCCCAAATGGAGCCTCGAATTTCACGGTTGCTTTCACTTTTGTCCAATGAAATGCGATATGGATAAAAAGTCATTGTGTAGTAGAGAGGGAAAAGACAAGGGTGAATTCATAATAGATGAATCAAAGAGTAGATTGTAGATGTACTGTTGGAGGAGTACATCAGCAGCATAGCGAAATAAATCAACAGAAGGAGAACTTGTCATATAAACCTTTAAAAACTACCACCACTTCCCCAGGTTTAAGGGGGCTGAGAGCTCAAAAATGTTTTAACACGCGCCACATTCATTCTTTGTGTGCCTGTCCCAAGCCAGAAACACCTAATCCAGTCGTTGTCGTGCCTTTATGTTTTGCGTTTTCTCTATATAGATAATGTCGATTTTCGTGCTTTATGAATAGTTTCACTTCATTTGTTCTGGGGCTTTTTACCGCTTGCTTTATGGTATAGGCTTCTTCCCATCACTGAAGACTGTAGGGTGACCTACTTGGGCTTTGGTGGATGACTGTCTCGTTGGTTATCATACCACCTACATGTATCTCCTATTTTTACACATTATTACACTACTGAGAGGAGTTTTAGCTGCCAGCTTAAGGAGGTAGACGTACGGTAAAAGACATTATTCATGAAATCAGTGATATGTTTGTATCATACTCAATTTCACCAAAGCCTCTCAAGTTTTCGTTTGAAGCAAATAAAATGAATCCAAGTCAATTAGATGCTTATATAAGATTGATGTAAAATGCTGAATGCAAACGTTCCAATTATTTTTAATTGTTGTGTCCCTTACTCAACGTTTACCTCCTTAAAAGGAAATCAAATATGTTTGTTTCCCCCAACGCCTCCAGTTTTGCAAAGAATCACCAATAAAAATATCAAATAATAGTTGCATATAAATAAATTCAAAGAATGTTTTAAGGAATGACTGTTATATTTTTTCGTGCTTAACAGGTTATTTTCAACGTGTACCATTGGCATTTAGGTTATTTCAAATATAACGAATGAAAATATCAGTCATTCCTTACAATTAATTTTAGTATCAAAATTAAACGAGTAAATCAGCAAAATAATTTGATGACGTCACAGTCACATGACAATATTTGGTTTATGAGATGATGGACAATTTTTTTTGATTCAGCTAATTAGGTAAGCAATTCTTGCACTTTTAAAATGAAAGAATAAAATAAAAGATGTTCACTAATGGTTTACATGGAATAGTAGTAAACATCTGGTAACTTTATAGGACTTACTATGTAAATCAAATACTAAAAATCCCATGTGTGTTTGACTTCGATTTCATGCTTTCAAGTATCGACACAACTGGGATTTTTGGGAAATGTTCTTTTCTCAAGACCATATGATTAGGTATGGGAGGTAAAAAACATAAAATTGAAATTGCAGCTGAATGTTGACAACTACCGTTGTTTTAAGTACATGTAGTAGTCTTTGTAATAATCATGCAAATTCTGTAATATGTGATACACCCTATTCCCCCCACCCCCCCCCAAAAAAAAAGATACACATTTTTATTTTTGTCATTTTTGTAACGAAGATGTTTTATGGCTCCATATTATAAAATGTATAATCGTTCATTCCAATCTGTCTGTTCTAAGGAGACAATTCGCGTCGAAAATCCACCAGTTTTTATGGTCTTTCAGTGTCATTTACAGAGTATTTTCCCTTAGTTTGAATTCTACAATACATTCTGTATATTTTTTGCTTCTCCTTAGAACATGGGTTATATGAAAAGGCTTTCTTTAAGCCCTATGCTACTTTCTGTTTACTATACCATTTTAGATAAAATATCAAAAATATAAAAGTGAATGAAAATCGATAGAGATACATGTAATTGTAAGTAAAAGCAGTAAAGTGAAGCACGTATATGTACAAGCACAACAAATGATGTAAATGCTAAAGCTAATCATTAACTAAACTATTTCCGGTTAAACTCGACCTCGGATGACTCGAACTTCGGATAATTTGAAATTTTTTACCTGGTCCCTTCGTCTTTAACTTAACGAGGTTCGACTGTAATCGTAAGTAAAAAAACAAGGAATTTCATTTGATATGCTTTGTTTGTCACATTTACGCATTCGATCGTAAAAAAGTAATTTCTGAAAAGTTCTGATGTTATAGAAATTGTTAATTGTAATGATACACGTGTGATTACCATTTTTAAAAGGCTTTGACCTACTTTCCCTGTATTTTGTTCATTGAAACGTACTAACAAATAAATGATAAAGCTAATCATTTCATCGTTGGAATTTGGTTGATTGTAAAACATCTGGAAAATAGGTGTTACAACATGAACTTTTCAAAATACATGTAGGAAGTTTCCTGTGATAAAATATGACTCATCGATTATCGAAAGTAAGAAATGGCATTTTAAAAATAACAAAAATTCAGAACATAAAAATATTTCCGGGTTAAAATTGAACCTAAGTCCTTCACGTTGACTAACGCAGTGTTTTTTTTCTAAAATCACACTACGCCAAAATTCATACACTGTGATGGTTGCGGATATGATTCTATTAGAACTCCGGGCTCAAAGTGTTCTATCTAGACCAAAATATCAAAAATGTATTTTCGACGATTTTCATTCCAATATTTTTCATTCATTCAAATGTTCACAAATACACATTTTTGGGACCAATATTCTAAAGACTCCAACAAAAATTCGGGACATGTGGACACTTTTTGAAGTTGGCCCTTCTTATGGTCAGAATCGAGGAAAATGGCCCCATGTCCTTTTAGAGGAAATATTACTCGGATTTCGTCGTATACATTCGAGTGTTGATGGTCAGTGAAGTGTTAAAAAATCGTTCTTGTTAGTATAATGGTCAGTATACTTTGGTTGGTAAGGAGATCGGGGTTCGCGTCCACGACATGGATTCTTGAATACAGTGTTGATCAATTCGAAAATGAATTAGTGTTTCATTTGTAATTAGTCCACAGGCCCCAGGGACCAGAATTTTTTTAACCACAAAAAAAATGTAATTAAATTATTTTGTTTCCATATTTGAGAGAAACTGAAACTGGGTATAGTATAAACAGCATTAATAACTCAAATACGGAAACAAAATGATTTAATTATATTTTTTGTGATTAAAAAAAAATCCTGGTCCCAAGGGCATGTGATTTAGTCAGGGTACTGTCGGTTTATCGGTTACAATATCATTTGAAAATGTGTATATTTTTAACGAAGCATTTACCATATATTTTAATGTGTTTCAGTAATCTAAGTATTTGTATAATGAGAAGAATATTGGATGCTTCATTTGTGTTCTCTGTACGCTTACCATACCGGTGCACCTGGTCCATGCTCCAAGTTTTAGTGGAGTCCGAGTTGCTCATTTGCTTTTTGTTACTTTGTATGTATTATTTTAGTTACTTTATGTTCTTTGTTGTGTTTGTCTGTTTTCCATGTCTGGTTTTGTCTCTCGATTACCTACTTTTAGTTTCCGTTATAGAATCTATGTTTCCTTGATTACTCCTGCAAGACTAACATGACAATTGACACATGCATTGCCATAATTCATCATTTAAAAAAATTTTTGGAATTATTTTGATATATATGTTTGTAACGGTAACAATCGTCTACTTCAACGCTATAGGCTGAGGCAAGTCAACAAAATAAGAGTTAGTAACATAATTACATGTAATTGATAGTATTTTATTATAACTTGGAGATACATATGTAAAAATATGAATCTGATTTATCAGTTGTATACTAAGTGTATTATTATCATTCTTCTTCTTCTTCTTCTTCTTCTTCTTCTTCTTCTTCTTATTATTATTATTATTAAATACACGCATTAAATTCAATCATTGGAGTGGAATATTTTAATTGTTTGTTTGTTTGTTTGTTGGGGTTTAACGTCCGAGCAGCAATATTTCAGCTATATTCACACGATGGACATGAAGTGGATGACAAATTGAACATGAAATAATGATGAAAAATGGGATGGGACACAAGGATAATGGGGTCGACACATTTTGATTGCCACTGGAAATAGGGAGAAGAGGGTAGAGTCGGACAATTTAGCCTCCTGTGGCGGAGCCCTATGGTTCCTACTCCGGGAGAATACCACAGTAGGGTTTTTTAACGTGCGAGGAACGTGGCATCTTTCCCAACACGGTGCACCACTATGGTTTGCGGTCAGGTTTTCCGTATTATAGCCTGACAACCCCAGCATGTAACACGCTAGGGGTATGCCATTCCACCACCTGGGGCACACAACCAAGTTGTTCTGTTAGTAAAGCGCCCTAGCCCCCGGCTAGAGTTCTGAGCACTATTTAGTCGCCTTTTAGACAAGCTTAGCCTGCTGCATGTCTATTCTTTTGACATCCGGACCTGCACGGGTCGGAATATTTTGAAAAACCGAGGTAGAAAACGAAAGGAAAATGTGTATGAGGTGGGCACATAAAGAAAAAAAATCGCAGTAATTTTATTGCATCATCCAAGTACTTACACCTACATGAAACCTCTAGGAATTACCTGTAATTTTGTTATTACATGTACCTATATCAGTCGACAACACATTTATGTATGTTAATCGTTATGAAACCTGATATCTGTAAATAATAAGGTTTTAAAATAGAATATTAACCTACGACTAGACAAGGAAAATAGACCCGAACAACAAAGAACTTTTATTTTGCATGAAGTCAAGTCCTTTCACAAGGTTTCTTGTCTTGCTTTATTCGGTCTATTTACATCCCTAACCTGAAGCTCTTGCCAGATAAGTATTGATTTTCTTCAAAAGCAATTCCACGGGGCAATTCAAATATGTCATGGCTTCCAATTTCACGCAAGTCTTTTGTACATATTTGAATTTAAATTGATTTAAAAAGTGTATAAATATCAAAAACGTTCCACTTCCCTATACAATTACATGCATGTAGTATTGCTTTGTTAAATGTCTTTTCGTATGTAAGAACAATCAAAGTTAGAGATATCATTTAAACCAGAATGAATTATTTTAAGGAAATAAAGTCTGTAGGCGAAATTGTATCCTTTCTTTTTATTAACTAAAAAGAAAACTATAAGGTGTTTATTTGCTAGATTACGAAAGCTTACGCGGGATGGGATGGAGATATGCTACAATATCAAGAATAAAATATCTCACTACCCAGGACAAAGTGCAATATAAGTTTGATATACTTCATAACCAATAGAGACATAGGTTAAAGACCGATGTTTTTGAGCCTTTACAAAAACCGTGACAGAAACAAATGGTTTCAAAAATCATATAACAAACCATATTCTTTTCATACGTTATTACCTCACCTGGTAGCATATGTCAGACATTGAAGGAATCTTCATATAATAAAGAAACCAAATCTTCACCCATCTTTTGCATATGTGAAATATTTATATTTATGTAGATGTCTTTATAAAACATCAGACTGGAGGTGATTTATGCATGTCAAAACCATCTCGATCGAATTAACGTTTGCTTCTTATTTAGAAACAGTTACAATTCGGTTGTTGCACTTTCAAGATAAAAATTTCGTAGATTGTGTGTGAAATTGGCATTGTGCAAGAGTTATCGTTCTTGGTTTTAGCGCACGTGCTCAAATACAGAAAGGCTTAAATTATCATCGCGTAAAAAATATAGTAAGTAGATAAAAACAAGTACTATCTTTAAAGAAAGATAGCCGACGCAGTAAAATTTGTTTTTTTACTTATAATTTCATCAGGAAATAACGCATGGCACGCAATTTAAATTTCCTTTTTCGAACCCCACTAAGGTATCAGTATTTGACCAATCATGAAACAGAATTTTGATCAGGTGACTTGCGTTTCCATGGAAGAGCGTCTTTAAGGTCAAAGGGTAAAAAGCGAAACTATACCGACTGCATTGGAAAAAGCAGAAAAACAAACCAGAAAACTTTTAATTAGACTCAGGCTTTTAGTGTGAAACGGTGGCTATTTGCACTTTTCATAATTAAGCATATTTCGTTCAAAAATTGGTAACATCATTTCAGTTGGTCAAAAATTAAAAAAAAACAATTCTGTAATAGACAGTTATGCTTATCAGAGTTTTGTGCTGTCAAATGCCGTCTATAAAACTAAAGTACTTGAACTGCCTAACATATAGTATTATATAACAAAAATCTAGTGTCACTTCCTTCTAATATTAAAGTAACTGAGTCCTTAACTTAATTTTGTAAATATAAAAACACCAATTATGTATAAGTAGCCTTGACATGATTCTGATAATTTTTGCTGCACCAATGTATCCTATATTCAAGTGTCCATTTTTCAAAAAGGAAAAAAATGTATGTTTAGGGTCTATAGAGTAAGTTTGTACATGCAGGGGCGAATCCAAACACTTTGAATAGGGAGGGTGCAAGCAGGGGTTCCTCAGGAAAAAGGGGGTGTTAGGACTTTATTTCTTCATTTTACAATATTGTTTTATTTTCAGTTAATGAGGAAGAAATCTAAAGTTTAATCGTGCTTCTGTCAATGCTATAGGGTATGCAGTAATAACTATTATTACCTAATTATAAGGTTTTATCTGGTTTATTAAATATACACATATTTTTCTCTATTTTCAAAATTTTATTCAGGACAGGGCGATCTATTGCACTGTCGGTGTACTATTGCACGGTGCAATAGTCTCCTTGAGGAGCCTATTGCACTGACCCCATAATGACCTTTATCTAAGCCTTTTGATTGGTTGAACTTTTTTTAAGCGCTTCATTGAATTGGAATTTACACACAAAAAAACTCGTGTGTAAAAACGTAGATGTGACTCTCGTCTGCCAATTCGTAAACATGGAGTGGTCAATTTCCTATTCCTGGTCGAATGTTTGTCTCTTAGACATATTCCCCATTTCCATTCTTTATTATATCTCATAGACAAATTAGGTAATAAAACAGTTATTAAACGGGTTGGATGCAATAGACCAGAACATTTGTTCGTTGGTACTGAGAATGATCAAGTGTTCTATTGCACTCGGCCGTTGGCCTCGAGCAATAAAACACTTGATCATTCTCAGTACCTCAGGACAAATATTCTGGTCTATTGCATCTAACCCATTTAATAACTGTATATTCTGGTAAGTTACCATATCCAACGAAATCTATAAAACAACTCTGAGAACAAAACCAATACCTGTCTGGACTGGCATCATCGTCATATAGTTTTCAGCACATGAGTACTAATGACAGCATATGCTGCTAAAATGTCAATTTTAACAAATTTAAACATGCTGAAAATATTATACGAAAAACTAATCAAATTTCCCTATAATAGGAGGTACACAACTTCAATGTGTTAGCAGTGTGAAACATTTATATATTAGAACAATATTGGTTTAATACTTTTTGAGTAACATATTTCACAAAATATATACCCCTAAGTGAGGCAGATCGCTGAACGAAAGGACGGAGTGGAACGTTTCATAGACCTGCTTTCTCTGTTGGTTACGAAGATAAAATCAGAGTACTCATATACTATTATATCAATTTATATTTGTTTTTAATTTGAATTTTTATGCCACAAGTAATCGTCAAATTGCAAAACTAGGGAAAAGATAATAGGAAAGAGCGCAGATCGAATATAAAAGTCATCTAAACATAGGCTTATTGTTGTAAATTCTTAGTATTATATAACGAGAACGGATATGGTGAAAATGTCAAGGATACAACAACCCCACCGGGATGAAAATGTCAACTCAAGGCCATTCATGGGTCTACAATGAACGACGAGGAAACCCTCACACCACAGGGCAGTTTCACAGTAAAGAGGCAAATTTTAATGTTAAATCAACTAAACACAGTAGAAGAGTAATCAAGGGAACAAAGGTTATAACAGAGTAATCAAGTGAACCAAGGTTATAACAGAGTAATCAAGGGAACCAAGGTTATTGCAGTAATCGAAAGCATGTAATCCAGGGACAACGACTAATCATGGAAAGCAGACATGCACAACAAAGAACATAAAGTAACTAAAATCATACATACAAAGTAAAAATAAGCAAATGAACAACTCGGACTCCACTAAAAACTGAGAGCATGGACCAGGTGCACCGGTAGGGTAAGCCTCCCCTACTTTTCTAGATACACCGGACTACTAGCAGTAAAAACGATTACAGATAGCCTTGGGTGCACCCGATTAATCAGTTAAGGTAAGCAGTTCTTACTTATTGCAATGCCACTCATTGAGGGCCATTTAGTGAAAGAGTATGATTATTTAAAGCAGATGGGGTTAATAATACCGTGTGGAAGCAAACTTACTTATCATTATATATACATTCAACACGGTACTAGCTAACGCACTGCGTGTACAAGACTCAAATAAGCCTTAAAGATGAAATCAACCAGCTTTTGTTTTGTTTTCGCAGATAAAAATTTAAGCCGGACTGATAAAGAGTCCAGTAAACGATCACACACAAGTATTTAAAGCATGAAAACCTGTCATTATAGAAACATTATGATAAACAATACTTCCCTGTGTTTTAAACTTAATAAAGGGGGTGTTATTTGTACATACAGTGAAATCAGGCTAACCTAAATCTAATTGGGAGAGAATAGTTTGTTCGGTTTAAGGAGGTATACCTAGATAAGAGGAGGAATATCTCTTGAAACCAGTGATATGTTTGTATCATATTCAATTACACCAAAGCCTATTGAAATCAGTCTATGTCACTTTGATGCTTAAATGAGATTGATGTAAAATGGTGAATACGAACGTTCCAATGATTTCTAAGAGTTGTGTCCCTTATCCTATGTCTACTTCCTTTAGGAGTTTATCGCTTTAAACAAGTTCAAATAAATTGAAATTGGTACGAATAGATTTGAGAAGATATGTCTGGTTAAGACAGGTCATTGGTTTATTCAGAGTTCGGTTTAGACAGGTTTCATTGTATCTGGTTTCGGACTTAAGTAAAATTTCATGTGTAAATAGGCTGTTAAACAAATCATAAAAGAGTAATCAAGGGAACCAAGATTCTAGCGGAATCAAAAGAATGTAATCCAGGGACAAAGACAAAACATGGAAAACAGACAAACACAATAAAGAATATACAGTAACTAAAATAATACATACATAGTAACAAAAGTAAATGAGCAAAACGGACTCCACTAAAAGCTGGGAGCATAGGCCATGTGCATCGGTAGGGTAAGCGTCCTCTGCTTTTCTAGGAACACTTAGTTGCTCATAAAAAGTCAAATCCGGGGTAGACGAAAGAGGAAAGGATATTGGAGTTTGCCATAGAATGGCTACAGAAACGACAACGGCTTCATGCAGTGAAATGGGTCAAAATTTATGCACTTAAATACCATATAAAAACAAACTATTTAAAATAAAACACTGGACTACTAGTAGTAACTATGAGTTTCTCTCTTCCATAAGTTGCTGCATGCGGTGGTATTGGTCTATGGCGATATTAAACTGGGGTTAATTATATAAAAAAAAATATTTGTCCAGTGTGGTGAATGTGTTTTTCAACAAACGGTCGGCATTCCAATGGGACCAAATTGTGCTCCTTTACTTGCTGACATATTCCTTCACTCTTATGAGACTGACTTTATAGCTGATCTGATCAGAAAGAAAGAATATCGTTTGGCTAGATCCTTCAATCTCAGTTTCCGCTATATAGATGACGTATTATCTTTAAACAATCCTAATTTCGGGGATTTGATACATCGCATCTACCCAAAAGAACTTGAGATAAAGGATACTACAGACACTGTGAAGTCAGCCTCATATCTTGACCTACACTTAGAAATCGATGGTAAAGAAAACTATTGACCAAACTTTACGATAAACGTGATGACTTTTCATTCAGAATTGTCAACTTTCCTTTCATCTGTGGCAACATCCCTTCGGCTCCTACGTATGGAGTGTTCATATCACAACTCATACGTTATGCCAGAGCATGCCGAAACTACGCAGACTTTTTATATCGCGCTAGAACTTTAACAAATAGGCTTCTGGAACAAGGTTATGTTGCTACAAGATTGAAGTCATCACTACAGAAGTTTTATGGTCGTTATCATGTACTCGTGGATCATTATGGTGTACCCATCAGCACCATGAGAACTGATTTATTCAACGGGTCATAGTTTTCCTTCCCTCGTTTGTCTACCCCGGACTTGGCTTTTTATGAGCAACTCGGTGGGTGTTTCTAAAAAAGCAGAGGACGCTTACCCTACCGGTGCACCTGGTCCATTCTCCCAGTTTTTAGTGGAGTCCGAGTAGCTCATTTCCTTTTGTTACTTTGTATGTATGATTTTAGTTACTTTATGTTCTTTGTTTTGTATGTCTGTTTTCCATGTCTGGTATTTGTCCCTGGATTACATTCTTTTGATTACCGCTATAACCTTGGTTCCCTTGATTACTCTTCCATATGACTGCAAACGAGTACAAATTAGATTGTCTTATAAGAGTTGTGAAATTATCAATATATATATGACTTGTACTATTCATATTTATTCGACAAAATAAGAAATTCTTTGGGTTGGTGACCTCAATAAAACGACATTTAAAAAGCTTGAATAGACTTAGATACAATTATCTTTTAAGTATTGTACTATAAAGTTTTTAATTTCACTTCCTGGCAAGATTAAATTTACGAAACGCTTGATGTATGAAAAGAAATAAGTACAAAAATAAGACATATGGTGAAATGACTAAAACATTCTGGACATATCATCAGCGTCACGCCAAACTAGGAATTCAAATATACTGGACAGACCGTTTGATTTTTGGGAGAGGTCTGGGTTTTTCATAGGAGACAAATTCCAGCCTCCCCCTAAAACAACCTTTTTAAAAATATAATGTGTCAAACGTTAGGGTGACTTCTTTGTAGCATTAGTGAATTGAATAATTTCAGTTACTTACATAAAGTGGTCAGTACGTAAGTTGTGGTAAAAAAGCAATTTATATTATGCTATGGAAGTAAAGAAAAAAATGTGATTAGAAAACATTTCTTATTCTTTTAAGTGTTATTCTCTGTACGAATTAGGCAGTGGATGAAACATGGTATGAAAAAAACCACCATTTTGGAAGTTTATTTGACTACTTCGAAAGTTTCCCATATTACTTTGGTAATCTGAGTTGTAATTTCATTAAATGGACTGAAAATGAACACTTCAAGGGCATATAACTCTGTCAGAAACCGCATTTTTCTTCCATTCTATTGAAAAAAAAAATGAGCAAATTCAGTAATGCAAAGATCAATTTATGGTCTTTCTAAATAGAAAAAAAACCATCTTTGAGTAAAATTATGTCGTCAGATTGATGGGTTTTGACATGCATGTTTCTGATTTTCCCCATTTTGCCTGATTCTTACAAAAACTTACACTTAAATAGTAATCATATACACGCAGCGGTTTTTTTTTTTTTCAATATGCTGTGGTTGTTACAGCATAAAGGAAAACGTTGGTGTCAGTAATACATAGACAAGTAAATTATTCAATATTCAATTACGGAAATAAACCCAGATTTCAGGCTAAAAACCACTAATTCCACTTTCCATAGGCTTCTATGCTAATTTCACAATATTCAATGGCTTCTCTGGACTTTACCTTAACTTTAACCTGCAGAGGACTATATATCAGCATGATTCTACATATGTCAGCTCACAATCCTCAGAATGGCATGTGGGGTTAGCAGACTTGCAGTGCAGTACTGGTCACCGGAAGTGAAGGGTCTATAAATAACATAGGAAATCCCAGTGTTTTCACAAGATAGGGGTATATTTAAAAATCATTATGGAGATTAGGCTTCACATCACAAGAAGCAAAATGCACCTATAAAATGTACAGAAATGTTTTTCCTTTCAGAAACTGTTTAAATTTTTAAAATAAGATGAGAACTTTTTTCACAGCACTATGAGGAACAGGGGTAATTTCTGCGTAGGACTATTTTTGGATACGTTCCAAATGCTCATTGGTTGAATTGGTGGTCTGTAACCTAAAGTCACTTCTCCGAAGATTCATGTTGACCGCAAAATACAACCATTATCTAAGTAGTAGGAGTCATTTGATCTCTATATGAATGAAACAAAAACTCCGTCGCGTGGTTTTCCTCTATCTATAGTCAAATTAGTATTGATAGTATAATATATAATAGTATCTATAGTGAGGACTAAATAGGATGAAATTTTGATGCCTGTACGCTGAATTTTAGAATTGAACTTTTGCATAATAATTGTCGTTAATTATCTAAAATGATAGCTTGTTACTTATGGAAAAACATAATTCTAACTTAGTAATATTTCCTTCTTGTAATTCATAAATTATTGATAAGCAAATATATAAAATAATGAATCAATATGAAACTTTAATTTTCTTCGAATTATGTTATAGTAAAACTGAACTACCGTCGACTGTACAAATGAAATTTAGTTATAATTATACAGGAAATGATCTAGACCGTAGGTGTATAACATTTGATGAGTAGATCTGTCGTAACATTGATAGAGGAAATTATGTTGTAGGTAGACGCAGATTTTGAAAGGGGATTCAGGAGGAACGGCAGAAAAAAAGGCTACTTTAAATTGCTCATTTTTGCACGAATTTTGCACCAAATTTACATCATTTTCTAATGAAAAGGGTGTTCCCTCCCCGGATCCGTCTCTGAACTTCGGCGTTGGTCGATATGTATTTATCAATTACAGAGATTTTCCAATAAATCGAAGTCTATGTACTGAATTCAACTGTTATCGAGCCTTAAGTAAATATTTGAAGGTAGATGGAAAGTTTCATTATTTTATCTAAAAAATATACCTTGCGTTAGTTAAAGGAACAAAGTAACGCAAGTAAGTTGGTTTTTACAATACGAATACACTTATCCGAAAAAAAAAATGCACATTACAGACATTTTTAAAGTAATTCAAATATATGAAAAATAGTAGAAAGACAATTTGTATCTGAACATTTCCGTTGAATTAATCTATGTTTTACACTAATTTTCTATTTTGAGTAAACAACATTTTCCAGTATAATCAATATAATTAGAAATCGAAATTGATGTACATGTAATACATATATAAATGTATATTATCCAGAAATGGCCTGACACAAAGCAACACTCCAAATGGTTCGAGAAAAGTTTCTTTTTTCATATATATGCAGTGTATAGGTAGACTAAAAATAAAAATTATTATTCTGATGACCTTGGAGTGCTATAAGCTTTGACTTACCATTTCTGATCTCCAATGGAATACATAACGGCTGAATATCCGAAATAAGAACCCTCTGGGCCACGGAAAGTTAAAACTTTGTCTGTGTCGATGTTAAAGCCTAAACAGCTGGCAAAACAAACACACAAATAACAAACTCTATTACTAAAACGTATATCCATCACTGTAGTATTGTTGTTAACTGCTGTAGTTTCCTTTTATATGGTTGAAATTGAAATTGAAGTTGGAGATAGTCCAACATCGATCATTTAATACCTAGAAATGATATTCTTTTTTCTTGCTTCCTCGTTAAATTTGTGTCACGGTTGGAAAGAGTTTCACCTCTACACCCGGAAGATCTACTTGTGATATCTAATCAATTCTTATGAAATTTTGCATTACTTAAATCCATCAAATGGAGTTGATGTGCTAATAAAAAGATAATACTTGATAAATGTACGTGGTTACAATAAAGGCATTTAATCCAAAGAATGTCAACTCTTATAAAGTGTTCACAGTTGGTAAGTAAAGAGCGTCTTAATGATAAGTTAAATATATAATTGAAGTTTTTTTTGTTTGTTTGTTGGGGTTTAACGTCCGAGCAGCAATATTTCAGCTATATTCAGACGATGAACATGAAATAGATGATAAAATGAACATGAAATGAAAAAAAAGGATGGGTCACAAGAATAATAGGGTCGACAAATATTGATTGCCACTGGAAAAGGGGGGGGGGGTAAGGTCGGCAATTTAGCCTCCTGTGGCGGAGCGCAAAGGTTCCTACTCCTATCGAATACCACAGCAGGGTTCTTTAACATGCGATGAACGTGGCATCTTTCCCAACACGGTGCACCACTATGGTTTGCGGTCAGGTTTTCCGTATTATAGCCTGACAACCCCAGCATGCAACACGCCAGGGGTACCCCATTCCGCCACCCGGGGCACACATCCCAGTTGCTCTGTGGTCAGAGCACCTAGCCCCCGGCTAAAAATGAATGTAAACTCTTATAAAGTGTTCACAGTTGGTAAGTAAAGAGCGTCTTAATGATAGGTTAAAAATATAATTGAAGTGATTTGGTGCGTAAAAAATATTTTTGTCCTCTTTAATGTCTATGATTTATTAATACAGTGTGGACGTGTTTTGTTAATACATGTATATATTACAGAGGCAATGATTATCTGTTAGGATCAAAGTGTCAACAAGGAACCTGGATTTTTTATTATTTGTTTAACGATAATGAAGATTTTACTGTAAATCAGTTTTCTTATTTGTTTAGCGATAACGAAGATTCTACTGTAAATCAGTTTATCATAGTAATCAACCAGCACACGGTTGCAGCGTATGTGATCTGTGTAATATGCTTGTGTACCATGTAGAAGTAGCTTTCTTAAACATAGAGTTGAAAGGGTAAATAGCCAACCTAGTAACAAGGCAACGAAAAAAAATGCTCACTTTTGTTTCACATTACTTAGGAAGTGTAACTGTAAAATTTTATTTTTTTCATTGTGGTTACTGTGGTAACCATGAGTATTTTATTTCCATCAAATCTATGTCTATTTCATTTCAACAATACAAATACACATACAAAAAGCTTAATTTTTATACACAAATCATACACTTCGGTTAAATAAATTTACGCCTTTTTCGATATGGCACAACAAAATGCTCAGAAATGGGATACAATCTTCTACCACGCCACAAATAGGTAAATTTCACATTGAAATATCTAAAAAAATCCTTGCAACTAAAGTAAATGACCCGTTACCATGATACATGTAACATCATACTTTAAAGTCTGTAAAACATTTTGAAAGGAACATCCAAGGAATTATATATATATATAGCTTAGCTGGCCGAGTGGTTTAGGGCGCTGGACTTTGTGCAGGCGGTGTTGCCATATATAGATGTCAGAGCGGTACAAGTTGGAGTCCCGCGGAGGGTACGACCAAAATGTGCATCGCAAATTTGACAGTTCTAACATCGTTGGGAATTTTTCCTATCTTTCTATATATATATTACGGGGCGACGGATCGTTAAAAACGATGCAAAACATAACAATAAATTAGATAAACGTCTAAATATGTTTAACATCACCAGAAGACGGTAAAATTTACATTGAATAATATTGATAACTGATATCCTTCTTCAGCATTAAATTCATAAAGCTTAATATCTAAGCCTAACTTGACTCCAGGCGAGAGTCGCTGCTGTGGTGACAAAAGGTGCAAATGTTGCAACCAAATGCACCATTCGTCATCATTCACCAGCACAGTCACGGGGAAACGCTACAAAATATTTTGTAACGTGCACTGCAAGAGTGCTAATGTAATATATTTGCTCCACTGTCCCATATGTGGCCTTTAATATGTTGGTGAATCTAAACAGCCTTTTCACAAGCGCTTGAACGGACACAGGAGCGACCTAGCCATTACTCCCAGTGAGTCAACACTTCAAATTACCAAACCACTGTCTCGATGATTTCAACAACACAATGAAAATCTTCATCGTGGAACCAACCACGGTCTAGAGCGATCTACAGAGAGTAAAGCGGGGGGATTTTGGATAAAAGAACTCCGTGTTTTACACCCACGCGGAATTAACCAAAAAACACTAAGTTCTTCCTATTTGTAGTTTCTTATGAGTGTTTGTAAATATTTCTGGTTTTATAGTTCAGTGTTCAAGATCAACACACAACATATGTCCAGAACACAATATTCAAGATTTTTTTTAACTGTCAATAAAATTTTCTACGTCACAGGTAGAGTATTCACCTGTTTAGGTAGTGAGTTGTGGTCACAGACCATTTACTTTCATACACTCAGTTTATTTTAGGCACTAAATATAATTGGAATTCTAATTTCTTCTAGAGCAAACTTGGATACCTAGATTTGCCGTATTAGGATTCTGGATCCTACTGAGTTTTAGTAGGATCTGCCATCACACTAAAATGTGATGGTCAGGGGGATTCTAGATATTTTACTTATCATTTGAAAGTAAAATATGCTTATGATTTATGAAAATGCTGAATGTTGTTGGACATATTATATTCAATGAACTACATTTTAAACACAGTTTATTCAATGAACTATAATTTCTTACATATAAGTACAAAATATTATTATGAAACACGAGAACATTAAGATCTCATTTATTACAACATTTTTTATGTTTTGTTCACGAGATTTTGTTTTTGGAAAAGTAGCCATGTCTAGTTAGGCACCATCTTCAATACCGAACACTCATCCGACCTTAGGTTGCAGCGAACCAAATATAGCATGCCACCTTGGTGGTGTAATAGCGAGCGCCGCAAAGCGGTGTGAGCTCTACGGTTATTACGTGTACTTTCTAAATTTCCCTTAAGGTTCCCTATTATACTACCGAAAAAAAAAGTCATGTCCCGGAAGTAACAAAAAGGGACTGTCCTTACGGAGAAAATTCATCATTTTCCAAACACATAAAAAAATATAGGTTAAGATTACGTTTTAGTTAGAAGTAAATTCATCATATCTGACAGTTTTCAAGCCTTTTCTAATTTGTTTTGCTTATTTAAAGAAGTGAATGTTATGTTTTTTTAAAACTTCGGGAAACACGTACGTGGATGCTCGTACGTGTATCTCCGCTGTTCCAATGTTGCTGTTGTCAAGAACCTAACCCGCCTTGGAAAAAAATATAACTCCCATTATATTATCAAAATCGAAGCATAGATTTTCTAAGATAGGAAATATTACAGTTTTCCATCCGTGGAGAACTGTTATATTTCCGGTATCTGTACAGATTGATCTGACATTCCAAAACTGAAATGGATGTTGCTAGAGATGTCCTTAAGGGATAAAAAATGTAAAGTATTGCAAAGTGCTATGAAGTTATTGATCATTTTTCTGGGCGAGGGGAAAGAGGGTATGGGATTGGATTTTTTTTTATTGGGGGGGGAGGGGGGGAATTGTCAAGTTTTTCAATTATTGAAAAAAAAAAACTATTAACAATGTAAATTTTCAAATAGAAATATTAATTTTGCCTGCATGCTGCTTAAATATAAAAAAAATATTGCCTTTACGAAGCAAAAATTTTCATCCGGGGTGACCCCCTCTTTGTAATGCCCTTTATTATTTTTACGAGTCTCGCACATACGGTACATGTATGGTAAGGATTACGGTGCTCGCTGATTTAGGCAATGTCTACTCCACATTAAGGGGCACACACACCACCGCATACGCAATTTTAAAGATTTTTATATGGAAAACGTGTAAAAAAATGCTGTACGTAAGTAAACATTGACAACTTGATGTTGTGTCCAAAAAAAAAAAAAAAAAAAAAAGCAATGGCCAATGTCACTATAGAGGCCGAAAGCAGATTTGGGACGAATTATACTAAATTTCACATGACACGTCAAAATGTGTGAGTTTCACTCCCCTTCAATAAAGATCCCCTAAATTGATTTTCATATTTTTACGAAAACAAACTGCATATTACTTTCCCAGGATGTGAGACTAGCGTGAGCTAAAATACTTTAGATGGATTGGAGATAAGTTTATTAAGCTGAAGCTATTCACAGATGTGGACCACTCTCCTCTCAGTTCACGAGAAGCGTTGAAAAAATTATGCTGGCCACAATCAGCTGATTTCCAATAAGATAAGATCAATAGCAATAGTCCATGGCAGTATGACGCCATGAGAAGAAGATTTAGTTTGAAATGTTGTGTGTCGATTGTTGTTTGTGTACTGTTTGTCTACATTTTCTTAACATTGAATCATTTTGACCTTGAAAATTCCAAAGCAGTTGACAGAAAGGCTCCAAAACACCAACCAGGAGATGATCATTTAAGCTCTGTGTGTTATGCTTTGAAGGATGAACACAACTCTAAGGTTGAACTCCACTATGATGTTACCACCTTGAATTTACTGGGCTTCATCGAAACCCCAGAAGATCAAATTATCAGAGATGAAGGTACACATATACAATGTTTCAACATACAATGTACATGTATCTTACAATATATGTACATTGTATATGATGTGTACATTGTCAACCAGTAAAATAAAATTATTTGGTGATGTCTGAACCAGCATGAATAGTCACAATTTCCTTCTTCAAACATACATGTACATGTAGCTCATGATATGTGACCAGTATATTAAAATACTAATGATTTTTTCCATTATAAAGCAAGATATTGAAACAAGCTTTAATCACAATATACATGTACATTTATTCATGTACATGTAAGTATCACATGTACAATTTATTGACAAACTTGCAAAACCTATAGAATAATTTGAGTCGCTTGAATTATGTGAAACAAAACAAAAATATAAGACAAGCTAGACTCGTAAGGATGTCCTACAATATTAAGATTGAAATTATGCTTATGTCATGTACATGTACACCTGTACATGTATGTGTATTATTACTTCTATGTAAACTTTAATGAAACTTATCAATTTTTTCAAGGATACAGAAGTCATGCCTTCAATTTGCTGATAAGTGATAGATTGGGCTATCATCGAGCCTTACCTGATATCAGACATCCAAGGTAAGTTACCACTTTATCATACCGTCTTGCCTGATATTAGACATCCAAGATAAGTTATCAGTCTTTCATAGTGCCCATTCTGATATTAGACATTTGTGGTGAGTTATCAGTCTAATTTAGAGCTCTGTCTGATTATCACACATTCATGGTGAGTTGTCAGACTATCACAGAGCCTTGCCTAATATCAGACTTCCATGGTAAGTTATAGTCTTTCATAGAGCCCTGCCTGATATCATACATCCATGGTGAATTATCAGTTTATCATAGAGCCCTGCTTGTTATTAGCCTTCCAGGGTGAGGTCCCAGTTTCTCCTCCTTCACAAATGACAACAGTTTTTTCAATGTTACAGCTTTATCACAGTATTTTGATTCCATTTTTAATTTCCTCTTGGAAGGGGGGACTGAAAATGCAGAAGATATCATTATCAGAGCAAACCTTAAACTTATAAACTAATATTAAAAAAATAAACAAAATTTTAGCTTTCTATAGTTTTAGTATCTGTCAAAAACATAATTTTATGGCAAAAGTAAAAATTATACCTTGAAAATAAAGTCTTACATGTAATATGAATCTTAGAAGAGATTTCTCCAAGCAAATTTTATTTTCTGAAACTTTCTGCAATTGTCGTGATCAACTGCTGACAGAAACGAAGTACTTGAAATGAAAATTTCTTGAACCAAACTTTTTATCCTAATATGAGTCAGGTGTAACCAGAAAGAGCTCAAATTTGAATATATAGATATATAAAAATCTAAATTTTCATGATTTTTTACCCTTTTGTCACTTTTTATAGACATCTTTATACTTTTTGTCACTTTTTGATCCTTCATGACACTTCTTGTTGCCAATTAGTAAGAGTGTAAACACAAAGAAATAGGGGTCTTACACTCTTACTAATTAGCAACAAGAAATGTCAAGAAGCATCACGAAGTGACAAAAAGTATAAAGATGTCTATAAAATGAAAGACCCCTATTTCTAAGTATTTGTACTTTAGCCTCTCCAACTAAAACAAGAAAGGCCTATTCTTATGGCCAATTAAAAGCAGAAAAAAGTTTCTGAATTTAAGTTATTATTGAAGACCATATATAATAAATGCATTTCAGTGAAGAAGATATGAAACTATTTTAAACTGTTTAAAAAGTTCCTCAGGACTTACATGTAACTTCCTGTCAGAATGAAATTAGGCTGTCAGTGCTTCAAAAACAATCACTTAATTTCACATTTAATACCATTATGAAGACTTTGTCCTCTATTATCCTTAAAATTTCATTTCATATTTAATTGAATTTTTTTCTATAGATGCCAAAGTAGAAGTTACTCAACAAATCTTCCACAAACCAGTGTGATAATCTGTTTCTACAATGAGGCTCCATCAGCATTGCTACGCACAGTACATAGTGTGTTAGATAGAACACCTGCATATCTACTGCAGGAGATTCTACTGGTAGATGATAACAGTGACCTAGGTATGTAGACCGAATACTACGAACAGTGACTTAGGTATATGGACCAAATACTACTAACAGTGATGTAGGTATGTAGACCAAATACTACTGGTGGATGATAACAGTGACTTAGGTACATGTATGTAGACCAAATACAACTGGGGGCGATAACAGTGAATTAGATATGTAGACCAAATACTAATGGGGATGATGGCAGTGACTTAGGTATGTAGGTCAAAAACTACATGTGGACGATAACAATGACTTAGGTATGTAGACTGAATACTACTGCTGGATGATAACAGTGACTTGGGTACATGTATGTAGACCAAATACTACTGGGGATGATGGCAGTGACTTAGGTATGTAGGTCAAAAACTACATGTGGACGATAACAATGACTTAGGTATGTAGACTGAATACTACTGCTGGATGATAACAGTGAATTAGATAGTGGACAAAATATTACATTAGGAAAATATATGAAAATGTAGACCAAATACTACTGGGGGATGATAACAGTGACTTAGGTACATGTATGTAGACCAAATACTACTGGGGGATGATAACAGTGACTTAGGTACATGTATGTAGACCAAATACTACTGGTGGATGATAACGGTGACTTAGGTACATGTATGTGGACCAAATACTACTGTTGGAGGATTATAGTAACTAAGTTGAATATGTATTAATGAAATTCTACTTTTTATCATTAACCTACGATTACAATTTAAATTAGTTTACAGGAGTTGCAAGACTATGTATATGATGTTGTTATGCTTTAACTGTAACCAGATGGAAGTAATGTATTGCTATTTGAATCAATTTTGTTTTCATTCCCCACCACACAAATTGGGGAGATATTATGTGATACCCTCGGAAAAGTTGCAGGTCTGTCGCCCAATATTTTCTGGAAGATTTCAAAGACAGATCAATGAAACTTTTTGAAACTTTGCACAGTTGTTTAGTATCATATTTTGAAACTACAGAATAAATTCAATTTTCAGGAAAATCCTAAAAATGAAGTTTTCGAGTTAAGCCGTTTTGAAGAATTTGCCATCACGGTGATTCACCCTTTTTTATTATTACTTCACAAGGTGTCATTTTATATTCCATTTATGCCCTTATGTTTACATGTACATATGATATCAATTTTTCTTATAGATCAGCTGTCTTGCCAAGTAGAGACTTACGTTAAAAATAATTTGCGTAAAGTAAGGTACTTAAAGACATCCACCAGGCAGGGTCTCATCAGAGCTCGAATGTTTGGTGCCAATAAGGCTGAGGGCAAGGTTAGGACCAATAGACCTTTTTCATATTCGCGAATTTGACTTTTGTTTTTTTTTTTTTAATTTGAACAAAGGGAAGTAACTCTCCAACGTGACAGACTAGTTAACTGTGCCATTGGAGCAAAGGACAGCAGTAGACTTCAAATTCAAATATTTGACTTACTCGAGCTATGTTAAGTATTTGGATATTTTAAAATAATTTATTTCAAACAATTCAGCTACTTACAAAAGTGAAAATAGTTAAAATTTCAAAGTAGTTGAAGTATTTGGGAAAAAGTCATTTCTTCTCTCTACAGATAATAATACTGAACTTGTTGCTACATCTTTAACTATGTCTAGTTCAAACAGAAGATGGACAGTCAACTTATACAGAGACTAAGAATCAGATTCATAACAATGAATTCGAAGTTAACTACAATCCCCTGAAGTTGAAATTATTTCAACAAATTGTCAAAAAAATTTACAAATTTGCATGATTAAAATGGAGATTTATTTTTTTTAAGTGTACAACATCCTCTCTGTGCTGTATTTCATGATTCTTTACAGGTGTTGGTTTTCCTGGACAGTCATTGTGAAGTCAATGTAGATTGGCTTCAGCCATTACTGACCAGGATCAAAGATGCACCAAACACAGTTGTGACTCCTATGATTGATATTATAAATTCTGAAACCATGGAGATCCAGTCATCACCATTGGTAGTAGGAGGATTTAACTGGGGTTTACACTTTAGATGGGACCAGTTACCTCCCCATGTCAGAGACAATGCAGAGGTTGCCTCTAATCCAGTGAAGTAAGCATATTGTACTATTGTAAATGGTAGTTCATGTAATACTGTCTTTGCAGAAAAGAGAATTCAAGCTTCAAGATCAGTTGAAAAACGTTTAAATATATACATGTAATACATTTTGTATGAGAAAAAAATGCTCTCTTTTGCCTCTTTTTAGCACAAAGGAGGGACAGAATTAAGATTTCCTTTCATTTAATATGGTACATGTATATCTTCTTTGATTTGCTATTTTTGCACCTGTGACAAGAAATACACCATCTGATTTTGACAGCATAAGTTTTGTGAAGGTCATCTTGACTATTCAAAAATGACAGTTGCTATGGTAATGACCTTATTTAAGTTTTGTGAAAAAGATCATTTTACCATATTCTAATTACTAACTAAATACAAATTTGAGATTAACCATGCTCATTTGACTGGTCATTTCAGGTCTCCAACAATGGCTGGTGGCCTGTTTGCCATTGACAAGGGCTATTATTTTGAGTTGGGAGAATATGATTCTGGTATGGATATCTGGGGTGGAGAGAACCTTGAAATGTCATTCAGAGTAAGTTAGGTGAATCAGAAGTTTTATACCTTAATTTTATATGTCCCTTGGTGAGTTAAAACCTCAGATAAATTACACTTAAGAATATATTCAATAAATTCTATGTTACATGTATACAAATTTTCAGATTGTTACACTCTTTCTTTTTCACATGTGTAACTTATAGTAGAAATCAGATTCTTGGATATGTTAACTTTATTTCATCAATACTGGGAAAAATTTATTAATGGGATCATATATAGATGTGTGTTAGTGAAAATCCCTCTTTTAAGGAGCTAGACCTAGGGTAAGGGACATAACTCTTGAAATCAGTGATATGTTTGTATCATATTCAATTTCTCCAAAGCATTTCAAGCTTTCCTTTAAAACAGAATGATTTCAGTCAGTTATTTTGATGCTTACATGATATTGATGTAAAATGCTGAATACAAACGTTCCAGTGATTTGTAAGAGTTGTGTCCCTTACCTTAGGTCTACCTCCTTAATCTTTAAAATTTATCCATTCAGGAACAAATACATTCAAATAATGTTTCCCATTAAACAGTACCTAGTCAGGTAGATTTGTTTCAGTGTATGGTAAAATCTTTACTATTTTATCTAAAATAAACAAGGAAAGTGATATCTTCATTTGAGTAAAACCTCAGTCTATATTGGATATACTGGTATTAAAGTATTTCAGAATAATATTTTGATAAGAACATGTATTTAAGAATGTTTCTTATCTTATAAAATCTATTTTTTTGTACTTTTGTCAATGAGATTAGTTTTTATAGACCGAGAATTAGCCACATCCTGTAATGTACATGTATAGGTTCTGAAACAAGAATTTATTTACCAAAAATTAGCCACATCCTATAATGTAGGGGGTCTGAAACAAGAATTTATGGACCAAGAATTAGCCACATCCTATAATGTAGGGGTCTGAAACGAGAATTTATGAACCAAGAATTAGCCACATCCTATAATATAGGGGTCTGAAACAAGAATGGTACAAAATCATTCTGCCAAAAATGAGGTTCCTAATTTGAAAGTGATTGTTTGAATAGAGTAGGTTTTCTAGAAAGTCTCACATTGGTAGAGACATCATCAACATGACAGCATGGCTGTGCAATAAATTATCAACAAAGTTATAATTGGAGTGAAAATTGAGCCATCCCTCGAAGTCAAAGCCTTAGATCATACTAATTTCTTTTAATAGATATGGCAATGTGGAGGAAGACTGGAAATCATTCCTTGTTCTAGGGTAGGACATATTTTTAGAAAGCGTCGCCCTTATGGCTCAGCTAATGAAGGTGATACAATGCTGAAGAATTCACTAAGAGTTGCCAACGTTTGGCTAGATGATTATAAGGTATTGTTATTCATAATAGAATTGAGATAAATTATAGAGATTGTTTAAAATGTGTGAGCAGTGAAAACACATGCCATTTTTAATATCTAAATAAAATATAATTTCTGTGTCGTATTTGTCCTCTATTGAATACGTGTATCCTGGATCATGTGTAATGAAACCTGTCTTAACGGAACCCAGATTAAACTGAAAACCTGTCTAAACGGAACCCAGATTAAACTGAAAACCTGTCTAAACCAGACACTTTTTGAAATTGTTTTTATCAGATTAAATGTCTTCTGAACCTGGTTAAACTTATCACCTGTCTAAGTGGAACAAATTTTACTGTCCAAAAGTGGTTTGCTTTAGACAGGTTTTACGGTATATTATGTAATGTGTAATGTGTAATGTGATTCGCATGTGTAATCAATAATTGTGTTGATAAGGCATAAAAAAATTTCTTGTTTCCTGCTGCCAGCAAGAAACAAGGAAGAAGGTAGGTAGGTAGGTAAGTTATTTTATTCTTCAAAAACATTTCACATTGATTTAATGGGGAAACAATCTAGATTTTTAATTGTGTTTGAGCCAAAATGGCAATAAAATGTTTAGGGTAAGCACCAACAAAATAGGGTAGTATGGTTGGGTAATTATTTTATTTTTCAAAAGCATTTTACATTGAGTTAATGGGAAAACAATCTAGACTTTAACTGTGTTTGAGCCAAAATGGCCATGAAATGTTTAGGGTAGGCACAAAAAATAGGGTAAGTAGGGAAACAGGAAATAGACATATTATTTTTTTGGCCTAAGGAGGTTTTCTGCTTTAAAATTCCTTTTGCCTAAATTCTTTGCAGAATTTTAGAGAATAAATAAGCCTTCAAAAACATTGTTATTATTTTTTAGAAATATTTCTACCAGCAGCGAGTAGAGGCTTTGGGCAAACCCTATGGTGACATTTCTGACAGGGTAGCACTACGAAAGAGGCTGAAATGTCAATCTTTTGACTGGTACCTTAAATATGTATACCCAGAACAGGTAATAGTTGTTTATCATGTAAACACAAATATTATAGGTAGGAACATTAGAAAGAAGATGAACAAATTGTATGTTTTAGTTCCCTAAAGTCAGGGAGATAGTGATTGATCCCTTATCTGATATTTAGGCTTAGTAATCTGAATGTGTTAATTAGACATTTTAAACATTCCCTGCAGTTTTTGTTTCCCTTGAATCGATGTATATTTTGAGATTATGTTTTGCTGGTTTTAGTGTTAAATTATTTACAGGATTTGGCAGGTTTGTTTTCTGTACTTTTTCATAATAAGATTACTCTTTCTTTTTGCATGTGTAATTTATAGTAGATTTACAGAAATCAGATTCCTGGATATGTCATCAATACTGGGACAACTTTATTAATAGGATCATATATAGATGTTAGTGAAAATCCTTCATTTAAGGAGGTAGACCTTGGGTTAGGGAATTAATCTGTAAATACATGTACTTGATTGTACGAAACCCAACTTTCACTGACACTGTCATTTTTGAAAGCAATATCTGCATGTATGAGGCATTCAGATTAATTTCCAGCAACAAGGTTTTTTTGTAAAGATATTCACTAATTACATATTGTCAGCTTTTTCATGATTCTAAGATTGCACTATACTAGTGTGAATTGACAATTTCAAATACAGTCTCTCCACCAATCTACATGACTATTTGACATGAAGAGCAATTACTGACTTATTTCTATTGAAACAAATCTGGTATAATGCTTCATGTATTTTAAATAACGTTTGAATTTAAAATATTAAATTCAGGTTTTATTTCATAAAAAAAGCAATAGTAAAAGAAAAGTAATTAAATTTATGTAAACACTTATAACATTTAGTAAAGTACACAGGCAAAATTATTCCACATGATTTTCACACGAATTTCACATGATTTTCACCTGAATTGAGCAAATAAACTAAGTGACAGAGTTCACGTGAAATTTGGGTGAATGGAGCCTTCACGTGAAATTAACACGAAATGTTCACAAGAAATTTGTGTTCAGTGAATTTCACATGAAAATCATGTTAATTTCACGTCAATTTCATGTGAAGCTCGATTAACATGAATTTCACGTGAAAAATATTTGCCTGTGTAGTGTAAAACGGAAACATAAAACAAACCATTGCCTAGAATAAATGAACTGGTAAACATTTACGTTGTATAATACAAAAACAATTACCAGTTTTACAAATTGGTTTGACAGACTGATGACTTATCTGAAGTTGATGGATGATTGATGACAGATCGCAATTATAGTTACATTGACTTGTTCAGGTCCCCGTTGCAGGAGATTCAGAACTTTACTCGGAATTCCGAATGTATTATTCGGAAATCTGGACTTAACTTCAGAAATTGTAAGGAAAGTTAGGACTTAGGCATTTTTTTTAACTGTATATATCATTATGTTGTATTGTTCCATGTTGTTTACTAATGTTTTGTGTTTTGTGTACTTGTAGATATTGCCTGACACTAAAGGTGCCGTCCCACCTGTCATTAACCAGCCTGAGAGAAAGAAAACCTCTGTATTAAGAACAGGACAGGTCAGAGTTAGAAATAGCAGCCTGCCCGCCAGTTGGAGACTGGCTATTTTTTGGCAGGGCTGGCTAATTTTATCAAAAAATTATATAGCGATATAGTAAATATAGTGAAAAATTGTATTTAGGACTGGCTAGAATTTAAGTGAGTTTCCTACCCTGGACAGGTATATTAAGGTTTTATTGAATACTTTGGGTAGCTGTAAAAAGCAAAATAGATAAAACAGATAGACATATATTAAAGTGTGTTTGATTTTGTAATAATTTTTTCAATGTGCCTACACAGGCAAATATTTTTCATGTGAAATTCATGTTAATCGAGCTTCACATGAAATTCATGTGAAATTCACATGAAATTAACATGATTTTCATGTGAAATTCACTAAACATGAATTTCATGTGAACATTTTGTGTGAATTTCACATGAAGGCTCCATTCACCCAAATTTCATGTGAACTCTGTCACTTAGTTTATTTGCTCAATTCAGGTGAAAATCATGTGAAATTTGTGTGAAAATCATGTGAAATAATTTTGCCTGTGTACATTTCAAAGGAGGAGAGTTGTGATCATGCCAAAGTACTTAAACCCCACAGCATTTTTTGTGCTTGTCCCAAGTCTGGAATTCCTGGCTCTGTATGTTTTGTTTTGTTTTCACCTTTTAAGTTGTTTTTATGTTACTTGAGTATACAGGAGCAACTCTTTCACTGTACCTGTTTATAATGATGTTTTGGGGCCAGCTGCAGCCTGCCTTGTGATGTGATAGTTTCCTCTTCATTCATTGAAAACCAGTGGGTGGCCTTGGGCTGACATTTTCATCCTGGTGGGGTTTTTGTCTCTTTGACTTATACACCATACCTTTTCTTGTTATATGAGCACCCTTTAAAATATATATATGTTTTTTAGAAAAAAAAATACTTGTTTTACACATTAGGGACATCAAACTTCGTTCGTAAACATCAAAACAAAACAAAATAAGAAATTTGGTGAAATTATTTAATTTCAGTTGTAAAAAAACAGGTAAAAATGACTATTTCTGACAAAGTTTGTTGAGTTTGATAGGTAATAATTCAGATCAGTCCGTATATAGTAAAGTATATACAGTACCTGAACCAATCCGTGCAACAAAAACTGCGATCGGTCACCGATCAGTTTCCGGTCAGTCATCAATCTGTCAAACCGATCCATTTAACTGGTGATTGCATCACGTAACCACAGAGCGGTCAATGTATTTTACGGTTCTTGATGTTTTCTTTATTAATTTTACACATATTTACATAATGTAATAGATTTAAACATCAATTTGTACTTTTATTTTACATTTCTTTAATTTAAAACAGATCTAACGTCATTTTATATAACAAAACTGCGATCAGACCAGTCATCGATCATTGATCCGTCAGCGATCAATCAGTCAATGGTCATCGATCCGTGAAATCGTTGAATGGATCGGCCAATTTTATATGATACATTTAACACAGTATTTTATTTTTTTTATATAACCTTAATGAAAGAATATTTTGTCAGAGTTGCTTGATTACATGATCAAAGATAAATGATAAAAAAACAGTTGAATAGGTGAGAGAATGAAATTTGCTTCTGCAATGTGTTTTTTATTTACATCCCAAAAACTCATTTTGTTTAGTCAGATTCCATCAATGACTGTTAAAGTCAATAAAAAAATAGAATAAAGTTATATTTCTATAAGTTTTTTGCCAAAGTAATTGATACAGGTTTACAAAGTCAAGGTCTTAAGAGGCCTTGACACCAAAAGCAGGTCATAAGGCTTAAATAATAAATTAAACAGTTACTATTAAATATAATTTTGATAATAGATTTATCACTAATATAAGTTAATCCTGGAGTTACATTGTTAATCTTTTTAAAAAATATTTATTGTTCTAAGTCATAGTGAGGACAATAAAGAAGAAAGTGTTCTTCATTTTCAATTTGTCCAGATTTACATACCTTTATGAAATTGGGATATTAAGTTGTCTCCCTTCTCTAATCATTAACAAATGTGAACTGGTTTGAATTTCTTATAAGGCAGCTTGATCTGTGATAGTAGTTAAATCATCTACTTTTGAAAAAAACTCAATTTTGAAGATTTTTTTTTTTTTTTTCAAATTACGATTCTGAATATTTTGATCTGTTATCCTTTGTTTTATGTTTTGAAGTTTATTTTCGAAAAAAATACATGGATTACATGTACATGTATATAAACCTAATATTTTTCTTATTTTAAAGAAAGCTTTTCTGGCTTTCTCCATCAGTGTATTAATAGCTAGATAAAATTTTTCATTATATCTCGATACAATACCTAAATATAAGTTTCACAGTGTCTGTTGTAGTGTTATTGTAAATACATTTATTCAAGAATGTCCTTCCATTGAGTTAAAAACTATAACTTAGGTTTTTTCCATTCATCTGTAGTTTCCAATTTGAGCTTTATGTGCTGAGTTCGTTTAAAACAGTTATGAAATTATGTATTTTATATCCATGTTTTTTTTATTCTGTCTCCAGATTATACATACAAATTCAGGATTGTGTGTACAATCAGAGAAGGATGTTTTTGCCAAGAGAGCCATGTTAATATTACAGCACTGTGGTGTCTCAGGGAAGGAAAAGAAATACCAGGTACTATTAGAATCTTGTTTTTTTTTGGATAAGCAGTATTTAAATTTTAGGAATCCAAAAGATGAATTAATCCAAAGCAAAGAGAAATATGTACTGAATATTACAATCTGTATCACATGTTGTATCATTCTGAGACCCCTATACATTGTATCACCTCAAGGGCCACTGGCTCAAGGTTGATATAGGTCAAGGGTTGATATAACATGTGGTACAATTTTTGACATGTGCTCATTATATCATATATTTTACCTATACTTCAAATGGGTTTAGTAGAGTTCTTTATAGGGTATGTGATGTAGATCTAGGGGTGTGATATACAGTATGTGATGTAGATCTAGGGGTGTGATATACAGTATGTGATGTAGGTCTAGGGGTGTGATATACAGTATGTGATGTAGATCTAGGGGTGTGATATATGGTATGTGATGTAGATCTAGGGGTGTGATATACAGTATGTGATGTAGATCTAGGGGTCTGATATACAGTATATGATGTAGGTCTAGGGGTGAGATACAGGTATGTGATTTAGGTCTAGGGGTGAGATACAGGGTATGTGATGTAGATCTAGGGGTCTGATATACAATATGTGATGTAGATCTAGGGGTTTGATATACAGTAGGTGATTTAGGTCTAGGGGTGTGATATACGTTATGTGATGTAGGTCTAGGGGTGTGATATACAGAATGTGATGTAGATCTAGGGGTGTGATATAGAGTATGTGATTTAGGTCTAGGGGTGTGATATACAGTATGTGATGTAGGTCTAGGGGTGAGATACAGGTATGTGATTTAGGTCTAGGGGTGAGATACAGGGTATGTGATGTAGATCTAGGGGTCTGATATACGGTATGTGATGTAGATCTAGAGGTTTGATATACAGTATGTGATGTAGGTCTAGGGGTGTGATATACGGTATGTGATGTAGATCTAGGGGTCTGATATACAGTATGTGATGTAGGTCTAGGGGTGAGATATATGGTATGTGATGTAGGTCTAGGGGTGTGATATACAGTATGTGATGTAGATCTAGGGGTGTGATATATGGTATGTGATGTAGATCTAGGGATGTGATATACAGTATGTGATGTAGATCTAGGGGTTTGATATATGGTATGTGATGTAGATCTAGGGGTGTGATATACAGTATGTGATGTAGGTCTAGGGGTGTGATATACAGTATGTGATGTAGGTCTAGGGGTCTGATATACAGTATGTGATGTAGATCTAGGGGTCTGATATACAGTATGTGATGTAGGTCTAGGGGTGCGATATAGGGTATGTGATGTAGGTCTAGGGGTGTGATATACAGTATGTGATGTAGGTCTAGGGGTGAGATACAGGTATGTGATTTAGGTCTAGGGGTGAAATACAGGGTATGTGATTTAGGTCTTGGGGTGTGATATACAGTATGTGATGTAGGTCTAGGGGTGAGATACAGGTATGTGATTTAGGTCTAGGGGTGAGATACAGGGTATGTGATGTAGATCTAGGGGTTTGATATACAGTATGTGATGTAGGTCTAGGGGTGTGATATACAGTATGTGATGTAGGTCTAGGGGTGTGATATACAGAATGTGATGTAGATCTAGGGGTGTGATATAGGGTATGTGATTTAGGTCTAGGGGTGTGATATACAGAATGTGATGTAGATCTAGGGGTGTGATATAGGGTATGTGATTTAGGTCTAGGGGTGTGATATACAGTATGTGATGTAGGTCTAGGGGTGAGATACAGGTATGTGATTTAGGTCTAGGGGTGAGATACAGGGTATGTGATGTAGATCTAGGGGTTTGATATACAGTATGTGATGTAGATCTAGGGGTGTGATATACAGTATGTGATGTAGATCTAGGGGTGTGATATATGGTATGTGATGTAGGTCTAGGGGTGTGATATACAGTATATGATGTAGATCTAGGGGTGTGATATATGGTATGTGATGTAGATCTAGGGGTGTGATATACAGTATGTGATGTAGATCTAGGGGTGTGATATATGGTATGTGATGTAGATCTAGGGGTTTGATATATGGTATGTGATGTAGATCTAGGGGTCTGATATACAGTATGTGATGTAGATCTAGGGGTCTGATATACAGTATGTGATGTAGATCTAGGGGTTTGATATAGGGTATGTGATTTAGGTCTAGGGGTGTGATATACAGTATGTGATGTAGGTCTAGGGGTGAGATACAGGTATGTGATTTAGGTCTAGGGGTGAGATACAGGGTATGTGATTTAGGTCTAGGGGTGTGATATACAATATGTGATGTAGGTCTAGGGGCGAGATACTGGTATGTGATTTAGGTCTAGGGGTGAGATACAGGGTATGTGATGTAGATCTAGGGGTTTGATATACAGTATGTGATGTAGGTCTAGGGGTGTGATATACAGTATGTGATTTAGGTCTAGGGGTGTGATATAGGGTATGTGATTTAGGTCTAGGGGTGTGATATACAGTATGTGATGTAGGTCTAGGGGTGAGATACAGGTATGTGATTTAGGTCTAGAGGTGAGATACAGGGTATGTGATTTAGGTCTAGGGGTGTGATATACAATATGTGATGTAGGTCTAGGGACGAGATACTGGTATGTGATTTAGGTCTAGGGGTGAGATACAGGGTATGTGATGTAGATCTAGGGGTTTGATATACAGTATGTGATGTAGGTCTAGGGGTGTGATATACAGTATGTGATTTAGGTCTAGGGGTGTGATATAGGGTATGTGATTTAGGTCTAGGGGTGTGATATACAGTATTTGATTTAGGTCTAGGGGTGAGATACAGGTATGTGATTTAGGTCTAGGGGTGAGATACAGGGTATGTGATTTAGGTCTAGGGGTGTGATACAGGGTATGTGATTTAGGTCTAGGGGTGAGATACAGGTATGTCATTTAGGTCTAGGGGTGAGATATAGGGTATGTGATTTAGGTCTAGGGATGTGATTTAGGTCTAGGGGTGTGATATACATTATTTGATTTAGGTCTAGGGGTGATATACAGTATGTGATGTAGATCTAGGGGTGTGATATACAGTATGTGATGTAGATCTAGGGGTGTGATATAGGGTATGTGATTTAGGTGTAGGGGTGTGATATACAGTATGTGATGTAGGTCTAGGGGTGTGATATACGGTATGCAATATACAGTTTAAACAATCACTTATAATGTATATGCTAAAAAGGCATATTTTAATCTAAATATATGATATATGTTAATATAAAAACAACATGAAGAATTTGAAAGGTAGTCAGCAGCCCAGGCGCTAAGCTTAAGGATGTTTGCTTGTCTAAAGGTAGTCAGCAGCCCAGGTGCTAAGCTTAAGGATGTTTGCTTGTCTAAAGGTAGTCAGCAGCCCAGGCGCTAAGCTTAAGGATGTTTGCTTGTCTAAAGGTAGTCAGCAGCCCAGGTGCTAAGCTTAAGGATGTTTGCTTGTCTAAAGGTAGTCAGCAGCCCAGGCGCTAAGCTTAAGGATGTTTGCTTGTCTAAAGGTAGTCAGCAGCCCAGGCGCTAAGCTTAAGGATGTTTGCTTGTCTAAAGGTAGTCAGCAGCCCGGGCGCTAAGCTTAAGGATGTTTGCTTGTCTAAAGGTAGTCAGCAGCCCAGGCGCTAAGCTTAAGGATGTTTGCTTGTCTATTTAAGAATAACAAAGGTTTCAAAGTGTTGTTAAATACTTTATGGTCTTTCATGGTAGAACAATATGAAAAGAAAAAAAGATGGGTCAGTGTGCTCTTTTTTAGATATAAGCATTCAAAATTTTGGTGGGAATAGGATTTCTCTAGATTTTTCATAGGTTTTGTTGTTGTATGTTTTATTTATTAAAAACACTGAAGAAATAACAAAGATTTCATCAAAATCTCAAATGACATTATAAGGTGTGTTTAATTAAATTATGAAAAGAAAGGTGGGGTCAAAGGACAAAAAATATTAATGCTATGAAATTAATAAAACTGTTTACCAAAAACAAGAATTCTGAATAACTAATCATGGAATGACTGTATTATACCCCCATTTCAGAAGAGGGAGGTATACTGTTTTAACTTTGTACGTTATTCTGTCATGCCATCTGTTACCAGAACTTCGGTAATATTTTTCTCAGGAACTACTGATATTGAGTATGCAGCTCACAGATCCCTTGTTTATTATTATTATGATATGTTGAAAAATACAACTTATTTCAGTTTTTTGTTATAAAAATAATCTATTAAATGCTATTCATAGATCTGGCATGAGACTGTAGACAAGGAACTGATGCTAGCCAGAGTGTTGTGTTTAGATGTGGAATCAAGAGAGAAGGGACACTCATTCTCCAGGCTAATGAAATGTCATGGATCTAAAGGATCTCAGGCTTGGATGTGGACCAAAAAGGTAAAAGAATTTTAGTTTATGGGGAAGTAGCTTTTAGAATATGATTTTGCACTATTTATTCATGAGCCATACCAAAAATTGGCAAAAATTTCTGATGTGTCAGCACTGGGATGGTGCAAATACATTCAAATCCCAAAACATGTCCTAAAGGTGAACTCATGAAACAGAGACGATCTACTTACATAATGTAGCAAACTGAATAAAATAAATTATAACTGAAGATAGGGAAAACAAGGTCTCACACAAAAAACTAAAGCACTCGCAATATGAACTCTCACTAAAAACTGGGAGTGATATCAGGTGCTCTGGAAGAGTAAGCATGTCCTGCTCTGTATTGTAAGTGAATATAACCTGATAATTATCTTGCAACAATAATGCAAGTCCCCAATACATGTCAAACACTGTAAAAGGGGGCAAAAAAAGATCTGTTATGTGTAACCAATCAAAATGATTTTAACATTCATATCTTGATGTTGCTGCACAATGCATTAAAGTCATTTTCTTTTGCAATTTGGGTAATACTTTGTATAGACCTAAGTTGTAACTAATTTAGCCAAAGGAATAGGCAAAGCTGCCAACAATTACTCTTTTATGATAAGTCTTTTGATTTTGGCCATTGAAATATGCTGTATGAGTAAGGAAGAAAATCTTACAATTTCCAATTTTTTAGCAAAAAGAAAATGGAAATCAGAATTTTTTTTCATTGTCATGACCGTTAACAATTTTAAAATAAGTAAATTCCACTTCGCAGTCTTTTCTGCGTTTGCCAGTAATGTATTTTATAATACTAAATGAACTTTGGTTTTCGATCAAGCTCTTGTAGAAGCTTTATAAAACAAAAATGTCTGCTCATCACAAAAAATCTCCAACAGACGCTGTCTTACTATTACTCATAAATTACAGTTAATTGGCAGGTTTGAATAGGTCTTCGAAAACATGTGTGAAAAACTGTTTTTATTTCAATAAGTAAAAGTGTAGTTTTTTGCTTTGGCCATAAAAATGAGAACTTGAATCAAGTGATCAGATAGTTGAATAATAATCTCATGACCCTGCTACGTGTAAAAGACTTACTGTTAAACTTTTATTTACTAAATCTTTACCAGAAAAAAAGATTTGTTCATTTAAGATATGTGTTTAGTTTATATAGGTACAAAAAATTGAAACTGTCATGAAGGGATTTCAGAATCTGTTTGGTTTATTCAATGTTTGGTTAAGACAGATTTCAATCAATATAATTCTCTAAATTGATACACATACTGTACATTTTGCCTGAAAATCAAAGAAAATGCCATTTAATACCTTTCACCCTACCGGTGCACCTGGTCCATGCTCCCAGTTTTTATTGGAGTCCGAGTTGCTAATTTACTTTTATTACTTTGTTATAATGTATGATTTTAGTTACTTTATGTTCTTTGTTGTGTATGTCTGTTTTCCATGTCTGGTCTTTGTCCCTGGATTGCATTCTTTTGATTACCGCATTACCTTGGTTCCCTTGATTACTTTTTCAGAGTGGAGTTTCATTACTATACAATCCTGCTACTGGTAAATGTCTGAAGGCCTCCAACAGGAGTAAGCGTGTCTACCTGATGCTGGATATTTGTCAGGATGATCCAGATATGGGGTTTGAAATGTCAGCATAGAAAAAGAACTAAATCATCGTAGAAAGAAGAAAATTGATTATAGATGACAAGCCTTTGCTTTTAAATCATTTTGATTATTTACAAGGGTGCTGTTTACAACTCAATGTAAAATATTATACAAATTATTGACTTGAACAAATAGAATTTTATTATAGCGATACACCAGGGCCAATCTAGAGGGAGAAATGGGCAAAAACTTCCCCTTGTTTGTGCTCACTTCTCCCATTTGTCTTTGAGAGGGAGAAGTTTTTGTAATAGATTACAGACATAAATGTGAATATTGTTATTTTTCAAACATAATTTACAAAAACTTCTCCTTGTCATCAATATCAAGATTATGTCCTGGATACACTCTACCCAGATTCTTGTGATATTCATCAATGGTCACATAACTCATGGGTTGAAATGTTATATTACAAATGGGAGATAACTCTACATAAATGTGTACATATAGATGTGTTAAGAGATGTAATATTTATTAGCCTTTTCCTTTTAAGGTTGAGAGGTGTATCATTGTCAGTCAAGTACTGTATTTAGAGTCTACACAAATCTCTTTTGAGAAATCAAAGAAGACACTATAATTTCGATACATGTATTTCACATGAGTGTCAGTCCCTGTAAGAATCAAGCAGTGTGTGAAACATGGTATGGAAAAACCTATCATTTTGAAAGTGCAATTTGACTATTTGAACCATCAGAATCAAGGAAAAAGGCCAATATTGTCCATATATTGGTACATTGAGTTATAATTTCATTGAAATGCACTGAAAATGAACATATCAAGGACAGATAACTCAAACACCTCATTTTTCTAACATTCTATTGAAAAATTTCTGATCAAAGCCAGTGATGCAGAGATGAAATAATTGTCTTTTCAAATAGAAGATATATTCTTGAGTGATATTACATTGTCAGATCGGTGGGTTTTTGACATGTATGTTTCTGATTTTTCCCATTTTGCCTGATTCTTACAAATACTTACACTTAAACAGTCAAAACTGTCTGAGTGACCACCTGTACTCAGCAATAGCATGTCTTCCTTTATAGTGCATTTTTGTGAAACTAACCTGTATATGAAGATCACCTGTCTTATGCGACCAGGATTTTGTTCTCTTTTGGAAGGTCACTGAAGATGGGCTTCACTGTAATATAACATTGTTTGTCTAAGTGCCATAAACAGTAATATTGATTTTTATCTCTACATGTCACATATTTTTTCATTTTTTTACATTAGAGGTAGATGCATGAAATACATACATTGTTTTAAATATAATGCATTTTAAACACCAAACAGAAATTATCTTGAGGATCCCTTTAATCTTGTTGAAACAAAGTTTCTTGATGGTGATGACCATCAAAACTGGTGCTATTCATTGTGCCAGCATTATATGACCTTGCCATTGGTAAGTGCAAATACTTTGGTATACAAACTAAATCTTGAGACTGGAGTAAATAATGTCTAAAATTTGCATTTATATTGACAAATTTTGTCAAATGAATATTATTTTTAAGAATTAATGCACGATTTTTTGTTGATGTTTGGTGTCAAAGATGTGTACCTGTATTTTTATTTTCTTTATTGATTGGGAAAATGTTTTGCTTTTTTACACTGTAAAAACAAAACTATGACCCAAATATTCCTAAGATTTACAGCATTCATATTGGTATATGTTCAATTATTCACAACTGTGATAATGTGTTTTTGTAAGCAAGATAGTAATTTTTAGCTATGTACTGTTTGGGTTAAAATTGAAAATGTTTCAAGCATTTCACATCATAACATGTAATTTTTACCAAAGAATATAAGTCTTTCTATGAAGATTCGCTTATGTAACAATAATTTGTACAGTATGAGTTACGAAATACATTGTATACTCATATGATGTTAAATGTTGAAAAAAATACTATGCAAATTGCCAAATCTCTTGATATGGGATAACTAAAATTTCAAACTATTGCATTGTATTGATTTTAATTTATTGGTCTGTTTATCCATGGAATATGTATTGTATAAAATAACCAGTTTTGATATTATGGTAGTTCATAGGAAATTATTAGTTATGTACATGATGCAATGTTTATAATGTCCAAATGATGAAGTTTACTATGGTTTAACATATTTTATTTGGTCATTTCATTAACAGTTTTTTTCAGTTGTGTAATTATTTAATATATACAGTTAGTGGCCAAAAGTGTTGACACATCAGATACTGCATTTCTGTCTGTGTTAATTTTAGCATTCATTATGAAGCTGTTAAACATGATGAAGTTACAGTCCTTGAATCGATACATGCAATGTGAAATGAGGTGTAAGAAGTAGGGAAGAAATTTTCCCAAAAAAATGGATTTTTCTTCATTGAAATTTTTTATTATGAAGGCAATGTAATTGCAATATGCCATGATGATTTCAAATGTTTTGTATGATTTTGAATTGAAGCAATAAAATTGCAATGCTATCAGTTAATATATTGTACAATTTTTTACATGATTTTTTATCTTTATAAACAGCATTGTGTTAAATCTTAAAGTATTTTGAAAAAATATTCTAAAATGTTGAAATAACGTTTACTGAAATTATTTATTATTTTTTAGCACTTGTTTTTACAGAACTTGTATCATCTGCACATTAGGAGGGATGAATCTGATATTTTATATTTTTATGATTTTATTCTATAGTTTTATGTAATCTATATTGATAATCTTTAACATTGGTTGAGAAAATATTAAAAATGAGATCATAGAAATTCTAGGCTATAATTTTGTAAGGTTCTTGTACATCCATATAAATGAGGTAGACTTAGGGTAAGGGACATTATTCTTGAAATCAGTGATATGCTTGTATCATATTCAATTTCACCAAAGCCTATCAAGCTTTCATTTGAAACGGAATGAAATCAATCCAAATTACTTTGATGCTTACATGAGATTGATGTAAAATGCTGAATTCAAACATTTCAATGATTTGTAAGAGTTGTGTCTCTTGCCCTAGGTCCACCCCCTAAAACAGGATCCCAAAAAATATATTTTAGAAGAATTTAAAATTTTCATTGTATAAAAAAATGTTAATTTTCTGTTTGCTTCTTTTCATAATAACCATTTCAGATGTGTTAGGGATAGGCATATCATGTGCTTTCGTGCAGCATTATACACCCACCTGATTAGCTTTTACATTTATTAATTTGATGAAAACCAGATTTAGAACTTCATCTGTCTTATTAATCTTTGGAAAAATGTCGAACATTTCTTTTAAAAACGAATAAAGTAATTAAAAATTTTATTGAAGATGTTCTCCATGATCTACCCATAGAATACATGTAATGTGGATTGTATTGTATAGTAAGACAGTTTTAATCCATTGTCCAATAAGTTTATAAACAAACAAAAAGAATTCACTTCTAGAAGGGTTTTACCATTATCTGTCTTTAAAGTGTAATTGGCATTATATTGTTTATAAACTAGGTTTTATTGTATTAAGGATGATACCATCTAGTCATGTAACTATGGTAATTTGTTGTCATAGTTTGCCTTTCCTCGTTTGTCTACCCTGGACTTGACTTTTTATGAGCAACTTGGCGGGTGTTTCTAGAAAAGCAGAGGACGCTTACCGTACAGGTGCACCTGGTCCATGCTCACAGTTTTTAGTGGAGTCCGAGTTGCTCATTTACTTTTGTTACTTTGTATGTATGATTTTAGTTACTTCATGTTCTTTGTTGTGTATGTCTGTTTTCCGTGTCTGGTCTTTGTCCCTGGATTACATTCTTTTGATTACAGCTATAACATTACTCTTTAATAGCATGAACAGTTTGTTTATACAAGTGTTAGGTTTGAAGAGCATGTAAACAAATAGAAGACTCTCACATTCACCATTTTACATCAAATCTTGTGGAAAAGATATCAGATTTGAAGGTTTCAAAAACAGTAATAGTGATGAGAAAATATGTCCCCATAAAAATATTAGGAATGCTTCTATGATATATGTATCATTCAAAAATTCTTTGTAGAAATTAAAGCAGGTTTCTATTCCCTTGGCTCCCATGGCAATGTCGCCCATTTTTATGCCTGTTAATCCCAGTTGACCTTGATATAGTTGAAAAAAAATTTTAGAATGGAAGTGAATGTTAAGTCATTTGAACATGTGATATGCTTCAGTTTTAAATGTTTTACTCCATTGATGTTTTTATGAACATTTTTACATGTATAGATTTATTTCACTACTTATGTGTAGTATAAAAAAAACTTTAAATGTCTTGTCATATATTATCAGGCCTGGGTTTCACAGAAAAAATCTCAAGTTGAGAATTTCATCAAGTCCTGTGTTTTTCCTCAAATCTTCAGTTTCAAGTGATCTGATTGGCCAAAATTTGATTTGAGGAAAATTTGAGGAAAATCTCAGTTTGAGGTGTTTTATGAAACTGGACACTGTTGTTCATGTTCCTAAAAGTGCAATGTTTTCTCCCTAATTTGAGAATGTAATATGATAATAAAAAGGGTATAGTTATAAATCAAATATGCAATAATTTGAGTGTCAGTCTTTGTAAGAATCAGGCAATGGGTGAAATATGCTACGAAAAAAACCACCATTTTGAAAGTTGATTTGACTCTTTGCACAATCAGAATCAAGGAAATAAGATAAAATTACATATATCATTTTGGTAAATTGAGATGTAATTCTCATTCAAATGGCAGATAACTGTCAAAAACCTCATTTTTCTAACATTCTATTGAAAATTATTTTTGGGCAGGGATCAAATAAAGGTCTTTTCAAATAGAGTCTACACAAATCTGTTTTGAGAAATCATAGAAGGCAATATAATTTTGATACATGTTCTTCACTTTAAAGTGTCTGTCCCTGTAAGAATCAGGCAGTGAGTGAAACATGGTATGAAAAATCCATCATTTTGATAGTGTAATTTGACTATTTGCATCATCAGAATCAAGGAAAACAGACCTAATTTTCCATATCATGCTGGACCATTGAGTTACAATTTCATTGAAATTCACTGAAGATGAACATTTCAAGGGCAGATAACTCTGTCAAAAACCTCATTTTTCTAAGAAGAAATTAAAAAAAAATTCTGAGCAAAGCCAGTGGTGCAGAAATCAAATAATGATCTTTTCAAAGACAGAAAGCATCTCTGAGTGAGTCAGATCAATGGGTTTGATGCATGTTTCTGATTTTTTCTCTAATTTACCCTGATTCTTACAAAAACTTATACTGACAGCACCAAGCTATGCAATGCTTAAGGAGGTAAACCTAGGGTAAGGGACGTTACTCTTGAAATCAGCGATATGTCTGTATCATTGTATCAACTTTTTGTTTACATATTGTTTACATGTGTTCAGACAACTTATTTCTATGTAGTTTTGTTTTCCTTATTTTGTGGGTATTTTTAGAAACTTGACCTGGCAATACAGTGAAATCAAACCCTTAATAAACCAAAAAATCTGTCTTAACCAGCCCAATTTTAATGATAAAATGTAATTTGAGGCTGGGTAAACCAAACTCCTGTCTGAACCAGATAAACTCTGAAGTCTAAAAGAGCTCTGAATAGACATTTTTCAGTGTATGCTTATTTAAAATGTGGTAAAATAATACAGATAATCAAAATAAGAAATCATTTGTGCTTATCTTGAAAAATTAACAAACTGATAAACAAATTCATCTTCTTTACATTTTTCACATGTCTTTACGTATGGGTTTGTCTAAAAATCAGGCAGGGGGTGGTTCATCATATCTCAAGATAATCAATGAAACTGTTTAAATACATTTATTACGCCCCAAAACACTATTTTGGTGTTCATTTTCTTGGATCTGCTATACATCATGAAATAAATTTTGACAGGTCATGGTGTAAATATTCTGGTTGGAAAATTTCCCTTACATCTCTATAATAACCAAACGTTAAGAGGTAATATCTCAAGTAACTTTCATTTCCGCTCTTATTGTCAAATACAATACAGTTCCTATGAGGCCTACTGAATGATTTCCAATCAAGACATTCTTGTTGGGATTAACACATGCGTGAATCACTTTTCATAAGCTTCTGCCTGGTTTTAAGGCAGAGCCGTACTTAATAGGGTTGTGGGCATATAATCGGGACCATTCATAGCAATTGTCTGTTTTTATATATTCATTGTTAAGTTTTATGTTTGCTACTGTTTTTTTTAATGATATGAGATTTTGATTTTAACTTTTATTTATTTGTTTTATGGATAATTTTGAAGTGTAACATTACAGCTATAATGATATTTGAATTTGTAACATTACATTTGAATGTGAATCATTACAACCAATGAAATTTTAATTTGTTACCACAACTGATGAAATTTGAATTTGAAATGATTCTCACTCCACATAATGTATAGACAGCTAAAATTAGTAACATATTGTTGTGGTTATTTAGTTTTACATTCAAATTGTGGAAATGATCACTATGTGTGGAATGTACTTTTGTAAAGATTGTAGTTTTAGCGGCTCCTGATTTTTGATATACTTTGTCTACTGAATGTATTTGTAGTTTAAGGAAGTAGACCTAAGGTAAGTGACATAACTTGATATCAGCGATATGTTAGTATCATATTCAATTTCACCAACGCCATTGAAGCTTTCCTTTGAAGCAGAATGAAATCAGTCTTAGTTAATTTGATGCTTAATGATTTTTAAGAGTTATGTCCCTTACCTTAGGTCTCCCTCCTTAAAAATGGTCAGTATGCGTTATACACGTTTGTTTGTCAACCCTGAAGATAGCAAAAAAAAAGTTGATACACGGGGAAAATTAACGTGTTTTTTTTTTTCTCTGACAAAGTTCAAATTTTGTAATGTATTGCTGTGTAAAATATGTTATTTTTTTCTTCAGGTTATGGTTTGTGAACCAGTTTTAAGTGCTATTTACATATTTGTTAAAAAAGAGTTAGTCTGCTTTGAAGCTTCTGTCAAAATTGTTTGCTGAAATAATAGTAGGTGTGACATGACCTAACGTGTTATCCGCTTTGGTAGCAATACCTTATTTGGATAAAGTGTGAAAAAAATACTAATTATTAAGTTGACCTGTTTTTTGTCCGGGTTGCACTCGTTTAAATCGACATATAGAATGTTGAATGGTGGCCAGGCGGGCGGCAGGAACGGGTAATATACTTTCGTAACATTTTTCTCAGCAACTAAAAATCATAGCTACTGATTATTTGATACGTAACTTCAGTATGGGGTCCCATATCGTGGGATGCGGTTTCAGGTCTGTCACACTTCAACTTCATGTTTACCGACTTGGAGTGTGTTCAATTTTAAGGCAACCCGGGCATTTGTCTTTGAACCATTTTTGCTGTAAAAAGCAACTAAATTCTTTTTTTTTTATTATTGACGCTATTTTTATATTATAATCATTATAAATTTCTAAATTTGTCTGCGGTCCAAGGTCCATCAGATAATTCAGAATCAAAGATTTCTACAGCTCAGGATTGGTTAATTTTATCAGATATGTACGATTTTAACATCTATATTTTGTTACAATTTAAGAGGGCTTTCATGCAAAAACCAGGCAGTGGCTGGCACCTAATTAATTTTGTTCTCTTAAAATTGTCACCCATTTCCTATCACAAATGCATACTTTTTTAAAATTAAATGTTGGTGTTTGGTTAACTGTAACGATTAAAGAGAAATAATTTACAAAGAAAGCATCGAAATTCAGTCAAAAGGGAGGTATCTCTTTATTTTATGCAAAATGCTTTGTTTGGGAACTATAAAATCATATATAAACTATAAAAGCCATCTATTGTCGATATAATAAAATCTTTATACTCTTTGACATACATGTGATATAAACATTACATTCGATCGAAAACCCTGTGCCAATTATGTCATTTGATCTGCCTGATTTTTACATGAACAGCCTCTTAATTGCAAAAGATAACTGACGTGTCTATAACAGTTAATTACAATTGTGAAACCAAGTTTTAAATGATATAATTATTATTTTACGATTTAAATAAAATAATATTGTAACAGTTTGTAAACTTGTGGTGCTATATAAATGGAGACAAGAAATATGTACATAATAAACGAATCAGAAATTGTTTACTTTTTCCTTATATGCCTTCTACTGTTGTTTTTATTGTGAATGCCTCAATCTGATTCAATAAATACTTGTTCATGTGAATGAAGTCCTTTTTGTGAAGCACATGTTTTTTTTTGGCTTTTCCTTTCTTCTTTCGTCTACCATGGACTTTTTATGAGCAATTCGGCGGGTGTTTCTCGAAAAGCAGAGGGCGCTTACCCAATTGGTGCACCTGGTCCATGCTCCTAGTATTTAGTGGAGTCCGAGTTGCTCATTTGAAATTGTTACCTTGTATGTATGATTTTAGTTACTTTATGATCTTTGGTGTGTATGTCTGTTTTCCATGTCTGGCCTTTGTCCCTGGATTACATTCTTTTGATTACCGCTATAACATTGGTTTCCTTCATTACTCTAGCATAGTGTAGAAACAATTTCTCATGAATTGCTTACTTGTTCCTGCGAAAACATTGAATGTTAGTAAGCCTTGTAAAAGGACCTTTGTAGATATTTGATTGCCATACTTTGACAGAAGTGGTTTGTCATTACATTTCAAATTAATACATATAGTTATATTGCCGGTTATTAAAAGAACATGTTTTACATGACTTACATACTTTCAATTGTATACTATATTGATTGATTGATTATGGTTTAACTTCCTATGACAAATGTTTCATGCTTTCCACGTTGACAATCAAACTTCAGATTCTATTTTGTACTAGTCTGACACGCTGAACCTGTCCGTTTTTGTGCTAACTCACAGAAGCAACAAACGGCAGGTAGTCGTGCTACCTCAATCGGACGAAACAGTTTGGTCCAAGCCAACCAGTCATCACTCTATCGCCTTCATACAACGTGCTTGGCAGAGAAGTAGCGACAAACAAAACATTTGGTGTAACTCCGTTACTCGTCCGAAAATCTAACCCACGAGGCGAGTATGCTACCCCGAGACAATGGAGGCGGTCTGCATTATATTTGGAAAATAACAAAGGTGGTATAAATAGGATGGAAATTAATATACATAATTACTCATTTGAAAAAAAAAACTAGCTAATTACAATGTACTTTGAAGTACTCATTAAAGAAATGTCTGTCTAGGAAGAATTTATATCGCGTTTGCCTGGAAATTCGGTAGTTAGAATACTTAACACCTTAAAATCATTCTTGAAACTAGCATAGCACAGAAGAGTTTTCATAATAATTTTGTCCTCTTGTAGTGTTCCACACTCGCTGCATAAGTTATAAAGCTCTGGATTTTTCAAACGCATATATAATGTTTTAGTTTGCGTGTAAAGGGTAAGTAACTTTTGGTTGTTGTAAGGTTCATAGTTGTGGTCAGATTCGACGTGAACTTCTGTTCTATATGACTTTGAAAACAGTCGTTGCAAATTCTTCTTACTAACTGATGTTCCGTGTAAGACTTCAGCTTTGCCCAACTCTAAATCAATGTTACAGCTTTGTCCCAAAACACGACAAATCTTTTTATGTTCTGGCCAATGATCTGTTTGACACTCTTTTGAGCAATAAGTAGTAATTTTACAAATTCCACACTTTTTTAAGTTTTTATAACATCTTTTGCATGAACAGCAGTAGTTCAAATGTTCTCTTGGCGCTGTAAATGATTTCTTGAATCGATCGAAAATGTTGTGTTTGTTAATGACTTTGGTACAAGTTAATTCGGAATCTTCAATATCGATATCAGGTCCATTGTGGTCCTTAATTGTATTGCCAACTATGTAGACAGACGCTGAGTTGATACCGACCCTGATACCACCACATCTGTTCGCTGAAATCTCGTTGTTTTGTATTGATGACGACGAATGATTCAATACAAGTATACCTCTAGCCCAATTATTGTTCATTTTGTTATCTTTTATTTCATAGCTACCCGTACTTAAAATCAGACCTGAAAGTCCGTTATGACAGAACGAATTGTCTTGAATAGACGCTTTAATTTTCTTGTCTTCTATATTTCTTACGTTCTGTACTATCCCAAAGAAAGCCCCATCCATTGAATTACCGTCTACGGTGTTTCCATGCATTGTGACGTCACAGTCAGTTCCGATCTCCATTCCATATAAGCCATTTTCAGATATTTTAGAATTTATCATTTTCATAGTAACGCCATTTTGAACGACAACCCCCGAACAATTGGATTTTGTTATTTCACAATTGTTAATGTCAAGTAGGGAACTTTGGCCTTCAACGAAAATACTAAATCCCGGACAGTTGTTGAACGTGCAAGAATGCAAACTGATTTGGGATCCCCGAGACCCTGAAACACTAGAAAACACCGGCCTATTTAATGTCAGTTTTGGGAATGTTAAAGTTGACTTTTTATCGAATTGGGTAAAGTTAGAATTGTTATCAACTTGTTTTCCATTCGCAAATTGACAACGATAAAATGTCGCTATGCCATTAAGACCAACATCTATTTTTCCGTCTGATACAAATGACACATTTTCGAAATGAATGGTTACTTTCTCTTCCATTTGAAAGTGAAAATCGAATTCGTCTGCAATTGGTGCTTCAATCAGGAACATAGTCCCAATGGTGAGAATAACACCATCTTCCATCCCTACAACTTGACAACTTTTATAGGATTTAACAGGAGTCGTGAAATAATAATTTCCCTTCTTCAAAACATATGTAGTAAAAGGACGAGCACCACTCATATCCATTATAAAGTGCCCAAGGGACACAGAAGATGGTTCAACGATTTTGTAACAAACGATTGGGAAGTAAATTTTCATCTTTCGCTCAACAAGAGTTTCTTTATCCAGCACAGCAGCGATTGATACACTTGATAGTCCAGAGCCCTCCATTTCTGCGTTTATGTTGCCATTTTCAATAAGTTCGGCAATGGCAAAAGCTTTCCTGACGTGACCTTCTACGTTAAAAGGATCAATGTCTATACAACAGTTCGCATCATTTAGAGCTTGATAAAACCGTTTAGTTTTCAGATACACCAGGCTTCTGTTTGAGTAGAGTCGGGGATCACACTCTTCCTTCCGACATGCACGAAGTGCTTCTGTATAGTACTGAATCGCATCTTCATATCGTCGTTCACGAACTGCATTGTTTCCCATATTTTGAAGAACATCGATAGAAAGAGGTTTTCCAGACGGATCAAGCTTTGAAACAATTTCCTCAGTCTTCAAAACAAGCGCAATACTGTTTCTTATGCATTGTCGATCTTGCATAAGGAGCGGAATCTTAAGCTCTATCAAATCAGTAATTGCGTGTTCCTCAATATGCAAAGCAGCAATAGTTGAAAACATTTTCGCTTGATCAGTTAAAGCAATATCTTGTCGGTTTTGAAAACTGTTGAAAATTGCTGATGTATGCAGTACTTTTGCCATTTCTAAACTACAAAATGCTTCATCATCTGTTTTTGAGTAAGCTGATACATGCAGTTTTAACACACTGGAATGAACTGCCAGCTTACTCCAAATATATAATGAGCCTCTATCAATTTCCCTTGATACTTTCCAGGCTTTGATTACATTTTGTGGTGATGAAGTTGACAACAAAGCTTTATTCAGCATTCGCACTGCATTTGAAACTACCATAAGCCTTTCGTCACATTTCATTTTGCTTCGAATGACCTCCTGTACTAGTCTGTGCACTGACAAACCCTCATTGCGACCTCTTTGAAACAAAGAAAATCTGGTTAAAATCTCGACGCTTCGTTTTATATCTATTGGATCAGATAATATATCATAATCACAGAGAACTGCAGGTTCACCGCCATTAAATATGGAAAGGGGGATATCATCTGCATGAAGAAATGCAGAAATTTTCATCAAAAGAGTAGGTGTTTCTCTTAATCCTTCTCTTTCGGCTTCTAAACAAATCTTTTCCAAGTTAAGTTCCCATGTCGTTGTAACTGCATATCTTTGACGTTCAGATTCGGAAAATGGAATAAGAGGTTTCTTAAAAAGATCAAGTTGCGTTTTCTTAAACCGAATGAGATAGTCTGTAAATGTGCAGTCAATACGTTTTATTTGTGCTGCCGCTTGTTCTAACGCCAATGGTAGTCCTCCAAGCTCTTGAACAAGTTCTAAAATATGTTCTTTATCTTCAGATCCTGTATCACGACCTGATCGTTTTGTTATAAATAAGATGCTTTCCTCGTCAGACAGACATTTTAGCTCATGACAGTTTTCAATTTCTATTTTGAATGACTCTTCAACCTCAATTAGCTCTCGCCTTGTTGTGATTAATAACGCTCCTTTAGAATTTCTTTTCCAAGCTCCAAACAATAGTTCTTTCATATAGGTGGAGATATGCTCAAAATCTGCATTATCAATTACAAGCAACCATCCTCGAGTTAAGGAAGCAAGCCAACTTAAAGTTTTCTTAAGTGTCTCTTTCGTTGTATTACCACTTGTGTTGACATCAATAGCAAGACTGCTTATGGTGTCCTCAATTGCCTCGTCTGATTCCGCAGATAACCAAAATACACCTCCAGGATAAGACTCTTGAAATAACCATGCAAATTCAATGGCTACAGCTGTTTTACCTGCCCCACCCAAACCACAAATAACTTGAATTTGCTTTTCTTTTAAAGAATTTTGCAACACAACTAAAATATCATCTCTACCGACAAAGCAGTCTAGTCTATCTGGTGGATAAAACAATGGCTTACCATTTGGTCGCTGGTGTGAAAAGTAACATTTCATGTTTTTTATGTCGCATTGTATATTCTCCATCTCACATTTAATATCAGTTATTTTCTTTTTTGTTGCGATGTCATCAAGTCGCAACTTTTCTGTTTCTTCTCTGATATAATCAATGTACGATTCAGCCCTTTTTAATGCACGCTTAAGTTCAGATATAATACCATTTAGCGATTCACCCACCCTTGAAAATGATCTTTCATTCGCAGACTTATTTAGCAAAATATATTTTGCTAATGTAGAAGTTCGCTCATTCATTTCAGTTAGCAAGTCAAGCTCTAAGGACCTCCCATTCAGAAATGTGAATCCTGCAAATAGATGCAAGTAAATAACTTTTTATATTTTATTTTCATAATGTCACGATAAGCGACTTGGATAGCAATTTGTTTACCACGAAATAAAACTAGAGAAAAACGGTAAGCAATGCCCACTAACTTTATAAACCTATTCCCGTATTTGATAACATGCAAACAAAATTGATGAAATCGAAATCTGAAATAAAAGGGGCATGATTGGAATGTGTAATAAAGTTTCTTTAATTTGTTTTATCAAATTCCATTTAGTGGTTTGGGAGGGGTCAAAGCAAAAATGAGTTCTCTGTGGGAATGAACCTTAATACAGACAGACGAGAGCAATGTTAGACATCCAAATATTTCCCACTAAAAGTGTAAAGGAATGAAAAAATATATCTCTTAAGTTTATAAACTATTGAATGAACATGTGATCATGGTGCATTTTTTGGGATCATTTAACTGATGCGCATAACTTTTTAAGTACATTTATGTTTAATAATCTGACAGGGGCCAAAGTAATTGGTCAAATAGTTTTATTTTAGTTTGGACGTTATTCTCTTTTAAAAGATTGATATCCTTGGTCAAGAGTTTAAAATGCATGCTTTTATACCCCACATATTTTTAGAAAGGACACTCAGTGAGAAAAAATATATTGTTCCCTAAATGATTACTATGAAAAACAATAACACAAATGCTTTTATTGTAATCAACACGATTAAATGAAGGAAATCAGATCAAATATGAACGTTGAAACTATTCTTTTCAGTTTTTTCAATTATTGCAGTCATTTTTTTTATTGTAACAAGCAAGATGTTCTTAATGTTTTTTAATCCCCATACTCCATACAAATAAGCGTCCCCTCCACACCTCAATATTTTCTTCTGGAAATCAAACTTATGCAAGCTTCTATGTTTATCACCACTTGTCTTGATGTTTTAAAGACAATCTTTCAAAACAATGATTGACAATCCATGTGACACAATAGTGACGGCCAGAGTGCTTATAGACCCATCATTAAAACGCATATTCAATATTCTCTTAAAACATGGAGACGCCTGAGACGCTAGCTGTATCGGACTGAAGATTTGTTTTATTTGAAGATAAAACAGTGACATTATGATATACCTTTTGTTTCCCATTCTGTCAATGTTGACAATATATTTTGCAGCATTGGAGGTGGAAGTTTTATTTCATTAATCAGTTGACGTATCTGTTGAAATGATGACAAGTACATTGGCATGTCCCATTGATCAAAATTACAATGCGCCCATGGATTTCTGACATCTTTTCGTATCTACAAATACGTAGGCAAACATACTTAAAAATTATAATTGTAGGGCCATGCCCTAGTGCATTTTCTTCACTAAAGTAAGCCTTGTTTGACTTTTTAGAAGAAAATAGTATGTTTAAAAGCAATATACACATTAAAAGATTTCGTATATAACAATTCCTCCTGTTGTGAATATTATACTTTCGAACACAAACTTGTGTCCTTTATAGAAGAATGTGTATCGCTGTATTTGATAATCAAACGAGCAAAAACACGACAAAGGAACTATATCTACATTCAATTCGCATAGGGATAAATGTTCAAGCACTATTTAGTATAAACCCGTATATAGAAATATAGAAACCACTAAACGTAATATTTTATGGAAACTTACAACGAGTATTTCAAATATCAGTAAAGAACTAAATAATATCTGATTAAATAATTTTCAATTGTAAGCTAACCTAAGTAGATTGTGATAACGTAAACATTGAAACTACAAATAATATGTTTGCTTCAGTCTCGACAACGTAGTCGAAATTTACATAAATATGATAGAAAAAAGTGAACTACACAAAACACAGGGGTCACTCTCTTATACAGATCCCTATTCCTTGCGTCTAAAACGTATTCACTTTTAACAACAACGCTTGAGGCGCATGTGTTTTATATATTGTATGTTAACATCGTACAATGACAAGTAGGCTACTTACTTGATCAGCAGCTTTGCCAAGCCTAGACATATCGCTTTTTGCCAAAGTCCCAAGCAAAGCAGACAAATCGCATGTGTCATCAAAACCAGTATAATTTGCCATGTTTTGAGCCAGGAAGAGTTTTGATAGATCGACTGAATTTTGAATCTTGTAGTCAAGACAAGAGGGATTTCGTTTTCTTCTGTCAGACGGAATTGTTGAATTATTATTTACACTGTCATAGTTCAGAACCGTGTGTCCAGGTGGAAATTTCTTCAATATGTTGGGGAACGACTGTTGGTGAATATTGTTCACTTGCTTTAAAGTGTTGTAAAGTGTATCCATGGCTGACGACACATATTTTCGGAGGGTCGGGGATACCACTGTATGGAGACATATACCGATAACAAGCCATCGTTTTTGATTATCGTCTAGGTCTGGTCCTTTCACTAGATTTTCTGAAAAAAAATATACCATTCATTTGTCCAACAATATTAGTTATATTAAGTGACTGATCCTACACAGACAAAATAACCACATATTATTATCATATGATTCGCATATAAAGGTATTAAATTACTTACATAAGTTAATCAAAAGGCTCGATCTATAGGATTATCATATGTTTTACTATTTTATCTGTCGTTTTAAAAAAGTTGCTTATTACTGATTCGGAATCCATGACTTTTGTTTGTAATAACTTTCTTATTGTAAATTTCATGTTGGTAAATATGCAGCACATAAAGTTGTTTTCATATAATGCTTCCTAAAAGAACTCGGTTATACATAAGAAATGAAAAAAAAATTAGGAAAAAAGGAAAAACTTAATAAATGACCTAAATAAATAATAGAACATCAATTGTATCATTCCAAGAACACAGTTCATGATTTCATGATAATCGACACCATGGTGTATAAAACCTTACACATACTTATGATGGTGAATGTTGCAACAACAAAAAAATAATAATAATATGCATGCGCTAGCATTACATACCTTGTTTTACAGTATTTTTTGCTAACTTTTCAACTTTTTCGTTCAGATCCATGCTCAGGCATTTAACAACATCATACTAAAATAATATGTATGAATACAATTAAAACAAACAAACAAAAAACTAAACAAACCAAAATAAAGCAAAACAAAATAAAAAAAAGCGTAAATTAACTACCAGTTTACAGTTTTTTCCTGTTTAGTCACAGTTGTACCTACATGGGAAAATAATTCTTATTTTATGCAACATGGAACACTGGTATGGCACTCGTAATGGGACATTAAAATAGACGGAAGAGGAAAGTGGAATCGAGATTTGATTTGAATTTTATCCTTATAAACAAGACAGTGCAAAAGAAAATTATGAAATACAGACACGTATACTGACAATGTCTGTATTTCATACTTCGATATTGTATTGACATTTTTGTAATTATAAAGTTCAAATTAAAGCGATTGATCATCTAAAAAGGCAAAGGTCTGAGGGAAATAAAGAAACATGACATATACTCTAATATAAACTCCTTAAAAGGCATTGAGATCACAATAGTGATTGATTTGCGATTACCATATGAGTAGCACCCGTTACTTTAAATAAGGTTTGTGTCTGTGTAAATTACCCACACAATTTATTTGGTCGTGTAAGCAAGCATGGTAATCGTAGCTATCAATGCATTTTCATTCATTCCAGTAGAGTCATAATATTCATATATAGTAAAACATAATAAAAGGACATCGGTGACCTTTTTGAGAAAAAAAAAAAAGAAAAGGCCAAACAGTAAATAAATAAATCAATCAATAAATTTAAAAAAATGTGTTATCACATACAGGTCGTCCACACAATGATTCAGTTCACACGTGTTAAAGTATAAGACCACGGATGAACATTGCGTTCTAAAAAATGAATTAATTCTGTCACGTAATTTGTGTTCACCGAATGAAAAGCCTAATATGGCGGAGGTTTAAGGACCCGTCGGGCATTAAAATATAAAAAAGCACCCCACTTTCCTCTAAGAATATAATTAATCACGGAATCTCCATTTTATCAATTTTTCTCATCGGGCTGGCCATTTTTGTCGATAATCAACCCTTCGCTTTTACTCGGAATAAAATAATGCGACATAATTGTCATGCCCTTTGTAAAACAATGATGAAATTAATTTAAGTTTTCGTGATTATTTTTTTTAAAATAAAATAAAACTATGTAACTTTTCCAAAATATATAAAATAAGTGTTGTACCGGAGTTAAAAAGGTAAATTCGTACAATAATGTCGTAACGTTTTTGAACATGCTTATGCCGTTCGTATCGATCTGTGCCTATATATTCTGCTCATTTCTCAAAGTGTGTCTATATCAATGCTACATTCAGAAACAACAAATGCATCAACAATTCTGTAATGTTTGAACCTATTAAATACACTATATTGTTTTTAACAGGAAGCACACAAATAAATCATTGTACATATACACTTTTAGCATTGACTGGAAACGGTCAGATTCATGTAGTTTTAAGTTAACTTGCAGTTATGATGCTCACTCTAGGTACAACTATCTTAATTAACAATACAATACATAAATACAACGAAGTGACTGCATTGTTGTCTTATACTATGGACCCCATTGGAAATAAGCTATTTTAAGATTTATGGGTTATCCCAGGCTATCAAGTCATGTGTTTAAAATATGCTATATTTATATGATTCTCTAACTATTGTCATTATTTTATTTGTATTGTAAGCTATTTTAATGTACTGATATTGCCTAAATAAAAGCTAATCTACTTTAATCTGATCAAAGGATGTTGGTTGGTCATACTTGCTCATTTTTGTCAGATTTTCGGACCCTATTGTATTTCATAGTATAAATATTTTTTTGCTCAGTGAATCCCGCTTTTCATTTCATAATTTCATTAAACACACCTTAAAATGTTATTTGGGAAGTTTTTTTTTAAAAAGAAATTCTTATTATTTTACATGGACTCTCAATTAATAAAACATACATAACAAAGCCTATGAAATAATAAGAGAAATCCTATTTCCGTCAAAATTTCAAATGCTTATATCTCAATAAACGATTACATTCACCCATGTTTTTTTTTAAGCAGAGCTGCGAAGATCCTGAAATGCCAATAAAGTCCACGCTAAGCATCTTTCCTATCGATGATTTGTTGTTTATTTCACAATGTTTACTGCATTTACAAAAACACAAACGACTTCGGGAAAAATCGCCTTTTTTGCCGTGGCAGGTACAATTTCAATATTTATAACTTCTTTCGTTATCAAAATATAACTTTTCAAAATTAATGTTGAACGACATTTTGACGCTTAAATCAAAGTAAGATCATTCGTTTCATTTTATGTTATTTTTAGCTGTATATTACTGTAAGAAGTTCTATCTGAAGTTAATACTTAACCCATTGATAAAAACAAAGACATTTTCGAACAAATGGTTGAATATTGTATTTTCTTTGTTTACAGATTCCAAAAATGGTCTTACGTGATACTGTACTGCAAATCTGTTTTAAAATATTCAATTTTACAATACAATTTTTGTTGTTTATTTAGGTAGGTGAGTCAATACTCAAGGCTTGTAGTCATTTAATGCTTAGTCATCGAAATACGCAATATATTTGTATTCTACGTAAGAATATCTAATAGCAACCGTTTTACATGATTGCATACTTTAAACCTTCAGACAGAATTAAACACATTAAAATATATCTATACGTAGGTAAATGATTCTATTATGGTAAAAACATATGCTTACAGTAAAATCCATTGTTGCATACTTAACAACTGATATATTCTTAAGTAAAAGAAAGATCGATTCAATTTTCAATTTCATAAAATCACCAATCTTCTCTTAGCAACTCAACAATGAAACCTCTATCTTTTCAATATGAAAATATGTTTTCAACAATGTTCAGCCTTTCAAATAAGTGTATTGCGCAATTTCATTCATGGTTGTTAAATTATCTATCATGTCTCAGATATTGACTTTATTTTGTTTTAGATTATGGAAAGCAGTTACTTCCTAACTCGAACGTTTGAAGATCATTCTTTGAGCTTTGCAAGAAAATGTCTTTTTGATTACAGGTGTCTCTAAAAGGGTCAAATGGCATTACATGTAAGACATAGAAGTGTAAACTTCTGCTTTTTATCGATACTAAAATTAATTAAGTAATAAATATTACCCCATCATAACCATTATTTCATTTCCCTATTTCCTTGGTACTTTGTTTTAATTTCTTATTTTTTTAAGCATCATCAATGCAAAAAAAAAAAATACATGACTGAAACGGAAAGTACATGGAAACATATCCTTCGAGCTTTAGAAAGTAGTGAAGAAGTGATGAAGTATAACATAAAAAGAAATCACAACTGTCAACAGTTATTCAAGAGTATTGCTTACTTTGATTATGATGTCATTTCATCTTTCCCGAACTCACCTACAGCCATGAAATATAAAGAAGCATACGAAATATTCGAAAAAGCACAATCGATCCTTTATTCATATTCAAAGGAGACAGTGGACAATGAGGATGACTGTAACTTTCTTCAGCCTGCATTTCAAGGATATGCTAAAGGGGAAATGTGCGAGAATCATTTGTTTGTAACATTTGCACCACCAAAGCATTCATTGGCATTGATCAATCAGTATCTTTCAAGGAAACCAAGTGATGTGTTGGCTGAATATTTCAAGATATGTTTCATGAAAGAACACCACTTATTGCCTCCTACTGGAAAACTGTCCAGCCATTCGGAGTATAAACATATGAAAAAACTTTCGTCCGCACATGAGAAATTCGCGCTAAAATTGGAGAGCAAAAATACGGCTTTGCAAGTAAATAAAGAAATACTGTTAAAGATGAATGTCGAAATCAACTTCATGCTTGGTTCTTTCTATTCAATTACTGATCAAAATATTCGCGCACTTGAATCTTTTAAGAAAGCATACAGTTATGATCTGCATGACTTAGATTCACTGTATGGTGTGGCATTTTATCAACAATTTTTCAATCGTGACGAATGTGTAAGACTTCTAAAGATCTTCATACAGAGAGCACCAAAATGTCATAAACGTTACTACGATGCGTTTTATACATTATCATTGGTCCATATAACCCATTATAAAGACATCAGAAAAGCGAAAAAGTACTTCAAGTTAGGAGAGAAGGCTGAAGAAAACCAGCTACCATTTTTGCCAGTGAACCATTTATTATCTAAAGACAATGTAAGAATGTTGTTGTCAGGGGAAGACTTTGTTTCAAATTTAATGTGACCCTCACATTAAGTCGAACATATTTGTAGAAATGTTGTAACTTTTATCTTTTAAAACGAAGAAATACAGTACACATCTTTTCAATGGCAATACACTACAAATTTGGATCTTTTAAAAGAACCACTTGAATTAAAGCTTAGTAGTTAGTTGAGAATATCATGGGTTTCTGGATATCATGGGTTTAAGGATGTAGACCTAGGATAAGGGATACAACTTTTAAAAATCACCGGAACGTTTGTATTCAACATATTAGAAAAGCAGAAGACGCTTACCCTACCGGTGCACCTTGTCCATGCTCCCAGTTTTTAGTTGAGTCCGAGTTGCTAATTTGCTTTTGTTTCTTTGTATGTATGATTTTAGTTACTTTATAAACTTTATTGTGTATGCCTGTTTTCCATGTCTGGTCTTTGTCCCTGGATAACATTCTTTTGATCAACGCTATAACCTTGGATCCCTTGATTACTCTTTTACATCAATCTCATGAATTCATCAAAGTAACTCGGACTGATTTCATTCTTTTTTCAAATGAAAGCTTGCTAGGCTTTGTTAAAATTGAATATAATACAAACATATAACTGATTTCAAGAGTAATTTCCCTTACCCTAGGTCTACCTTCTGGACAATTGGTTCAATTGGATATTATCGTCAATATGGTATATTAACTCTGGGGTAAGGTAAGTGTACAGTTGGCATTTTATGAAAGGTACATACTGCGCTTCATCTGCTGCACCAATAACATACTTCTTTTACTTAATTAGAAACGTTACAGTTACCTATGGTAAGGGTCCCGAATTGTATTTTCTGCTGTCATCTTTGTGATTGTTATCAATTATCATAACATGTCATTACCTTGATTCTGTGTTTATGACTTAAAGAATCATAAATATTTTAAATGTTGTCTTTGAAATTCCTGTGTTTTCACATAAATATATTTATCTATAATTATTTTCTATTTTGAAGATATTTCCCTAAGGCGTAGAAAACTATTTAAATTAAAACCTTTTTATTTTCTGTTCTGAGAAAAATATTACAAAGGCTTAGAAAAGTTAACAAAATGAAACCAAGTAGTTTATGACGTACATATAGACCACTTTAATGACCTTTTTCTATTGTAAATGTGCACTAAAGCGGAAGATCTGTGAGGATCAGTTTTCAACATTGCGGACACCTTGTTGTGCAATGTGATAATTAATGGTCAAGTATCGATGGTCATACATGACCTAGTTTGACCTTTTGATGACAGCTTGTCTAAGTCTAAGTGACCGGGAGATGGTGGAGACCAAAATTAACCGGGGGATAGATATACCTATTTTTATCTATTTTATTTACGATTTTATCGTTCTACGTTCTCGATGTTATACCAAGACCCATCTGGGCAACCATAATTGGAAATGGGTCACCGCCTCGTTGGACTTTGACCATTCTAACCACTGATCTTTGACCCTTTCAAACCCTTGCTTAAGTGTATTAGTCCGAGGCGGACGAGTTCAAGATGAGATCCGCCTCCTTATTCACGTCGTCCTATGGATTCAAATGATTTAATTGCTACCAATGGAATTCAAATGTGTTAATTGCAACCAAAGAAATTTAAACGTGTGCGATCCAATCGCGTGCGGTCGCGGAGGAGGATAAACTCTCCGGACATTTCATTTTCAAAATCGTCATTCTCTAGCTGACTTCAAGAAGAGAAAAGGTAAGAATATTAACATCGAAGTTAACTTTTGGCGCATGGTTTCCTCCTGGGGTTGGGTTCATTGGAGTGTTTGTTTGTGTTGAACCCAAACCTCGAAGTAAGTTTGCCTTGCAACCAGTGGCCATTTTAAGTAAAGTTCAATCAATTATGCCACTGTTCATTCTTTTTTGTTATTTCACAACTCCAAGTCATACCATATATTACACGATAAATTGATGTTTGAAACACCTGCTTCGGCAAACATCGGACATTGACCTCGAAGATCCTTAAATGCCAATAAAGGCCACGCTAAGCATCTTTCCTATCGATGATTTGTTGTTTATTTCACAATGTTTACTGCATTTACAAAAACACAAACGACTTCGGGAAAAATCGCATTTTTTGCCGTGGCATGTACAATTTCAATATTTATAACTTCTTTCGTTATCAAAATATAACTTTTCAAAATTAATGTTGAACGACATTTTGACGACCACGCTTAAATCAAAGTAAGATCATTCGTCTCATTTTATGTTATTTTTAGCTGTATATTACTGTAAGAAGTTCTATCTGAAGTTAATACTTAACCCATTGATAAAAACAAAGACATTTTCGGAAAAAAATGGTTGAATATTACTTGTATTTTCTTTGTTTACAGATTCCAAAAATGGTCTTACCTGATACTGTATTGCAAATCTGTTTTAAAATATTCAATTTTACAATACAATTTTTGTTGTTTATTTAGGTAGGTGAGTCAATACTCAAGGCTTGTAGTCATTTAATGCTTAGTCATCGAAATACGCAATGTATTTGTATTCTACGTAAGAATATCTAATAGCAACCGTTTTACATGATTGCATACTTTAAACCTTCAGACAGAATTAAACACATTAAAATATATCTATAGGTAGGTAAGTGATTATATTATGGTAAAACATATGCTTACAGTAAAATCCATTGTTGCATACTTAACAACTGATATATTCTTAAGTAAAAGAAAGATCGATTCAATTTTTAATTTCATAAAATCACCAATCTTCTGTTAGCAACTCAACAATGAAACCTCTATCTTTTCAATATGAAAATATGTTTTCAACAATGTTCAGCCTTTCAAATAAGTGTATTGCGCAATTTCATTCATGGTTGTTAAATTATCTATCATGTCTCAGATATTGACTTTATTTTGTTTTAGATTATGGAAAGCAGTTACTTCCTAACTCGAACGTTTGAAGATCATTCTTTGAGCTTTGCAAGAAAATGTCTTTTTGATTACAGGTGTCTCTAAAAGGGTCAAATGGCATTACATGTAAGACATAGAAGTGTAAACTTCTGCTTTTTATCGATACTAAAATTAATTAAGTAATAAATATTACCCCATCATAACCATTATTTCATTTCCCTATTTCCTTGGTACTTTGTTTTAATTTCTTATTTTTTTTAGCATCATCAATGCAAAAAAAACATGACTGAAACGGAAAGTACATGGAAACATATCCTTCGAGCTTTTGAAAGTAGTGAAGAAGTGATGAAGTATAACATACAAAGAAATCACAACTGTCAACAGTTATTCAAGAGTATTGCTTACTTTGATTATGATGTCATTTCATCTTTCCCGAACTCACCTACAGCCATGAAATATAAAGAAGCATACGAAATATTCGAAAAAGCACAATCGATCCTTTATTCATATTCAAAGGAGACAGTGGACAATGAGGATGACTGTAACTTTCTTCAGCCTGCATTTCAAGGATATGCTAAAGGGGAAATGTGCGAGAATCATTTGTTTGTAACATTTGCACCACCAAAGCATTCATTGGCATTGATCAATCAGTATCTTTCAAGGAAACCAAGTGATGTGTTGGCTGAATATTTCAAGATATGTTTCATCATGAAAGAACATTCCTTTTTGCGTCCTGCTGAAAGACTGTTCAGCCATTCGGAGTATAAACATATGAAAAATATTCTATCCGCACACGAGAAATTCGCGCTAAAATTGGAGAGCAAAAATACGGCTTTGCAAGTAAACAAAGAAATACTGTTAAAGTTGAATGTTGAAATCAACTTCAAGCTTGGTTCTCTCTATTCAATTACTGATCAAAATATTCGCGCACTTGACTCTTTTAAGAAAGCATACAGTTATGATCTGCATGACTTAGATTCACTGTATGGTGTGGCATTTTATCAACAATTTTTCAATCGTGACGAATGTGTAAGACTTCTAAAAATCTTCATACAGAGAGCACCAAAATGTCATAAACGTTACTACGATGCGTTTTATACATTATCATTGGTCCATATAACCCATTATAAAGACATCAGAAAAGCGAAAAAGTACTTCAAGTTAGGAGAGAAGGCTGAAGAAAACCAGCTACCATTTTTGCCAGTGGACAATCTATGGTCTAAAGACAATGTAAGAATGTTGTTGTCAGGGGAAGACTTTGTTTCAAATTTAATGTGACCCTCACATTAAGTCGAACATATTTGTAGAAATATTGTAACTTTTTTATCTTTTGAAACGAAGAAATACAGTACACATCTTTTCAATGGTAATACACTACAAATTTTGATCTTTTAAAAGAACCACTTGAATTAAAGCTTAGCAGTTAGTTGAGTATATCATGGGTTTCTGGATATCATGAGTTTAAGGATGTAGACCTAGGATAAGGGATACAACTTTTAAAAATCACCGGAACGTTTGTATTCAACATATTAGAAAAGCAGAGGACGCTTACCCTACCGGTGCACCTTGTCCATGCTCCCAGTTTTTAGTTGAGTCCGAGTTGCTAATTTGCTTTTGTTTCTTTGTATGTATGATTTTAGTTACTTTATAAACTTTATTGTGTATGCCTGTTTTCCATGTCTGGTCTTTGTCCCTGGATAACATTCTTTTGATCAACGCTATAACCTTGGATCCCTTGATTACTCTTTTACATTAATCTCATGAATTCATCAAAGTAACTCGGACTGATTTCATTCTTTTTCAAATGAAAGCTTGATAGGCTTTAGAGTAATTTGCCTTACCCTAGGTCTACCTCCCGGACAATTGGTTCAATTGGATATAATCGTCAATATGGTATATTGACTCTGGGGTAAGGTAAGTGTACAGTTGGCATTTTATGAAAGGTACATACTGCGCTTCATCTGCTGCGCCAATAACATACTTCTTTTACTTAATTAGAAACGTTACAGTTACCTATGGTAAGGGTCCCGAATTGTATTTTCTGCTGTCATATTTGTGATTGTTATCAATTATCATAACATGTCATTACATTGATTCTGTGTTTATGACTTAAAGAATCATAAATATTTTAAATGTTGTCTTTGAAATTCCTGTGTTTTCACATAAATATATTTATCTATAATTATTATATAATATGCAAATACGGAGAGAAAAAAAATCAACAAATAAATAGTTTACCCCCATAACATCAGGTCAAGTACACGCGAAATGAAAAGTATGAAAAAGAAATCAGTTTACCCGATAATCTTTAGTGGTTAGTCAAAATATTAATTATTCAAACACAACACGTCCTTACAACTGTAATGTATTCAATAAAGCTCAATAAAAAGAGGTTGAAAATCACTACACAAGCTATTGAAACCACCAGTAAAATGGGATATCTAATCCGTGAGACATCTATTCAAATTACACAATCCATTGAACATATAGAAAATCAAATCAAAATTTAAAATCTATTCAAAGTGTCCAATCCATTTGACATTATTACACAATGACAATGAAATTACAAATAATTTACAAAAATAATTAAAAACAATTAACAAATGAGATACCAATGGAGGCCGTTTTCCTTCCAACCTTTAAGGGTCCCCTTTTTAGGTCAAGGGTCCCATGGTCATTTTATTGGTTGCCATCCACTTCCGGTTCCCCCAGGTCCAATTTCGGTCATACTCAAGGTTCACTTTAACCCCTCCCCTCCCGGTCACTTCAGTTCCCCTCCATCCCCCGGCTAATTTTTGTCCCTACCATCTCCCGATCACTTAGTCCTAGACAAGCTGACATTAAAAGGTCAAACTAGGTTATATATGACGATTGATACTAGACCATTAGTCATCACATTGCACCAACAGGTGTCCGCAATGTTGAAAACTGATCCTCACAGATCTTCCGCTTGAGTGCACATTTACAATAGAAAAAGGTCATTAAAGTGGTCTATATGTACGTCATAGACTACTAAACCACTTCTTGGCATTTTTTTCAGCATCTTATCTACCAATCAGTGTAACAACATTTGTCAGAATGAATATATTATTACAAACCTATTCAAAACATTTATTGGTTGCTTTAAAACAATATGACAACCTTAAAATATAGTAAGTGTAACAAGAGTAACGTATGTTGCCATTTACATAGATGAAGATTTGTGTTAAGTATCCCAAAGAAACTATCAATATCCTATACGTAGTGAGTAGTTTAAGACTGTTATACTCAATGATGTTTTAAATATTTTAAAAAGCTAGAGCTGCAGATCAACAGATACATAATGTACAAAAGAACTGCGTTGAACCAATGTATATGATAGCTCCAGAAACTGCCACTTACAATTAATGCCTACAGCTATGCATCCAAATAATAAAGACATGAGCAAAATACACGCCAAATCAGACTGTAAAATAGGCAAAAGAAATGTACTTAAACGGGCTAAATATTAGCAGTAATACTTTAAAAGTGTGCTCACTTATGAAAGAGAAATCAGGGGAACCAAGGTAATAGCGGTAATCAAAAGTAATCCAGGTACAAAAACCATACATGGAAAATAGACATACACAACAAAGAACATGAAGTAACCAAAATCATTCACACAAAGTAACAAAAGTAAATGAGTAACTCGGACCCCAATAAAAACTGTGAGCATGGACCAAGTGCACCGGTAAGGGACACCCGCCGAATTAACAGTTTGATAGTACTGTAACATTTAAGCATGCAACGAGAATATCAAGCTTCAACAGGCATTTCATGGCAATACAAAGTCCCCTACTGGAACAATATGTTGAGGAAACGGAATATAATTGTAGTTGTCTCCCCTTCCTTACTTAATCTTTGAAATAATTCAATGTCTACTAGACTTATTTATTCAGTTCGCATTCATTCTATCACAATATACTTAGGTTTAACTATTTTGAGAGAGGTGAGACAAGATTCTGATAATGAAAAACGCCTAGAAGGCTGTTCAAGATAAATACATATAAATATATTTAAGAATAAGTGTGCGTAAACGTGAAAAGGGATTTTTACTCACTTTTCTAAGCATTTGGTAAATATTTGTTAAAATATAAAACACGTTCAGATCAGTAACAAAGTCGCCCGTTTTAATGTACACACACGCCACAGGCAATTAGCAGGTATCATTTATAGTTTATTTGATATTGCACTTTTGAAGTAAAGAAAATGATATTTAAAACAGTAGATTACAGTGAATTCGATGAAAATCAGAAATATTACAGCAGAGAATACATATTACGACCATGACACTAGTAGCCGAAACTTAACAAACTGAGCAAAAGAAGTACTTTATTGTTGCAGCAGATCAATTAAAGTACATGGCATGAACGCGAAAACAAGAAATGAAGACGATCTACATATCAAAACAGAAGATAATTAAAGCAACACATCACACAGAAAACGTAAGCACTAGAAATATGAACTTCCACAGTAAAAAAATGGGAGCGGCATCAAAGGTTATACATAATAATAATAGTCTTTCACTAATTTTAGTGCACGTGTGTTATGTCACATCAAACTGCACAAGTGAACTTGTCTTTAGCAGAGAATCATATTGTCTTTGAACATAAAATGGTCACTATAACTGACTGAATTTAAATGAGGTCTGTCCGAAGATCCCTCTTTTTGTGAAATGTAAGGGAAATCTCGTTCTATTATTGGCTCACCGACTTCTAGGATCCGATGTCGCACTACAAGTAAATTCAGAGCTATAAATATACACATGCATCTTTATGTGAAACTACTCTTTTTAAGTAAATTTAATGTAGAAGCTCCATAACAGTGAAATAAGCATTAGAGCCTATTGAAGTGGCATTAGTGGTTTGTAGTCTAAGTGCTACGGAATTCCAATTCTAATGATAGTTAAATTAAAACTGTAATGACGAAAATATCGTTAAGAGTCAAAGGATCAAGCTCCTTAACATGCTTTGTTGTAGTTTTATTGACATAGTGTGTCATACAAGCTACATCATTGCAACTAGTAGTTTTACTGTACGTTTGGTTGTCAATCCACTAAGACATGGAATATCAACGAAAATATCTTGTCTCATCTGTGAGAAAATCTTCATGTAGTTAAATCAGGTTGTGATGACAACCGTTTAATTTCGGAATGATAATACTAACAAAGGCTGACTTAAAGCTTGTTTGACAGTACCCGTGCTTTACAAAGAAAGTCATTGAATAGAACACAGACTCTAGGCTGTCTTAAAAATCAAACTTTTACATTGCAAAGGAAAGCATAAACCACCAAACACTGTCAATTCTAAGTAACTAATGGTGCATTCGTTGAGGGAGGTATAACGTTAGCCCATATTCTGTTTTAAATTTGATTTTTTTCTACAAAAATTTAGACAAAAAATGAGCACGCTACTTTTATAAATTTCATGATTAAAACTGCCTTTATAAATTTCTGGATCTTCCCTCTCTATCATGATGTTTTCTTTGAACTTGAAATACCCTTGTTCCAGCTATCCATTCCGTTGCAATTTTGATGCGAGCGACTACTTAGATGCACGAAACATTTTATCCGAAGTTCTTAAGAACCATTGAGGCTAAAATTGTTCAAAACTACAGCCTACGAGTTGACATATTCATGAAAATCTTTTTTTCTAAATCTCGCAGAATATTTCACAGAGCGGGTATTTGAATTGCCGCCATTAAAGTGGTGCAGCGTATAAATAATTAATACAGAAAACGTGATATGACGTGACAATCGCGCCTCATCTTTTTTCGTCCAATGCAAAATTAGTTATATTCTAAGCTGGTTAGACTATAGTTTTTGACACTAAAAAACATGTATTTTGTGTCAGAAATCGTGGACGTGTGGTTTCCATGGCAACCAAATAAAAATACAAAATTATGACTATTTTTAGTCATTACATGCATTACTTAGTCATTGCACCAAATTCCATCAAATTATGTGTTATATCATTTCAACACCACTTTGATGCTAATGAGAACTGCTCTTATAAAAAACCAAATCTCCAAGAAAAGCAGATTTAGTTGACGGGAAAAAATAAGGTCAGCATTACTTAAAAAAATCTAAGCAAAGCCAGTGATGCAAAGATCAAATAATGGTCTTTTCAAATATAGAAATTATCCTTGAGTGACATAACATTGTCGTCAGTAGATTTTTGACATGCATGTTACTGATTTTTCCAATTTTGCCTGATTCTCATAAACACTTACATTAAATATTTACACGTAGGTTTATGTTCATATAAAGGAATGATATAACATCATAAATAATCCAATCAGATTAATCGTACAAATGAATTTATTTCACAGTTTTGGTATTTTGATGTTTTTATATTGAATATGCTCGTGTTTTCATTTTTAAAATATGTGTGGATGTCGATGGATGTAAAAAGATTTGTCTCAACGTCTTATTTTATACGTGTAGAATAACTAACATATATAGAAATAATAAACCATGAATGTTGCTAGTTGGTATTTTCATGACAAATCTTATTTCATAAGTTCATCGTCTTTATTTGAAGCATGGAAAATTAAAATATTTAAAACAAGAATGCTGGTAATACAGGTATACATGAACCATTTGGAAGGTTTTTCGAGTACCTTTTTAGTTTCTATGTTTAATTTTTGGTGGGTATGTTATATTAATGTTAAATTAATGGTCTTTTGTTATTTTGTTTGTCTAGTCTTTTATCTTGCATATTCCCTTTCTGTTGTATAAGAGAGCAAAACTTGTAAAATAAAAAGGATATTCTTACCATATTTGAAAAATGGAAAGTCAAATAAATCAAGTGACGATCAGAAGACTCTAGTAAAATTTCATATTTGATAAATGTAACCAAAATATGAATGAAATTATTTATGTCATAAATATTTGTTACATAAAAATGCGTACTACCATTAATCAAGTTGTATGATGCTATCACATAACAATGATTAAAGTATTTACTACATTCTTTTTATGATTTTGTTTCCTTTAAATGATATATCCTTTAGTTTAACCACTTGCTTTATTTTTGGATCGGTGGGGTTTTGACATGCATGTTTCTGTTTTTTTTTTTTTGTTTTTTTTTTCATTTTGCCTGACTCTACCAAACACTTACACTCAAGCATAAACATTGCATAGTTCAAAGTGACACTGAATCCGATTTTCTAAATATATTAAACGACAGTATGCATAACGACTAATATTCGATTAAATGGTACAAATATAAAAATTTTTACTCAGAGACGCAACTCTTAGAAATTATTGGAACGTTTATAATCAACATTTAACATCAATCTCATGTAAGCATCAAAGTAACTTTGACTGATTTTATTCTTCTTCAAATGGAAGCCTCGATATGCTTTGCTGAAATTGAATATGATACATACATATCACTGATTTCAAGAGTAATTTCCCTAACTCTAGGTCTACCTCCTTAAGAACTTCAAGATTCAAATATTAATTGTATGTAAGAAGTACTCAAAAGCAAAATTAAAAAAATGTCAAACCAGAATAAGTCGAAATATCAACATAGTTGAAGACTCATGTTTCATATAAGGAATGAAGCCTTAAGTAGTGCTGTAGACGTTTCCAATGTTCTTTAACTTATATATTCAGTAAAATATGAAATGAAGTACATAGTAAAAGATGTTTTAATAAATTTTCAGAAACTCATATTACGAGATTTGAATATTTTTGATAAAAAAAAAGAAATTTGTATAATCTAAACTAAAGATTAATTTCATTGAATTGCAATGGATAGAAAATGTCGGATTTCATCTGTTATAAAAATAACGACTCTGCTCGAATAGTTGAAACACAAACTGGCTAAGTAACACAAGCGGGTGGTTCAAAATTTAAGAATTCACGCTTTGTGAAACAACAAGCGTAAGTTAAATTTAACATCCAAAAGCTATAGGCTAACATAACATTATTTAGAAACAAAATGTCGAAATGATTTAATAAAGAGAACAAAAATTAGGAACATGACTTACTCGCACACATCATATTATCCTCAGAAATGATTAACACAGTTTCAATTTAACTAATTCTGGCATTGACATCTGTTTCTGCACTCGCTGGCGTAACAGGTCCCTTTTTCAACAAAAGAAAAGTAACCTGTAGACAAATGGCAAAACGCAACTACATCAGTTTTAATATTATGCTGTTTCTTTTTATAAATCAACAAATATTTTTTTTCTTTTTTTTACAACAACGTATCAATTTTGAATACGCTCTTGACAAATACCTTCGACTCCCTATCAAGTATTGGTAGACAAAAATAAAAGTGTCATTGTTTAGATCCTCATTATATGTAATTACATGTAACATGTTTATTAATTCAATGCATAAAGACAAATTATTTCTATTTAAATCTTTTCAATCTTTCCTTCAATCTCAGTTTCCGCTATATAAATGACGTATTATCTTTAAACAATCCTAATTTCGGGGATTTGATACATCGCATCTACCCAAAAGAACTAAAGATAAAAGATACTACAGACACTGTGAAGTCAGCCTCATATCTTGACCTACACTTAGAAATCGATGGTAAAGGAAAACTATTGACCAAATTTTACGACAAACGTGATGACTTTTCATTCAGAATTGTCAACTTTCCTTTCATCTGTGGCAACATCCCTTCGGCTCATGCGTATGGAGTGTTCATATCACAACTCATACGTTATGCCAGAGCTTCCCGAAACTACGCAGACTTTTTGTATCGCGCTAGAACGCTAACAAATAGGCTTCTGGAACAGGGTTATGTTGCTACAAGATTGAAGTCATCACTACAGAAGTTTTATGGTCGTCATCATGAACTCGTGGGTCGTTATGCTGTATCAATCAGCACCATGAAAACTGATTTATTCGACGGGTCATAGTTTTCCTTTCTTCGTTTTTCTACCCCGGACTTGACTTTTTATGAGCAACTCGGTGGGTGTTTCTAGAAAAGCAGAGGACGCTTACCCTACCGCTGCACCTGGTCCATGCTCCCAGTTTTTAGTGGAGTCCGAGTTGCTTATTTACTTTTGTTACTTTGTATGTATTATTTTAGTTACTTTATATTCTTTGTTGTGTATGTCTGTTTTCCATGTCTGGTCTTTGTCCCTGGATTACATTCTTTTGATTATCGCTATAACCTTGGTTCCCTTGGTTACTCTTTCAGTACTTTATAAGAAATAAAATGATACTTACAGCCAAAGACACCTCTAATGGATCAGATATGTAATATCTCAGCCATGTTGTATTTGTAGTAATACGAGTAAATCATTTAAGTAGATTGATGACGTGTCGCAGCCCTTTTTTACACTATTTGGTCTATGAGATGATGGAAATGTGTATCAATCAGAAAGCGTGTTACTTATATTATAGTACGATATATGGAAAAGTAGTTCTGAGCATGCAATGATATCCATACTCATTCAATGTATATCAATATGCATGCTGATTTGCATTGATGGCATAGTAGGTTTCTAGACATAAACTTGCATTTATACTTCACCTCACATATAGTATAGAAAAAAAAACTAATATATATTAAACTAATCTTTCTTTTCGGTCTATGATAGTAAGTTGATAAGCAAAATGTTTTTTTTTATCTTTTTTGAAAACTAATGTTACTAGGTCGACTAGTCAGGTATTGGTAGAGCAAATGGAGAAGTCAGAAGTTCGAAGTCTACTGGTTAGATAATCTTTAAGTCAGAAGAACAGAGTTAGAAAGTCAATTGGTCAGCAGGTCAGCAGGTTTTGAGGGTATCATAAGATCGAAACGTCAGCAGATCTACAAGTCAGTCAGAGCCACGAGGTTGGCAGATTAACAAATTGATCAGTCAGTTGGTAAATAAAACTATTAGTTTCAGTATCTATGGCTATGTAAAGTGATCTTATTGTTTTGGGTGAAAATGTGGGAACAACCGAGAAAATTCGTATTTCTTGTTACGGAGCAAGGCAACTGGTATACCTTAGTACCAATCATCAAAGTAATATGAAGTTGCGACCATTCATTCTATATGCTGGATGGCGTAACTTTTGTGTGAATCACAGTGCAGAGCTCAAACCTGAAGACGGATTCTGTACCAATGAGACTGAAGGAATTTGGGGTATTAATAAACAAAATTAAGAAAATGCACCATTAAAGAATTGAATATTTAATTCATATACATGGTTTCCTAATAGCGATGTTTTCAACAAAGTCATTGAGGATTTCGGTCCTTTTTTGAAGCAAAGTTAGTCCAATTGAATATTAATGCACTTTACATTTCATGCCCTTATAATTAGATTTGTTTTCTGTCTGTTTTGACTATTCGAAAATGGGAACATATTTTGTTATCTGTTGTTTGCTTGTGAAACATTAAAAAAACGTTGCCAGAATAATTGAGAAAATATATATAGTGAATGGGATAATCTATTGTTGATAGTGAAATAACCAATATATAATCACTTGTATAAAGAACACATACAGATTTAAGTTCCGCACCCGGTTAACCTGGTTGCACTTGTAATAAAATTTAGTTATTACTCGTCTAAATCATTTATTTAATTATTAAATAGTGAGTTTTTTACGTTTTTCATCCACTTGTATTTTTGATGTCACTGGATAGTCCTCAATTTTGACAATTAGGTATATCTTTGCCGAAATGTCAATTGTTGTCTATGACTGTTTTGTGAAGAGATATTTTCAAAATTAACATTTAGACAGGATAAAAGATCATCAAGGTATAGATTAATTCATTCAGAGGATGTTGTTAATTATGTCATACATTATAGCTTTACATTAAAAATCAAGCTTAATTTTGACTGTTAACTTCTAAACGTATTAAAAATGCATTTTTAACTCAACTCTCTGCATATATTGAAAGCAAATATTTGTTCCATCAAATGAATATTCATATGTTTAGATTAAAATCTAGACATATGCGGAAAATGAAATGATATGTTACAGCAGTTTTATCAGGTTGGCTTTGAGTGACTGGGTTGAAAATGTCAAGGTTTAAATTTTCTTTACGACATACATAGGTCTTTAGACATACTTAAAGTAGAAAGAACTGTGAGTAATTATCCTTTAATTGTTGCCCTTCCCTTATTTGATAACATGCACCTTCGAACCTTCTCACTGACCTGGATCAGAATAAAAAAAAAGGAACAATGGAAATAGGTGATCAATTTGATTTCTGTGAAGGTGTATTAAATTGTATTCAGTTTTGTCGATTGAGTTACAGATGAGAAATGTAAGTGGATAACTCGACGTTTGCTGACGTGATGCCTTATAAAACCTCAGATCAAATCTAATTGGAAGGTGCATATTTTCAATATTTATTAAGTATTTTGTGAAAGTTTCAATAAATTCCATCCAGTTGTGTAGAAGAACTAAAAGATAAAAGATATTAATAAATGACTATGTCCATGTTTTGTGAAGTAAGACTTCAAAATTGTTTTGGATCAAAATCCAAAATAAAAAATGGAAATATATAATAAAGGTTCTGTGAAAATTTCTTTTAATACCATTCAGTGGTGTAAGAGGAGTAATGTATAAGAGATGGATACCCCAATGTCCCCGTATTCTAAGATTACGAAGCCCATGTTTTGCTAAGCAAAATCCCAACATACTAATTGGGATCAAAACCAAAAATTAGATGTGCACAATGGGCATACATATGTATGTAACAAAGATTCCGAGAAACTTTCATCAAATGCAACTCAGTGCAATTGCAAAAAGGGTACAAAGAATGTATATAGCCCTTCAATAGAACAAATATTGTATTCAATCATTCAACACCATACAGTGTATAAATAAGTAAATGTGTTAAGATGAGAAGTAATCACTTTTACTGCAATTAAAACATGGTGGAAAAAATGTTCTGACCAGTTAGTTAGCGTTGAAGTATATGTTCATCTCAGTCGCCCCGTGCGAGTCCGGATGTCGAAAAAATAGGCCTGCAGCAGCTGTAAGCTTGTCATAGAAGGCGACTAATATGCGCACACAGAACAACTGGGTTGTGTGACCTAGGTGGTTTACTGACTTAACCTAGCATTCTACATGCTGTGGTTGTCAGGCCATGATACGGAAATAAAAACCTGACCGCAAACCATAGTGCTGCAACGTCTGCGGAAGTATAGATGATACATTGCTCGCAAGTTAAAGAACCCTGATGTGGTATTTGATAGTTGTAGGAATCTTGGCTCTCCGCTACAGAATGCTGAATTGCCCGACCATACCCACTTCTCCCTATATCCAGTGTCAATCTAAACTCGTCGATTCTATTATCCTTTTGTCCCATCCCATGTTTCATTTCATCATCATTTCATGTTCATTTCATCATCATTGCATGTTCATTTTATCATTAATTTCATGTTCATGGCTTGGATATAGCTGACATATTGCTGCATGGGCGTTTAACACCAACAATCAATCAATCAATGAATTCATCTCAGTAAGATTTACATGTGTACTATCATAATGATATTATTTATGTAAGAAAGAAAATTGACGGTCGTCTCAATAAAAAAATGTGGCTTATTTGCATTATTTCTAGGAAAAGGAATTTGATTGGTTAAATAATAGTTAAGTTTACTTCCCAATACATAAATCAACCACGATTATTCTATCAATGCAGGCATAGTTAACAAAAGGAACGAAGTTTTAAAACTGATATCCTGATTAATAATTCACTCAGGCTTGATAAAATCTGTAGCGTTTCCTTGAGACAGAAAACATGTGCATCAGTTGATAGTTCAGTAATTCAAATAACAATCCTACCAGCCCATAGCATTGTCAAACATTGCAAACATGATGAAAGTGCTGCTCTTTTCTTTGGCTGTCTTTACCTGTAAGTATAATTTAAATTCCTATGAATTACTGAAAGAGTAATCAAGGGAACCAAGGTTATAGTGATAATCAAAAGAATGTTATCCAGTGACAAAGACCAGACATGAAAAACAGACATACACAACAAAGAACATAAAGTAACTAAAATCGTACATACAAAGTAACAAAAGTAAATAAGCAACTCGGACTTCACTAAAATCTGTTTGCATGGACCAGGTGCACCGGTAGGGTAAGCGTCCTCTGCTTTTCTAGAAAAACCCGCCGAGTTGCCCATAAAAAGTCAAGTCCGGGGTAGACAAACGAGGAAAGGAAAACTATGACCCGTTGAATAAAGCAGTTTTCATGGTGCTGATGGATACATCATAACGATCCACGAGTTCATGATGACGACCATAAAACTTCTGTAGTGATGACTTCAATCTTGTAGCAACATAACCCTGTTCCAGAAGCCTATTTGTTAGAGTTCTAGCCTATATATAGATATCATTTGTATGTCATACGAATCAATATAATTATATGTTAAGTAGAAATTTACATGATCCTTTTTCGGCATTTGAAAAAGGTTGCCATTCCATTACATTTGTATCAACCTATATCTTTGTACAATCAATAAAAAGTTAAATATCATTGTTACATTGCAACATTCGTACTTTCTTAGGAAACAAGTTATATTCATCCGTCGTAAAATTTCCTTTTGTGTTAACTGATTTATTTGTCGTTTTATATTCGCCTACAGGTTACTTCTCTTTTGTTGAAAGCGAGGCATGTCATCCTGGAGAATGCAGAAACAGATGTCATTACAAGAAGTTCTAAACTAGAAAATGTGTTAGTCGTTTTTTTCGGATTATATGACATATGCAAGTAAGTCATATTTGTAACTTTAATTTTCATTTTAAAGTTATTTAGACATTGGTTTCGTAATAGCCCCACAATATGTAAAGTGTTTTATGTTAGCTTATTGAAAGTTAAAATAAATCTTATGTTTGTTTTTTATCTCATAATTTATTTTAAAACAGCTGATTTCTATATCAACCAACCATTTTGTCAAACCTTTGATGTATGAATACATACGAACTATTTGAGCAAGTTTTATTTTTGACAAATGGTAAAAAATCCGATATTTTTATCAATTGCAATGTACTGACATGTTAGACTTTACTCGTAATAAAACATAAAAACCACGTTATGAAAGTCTCAGGAAATCATTAAAAATACATAAGGTAACGCGATTTCTATCTTAAATCAAGAATTTTGATATATACTAACTTTCATTGTAACGCTGTGTATAAATACGTTTAAACCTTTAAGAAAATCAGTCTAATTGTTATTTTGAATTTTCCAAAGTTTGAATTTTACATTTTTTTCTCTGTAATCAACATTATAGGTATTAAGAACCTTTAACCTTAAATGGTGGCTGACTTTATATCGATCTCAAGACTTAATACGAATTCAACAAACTTTTATATTCGTATTATTGTTGTATTTGACGTATTATCGTTAATAGATGTCATCTACCTTAAAGAACTTGAGATAAAGGATACTACAGACAATGTGAAGTCGGCCTCACATCTTGACATACGGCATAAATCCCGCTAATTTCAGTATGTGCATGTTCCAAGCCAAGAACCTGTAAGCCAGTTGTTGTTTTTTGTGTTCATTTTTATTCGTTTTACGTTTTTGTCTATAGATTAGGTCGATTTTAGTCTTTTATGAACAGTCTCACTTCATTTTTCTTTTTATACAGCTTGCTGTATGGTATGGTTTTTGCCAATCATTGAAGAAGTGTAGTGACCTGTAAAAGTTCGTTGCTTTGCTGTAGGTGGATAACTCTCTCATTGGCAATCATACCACATCACCTATTTTTAATTTTTTTTGTAATACATGTTCCTATATTTTAGGTGTACAAACAGCTGTTTTGGAGTGTTACATGCAATAAGGGCATGCAGAATTTTATGTCACAGGAAAGGATATCCTATTGGAACATGTAACCATGGAGACAACCTATGCCACTGCGGATTCTAATACGATCATATTGTATAAAAATGATGTCATTTTAAAGTATCGAACTTTTAATAAAATGTATTATTGATCTTTTGAAATTAATCAAGTATAAATACAAAAGTGTTCCATAGCATAATTTTACTTTTCACAATTAAGGTAGTACAAAGGCAAGTAAGATTCAGAAAGATTTCATCGTAAAAGTGATAAATGAAAATTTTTTTTCAATTCAACCGAAGAACAATCAATTATCTTTCAAGTTCGGTAATAAGGTTACTGAAATACACTGCATGTGTCGTTTGTCATTTTGATTGTTGTCATAGAACCAGTTAAAATAAATCTCACTGCAAAATTTGTTACAATAGGTAGAATGTACTTGTCGCTATACAATAAACTATACCACCTCTGTTGTAAATCGCTCTGACCTGCTGCTTATAGCAAAACGATACACCGTATATGTTTACCGTTATTTGTGCATTTTTGCTTTAAGATCGATTAATTTTGCATGTGGGTCCTTCCCGCGCATTATACATGAGATATCGCAACACCAATATTTAAAAAAAAATTGTTAAGGTAGCTTATGTCTTGAATTATTATTATTATTATTATTATTATTATTATTATTAATTAATCATTTTTATTTTGCCTTATAATAAAGTTAGTCAAGAAGTAAACGTGGAGCTTACCAAATAATGATTTTACATGTAGCATTCATCTTGACATTTCTCTTATTTTATTGTTTTTTTATGAACAATTCAATCCTCTCATCCTGATAACTAATTATCTTCTTTTCTTTTTACTTATATCCATTTATTTTCTTTTCATTCGATAAAATGTTTGATTCTTCTAGATACTACTAAATACCTAACATTTTGTGTGAATTAATTGCAATGTGTGTACAGCGAAACCTTCGTTTTAATTTGGAAGCAGACTTTTTGTATCGCGCTAGAATTCTAACAAATATGCTTCTGGAGCAGGGTTATGTTGATACAAGATTGAAGTCATCACTACAAAGGTTTTATGGGCGTCATCATGAACTCGTGGAGCGTTACGATGTATCCATCTGCACCATGAAAACTGATTTATTCGACGGGTCATAGTTTTCCTTCCTTTGTTTTTTTCCCCTTGTTATAATCTTTGGAACTCATGGCGGTCGAGTCCTCTCACATCGGCATACGCTGTAAAATAATTATGACCTCTTCTATTATTGCTATTTCAAAATTTTAATATTGTGAAAGGACTTCCTTCGCTTTTGATATCGGAACCTCCTCCGCATACTTTGTACCACTATGAGTAAAAAGTAAAGTATTGCATCTGATTCTTGCTTTCACCTTGTTATCTTTGTCCTCTTTTTTTAACCTGAATTAGCCGTTTACGAGTTTCAAGCATTTCTCCTGGGATTGAGGTAATATGTAGATATCTTTTATGTGTGTTTTGTTCTCACTTTTAGCTATTTTCATGGCATTTTTAGAAATATGTTCTCAGACATTTTTCTGCAATTGCAATTAGTGTTAGATTTTTTGGGTCTTGGATGATATGAATAAGCCTATATCATTTACTCTATCGATCTTTATATTGTCAGTTATTTTCAAATTAGTTTAAGGGGTCTAATCTATCTTCGATTCAATCCTTTGAGTATAAATCTTTTTATACCATTAATTTCCTGCGATTGAAAGTCAAATTTTAATGAAGGGTAGGGTAGATTCTTAATATTGAGTTATCAGAAACTTTTTCGCCACCCGCTTTCCTATCACATTCGGAGTTCGCCATTTGCGTATTGTCTAGTTTTGTTTACTGTCATGTGTTTCTAGCTGTTTTTCATAGCCTTTTCTCGAAATGGACATACTTCATCGTTTACATTATTCATCAGGTTTCCCCCAGTTTACTTTACAATCTCAAAACATCTTTTCTCGAATTTTGCTTCAATTTTTATCCGCTTGACCGGTGTGGAAAAAAATGTTCTCATCACTAGTGACTTTTTTGTTCTCAGAGTTCGATTGCCACTGTAGTTATATTTCATTTAAATGAGATAATTTTGGTGTTTTCTTAGCTTAAATAAGAATTATGGAGGGACTCCTGAAGATTTGAAGTGAAAAAAAAACCTTTTAAATCGTGTGGTTTCTTTTGTTTGAAATGTTTACCCTTGTGTCACATCAACATGTTTCCTACGAATCGAAATCATAACGTTTCGCGCGATTTTCATTTTTGGGTATTTTTGACGTTTTTAGGGCATAAAAGGAACATAATCTACATTCAAAGCTTGTTATGATTATGAATTTCTCACATCTCGTGAAATAAATTTTTATAGTTTGAATAGCTAGGCAAGCCTCGCGATCAAAACCATAAAATTTATTTCACTCGTTGTGAGAAATTCCATAATCAACTTATTATCTTTGTAGATTCTATGTTTATTTTTCAAAATTTTCTCAGTACTCGAAAAAAAGGAAAACAAACTAAATCGCTATTAAGAGGCGCTAAATTCATTTACAATCTGTCGAATTAATGATACCTCAAATCTGCAAACTAAGACAGGTTATTTGATTTATAATTGTTTCTGAATGACACAATACAAATTGCGTTTATGTAGGCCGCAAAGCTCCGTTTATAACCTCAATAAACTCAATATGATGACTGAAATATCTAATAAAAGGTTTCTGTATTATTCTTCATTAAGGGAGGCTATGTTAAACAATTTAGCAAGAATAAAAAAGTGCTTATCTTCTGCATATTTCTGGGACCACAAAGTTGTTTAAATTATTGTTTAACATTGTCATTATTTAATTTACTGAAACCTGAGTTTTCATTCCTTTCATGAATTAAAATTTATATTTCTTTTCTGTTCACGTAGATATAAAGTTTTTTTAAAAGTCTTAAGTCACGTGTAACTTATACGATGTGTACTTTTTTACGAGCAAACCGTGGTAGAGTAAGTGCTTCGGAGCGATTAGCTTAAACCATCTAGACAACAACTGCTACCTTCTAGTTTTGGAATATGATTATCTAGTGTGACATAGACTACAACTAACGTGTAAAATTGTATACTGCATTTGTTTTTTTTTCTATTTTGAAAAAGATAAAATCAGTGTGTATGATAATATCCTATGTAATTTTTGTTGAAATAAATCGACCAATTAAGAGAAAAAAATGTAAATTTAAAATTTTGAAATTACTTCTCATCCCTTTATAATTAAAGTTCTGTTTTACGTATTGTTCAATAGAGCGAATAATTATATCCCTGCATTCTTTGTAAGCTTTGTTAGCATACCTAGGACAACTTGCAATATATAGGTAATATTCAAATTGCTCGTATTTCATTTTATTATTGTTATACATTCTTTGTTGTGTAAACAGTAGGTAAATATGACTTTTCATATTCATATCAATATGATAATTTTACATGTTCACTGTTTTGTCTAAGAAAAAAAAAAAAAACACAACGTCAAAACGTGTCTAAATATTGCTTATAGAAATTTGGTAGTGAATTCGTACCATGCTCCAAATTTTTTTGTGGTGTCCGGGTAGCTCATTTACTTTTGTTCTTATGTATGGTTTTAATTGTTTAAAGTTATTAAAAAGATAGAAGTGATTTAATATGTGCCCTTTGTAAAATATTTTGATAATTCACACCCTGAAATAAATCTTTGTATTCCTACCGCTGAAACGTTAAAAAGTCACAACAAGAATATCAACCTACTTTCAGAAATGGCATATTCAATTGGTTATCGTGAAAAACCCAGATATGATAAGTGATGCCACGAAATCATTAAACTCGTACACGGAATACTCGTTTAATCTTGACGTTCTTTGGCGCTCATGATCATAATGAAGTCATTCATTTTTCATTAATTATGCTTTTAGTTTTCGTTGCACCAAACCTCTTTCAAAACGTTTAACTTCTATACTCACTACTGTCAAAGAGGGTAAACAAACAGTCGGGATTCCAATGGGAACAAATTGTGCTCCTTTACTTGCTGATCTATTCCTTCACTCCTATAAGGCTGACTTCGTAGCTGACCAAAGTCGATTATTGTGACCTATCGTCTCTATACTGGATTCCTAAACCACAATAATCCATACAATCAACGCTATTTTGCTTGATCTGTATCCTGAAACCTTTTTCATAACTTTTAACTCCTATACTCACAGCTGTCTTCGGTCTTACCACAACACTTGTTACTTCCGTAGTGGTATTAATTCAATGTGGATCCTGAAAAAAAGACCTTCTGGAAACCCTCAATTAAATATTATCATCAGAATTTAATAGCATTGAAACCTATGACTTTTTAAATCTTTATACCCATACTCAATTAAAATCCCTATTCAAAAACATTATACACCAAGTTTCAAAACTTTTCGTTCAAAAATGCTGGAATTTTTTATCGACAACATATTCATCGAGTGTTGTGAACGTTTTCGGAATTTCCATGGGAACAAATTGTGCTCCACTACTTGCTAACCTATTTACATTTATGAGGCTGACTTGATAGCTGATTTAATGCAAAAAGATAAACTTCTCTTAACCAGATTCTTTGATCTCAGTTTCAGCTATATCGATGACGTATTTTTGTTACATGTAAATAATCCCAGTTCATCGAATCTACCTCGAAGAACTTGAGAAAATGAATAACATAGGCTCTGTTAAATCAGCCTCATATCTGGACCTACAATGAAAAAGTCATTATAAGAAGCAAATGAAATCTAGAGAGATATTATCATATAGTATGTGACAAGCTAGTTCATTGTAAACTTCAGACGACTTGTGTATGGGTTGAGTTGTCTCATATGTTAAACATGAGTTTTTTTTACAAAACTCGATTTTCAGTAGATCAATTCCTGTCAGACTAAAATAAGTCCATAAATCTTCGTTTTCAAGTCACAGCTCACAATGGAATCGATTATCACAATGAGGACTTCGCACTCTACAGATTACTTTATAAATCTAAAATAAAGTGATGGATTCTATCAAAAAAGTGTACACAAGTTAATCTTATAAGTTATATTTATAACACGTCTTACGATAATTCAAATAGATTTTGAGCTCTCGGGGCGAAAAGTCTATTTAGATGCTATAACTGATTTATGACATGACTTGACTATACTCATTAATCTATTATTAACCGATGAAAAATAAACAGGCACGGTTAACTCGTGCCCTCTTTCCGCGGGGAGTCATTTTTGTCTGAGGCAGAGTTGCCCATGTGCAGTATTTATGCGAATGAGGTTAGATATTGCATGGCTGTTTTTCAATTGTCTTCTATGGGAACACATGACCTTTCATTCAATATCATACAAGATGTTTGAAGCACACTTGATCTTCCGCTCTTGCCACTGGAAATTCCCCATTTCCAGTGGCAATCAAAATTTGTCGACCCCATTGTCCCTGTGTCCCATCCCTTTTTCAGTTCATCATCATTTCATGTTCATTTCATGTTCATTTTATCACCAATTTCATGTTCATCGTCTGAATATAGCTGAAATATTGCTGCTCGAACGTTAAACCCCAACAAACAAACATCATCTTTTGTTAATTATTCATTCCTAAATTCTCAATATAAACATACAAAAGAAAAAATTTTAATATGAACACCCTGAAGAGTTGCTTAAAAACTTTACAATTGCAGTATAGTCTATAAGGAACCTATTCCTTGTGCATCATATACCCGGTGAAAGTGTTAAGGCTGTCAAGTTGACAATTACCAATAGAGTAATGTTTTTTACAAATCCAAACTTTATCTCCAGGTTCAAGATGTACAACGGACATTGTGCTGTCGCCTCCAACATCACCTTTTACGTTGAGGTATACAATTGATATTCGGGATCCGTTCTTTACAAGGTGAAACCAACAGGCATGATCTCCTCCCCATATTGTACGAATATCAGCATAGAAAACGTAGAATCCACGAACCGAACACAAAAATATACCAGTTTGTGGATCATAATCATTTCCAACATTTGTTACTACCGAATTGAAGACAAGAACTTGGTCATCGTGAATGGTTTTGATAAAGTTAGAATTGACTGCAGTGAATCCAACCACAGTAGCGTAGCCCATATGAAAATTCCCAAAAATAGTAAGCATTAAATAAAATTATTACTGTAAGCTTTGGGCTTTTTATAACATGACAAAAACAATATGAAGGTAAATCACATAAACACGCGCATACGCTCGGTAAAAATTAAAACATTGGTCGCAAAAAGTTGTAACAAAAAAGAAGAAAATCTCTTCCATTTACAATTAAGTAGTTCTTTAACTATAATGGAAAGTGTGAAGTGGCTTAGTAAACCATACATATAAATAATAAGTTAGTAAAAAGTAGCCACACATCAAAATATAACACGGACTGGGCGAACATTGTCTAAGATTAGGTCATCGCTAACACCAGAAACGCATAACCTAAGTTAAAGAATTGTAATTATTTTATCACGTTTATATTTCTTTTATTTAATCAATTTCTTCTCATCTTACAGTTTACCCACAAAGTTCAAGATATTTATTTTTACGGTCCAAAGGTCGTTTGACTTTTTTCCTTAGATATTGTAATGAGGGTTTCAATTGCCCCTGACGGAGGCATCCCTTCTGATTTTACACATTATACTTCAATAAGCATACTGTTTAAGTGAAGTTAAATAAGCATACTGTTTAAGTGAAGTTAAATAAGCATACTGTTTAAGTGAAGTTAAATAAGCATACTGTTTAAGTGGTTATAACTATTTAACGAAGCACATCATGTTTCATCAACAAACAAAGTGCAATTTATTTATTCTGGTTTTTGGTATTATTGGTAGGTATTGTAGCATGCAAATACATTTAAGTCTTTTAATATTTTGCAGAAAATATGTAGAAACAATTGCGTGGATGCGTAGATGATAGTGTTTAATGTTATGTATTTTTATGTTTAAAATGATTTAACAGTTATATTATATTCATAGTAAATAATGTACTTGTACCTGATATCTGTTTGGACGAATTTTTTAGCATAGCATGAATATACGTCATATCATCCTTAAAGGATACTGTACTTTGTAATGCAGTAGCAACTTTCGCCTGAATATCTGTGTTAATCAAAAAATACAAATGCTTGTTCTCGCTATGTTTTGGGACCATGTCAACACAACAAAGATTATAAGTATAATATTTGATGCATACATGAATAATTACAAAAGAATAAAACATTAACAGAATGGAAGTGAAAAAAAAAAAATGGTCAATAAAAACTTTGCAACTTGTTTACGTTTACATAAATACTTACATTTCAATCAGTGCCTTTTGAGCGAGTAAAATAAAGAAGTCGCATTGAATAACGCTAATTATTGTGTTATTTAAAATTGTATATCTAAACATAAATAAAAACAATATCCTTAATTGGTCTACCTGTAAACTGGTGGTAGTAACTTTTTTTTTGTCGTTGTAGGGTTTCATTTTGTATAGCTACTAATTTCGTCAGCCGCTCGTTTTCTAAACTGAGTTCATTTACAGTATCGTTCAATGTGTCGATTTGGTTTTGCTGGTTGCCTATAAATAATAATATAATGTTGAATAGTATGATCCAATAATTACGCAAACAATAAAACAACGGAGTTAAAACGTTGCTGGTGAGTTTAGTTACCGTCCCTACTGCTTACAATATTTAATGTTTACTTTCAACTGGAACTAAGACTACAGTTAGACTTTATTTTATCAAGTACATATTCGTACAAGTAAAACTATATATATTTGTATTATATTAACGGTTAAACATTGGTAGATTTATAAAATCTGCCCATTAATTCTTTTAAGACGACTGAAACATTATAATATTCCTTACTTAACATCTGTAAGTTGTTCTGACCTAGAAGACTCGTAATTGTTCGATTCTGTATACCAACAGTGTCAGCTAGTTGTTCGTTTTCCTGGTTTATCTTTATCATTGTATTATTTAGTTCTATATTTTCTTTGGACATTGCTATAACCTTCTCTTGTATATTATCTACAAATTATACTAGTCGATTGATACCTGTTTAAAATTTGATTAAGTGGTCGTATAGTCAATTTACGGCTTGCTTTAAACTACAGTGTATAAATTATAAGTGATTCAATCAACAGCATTCTCTCAACGATCGCATGCGGCAATTTAATTAGTTTATCAAGTATTTCAAGTATTAGTTTAAATGCTAAGTGGCTGCTAGAACCGGAAAGACGGTTTGTTTTAAAAGTCATGTGTGGAAATTTTTTTGAGTATAAAACCAAAACGAGATACCTGTACTTCGGTTCAGATACAAAACCATCGACTGCAAGCTAACATTAATCATTAGACTAACAAGTATTTCAAATCTTAATTGAAAGGTTCCTCCGTCATTTTTAACGAAACACGAAGTTATCACGTCTGTTTGAAATAGGCATGCGCCAATTATCTGCGTATGGATCCCCGTTTTGAAGGCCAATGAAATGATGTTTTGCTATGACGTTATAACGACCGGCAATGGTGTACTAGTAACCGTAACTGTAAACAATATTGTAAACAAATTCTAATAAAATGCGGCACAAGTACAACATTATCGCAAATCTCTTAAAGATTTATCCTGAAATAATATAATATAAATCAGTACTATACTTTTCTAAAGCCAGGAGTAATCTTTGCTACATTATTACATGTAGGGCTATATATCGCATGTTGTCGTGCCGAAGAAAAAAAATAATCCTCTTACGAGTTATGCCAGGAAATTATGCAGCTGAAGTTAATAATGTCTTTTAAACTAGTTACTACAAAATACTATCATAAAATAAAACAAAACACATGGCTAGTAATCAGATAACTGACATTATATATTTCATCCTTTTGATCAAGTGTGGTATTATTTCTTACAGTTTCACGTCACATGAGTGACTTTCACATCTTTAGGAGAAATGGCGAAATCATAGATAAGTCACCACCTACAAATCCTTAATAATAAGGCACAAAACAAATCTTCTGATATCCAACACATCGCGTCATCATTTTACGTACGTGCTTAATTTTGACTGGAACCGTATTTTAAATCAAGATGATCAATAGTCATCCGATAAACTAGTCCAAATTCAATAAATAATTTTGAATATTATTTTGAACAAATTTCAGATGACAAGCAGGTCTACTCTCTTACTTCGCAAGGTACCAATAAAAGGAATAATTGACGTTTTGATTTAGTGACTTTAACTGGGTTAACATCAAGGATCGCACTAGCAGGATTACTTAATATGAACCATTATTATAAATAAATCACTATCAAAAACAAAATGCCATTTATTCCTTATTATATGTTTCTAGAAAAGCAAAAGTCGCTTACCCTATCGGTGCACCTGGTCCATACTCCCATTTTTGTAGTGGAGTCCGAGTTGCTCATGTGTTTTGGTTAATTTGTATGTATGATTTTAGTTACTTTATGTACTTTTTGTGTATGTCTGTTTTCCATGTCTGGTCTTTGTCCCTTGATTGCATTCTTTTGATTACCGCTATACCCTTGATTACTCTTTCCTTATAGTAAATGGAGTTTTCATATCTCAGCACATACTCTATTCCATAGCTTTCCGGATCTGCGCTACACTTTTATGCTTCAGGAATATGTTGCTGTGATATTAAATTCACCAACAAAAGCTTCGTGGTCGTTGTGATGAACGCTTAGATCCTTACGCTGTATCCATCTGCAACACTAAAACCGATTGTTTCATCGCGTCATATCGCGTCCCTCTTTCGTCTAACCCGGTCGTCAAATTTTAAGCAGAGGACGCTCATCCAACCGATGCACCTGGTCCCTGCTCTCAGTCATAAGTGGGTTCCAGGTGCACAGAAAAATTCATGTACATGAATTATCTTTTGAATTTTATTAACAATCTGATATTGTGCTCTTTTTAGGAAAGGAAGTTACAGAAACTTACCATTAAGTTGTAGAAATCTCCTCATTTCTTGACTGAAATAGGAAATAGCGTTCTGAAGTTCATCTCTATGTACAAAATCCGACATATTTTGAACATGCAGGGACTGCACGTTTCGGAACACGGTCATACAAATAATTAATAAAAAAGTATTCAAACTCATTTTTAAAAGTAATATGTTATTTATTGTAGCCCGTATCTTTAAATTCATTATATTTGATTGTAAATCGCTGCAGAAACTACAATAATCATGTGTTATCGTAAAAATAAATACAACCTTTGTTATTGTCATTAGATATGGACTCATTTCTGATCACTAATTATTGTTATCATTATAGTTTATACTTTGATGGATAAAAGTGTTATTAGATGATGGCGTCCTCTCATAGTTTAAGTGACAAAAAAGCATTATACTCTCACAATTAAGAAATACAAACTAAGACAAGGTGTGAGTATTAAGCCAACATAATCCTAAATAAATATTAAATATTGTCATTATTTGTTTTTTGTTAGCAGTTTTTGCTATAAATCTGCTTTTGCGCAGTTTTAAATTCACCGTCGTTCATCAAATTGTACTGAAATCTTCAAAGAAAATATTCGCAACAGTTTCATTTTCCCGTAACGAATCTTGCTATCTTAATGATCACTAAAGATCACATAAAATTTGGGGGTAGGTAAGCAGTTCCTTGTTTCCTATTATCAGAATATGAACACAACTAACGACATTAGTTGGTTGGGGTCAGTAAAAAAACCCCAAAAATTACATTATAATTCTTGTAACAAGCCATTCAAGAATTTACAATTGACTGGTTATGTAAGACATAAACATGCCGGGAGAAGTTTGTGCATATCAGTCATCTCGATTCTGAACAATAAAGTAAATGAATTGTGTCAAAGGTGAATTGAATTTATTTCAAAAGTAAAATGTATTGCAATTTTAAGAACTTGTTTTATCTTCCTCAATGAAAACATGCAATAAAATCATTTTTAAATTTAGGATTGTGCGTTTAGAAGTTTTGAATTAAATTTCAACTGATTAATTTTAATATAAAAAAAAAAGATGCAGTTTTATCACTCACTCACTGGATACTGTTAGTGATTGTTATAACGCCAGTGCCGCTATGGTATTCCTCTATGTCTCATGAACTTTGACAGCATCTTCTAAAGCCAGCAGTTGTTGAGCAAGTTTCTTGTCAACGTGTCTCATTACCAGTAGAACCTTGGTTCCCTTGATTACTCGTCATTTACTGTTCTTTCCATTTCACTCCAAATGATTCCATTATTTTTATCCTCCCATCTAACGTCCTTCTCCATGCACCCATTGGTCGTTCTGCTTTCTTTCTGCCAACTGGTGCCCACCTTGATGCCTTCCTTACATACTTGATGTTAATCATACTAAGCACATATACTGTATATATCCATCTCCTTTTCTTTATTTCCATGTTTATGATACTACCAGTTCGTTTTGAGAGTTCAATGTTAGATACTCCATTTAATTCTTAAAATTTTCCTTAAATTCCTACTTCTCCAGTAGTTTTCTCTCTTTTTCCTTGTTGGTTCTCCACGTTTCCGCTCTATATACAGTGTAGTAATACTGCTCTTACATTGCTCTTGTATATTCTAATTTCATTTTGTGCGGTATTTTTCTTGCTTTCCGAACATTTTTAAGTTTGTTTGAGGCTGATGCTGTTTTGGCTATTCTAATTTCTTTCGGTACTTCTCCATCTATACTTAATTCCAAGATAGCAAATACCTAACACTTCTTCAATTGACTGGGTATTTATCATAACATTACCATTGTGTTGACAGTTTGTTTTCTTCGCTTCTTTACTGATTACATTAGATTTTGATAGCATGTGCTGGTAAGCATGGAACAGCAGACTTACGTCATCAGCAAAGTCCATACCTTCCAATACATCTTTTAGTCCCCACGGAATGTTTCATTATTCAGTTGTTACGTTTCTCATTATCCAGTCAATTGCAAGGAGAAAGCGTAAAAATGACAAAATACATCCCTGTCTTACTCCCGATGGTGTTAATTTTTTTTGAAAAGATGTACCTTCCGACCTCCTAATTGACTTTGGCCAGGATAAAAAAAGGTTACACAATTGAATTATGTTATGAAATTTCAGTGCAAGTTATATTTAATTGTATTCAATTATGCAGAATGAGTTATGAATAAGAAATGTGTACCAACATGCCAAGGGATAAGTCCATATTTCTGACGTGAGGCCTAATTTAACATCATATCTTAAATAGCAGGTGCATATATTCAATACCTTATAAATATATTTTTGAAAGTGTCAGTAAATTCTATACAGTTGTGTAGAAGTTACAGGTGAGAAATGGATACCATAATCATAAATTACTATGTTTATGTTATGTTAATTGAAACCCCCAAATTGTCTTTGATCAAAACTTAAAATAAGAAGTGCACTATGTTAATATCTAAAAACAAATCCGTCAACGTTTCATTAAATTCCAGTCAGTAGTGTAAGAGTAGTAAGGTATAAGAGATGGACAACCCAATGTCACCGTATTCTCAGATTTAAAATGCCCTTGTTATGCTAGGCAAAATCCCTAAACTAATTTGGATAAAAAACAAACATAGGAGGTGCACACTGGGCATATGTAATAAAGGTTCCGTGAAACTTTCATCAAAGTCCATTTAGTGCAATTTTAAGTGGGTGGTATAATGAACCTTCTTGGGTATGTAGCCCCTTGCATGAATTTATGGAAGAACATTTTTTGCTTTTAATAATTAAACACAACAGAAGGTTCCGATAAGTAAATATTTTTAGTTGAGAAGTTAAAATTACAAAACGTACTTTTACTGCATGTTAGCTAGCGTTGAAGTCTGAGTACATGGTCATCTCAGTCTGCATGATTTACTATCATGATGGTATTGATGATAATTCAGTGACTGAACGTTGCATAGCGGTAACTATGAACGATCGTAACGTCTTTGAAGAAAAACGGCGCGAAACTGATCGGTGACGATGTTGCACTGTTCCTGTCTTTAGCTCAGCTGTTATTAATTGTCTCAAAATTGATTGTTTTTAAGATAGAATTATTATTGAAGAGGGAATCATTGAAACTTTCGACATACATATATTGTGACATCACGAGATGATATATCATTTTGACAAATAGGAACTTTTTAAATAAACTTCTCGATAAGTTGCAATACCTCTAACATACATGTACAAAAAAAACTCGTGTTATCCAGCAAACAAGTAATCAGCGATCCTGTATATCCCGTCCTTAAAGCGATCGCCAATTTGCAAGCTGGTACTCTCATGGTTTTTGACCCAATATTGTTAGTGTCGACAGGTAGTTTATAGAATTAATATATTTTTGAAGTAATTATATTATGTCATGCTGAGAACTGCTTAATAACATGGGTTAACAGGGGTTCTATTAGCTGCGAATTTATGAGAAAAGAAGATATTACCTTTATAGGTTTACTGATCTCTTTGAGTAAAATTTTACTCACGGCCATTCTACCGACATATTTTACTGCACGTGCATGTATTTCGATCAAACTAGATATTGAAATCATGACATGTTTCCACATACCTCATCCGTAATGTAAGCTAAGAATGTCCAGTTCAGTTACGCAACATTTTCTCTTTCGTCTACCCTGGACTTGACTTTTTTATGAGAAACTCGGCGGTATTTCTAAAAAATAAGAGGACGCTTACACTACCGGTGCACCTGGTCCATGCTTCCCAGTTTTTTGTAGTCAGTGTTGCTCATTTGCTTTTGTTGCTTTGTGTGTGTGATTTTATTTGCTTTGTGCTCTTTGTTGTGTGTGGTCTGTTTTCCATATCTGGTCTTTGTCCCTCGATTGCATTCTTTTGATTATCGCCATAACCTTGGTTCCTTTGCACATAATTGTTCTAGGACAACATCGGACATTGACAGCTAGATTGTTTATTTAATTGCGGTAGTTTAATTTTTCTTATCATTACATGACATGAAAAATACGATATTTGCACTTAATGTCAAAAGAGATACAACAGACTCAAACCCAACCTTTGTTACCCTATCCACCCGACATGATCTCTTTTGTTTTCAGTGCATTCTTTGCCTATTATAGATATTAGTTATAACTATTTAAAAAGTGAGACGAGACGAACATATTTCTGGCTTTCTTAAGTGTCCGTTATGTTCATTTATAAAATACCATTAAAAGGACCAGTTCAGCGAATTCATTGTATTTTTATAACTACGGCATTGCTGTTTAATGATGTTATGCAAACGTCAAATAGGGGTTAACTTAAAAAAAATAAAAATCGTAATATTTAATCAAATTGCTAATAAAAACTTACATGCGCCCTGTTCATATAAATCGTCTGTGTTTCATCATAATGTGTTATCTATCACACAGACAAACCTTGATGTGACGAACTCGGAAGCGTCGAAATCTTGATTAACTCGAAATATTTTCATAGACCGATGAAACCTCTACTTACTCCAATACAATTTTACCTCGAATGACTCGAGGTTTTCAATCAATCCCAACCTCATATAGTCTATTAATTGCACCTTGCAAATACATGTACGTGTACTTAAAATTACCATAGATATCTCATCCAGTTTATGACTGATAAAGTGGATGAGATATCTATGGTAATTTGAAGTCCGCGTACAGTTACTGGCAAGGTGAAATTAATGGACTATATGAGGTTGGGATTGATTGTTTGAAATCAATTAGTTGTGCCGAAACCTTCATAAAACCGGCGATTTTTATGATAAAGAGTGATCCAAGCCTAACAGAAAAGCGTGTATTTCTCCGTAAATACCCAGGTAATCTTGGCTGAAAATCAAATTTAATGTTCAAATGTGTTTAAAATTTGTTATTTCCTTGGATATGGTTTGACATTTATAATAACTGAAAAAAATAAAAATAAAAAAATATAAAAAAATAATACTACGTTTTCAAGAAATATCTTTGGACCAGATTTTGTGTTCTGTATTATAACAACATATTATCTGGTATATAATTACTAGATTTCCAGTGATTTTTGTATGCTTTGATGTTACTTCTCAAAATGAAAGTCGTATTTTCCGTTAAAACTATGATAACTTATGCTGAAAATTTAGAGTGTTGTGTAAAATTCCAAGCATTAAGTACAGACAAAATTTTACAAAAGTCTATGGACAGGCGCCTTACTGATTCTTGACCTTAATGCACGAATAAAAAGATTTCTGTCGGTCGTGTCCTAAAGTTCGTAAAATAATTGGCTGGAAAGAAGTATAGAAAATTAAAAGTATAGTTTGATTGGTTTGATAACAGTTCTTTAGTTTAAGCTTGATTAGAACAGAAACACTTCCTTGAGAAATCAGACATGTGCGTGGGTTGATAGTTCAGTACTACATTAAAAAAGCCTGTCAATCCATAGAATTGTCAAACACTGCAAACATGAAGAGAATTGTAAGTTTTATTTCGGTTCTTATGATTAACTGAAATGCTTCACATTTAGATATTATTTGTTTTTACATGTATAAAATAATTATACAACTTAAGTAGCAGTCCACCTAAGAATCATGCAGTGAGTGATTTATCGATGTCAGACATTTGAACCAAATTGACTTGCAATATGTAAGATTTAATGGAAAAACAAGAATTAATATCAAAAAATGAAAAATGTTTCACCGTAACCATAGCAACGACCACTCCTTAGCAACCACCAATTTTGGGGCCTAAAAACACAAAAACATCACAATTTGAATGTATTTTTTGTATCTAATGATGGAAATTTGTCAAACTACATTATTATATTAATGAAGTATGTTTTATGAAAAAACAATTTACAATAAAGTACAAAGCAATCAGATCTGGTTACCATAGCAACCAAAATTCTTAATTTTTGACAATTTGAAATGTACGAAAATAGGCTATGTGCAGACCCATTTTGCTAAAAAGAGCAAGAATATATTAATTAAATGTATGCATGGATGTGTAGTAGGTGCTCTCCACTGAAAGATATCAAAAATAAAAATATGTAGCATATCTTTTTTTTTTTTGCTCATCTGCACCCAAAATTACCCCCTGTAAGGACTTTTCTTCTTCTTAAAGTTGTTCATACAAACTTGTCCAGACCTAGACTTCTAATATTTGGTATGTTGGTATATCCTCACAGGGTAGGTTGTTGCATACCAGTGTGGTAGACTTTTGATCTTGACCTTTAACCTCAAGGTCAAATAACATACAAATTTTGGCAAAATACGATACATAATATATCTGTGCCATTATTATGTGTTTTTTTTTACTTATATAAATGATCTTTGGCATTTACGTATATCACACCAAGGCAAGGAGTAATGTTTTAGGTGGGTGACCTTTGACCTTGATCTTTGGCCCCGAGGACAAATAACAAAAGTTTTGGCAAAATACCATAAAAAACTTTGTCTTGACCATATTGTTTTTTGTCTTTTTATCAATAAAGCTGATTTTTGGTATTTAAGTATATCACATTAAGGTAGAGTGTAATGTTCAAGATAGGATAAATTTGGACCTTGACGTTTGACTCCAAGATCTAATGACGTACAAAATTTTGGCCAAATGCCAGACAAAATTTGTCTGGGCTAACATTGTTTTGTCTTTTCACTTAGACATCGATATTTGGTATGGGATTATAAAACCTGAAAGCCAGGCACCACATACTAGGGTGGTTGACATTTGAACTTGACTTTTGACCAAAGTTTCACGCCATTCAAACAAATCTTGTCCATACCATAACGCTTTTTGTCTTTTTGACCTAGACTTCTAATATTTAGTAGTTGGTATATCTTCTCAAGGTGGAGTGTTGCGTATCAGAATAGATGAAATTTTACCTGAATTTAACCTGTCAACCTCATGGTCAAATAAGATACACATTTTGGCAAAATACCAACAAAGTGTTGCCTGTGCCATAACTTTTTTGCCTTTTTCCTAAGATATCTGACATTTGGTATGTGTGTATTTCACGCCAAGATTGAGTGTCATGTACCAATTAAGGTGTGTGACTTTTGAACATGACCTTTGACCCTATGGTCAAATGACATCTAGCGGAAATCGGAAGAATGTAATCCTGGGATATTTTGATAAGAAGATGTGCATTTCAGTAAATCATTAGAAAAGATTGCAACAATATGAAATAAAAGATTTTTGAAAAAGTCAACGATGACAACAGACAACTACAATGAATACAAAGTGATTGCAATAGCTCACACCAGATGAGCTTAAATATACGATGAGAAAACCAACCTCTTCAAAAACGGACTTTGATTAATTTAACTTTTAATTAATCTGAATTAAATATCATCTATTGGAACAGAATGTAAACTTGACCTGTAACTTATCATTGTGAACTTATCATGTCATTATCTGCAAGCGTTTAGGGAAAAAGTCCTTCAAACGATTATTTCTGTAAATTTCTGTAAATTTTACTAAGTTCAAGGCCCGTAATTTCAGTAAAGTCATCGAAGTGAAACCAAACACAAACTTGTATTGAAACTTATCGCGGTTAATTTATAATAAAAATCATGTCAATATCTGCAAATGTTCAGAAACAAAATGTCAGGAAAACGGTTATTTCTGTGAATTTGATGATTACAGAGCCCGTAATTTCGGGGAAAATAATCGAAAAGTATACTTGTCCTTTAACTTATCATGGTGAATTTATTAACCAAAAAAATATTTCAATATCTGCAAGTGTCCAGAAAACTTAAGACTGATGGACTGACGGTCAGACGGACGGGTCAAACACATTTTACCCTGCGCAACTGCAATGCGTGGGGTATAATTATTTCAGCTCAGAGTTCTTCTCCTTTGAAATTATGAGAACACATATTCCATAACAGATGTAAAAGATTAGTACTGCTACTGGAGTTATGCACACTCAGGTGATAAAGGGCAAGTGATTCTTTACATTTACGACATACTGTGAGGTGAAATATTGCATGAAATCAGTCATGAACTTAAGCCAAAATTGTGTATGTCATTTGACCATAGGGTCAAAGATCATGTTCAAAAGTCACACACCTTAATTGGTACATGACACTCAACCTTGGCGTGAAATACACACATACCAAATGTCAGATATCTTAGTAAAAAGGCAAAAAAGTCATTGCACAGGCAAAACTTTGGTGGTATTTTGCCAAAATGTGTATCTTATTTGACCATGAGGTTGACAGGTTAAATTCAGGTAAAATTTCATCTATTCTGATACGCAACACTCCACCTTGAGAGAATATACCAACATACTAAATATTAGAAGTCTAGGTAAAAAAGGCAAAAATCGTTATGGTATGGACAAAATTTTTGTCTGGCATTTGTCCAAAATTGTGTACGTCATTTGATCTTGGAGTCAAACGTTATCCTATCTTGAACATTACACTCTACCTTAATGTGATTTACTTACATACCAAAAATCAGATATATTGGTAAAAAGACAAAAAAAAAAACCAATATGGCCAAGACAAAGTTTTTTATGGTATTTTGACAAAACTTTTATGTTATTTGTCCTCGGGGCCAAAGGTCAAGATCAAAGGTCACCCACCTAAAACATTACTCCTTGTCTTGGTGTGATATACTTAAATGCCAAAGATCTTTTATATAAGTAAAAAAAACAAATAATAATGGCACAGATAAATTATGTATCGTATTTTGCCAAAATCTGTATGTTATTTTACCTTGAGGTTAAAGGTCAAGGTCAAAAGTCTACCACTCTGGTATGCAACAACCTACCCTGAGAGGATATACCAACATACCAAATATTAGAAGTATAGGTCAAAAGACAAAAAAGTTATGGTCTGGACAAGTTTGTATGAAAAACGTTAAGAAGAAGAAAAGTCCTTACAGGGGGTGGTTTTGGGTGCAGATGAGCAAAAAAAAAAAAAAAAACAAAGATATGCTACATATTTTTATTTTTGATATCTTTCAGTGGAGAGCACCTACTACACATCCATGCATACATTTAATTAATATATTCTTGCTCTTGTTAGCAAAACGGGTCTGCACATAGCCTATTTTCGTACATTTCAAATTGTCAAAAATTAAGAATTTTGGTTGCTATGGTAACCAGATCTGATTGCTTTGTACTTTATTGTAAATTGTTTTTCATAAGACATACTCCATTAATATAATTCTGTAGTTTGACAAATTTCCATCATTAGATACAAACAATACATTCAAATTGTGATGTTTTTGTGTTGTTAGGCCCCAAGATGGTTGCTAAGGAATGGTCGTTGCTATGGTTACGGCGAAACATTTTTCATTTTTTGATATTAATTCTTGTTTTTTTCCATTAAATCCTACGTATTGCAAGTCAATTTGGTTCAAATGTCTGACATCGATAAATCACTCACTGCATGATTCTTAGGTGGACTGCTACTTATGTTGTATAAATATACGTGTAAAAATAAATAATATCTATATGTGAAGCATTTCAATTTTCTATACTTCTTTCCAACCAATTATTTTACGATCTTTAGGACACGACCGACAGAAATCTTTTTATTCGTGCATTAAGCTCTAGAATCAGTAAGGCGCCTGTCCATAGACTTTTGTAAAGTTTTGTCTGTACTTAATGCTTGGAATTTTACACAACACTCTAAATTTTCAGCATAAGTTATCATAGTTTTAACAGAAAAATACGACTTTCATTTTGAGAAGTAACATCAAAACATACAAAAATCACTGGAAATCTACTATTTATATACCACATGATGTGTTGTTACTATACAGAACACAAAATCTGTTCCATAGATATTATAAATGTCAAACCATATCAAAGGAAATAACAAATTTTAAACAAATTTGAACATGAAAGTTGATTTTCAGCCAAGATTACCTGGGTATTTACGGAGAAATACGTGCTTTTCTGTTAGGCTTGGATCACTCTTTATCATAAAAATCACCGGATTTATGAAGGTTTCGGCACAACTAATTGATTTCAAACAATCAATCCCAACCTCATATAGTCCATTAATTTCACCTTTCCAGTAACTGTACGTATACTTCAAATTACCATAGATATCTCATCCACTTTATCAGTCATAAACTGGATGAGATATCTATGGTAATTTTAAGTACACGTACATGTATTTGCAAGGTGCAATTAATGGACTATATGAGGTTGGGATTGATTGAAAACCTCGAGTCATTCGAGGTAAAATTTCATTGGAGTAAGGGGAGGTTTGCTCGGTCTATGAAAATATTTCGAGTTAATCGAGATTTCCACGCTTTCGAGTTCGTCACATCAAGGTTTGTCTGTGTGATAGATAACACATTATGATGAAACACAGACGATTTATATGAACAGGGCGCATGTCAGTTTTTATTAGCAATTTGATTAAATATTACGATTTTTATTTTTTTTTAAGTTAACCCCTATTTGACGTTTGCATAACATCATTGAACAGGCAGTGCCGTAGTTATAAAAATACAATATATTCGCTGAACTGGTCCTTTTAATGGTATTTTATAAATGAACATTACGGACACTTAAGAAAGCCAGAAATATGTTCGTCTCGTCTCACTTTTTAAATAGTTATAACTAATATCTATAATAGGCAAGGAATGCACCGAAAACAAAAGAGATCATATCGGGTGGATAGGGTAACAAAGGTTGGGTTTGAGTCTAATGTAGTCTCTTTTGACATTAAGTGCAAAGATCGTATTTTGCATGTCATGTAATGATAAGAAAAATTAAACTATCCCAATTAAATAAACAATCTAGCTGTCAATGTCCGGTGCTGTCCTGAAACAATTATATGCAAAGGAACGAAGGTTATAGCGATAATCAAAAGAATGCAATCGAGGGACAAAGACCAGATATTGGAAAGAAGAACTCACACAACAACAAAGAGAACAAAGCAAATAAAATCACACACACAAAGCAACAAACGCAAATGAGCAATTCTGACTACTTAAAACTGGGAGCATGGACCAGGTGTACCGGTAGTGTAAGCGTCCTGTTTTTCTTAAGAAACACCGCCGAGTTTCTCATAAAAAGTGAAGTCCGGGGTAGACGAAAGAGAAAATATTGCGTAACTGAACTGAACATACTTAGCTTACATTATGGATGAGGTATGTGGAAACATGTCATGATTTCAATATCTAGTTTGGTCGAAATACATGCACGTGCAGTAAAATGTGTCAGTAGAATGGCCGTGAGTAAAATTAATAGCCTTCTTACCTCATAATTTCGCAGCTAATAGAACCCCTGTCAACCCATGTTATTAAGCAGTTCTCAGCATGACATAATATAATTACTTCAAAAATATTAATTATATAAACCTGTTGACACTAACAAAATTGGGTCAAAAACCATGACAATATCAGCTTGAAAATTGGCGGTCGCTTTAGGGACGGAATATACAGGATCCTTGATCATTTGTTTGCTGGATAACACAAGTTTTGTTGTACATGTATGTTAGAGGTATTGCAACTTATCGAGAAGTTTATTTAAAAAGTTCATATTTGTCAGAATGATATATCAACTCGTGATATCACGATATATGTATATCGAAAGTTTCAACGATTCCCTCGTCAATAATAATTCTATCTTAAAAACAATCGATTTTGAAACAATAAGCGGAAAATAACACACGATCCTAATACTTTGGAATATGAAAAAGTAATAGAAAATAACAGCTATATACTGGTTCCAGTTGGCAATATCTGAGAAGCTAAAGACAGGAACAGTGCGACATCGTCAACGATCAGTTTCGAGCCGTTTTTCTTCAATGACGTTACGATCGTTCATAGTTACCTCTATGCAACGTTCAGTCACTGAATTATCATCAATACCATCATGATAGTAAATCATGCAGATTGAGATGAACATGTACTCAGACTTCAAAGGTAGCTAGCATGCAGTAAAAGTACGTTTCGTAATTATAACTTCTCAACTAAAATATTTACTTATCGGAACCTTTTGTTGTGTTTAATTATTTAAAGCAAAAAATTGTTCTTCCATAATTTCATGCAAGGGGCTACATACCCAAGAAGGTTTATTATACCACCCACTTGAAATTGCACTAAAAAGAATTTGATGAAAGTTTGACGGAAACTTTATTACATATGCCCACTGTGCACCTTCTGTTTTTGGTTTTTATCCAAATTAGTTTAGAGATTTTGCCTAGCATAACAAGGGCATTTTTAATCTGAGAATACGGTGACATCGGGTTATCCATCTTTTATACATTACTCCTCCTACACTACTGACTGGAATTTAATGAAATGTTGACGGATTTGTTTTAGATATTATCATAGTGCACTTCTTATTTTAAGTTTTGATCAAAGACAATTTGGGGGTTTCAATTAACATGAACATAGTAATTTATGAATATGGAACATGGGGGTATCCATCTCTCACCTGTAACTTCTACACAATTGTATGGAATTTTCTGACGCTTTCAAAAATACATTGATAAGGTATCGAATATAACCACCTTCTATTTAAGATTTGATGTCACGTCAGAAACATGGACTTATCCTTTCTCCTTGCAATTGACTGGATAATGAGAAACGTAACAACTGAACCATGAAACATTCCGTGGGGACTATCAGATGCATTTGAAGATATGGACTTTGCTGATGACGTAAGTCTACTGTCCCATGCTTTCCAGCACATGCAATCAAAATCGAATGTAATCAGTAAAGAAGCGAGGAAAACAAGCTGTCAACACAATGGACATTTTATGATGAATACCCAGTCAATTGAAGAAGTGTTAGATATTTGCTATCTTGGGATTAGGTATACATGGAGAAGTACTGAAAGAAATCAGTATTAAAATAGGCAAAACAACATCAGCCTTAAACAAACTTAGAAATGTCCGGAAAGTAAGAAAAATACCGAACAAAATGAAATTAGAATATACAAGAGCAATGTAAGAGCAGTATTACTACACTGTATATAGAGCAGAAACGTGAAGGACCAACAAGGGAACAGAGAGAAAACTTCTGGAGAAGAAGAATTTTAAGGAAAATTTTAAGAATTAAATGGACAAACAGAGTATCTAACATTGAACTCGCAAAACGAACTGGTAGTAACATAAAAATGGAAACAAAGAAAAGGATATGGATATATACAATATATGTGCTTAGAATGGATAACATCAGGTATATAAGGAAAGCACCAAGGTGGAGACCAGCTAGCAGAAAGAAAGCAGAATAAACAAAAGGTGCATGGCGAAGGACGTTAGAGGGGAAGATAAAAAGAATGGAATCATTTGGAGTGAAATGGAAAGAACAGCAAATGACGGAGCTGTATCGAGGACCCTGGTGGACGTCTTATGTGTTGCCTAACACCACTTGTACCACATTTACCATATGAAGACAATTTTTTGACTAAATGAATATGTGTAGAATATGAACCTTTTGAGTTTTTACTTTCTAAAAGCACTTTATGCAAATCGAAAATGGAATACAGAAAGGATGCAAATTGCAACTAATCATGAATCATGTTCAGAGTGGGATGTTTCGTAAATTTAAATTTCAAATGAACGGGTAAGAGAAGGGCGTTAACATGATAAAAACTCATTCTTTTAAAGGCTTTGCCGCCAACAAAAATCTTTTACATAAAACTTTCAATTAGTGTATACAATGTACTGATTATTGACAAAAATTGATTTATAATCAGATCATTTTTTTTTTTATATTGGAACGTTACATCCCATCTATATCATATTCAGATAGTTCTTTTTTAAAACTCAAATACAACATTTTATTTACTTTATAACTTTAAATACGTGAAAGGATTGAAATATTTTAAGGATAATTTGAGAATTAGAAGATCAAAGCTTGGATTTTGTGAGAAATTTGTTTTATCGTTGATACATGGTGTCTCCGTTGATTTTGATTATTGCCTTTGCCTGTCACGGATCCCTATTTTTATGTGTATAATTGAGACAACCTATGCCACTGTCAATCCGAATACGCTTTAAGGATTTATTCGATCAAGATATTTTGAAGTCGATCCCAAAATAACGTATGTGTTGTAGTACGAAAATAACATATACTAAAAGAATAAATGCCAAAAAATATCTATTTGATGTGGACTATTTTATCGGATTACCATTGATCATGATGGTTAATGATACGGTCCAGTCAAAATTAAGCGCGTGCATAAGTTTATGAAGCGATGTTAGAGGGGACTTTTGCGATATCACAAGGTTATTTTACATCTTTTGTGCCTTATTATCACGGATTTTTATATCTTTAATGGTAAGTTGTTTATAACTTTACAGTTCTCCTAAAGATAAAGTCACTCCTGTGTAGTGAAACACCACACTTGTTTAACTTGCAGTCCAAAGTATGATGAACATTGCCTAATTACAATCCAGTTTTTGTCTAGTACACCGTATGCGATGAGGCCCATGTTTGTCGTTAAGATAATTGACACTCTGACTTAAAATGCCGAGCCAATCGGAACCAACCATAAAACAACTGATAAAATATCATTATTTCGTTTTCCGTATGTGTCTCGATTTTAGACTAAACATGTTAATAGTCTTCTGATAGAACAAATAATTGCTTTCTATATGTGCAGAGAGACGATTCAAAAATTTTGTTTTACACGTTTAGAGACATAAAAATACCAATAAATGACAAAAAATTGTTACACACACACTATTTAATACTCGGATAACAAATTGGAAAGAGTTTATAACCAACATATGATCACAAGTGTCGTAGAGCGAGTGTGCAAAACTTGTTCCGCGCACGAGTTAAATCTTAATGCGTTCTTCACACGATTGATTATGTTTTGGTTACTCACGATACCCAGTTGATTATCCAATCGTATAGTGACGTTTTGGCGGGAGAAAATCGAAGAGTGAAATCACCAAATGTATTTCAAACTGTGAGTTTTCGAAAATCTTAACACAGGAAACATTTATAACACTCTTATAGGATTTGGTGCAAACAATGATACCAGTTTTAGATGTACTATCTTTAAAAAAAGATAACCGACGCAGTAAAATTTTGTTTCTTAACTTAATATAATTTTCTACATTTCATTAAAGAAAATTAGCACATGGTTTCGATACAGTTTTTCCGAACGCCACCCAGTTATCATTATTTAGCGTCCTTAAGATCAAAGTGTAAAAAGCGAAACTATCCAGATTGCGTCGGAAAAATACGTTACTATTTTTCAAATACCTTCATATTGTTAATTTGCTAAAGAACAATATTCAATGTTGATGATTAAATAAATGTAAGGAAATTTAATTTTCATTTAATTGCCATCAATATTTGTGATAAAAAAATTGATTATTTTTAAAAAATTATTCTTCTGTTGATATATCAAAATTTAAAAAAAATGGCGAATTAAAAAAAAAAAACAAAACAAAACAAATCGGATTTCCCCTATACATTTTTATTTAAACCAAATAAAACTTTTTGCTGTTCTCAATGCCAATAAAATAGCAATGATAATAGGATAATTAATTGGAAAGAATGAATACTTGATTCATTTTAGTAAAACTGCGATACATTATTTTAAGTCTGTTTAATAAAGTACGACTTCAAATATCTTAATACAATATGATCGTATTAGGATCCACAATGACATAGGTTGTCTCCATGGTAACACGTTCCAGTATGATATCCTTTCCTGTGACATAAGTCTCTGCATGCAGTTCCGGCGTTAGATACTCCATGGCAGCTATTGGTACACCTTCAAAAATCACAAAAAATATTTATAAATGACAGATCATAGACTGCCTAATCTTCAAGTAAAGTGTGATCATGACGGAGAGAAGTATAAAAGTCAGCCACCATTTATGGAGGTAGACCTAGTGTACGGGATACAACTCTTATAAATCATTTGAATGTTTGAATGTTCACCATTATACATCAATCTCATGTAAGCATCAAAGTAACTTGGACTGACTTCATACTGTTTCAGATGAGAGTTTGATAGGCTTCGGTGTAATTGAATATGATAAAAACATATAAATAATTTCCAGAGTTATGTCCCTTACCCTAGGTCTACCACCTTGAGGTTAAAAGTTGTAATTATCTATGATGTTGATAACAGAGAAAAATTTTTAATGCAAATTATTGAAAATTGAAAATAGAAATAAATTGATTTCCTTAAAAGTTAAAACGTATTTAAGAATAGAAATCGCCTTAACGTATTAGTTTTATTTGTTCCTTAAAGTTCCCCTTTTCATGGTTTTAATACAAGTAATGCGAGTCTAATATGTTCACACATTGCAATTGGTAAAATGTCGGATTTTCTACCATTATGAAAAAAAAACACTGCTCAAATTGTTCGCATTCATACATTAGATGTTGGACAACCAAACGGGAGGTTCCGATTTTAAAATAAAGAAAACATTTTTTTTAAATACAGAGATATGTAACCAAATAATATACATTTTAACCTCCAAAGCTTACCAAAAGAAAAACTTCACACACTGTGAAGCCATTACGAAATAATTTAAAAAATGGTTTTAAAATATAACGAACACGACTTACTCGCATACGTCATATAATCCGAATATATGACTAACACAGTTTCCATTTAAGTACTTCTGGTAATGACATCTGTTTTTGCATTCTCCCGAATGACAGGCCTCGCTATCAACAAAAGGAAAGCAACATGTAGGCGAATATAAAAAGACAAATACATAAGTTTTAAGAATAGTTAGATAGACAAAGAAAAACAAAAGCACATAAGAAAATTTTGTGAAAGATAAAATGTAACTTGGTTTTCAACAGCAAGTACATGAGTGACAATGCAACAATAATTATCTACGTTTTGATAATGGCACAAAATATACTTGATACATGTATAAACTTTTGCGAATATAAAAAAAACAAAAAACAAAAACAAAAACAAAAAAACAAAAACGTGAATTTCTTCTTAAGTAGTAGTTGTTTTGTAAGAATCATGTAAGAATCATGCAAAGTACACATGTGACAAAGCAACTATATTTTACGTTTTGTTAACTGCACAAAATATACATGATACATGTATAACCTTTGCGAATATCGAACAAAAAACATTTGAATTTCTACATAAGTAGCAGTTTGTGTTCTAATCATGCAAATTCTGTAATATGTGATATTTAACAGGCTACATATTTTTATTTCTTTTATTCAGTTTGCTTTATATGTCTATATTATGAACTTTCTAATTATTCATTCCATTCTGCCTGGTGGGTCTAAGTAGATAATTCACATTGAAAATTCATAGTTTCTATTGTATTTTAGTGTCATTTACAGAGTCTTCTCTTTTAATTTGGAGATTTACATGTACAGTACATTCTATATACTTTTTATCTACAAAGAACAAGGTTTAAATTGGAAGCTACATGTTACTTTCTATTTAGTATAATATTTTAAACAAAATATCAAAATGACAATATGTAGGCTTTCCAACTATGATTCTTATCTTGAATTGTATTAAGTTGTGTAATTATTTTATACGTGTAAAATAAATAATATCTATATGTGAAGCATTTCAGTTATTCATAAGAACCGAAATAATACTTACAAGCAAAGACAACCAAACAACAGAGCAATATTCTCATCATCTTTGCAGTGTTTGACAATTCTATGGACTGACAGGGTTTCTATATGTAGTACTGAATGTAGTATCAACCCACGCACATGTATAATTTCTCAAGGGGGTGATTCTGTTCTAATCAAACTTAAACTGAAGAACTGTTATTTAACCAATCATACTATACTTTTGATTTTCTATACTTCTTTCCAGCCAGTTATTTTACGAACTTTAGGACACGACTGACAGAAATCCTTTTATTCGTGCATTAAGGTCAAGAATCAGTAAGGTGCCTGTCCATAGACTTTTGTAAAATTTTGTCTGTACTTATTCATAGAAAATTACACAACACTCTAAATTTTTAACATAATTTCATCAATAGTTTTCACGGAAAAATACGACTTTCATTTTCATCAGAACATCAAAAACATACAAAACTTACTGGAAATCTAGTAATCATATACCACATAATGTGTTGTTATAATACAGAACACAAAATCTGTTCCATAGATATTTCTTGAAAACTTTGTATTATGTTTTAATATTTTTTAGAGTAAACGCAACATTTCTATTGAATAAAATTTTGGGCTCACCAGACCCGTGTATTCATTTTAAACAAATAAAAATGAATCATTTATTAGAAAAAAATGATAAAAAGCGCGACGTCACCGTGTTTAATATTGGTGATGTCAATTCGATCGGCTGTATACTTGAATTTCAATGTCGAAAGTATTTTTTCTCTAGGAATTATTATGTAACGGATTTTACCTTCAGATTTAGTCATTATTAATGTCAAACAATATCCAAGGAAATTACAAATTGTGAACAAATTTGAACATTAAATTTGATTCTCAGCATAAATCACCGGGGTATTTACGGAGAAATACATGCTTTTCTGTTAGGCTTGGATCACTCTTTATCATAACAATCTTCGAATTTTTTAAGGCTTCGGCACAACAATCAATCCCAACCTCATATAGTCCATTAATTTCACTTTGCAAGTAACTGTACGTGTACTTTAAATTACCATAGATATCTCATCCACTTTATCTGAATGAGAAATTTATAGTAATTTGGAGTACACGTACAGTTACTTGCAAGGTGAAATTAATGGACTTTATGAGGTTGGGATTGATTGAAAACGTCGAGTCATTCGAGGTAAAATTGTATTCGAGTAAGGGAGTTTTGCTCGGTCTATGAAGTTACTTCGATTTATTCGATATTCAGCCAGAAATATGTTCGTGTCGTCTCATTTTTTTAAATAGTTATAACTAATATCTATAATAGGCAAAGAATTCACTGAAAACAAAAGAGATCATATCGGGTGAATACGGTAACAAAGGCTGGGTTTGAGTCTAATGTAGTCTCTTTTGACATTAAGTGCAAAGATCGTATTTTTCATGTCATGTAATGATAAGAAAAATTAAACTACCGCAATTAAATAAACAATCTAGCTGACAATGTTCGGTGCTATCCTGAAACAATTATGTGCAAAGAAGTAATTAAGGGGAACCAAGGTTATAGCGGTAATCAAAAGAATGCAATCGAGGGACAAAGACCAGATATGGAAAACAGACCACACACAACAAAGAGCACAAAGCAAATAAAATCACACACACAAAGCAACAAAAGCAAATGAGCAACTCTGACTAAAAAAATCTGGGAACATGGGCCAGGTGCACCGGTAGTGTATGCGCCCTCTTAATTTTTAGAAACACCGTTTTTCATAAAAAAAAAGTCAAGTCCGTGGTAGACGAAAAAGAAATTGTTGCCTAACTGAACTGAACATACTTAGCTTACATTATGGATGAGGTATGTGGAAACATGTCATGATTTCAATATCTAGGTTGATCGAAATACATGCACGTGCAGTAAAATATGTCGGTAGAATGGCCGTGAGTAAAATTTTACTCAAAGAGATCAGTAAACCGATAAAGTTAATACCTTCTTTTCTCATAAATTCGCAGCTAATATAATCCCTGTTAACCCATGTTATTAAGCAGTTCTCAGCATGACATAATATAATTACTTCAAAAATATTAATTCTATAAACTATCTGTCGACACTAACAATATTGGGTCAAAAACCATGACAGTATCAGCTTGCAAATTGGCGATCGCTTTCGGGACGGAATATACAAGATCCTTGATTACTTGTTTGCTGGATAACACAAGTTTTTTGTACATGTATGTTAGAGGTATTGCAACTTATCGAGAAGTTTATTTAAAAAGTTCATATTTGTCAGAATGATATATCAACTCGTGATGTCACGATATATGTATGTCGAAGGTTCCAACGATTCCCTCGTCAATGATAATTCTATCTGAAAAACAATCAATTTTGAGACAATAAATAACAGCTGAGCTAAAGACAGGAACAGTGCAACATCGTCACCGATCAGTTTCGCGCCGTTTTTCTTCAATGACGTTACGATCGTTCGCTATGCAACGTTCAGTCACTGAATTATCATCAATACCATCATGATAGTAAATCATGCCGACTGAGATGACCATGTACTCAGACTTTAACGCTAGCTGACATGCAGTAAAAGTACATTTTGTAATTTTAACTTCTCAACTAAAATTATTTACTTATTGGAACCTCCTGTTGTGTTTCATTATTGAAAGCAAAAAAATGTTCTTCCATAAATTCATGCAAGGGGCTACATACCCAAGAAGGTTAATTATACCACCCACTTGCAATTGCACTAAATGGAATTTGATGAAAGTTTCACGGAACCTTTATTACATGTGCCCACTGTGCACCTCCTATTTTTTGGTTTTTATCCAAATTAGTTTAGAGATTTTGCCTAGCATTACAAGGGCATTTTTAATCTGAGAATACGGTGACATTGGGTTCTCCATCTCTCATATCTTACTCCTCTTACACTATTGACTGGAATTTAATGAAACTTTGACGGATTTGTTTTTAGATATTATCATAGTGCACTTCTTATTTACCTATCGGAATATGGGAACATGGGGGTATCCATCTCTCACCTGTAACTTCTACACAACTGTATGGAATTTACTGACAAATATATATTTATAAGGTATTGAATATATGCACCTTCTATTTGAGATTTGATGTTAAATTAGGCTTCACGTCAGAAATATGGACTTATCCCTTGGCATGTTGGTACACATTTCTTATTCATAACTCATTCTGCATAACTGAACACAATTAAATATCACTTGCACTGAAATTTCATAACATAATTCAATTGTGCAACCTTTTTTTTATTCTGGCCAAAGTCAATTAGGAGGTCAGAATGTACATCTTTTCAGAAGAAATTAACACCATCAGGAGTAAGACAGGAATGTATTTTGTCATTTTTACGCTTTCTCCTTGCAATTGACTGGATAATGAGAAACGTAACAACTGAACCTTGAAACATTCCATGGGGACTAACAGATGCATTGGAAGATATGGACTTTGCTGATGACGTAAGTCTACTGTCCCATGCTTTCCAGCACATGCAATCAAATTCGAATGTAATCAGTAAAGAAGCGAGGAAAACAAACAGTCAACACAATGGAAATTGTATGATGAATACCCAGGACCAACAAGAAAAAAGAGAGAAAAACAACTGGAGAAGAAGAATTTTAAGGAAAATTTTAAGAATTAAATGGACAAACTGAGTATCTACTATTGAAGTCGCAAAACGAACTGGTAGTAACATAAACATGGAAACAAAGAAAAGGAAATGGATATATACAATATATGTGCTTAGAATGGATAACATCAGGTATGTAAGGAAAGCACCAAGGTGGACACCAGCTAGCAGAAAAAACAAAAGGTGCATGGCAAAGGACGTTAGAGGGGAAGATAAAAAGAATGGAATCATTTAGAGTGAAATGGAAAGAACAGCAAATGACGGAGCTGGATCGAGGACCCTGGTGGACGCCTTATGTGTTGCCTAACACCACTTGTACCACATTTACCATATGAAGACAATTTTTGACTAAATGAGTATGTTTAAAATATGAATCTTTTGAGTTTTTACTTTCTAAAAGCACTTTATGCAAATCGAAAATGGAATACAGAAAGGATGCAAATTGCAACTAATCATGAATCATGTTCAGGATGGGATGTTTCGTAAATTTAAATTTCAAATGAACGGGTAAGAGAAGGGCGTTAACATGATAAGAACTCATTCTTTTAAAGGCTTTGCCGCCAACAAAAATCATTTACATAAAACTTTCAATTAGTGTATACAATGTACTGATTATTGACAAAAATTGATTTATAATCAGAACATTTTTTTATATTGGAACGTTACATCCCGTCTATATCATATTCAGATAGTTCTTTTTTAAAACACAAATACAACATTTTATTTACTTTATAACTTTAAATACGTGAAAGGATTGAAATATTTTAAGGATAATTTGAGAATTAGAAGATCAAAGCTTGGATTTTGTGAGAAATTTGTTTTATCGTTGATACATGGTGGCTTCGTTGATTTTTATTATTGCATTTGCCTGTCACGGATCCCTATTTTTATGTGTATAATTGAGACAACCTATGCCACTGTCAATCCGAATACGCTTTAAGGATTTATTCAAGATATTTTGAAGTCGATCCCAAAATAACGTATGTGTTGTAGTACGAAAATAACATATACTAAAAGAATAAATGCCAAAAATATCTATTTGATGTGGACTATTTTATCGGATTACCATTGATCATGATGGTTAATGATACGGTCCAGTCAAAATTAAGCGCGTGCATAAGTTTATGAGGCGATGTTAGAGGGGATTTTTGCGATATCACAAGGTTATTTTACATCTTTTGTGCCTTATTATCACGGATTTTTATATCTTTAATGGTGAGCTGTTTATAACTTTGCAGTTCTCCTAAAGATGAAGTCACTCCTGTGTAGTGAAACACCACACTTGTTTTAACTTGCAGTCCAAAGTATGATGAACATTGTCTAATTACAATCCAGTTTTTGTCTAGTACACCGTTTGGATAAGGCCCATGTTTGTCGTTAAGATAATTGAAACTCTGACATAAAATGCCCAGCCAATCGGAACCAACCATAAAACAACTGATAAAATATCATTATTTCGTTTTCCGTATGTGTCTCGATTTTAGACTAAACATGTTAATAGTCTTCTGATAGAGCAAATAATTGCATTCAATATGTGCAGAGAGACGATTCAAAAATTTTGTTTTACACGTTTAGAGACATAAAAATACCAATAAATGACAAAAATTGTTACACACACACACTATGTAATACTCGGATAAAAAATTGGAAAGAGTTTATAACCAACATATGATCACAAGTGTCGTAGAGCGAGTGTGCAAAACTTGTTCCGCGCACGAGTTAAATCTTAATGCGTTCTTCACACGATTGATTATGTTTTGGTTACTCACGATACCCAGTTGATTATCCAATTGTATAGTGACGTTTTGGCGGGAGAAAATCTAAGAGTGAAATTACCAAATGTATTTCAAACTGTGAGTTTTCGAAAATCTTAACACAGGAAACATTTATAACATTCTTATAGGATTTGGTGCAAACAATGATACCAGTTTAAGATGTACTATCTTTAAAAAAAGATAACCGACGCAGTAAAATTTTGTTTCTTAACTTAATATAAGTTGCTACATTTCATTAAAGAATGTTAGCACATGGTTTCGATACAGTTTTTTTCCGAACGCCACTCAGTTATCATTATTTGGCCACACGGGAAACAAAATTGCGATCAGGTGACTTGCGTTTCAACAGAAGAGCGTCCTTAGGATCAAAGTGTAAAAAGCGAAACTATACAGACTGCGTCGGACAATACGTTACTATTTTTCAATTACCTTCATATTGTTAATTTGCTAAAGAAAGATGGTCAATGTTGATGACTGAATAAATGTAAAGAAAATTAATTTTCATTTAATCGCCATCAATCTTTGTGATAAAAAATTGATTATTCTTAAAAATTTATTCTTCTGTTGATATATCAAAATTAAAAAAAAATGGCGAATAAAAAAAAAAAAAACAAAAAAAAAACAAATCGGATTTCTCCTATACATGTTTATTTAAACCAAATAAAATTTTTTGCTGTTCTCAATGCCAATAAAATAGCAATGATAATAGGATAATTAATTGGAAAGAGTGAATACTTGATTCATTTTAGTAAAACTGCGATACATTATTTTAAGTCTGTTTAATAAAGTACGACTTCAAATATCTTAATACAATATGATCGTATTAGGATCCACAATGACATAGGTTGTCTCCATGGTAACACGTTCCAGTATGATATCCTTTCCTGTGACATAAGTCTCTGCATGCAGTTCCGGCGTTAGATACTCCATGGCAGCTATTGGTACACCTTCAAAAATCACAAAAAAATATTTATAAATAACAGATCATAGACTGCCTAATCTTCAAGTAAAGTGTGATCATGATGGAGGGAAGTATAAAAGTCAGCCACCATTTATGGAGGTAGACCTAGTGTACGGGATACAACTCTTATAAATCATTTGAATGTTTGAATGTTCACCATTATACATCAATCTCATGCAAGCATCAAAGTAACTTGGACTGACTTCATACTGTTTCAGATGAGAGTTTGATAGGCTTCGGTGTAATTGAATATGATACAAACATATAAATAATTTATGAAATAAGTTATGTCCCTTACCCTAGGTCTACCTCCTTGAGGTTAAAAGTTGTAATTATCTATTATGTTGATAACAGAGAAAAATATGTAATGAAAATATTTGAAATTGAAAATAGAAATAAGTTGATTTCCTTAAAAGTTAAAACGTATTTAAGAATAGTAATCGCCTTAACGTATTAGTTTTATTTGTTCCTTAAACTTCCCCTTTTCATGGTTTTAATACAAGTAATGCGAATCTAATATGTTCACACATTGCAATTGGTAAAATGTCGGATTTTCTACCATTATGAAAAAAAAACCTGCTCAAATTGTTCACATTCATACATTAGATGTTGGACAATCAAACGGGTGGTTCCGATTTTAAAATAAAGAAAACATTTTTTTTTAAATACAGAAATATGTAACAAAATAATATACATTTTAACCTCCAAAGCTAACTAAAAGAAAAACTTCACACACTGTGAAGCCATTACCAAATAATTTAAAAAAATGGTTTTAAAATATAACGAACACAACTTACTCGCATACGTCATATAATCCGAATATATGACTAACACAGTTTCCATTTAAGTACTTCTGGTAATGACATCTGTTTTTGCATTCTCCCGAATGACAGGCCTCGCTATCAACAAAAGGCAAGCAACCTGTAGGCGAATATAAAAAGACAAATACATAAGTTTTAAGAATAGTTAGATAAGCAAAGAAAAACAAAAGCACATAAGAAAATTTTGCGAAAGATAAAATGTAACTTGTTTTCAACAGCAAGTACATTTGTGACAATGCAACAATAATTATCTACGTTTTGTTAATGGCACAAAATATACTTGATACATGTATAACCTTTTGCGAATATCAAAAAAAAAAAAACCAAAACAAAACAAAACAAAACAAAAAAAAAAAAAAAACGTGAATTTCTACTTAAGTAATAGTTTTTTTGTAAGAATCATGTAAGAATCATGCAAAGTACACATGTGACAAAGCAACAATATTTTACGTTTGTTAACTGCACAAAATATACATGATACATGTATAACCTTTGCGAATATCGAAAAAAAACATTTGAATTTCTACTTAAGTAGCAGTTTGTGTTCTAATCATGCAAATTCTGTAATATGTGATATTTAACAGGCTACATATTTTTATTTCTTTTAATCAGTTTGCTTTATATGTTTATATTATGAACTTTCTAATTATTCATTCCATTCTGCCTGGTGGGTCTAAGTAGATAATTCACATTGAAAATTCATAGTTTCTATTGTATTTTAGTGTCATTTACCGAGTCTTCTCTTTTAATTTGGAGATTTACATGTACAGTACAATCTATATACTTTTTATCTACAAAGAACAAGGTTTAAATTGGAAGCTACATGTTACTTTCTATTTAGTATAATATTTTAAACAAAATATCAAAATGACAATATGTAGACTTTCCAACCATGATTCTTATCTTGAATTGTATTAAGTTGTGTAACTATTTTATACGTGTAAAATAAATAATACCTATATGTGAAGCATTTCAGTTATTCATAAGAACCGAAATAATACTTACAAGCAAAGACAACCAAACAACAGAGCAATATTCTCATCATGTTTGCAGTGTTTGACAATTCTATGGACTGACAGGGTTTTTTATATGTAGTACTGAATGTAGTATCAACCCACGCACATGTCTAATTTCTCAAGGAAGTGTTTCTGTTCTAATCAAGCTTAAACTGAAGAACTGTTATTTAACCAATCATACTATACTTTTGATTTTCTATACTTCTTTCCAGCCAGTTATTTTACGAACTTTAGGACACGACTGACAGAAATCCTTTTATTCGTGCATTAAGGTCAAGAATCAGTAAGTCGCCTGTCCATAGACTTTTGTAAAATTGTGTCTGTACTTATTCATGGAATTTTACACAACACTTTAAACTTTTAACATAATTTATGAATGATTTTAACGGAAAAATACGACTTTCATTTTCAGAAGAACATCAAAAACATACAAAAATCACTGGAAATCTAGTAATCATATACCACATAATGTGTTGTTATAATACAGAACACAAAATCTGTTCCGTACATATTTCTTGAAAACTTTGTATTATATTTTAAAATTTTTTAGTGTAAACGCAACATTTCTATTGAATAAAATTTTGGGCTCACCAGACCCGTGTATTCACTTTAAACAAATAAAAATGAATCATTTATTAGAAAAAAATGATAAAAAGCGCGACGTCACCGTGTTTAATATTGGTGATGTCAATTCGATCGGCTGTATACTTGAATTTCAATGTCAAAAGTATTATTTCTCTTGAAATTATTATCTAACGGATTTTACTTTCATTATTAATGTCAAACAATATCCAAGGAAATATCAAATTTTAAACAAATTTGAACATTAAATTTGATTCTCAGCATAAATCATCAGGATATTTACGGAGAAATACATGCTTTTCTGTTAGGTTTGGATCACTCTTTATCATAACAATCATCGAATTTTTTAAGATTTCGGCACAACAATCAATCCCAACCTCATATAGTCCATTAATTTCACCTTGCAAGTAACTGTACGTGTACTTTAAATTACCATAGATATCTCATCCACTTTATCATTCATAAACTGGATGAGATATCTATAGTAATTTGGAGTACACGTACAGTTACTTGCAAGGTGAAATTAATGGACTTTATGAGGTTGGAATTGATTGAAAACGTCGAGTCATTCGAGGTAAAATTATATTCGAGTCAGGGGAGTTTTGCTCGGTCTATGAAATTACTTCGAGTTATTCGATATTCAGTCAGAAATATGTTCGTGTCGTCTCATTTTTTTAAATAGTTATAACTAATATCTATAATAGGCAAAGAATGCACTGAAAACAAAAGAGACCATATCGGGTGAATACGGTAACAAAGGTTGGGTTTGAGTCTTATGTAGTCTCTTTTGACATTAAGTGCAAATATCGTATTTTTCATGTCATGTAATGATGAGAAGAATTCAACTACCGCAATTAAATAAACAATCTAGCTGACAATGTCCGGTGCTATCCTGAAACAATTATGTGCAAAGAAGTAATTAAGGGAACCAAGGTAATAGCGGTAATCAAAAGAATGCAATCGAGGGACAAAGACCAGATATGGAAAACAGACCACACACAACAAAGAGCACAAAGCAAATAAAATCACACACACAAAGCAACAAAAGCAAATGAGCAACTCTGACTAAAAAAATCTGGGAACATGGGCCAGGTGCACCGGTGATGTAAGCGCCCTCTTATTTTTTAGAAACACCGTTTTTCATCAAAAAAAAAGTCAAGTCCGTGGTAGACGAAAAAGAAAATGTTGCCTAACTTAACTGAACATACTTAGCTTACATTATGGATGAGGTATGTGGAAACATGTCGTGATTTCAATATCTAGGTTGATCGAAATACATGCACGTGCAGTAAAATATGTTGGTAGAATGGCCGTGAGTATAATTGTACTCAAAGAGATCAGTAAACCTATAAAGTTAATACCTTCTTTTCTCATAAATTCGCAGCTAATAGAACCCCTAGTAACCCATATTATTAAGCAATTCTCAGCATGACATAATATAATTACTTCAAAAATATTAATTCTATAAACTATCTGTCGACACTAACAATATTGGGTCAAAAACCATGACAGTATCAGCTTGCAAATTGGCGATCGCTTTAGGGACGGAATATACAGGATCCTTGATTACTTGTTTGCTGGATAACACAAGTTTTTTTGTACATGTATGTTAGAGGTATTGTAATTTATCGAGAAGTTTATTTAAAAAGTTCATATTTGTCAGAATGATATATCAACTCGTGATGTCACGATATATGTATGTCGAAAGTTTCAACGATTCCCTCGTCAATGATAATTCTATCTGAAAAACAATCAATTTTGAGACAATAAATAACAGCTGAGCTAAAGACAGGAACAGTGCAACATCGTCACCGATCAGTTTCGCGCCGTTTTTCTTCATTGACGTTACGATCGTTCGCTATGCAACGTTCAGTCACTGAATTATCATCAATACCATCATGATAGTAAATCATGCAGACTGAGATGACCATGTACTCAGACTTCAACGCTAGTTAACATGCAGTAAAAGTACATTTTGTAATTTTAACTTCTCAACTAAAATTATTTACTTATCGGAACCTCCTGTTGTGTTTCATTATTGAAAGCAAAAAAATTGTTCTTCCATAAATTCATGGAAGTGGCTACATACCCAAGAAGGTTAATTATACCACCCACTTGCAATTGCACTAAATGGAATTTGATGAAAGTTTCACGGAACCTTTATTACACGTGCCCACTGTGCACCTCCTATTTTTGGTTTTTATCCAAATTAGTTTAGAGATTTTGCCTAGCATTACAAGGGCATTTTTAATCTGAGAATACGGTGACAATGGGTTGTCCATCTCTTATATCTTACTCCTCTTACACTACTGACTGGAATTTAATGAAACTTTGACGGATTTGTTTTTAGATATTATCATAGTGCACTTCTTATTTACCTATCGGAATATGGGAACATGGGGGTATCCATCTCTCACCTGTAACTTCTACACAACTGTATAGAATTTACTGACAAAAATGTATTTATAAGGTATTGAATATATGCACCTTGAATTTAAGATTTGATGTTAAATTAGGCTTCACGTCAGAAATATGGACTTATCCCTTGGCATGTTGGTACACATTTTTTATTCATAACTCATTCTGCATAACTGAACACAATTAAACTTGCACTGAACTTTCATAACATAATTCAATTGTGTAACCTTTTTTTATTCTGGCCAAAGTCAATTAGGAGGTCAGAATGTACATCTTTTCAAAAGAAATTAACACCATCAGGAGTAAGACAGGGATGTATTTTGTCATTTTTACGCTTTCTCCTTGCAATTGACTGGATAATGAGAAACGTAACAACTGAATCATGAAACATTCCGTGGCGACTAACAGATGCATTGGAAGATATTGACTTTGCTGATGACGACAGTCTACTGTCCCGTGCTTTCCAGCACATGCAATCCAAATCGAATGTAATCAGTAAAGAAGCGAGGAAAACAAACAGTCAACACAATGGAAATTGTATGATGAATACCCAGGACCAACAAGGAAAAAGAGAGAAAAACTACTGGAGAAGAAGAATTTTAAGGAAAATTTTAAGAATTAAATGGACAAATTGAGTATCTACCATTGAAGTCGCAAAACGAACTGGTAGTAACATAAACATGGAAACAAAGAAAAGGAGATAGATATATACAGGATATGTGCTTAAAATGGATAACATCAGGTATGTAAGGAAAGCACCAAGGTGGACACCAGCTGGCAGAAAGAAAGCAGAATGAACAAAATGTGCATGGAGAAGGACGTTGGAGGGGACGATAAAAAGAATGGAATCATTTGGAGTGAAATGGAAAGAACAGCAAATGTCGGGGCTGGATCGAGGACCCCGGTGGACGTCTTATGTGTTGCCTAACACCACTTGTACCACATTTACCATATGAAGACAATGTTTGACTAAATGAACATGTTTAAAATATGAATTTTTTGAGTTTTTACTTTCTAAAAGCACTTTATGCAAATCGAAAATGGAATACAGAAAGGATGCAAATTGCAACTAATCATGAATCATGTTCAGGATGGGATGTTTCGTAAATTTAAATTTCAAATGAACGGGTAAGAGAAGGGCGTTAGCATGATAAAAACTCATTCTTTTAAAGGCTTTGCCGTCAACAAAAATCATTTACATAAAACTTTCAATTAGTGTATACAATGTACTGATTATTGACAAAAATTGATTTATAATCAGAACATTATTTTTTATATTGGAACGTTACATCCCATCTATATCATGTTCAGATAGTTCTTTTTTAAGACTCAAATACAACATTTTATTTACTGTATAACTTTAAATACGTGAAAGGATTGAAATATTTTAAGGATAATTTGAGAATTAGAAGATCAAAGCTTGGATTTTGTGAGAAATTTGTTTTATCGTTGATACATGGTGGCTTCGTTGATTTTTATTATTGCATTTGCCTGTCACGGATCCCTATTTTTATGTGTATAATTGAGACAACCTATGCCACTGTCAATCCGAATACGCTTTTAGGATTTATTCTATTAAGATATTTTGAAGTCGATCCCAAAATAACGTATGTGTTGTAGTACGAAAATAACATATACTAAAAGAATAAATGCCAAAAAATATCTATTTGATGTGGACTATTTTATCGGATTACCATTGATCATGATGGTTAATGATACAGTCCAGTCAAAATTAAGCGCGTGCATAAGTTAATGAAGCGATGTTAGAGGGGATTTTTGCGATATCACAAGGTTATTTTACATCTTTTGTGCCTTATTATCACGGATTTTTATATCTTTAATGGTGAGTTGTTTATAACTTTGCAGTTCTTCTAAAGATAAAGTCACTCCTGTGTAGTGAAACACCACACTTGTTTTAACTTGCAGTCCAAAGTATGATGAACATTGTCTAATTACAATCCAGTTTTTGTCTGGTATACCGTATGCGATGAGGCCCATGTTTGTCGTTAAGATAATTGAAACTCTGACATAAAATGCCCAGCCAATCGGAACCAACCATAAAACAACTGATAACATATCATTATTTCGTTTTCCGTATGTGTCTCGATTTTAGACTAAACATTTTAATAGTCTCCTGATAGAAAAAATAATTGCTTTCAATATGTGCAGAGAGACGATTCAAAAATTTTGTTTTACACGTTTAGAGACATACAAATACCAATAAATGACAAAAAGTGTTACACACACACTATTTAATACTCGGATAACAAATTGGAAAGAGTTTATAACCAACATATGATCACAAGTGTCGTAGAGCGAGTGTGCAAAACTTGTTCCGCGCACGAGTTAAATCTTAATGCGTTCTTCACACGATTGATTATGTTTTGGTTACTCACGATACCCAGTTGATTATCCAATCGTATAGTGACGTTTTGGCGGGAGAAAATCCAAGAGTGAAATTACCAAATGTATTTCAAACTGTGAGTTTTCGAAAATCTTAACACAGGAAACATTTATAACATTCTTATAGGATTCGGTGCAAACAATGATACCAGTTTAAGATCTACTATCTTTAAAAAAAGATAACCGACGCAGTAAAATTTTGTTCTTTAACTTAATATAAGTTTCTACATTTCATTCATGAAAATAAGCACATGGTTTCGATACAGTTTTCCGAACGCCACTCAGTTATCAGTTTTTGGCCACACGGGAAACAAAATTGCGATCAGGTGACTTGCGTTTCCACAGAAGAGCGTCCTTAAGGTCAAAGTGTAAAAAGCGAAACTATACAGACTGCGTCGGAAAAATACGTTACTATTTTTCGAATACCTTCATATTGTTAATTTACTAAAGAAAGATAGTCAATGTTGATGACTGAATAAATGTAAAGAAAATTAATTTTCATTTAATTGCCATCAATCTTTGTGATGAAAAATTGATTATTCTTAAAAAATTATTCTTATTTTGATATATCAAAATTAAAAAAAAATGGCGAATTGAAAAAAAAAACAAATCGGATTGCCCCCATACATTTTTATTTAAACCAAATAAAATTTTTTGCTGTTCTCAACGCCAATAAAATAGCAATAACAATGGGATAATTAATTGGACAGAGAGAATACTTGATTCATTTTAGTAAAATTGCGATACATTATTTTAAGTCTGTTTAATAAAATTCGACTTCAAATATCTTAATACAATATGATCGTATTAAGATCCACAATGACATAGGTTGTCTCCATGGTAACACGTTCCACTATGATATCCTTTCCTGTGACACAAGTCTCTGCATGCAGTTCCGGCGTTAGATACTCCATGGCAGCTATTGGTACACCTTCAAAAATCACCAAAAAAATATATTTATAACTGACAGATCGTAGACTGCCTAAACTTCAAGTAAAGTGTGATCATGATGGAGAGAAGGATAAAAGTCAGCCACCACTTATGGAGGTAGACCTAGTGTACGGGATACAACTCTTATAAATCATTTGAATGTCTGTATTCACCATTATACATCAATCTCATGTAAGCATCAAAGTAACTTGGACTGACTTCGTACTGTTTCAGATGAGAGTTTGATAGGCTTCAGTTAAATTGAATATGATACAAACATATAAATGATTTCCAGAGTTATGTCCCTTACCCTAGGTCTATCTCCTTAAGGTTAAAAGTTGTAATTACCTATTATGTTGATAACAGAGAAAAAATATTTAATCAAAATTATTGAAAATTGAAAATAGAAATAAATTGATTTCCTTAAAAGTTAAAACGTATTTAAGAATAGTAATCGCCATAACATATTAGTTTTTTTATTAGTTCCTTAAACTTCCCCTTTTCATGGTTTTAATACAAGTAATGGGAGTCTAATATGTTCACACATTGCAATTGGTCAAGCGGGTGGTTCCGATTTTAAAACAAAGAAAACAGGGGTTTTTTTCAATAAATATACAGATATATTACAAAATAATATACATTTTAACCTCCAAAGCTAACCAAAAGAAACACTTCACACATTTTGAAGCCATTACGAAACAATTATAAAAATGGTTTTAAAATATAACGAACATGACTTACTCGCATACATCATATAATCCGAATAGATGACTAACACAGTTTCCAGTTAAGTACTTCTGGTAATGACATCTGCTTTTGCATTCTCCCGAATGACAGGCCTCGCTTTCAACAAAAGGCAAGCAACCTGTAGGCGAATATAAAAAGACAAATACATAACTTTTAAGAATAGTTCAATGGGAAAAGAAAAACAAAAGCACATACGAAAATTTTGCGAAAGATAAAATGTAACTTTGTTTTCAAGAGCAAGTACACATGTGACAATGCAACAATAATAATCTGAGTTTTGTTAATTGCAAAAAATATACTTGATACATGCATAACCTTTTGCGAATATAAAAAAAAAGTGAATTGCTACATATTTTTATTTCTTTTAATCAATTAGCTTTATATGTCTATATTATGAACTTTCTAATTATTCATTCCATTCTGCCTGTCGGGTCTAAGTAGATAATTCACATTGAAAATTCAATAGTTTCTATTGTATTTTAGTGTCATTTACAGAGTCTTCTCCCTTAATTTGGAGATTTACATGTACAGTACATTCTATATACTTTTTATCTACAAAGAACAAGGTTTAAATTGGAAGCTACATGTTACTTTCTATTTAGTATAATATTTTAAACAAAATATCAAAATGACAATATGTAGGCTTTCAAACCATGATTCTTATTTTGAATTGTATTAAGTTGTGTAATTATTTCGTGTAAAATAAATAATATCTATATGTGAAGCATTTCAGTTATTCATAAGAACCGAAATATTACATACAAGCAAAGACAACCAAACAACAGAGCAATATTCTCATCATTTTTGCAGTGTTTGACAATTCTATGGACTGACAGGGTTTTTATATGTAGTACTGAATGTAGTATCAACCCACGCACATGTCTAATTTCTCAAGGAAGTGTTTCTGTTCTAATCAAGCTTAAACTGAAGAACTGTTATTTAACCAATCATACTATACTTTTGATTTTCTATACTTCTTTCCAGCCACTTATTTTACGAACTTTAAGACACGACTGACAGAAATCCTTTTATTCGTGCATTAAGGTCACGAATCAGTAAGGCGCCTGTCCATAGACTTTTGTAAAATTTTGTCTGTACTTTATGCTTGGAATTTTACACAACACTAAATTTTTAGCATAAGTTATCATAGTTTTAAAGGAAAAATACGACTTTCATTTTCAGAAGTAAAATCAAAACATACAAAAATCACTGGAAATCTATTAATTATATACCACATAATGTGTTGTTATAATACAGAACACAAAATCTGTTCCATAGATATTTCTTGAAAACTTTGTATTATATTTTAATATTTTTTAGTGTAAACGCAACATTTTTATTGAATAAAATTTGGGGCTCACCAGACCCTTGTATTCACTTTAGACAAATAAAAAAGAAGTATTTGTTAGAAAAAAATGATAAAAAGCGCGACGTCACCGTGTTTAATAATGGTGATGTCAATTCGCTCGGCTGTATACTTGAATTTCAATGTCGAAAGTATTTTTTCTCTTGAAATCATTATGTAACGAATTTTAGTTTCAGATTCAGTCATTATTAATGTCAAACCATATCCAATGAAATAACAAATTTTAAACAAATTTTAACTTTAAATTTGATTCTCAGCCTAAATCATCAGGGTATTTACGGAGAAATACATGCTTTTCTGTTAGACTTCGGTCACTCTTTATCATAAAAATCACCGGATTTTTTAAGGTTTCGGCACAACTAATTTATTTCAAAAAATCAATCCCAACCTTATATAGTCCATCAATTTCACCTTGCAAGTAACTGTACGTGTACTTTATTTTACCATAGACATATCATCCACTTCATCATTCATAAACTGGATGAGATATCTATGGTAATTTGGAGTACACGTACAGTTACTTGCAAGGTGCTATTAATGGACTATATGAGGTTGGGATTGATTGAAAACCTCGAGTCATTCGAGGTAAAATTGTATAGGAGTAAGGGGAGTTTTGCTCGGTCTATGAAATAACTTCGAATTATTCGATATTCCGACGCTTCCGAGTTCGTCACATCAAGGATTGTCTGTGTGATAGATAACACATTATGATGAAACACACACGATTTATATTAACAGGGCACATTTCAGTTTCTATTAGTAATTTGATTAAATATTAGGATTTTTATTGTTTTGCGTTAACCCCTTTTTGACGTTTGCATAACGTTATTAAAAAAGCAATGCCGTAGTTATAAAAATACAATGAATTCGCTGAACTGGTCCTTTGTATGGTAGTTTATAAATGAACATAACGGACACTTACGAAAGCCAGAAATATGTTCGTCTCGTCTCACTTTTTAAATAGTTATAACTAATATCTATAATAGGCAAAGAATGCACTGAAAACAAAAGAGATCATATCGGGGGGATACGGTAACAAAGGTTGGGTTTGAGTCTAATGTAGTCTCTTTTGACATTAAGTGCAAAGATCGTATTTTTCATGTCATGTAATGATAAAAAAAATTCAACTACCGCAATTAAATAAACAATCTAGCTGTCAATGCCCGGCGCTGTCCTGAAACAATTATGTGCAAAGGAACCAAGGTTATGGCGATAATCAAAAGAATGCAATCGAGGGACAAAGACCAGATATGGAAAACAGACCACACACAACAAAGAGCACAAAGCAAATAAAATCATACACACAAAGCAACAAAAGCAAATGAGCAACTCTGACTACAAAAAACTGGGAAGCATGGACCAGGTGCACCGGTAGTGTAAGCGTCCTCTTATTTTTTAGAAACACCGCCGAGTTTCTCATAAAAAAAATAAAAAAGAAAATGTTGTGTAACTGAACTGAACATACTTAGCTTACATTACGGATGAGGTATGTGGAAACATGTCATGATTTCAATATCTAGTTTGATCGAAATACATGCACGCGCAGTAAAATATGTCGGTAGAATGGCCGTGAGTAAAATTTTACTCAAAGAGATCAGTAAACCTATAAAGTTAATACCTTCTTTTCTCATAAATTCGCAGCTAATAGAACCCCTGTTAACCCATATCATTAAGCAGTTCTCAGCATGACATAATATAATTACTTCAAAAATATTAATTCTATAAACTATCTGTCGACACTAACAATATTGGGTCAAAAACCATGACAGTATCAGCTTGCAAATTGGCGATCGCTTTAGGGACAGAATATACAGGATCCTTGATTACTTGTTTGCTGTATAACACAAGTTTTGTTGTACATGTATGTTAGAGGTATTGCAACTTATCGAAAGGTTTATTTAAAAAGTTCATATTTGTCAGAATGATATATCAACTCGTGATGTCACGATATATGTGTGTCGAAGGTTTCAACGATTCCCTCCTCAATGATAATCCTATCTTAAAAACAATCAAGTTTGAGACAATAAATAACAGCTGAGCTAAAGACAGGAACAGTGCGACATCGTCAACGATCAGTTTCGCACCGGTTTTCTTCAATGACATTACGATCGTTCATAGTTACCGATATGCAACGTTCAGTCACTGAATTCTCATCAATACCATCATGAGAGTAAATCATGCAGACTGAGATGACCATGTACTCAGACTTCAACGCTAGCTAACATGCAGTAAAAGTACGTTTTGTAATTTTAACTTGTCAACTAAAAATATTTACTTATCGGAACCTTCTATTGTGTTTAATTATTGAAAGCAGAAAACTGTTCTTCCATAAATTCATGCAAGGGGCAACATACCCAAGAAGGTTTATAATACCACCCACTTGCAATTGCACTAAATGGAATTTGATGAACGTTTCACGGAACCTTTATTCCTGATAATTTCCCGCCATGTCCTGTGCAGGTTTTTAAATGCATTGGCAGCTTTTCCTATACGAGTGATAAGCTCAGTAGCGATGGGATTGATTGGTGTTACAGGTTAGCGTAAGTATTCATAACTTCTCAAATTTATCAAGAGTAGACTTTTACACATACCAATGTTTCACCTATTGGTATGATCTTGGTTTTCACAGTAAAAACTACAAGGCCTATGTTCTATCCCGATTTTCTGAGTTTTGCCAATGCAGCTCCTGATTTTTTTCATCTGGTTTTCTGAGAGCCACATCATCAGCAAAGTTGAATTGGTTAATTTTAATTTATAAAAAAAACGATGCAATGTTATCTGTCTATAAGAAGTAAGACATTCTGAAATCGTCTTCAAAATATCTTGATAGAATAAATCCTAAAAGCGTATTCGGATTGACATTTGCATAGGTTGTCTCCATTATACACATAGAAATAGGGATCAATAACAGACAAATGCAATAATAAAAATCAACGAAGCTACTATGTATCAACGTTAAAATAAATTTTTCACAAAATCCAAGCGATTATCTTCTTATTCTCAAATTATCCTTAAAATATGTCAATCCTTTCACGTATTTACAGTTATAAAGTTTTTAAAATGTTGTATTTGATTTTTAAAAAAGGACCATCTAAATAAGATATAGATGGAATGTAACGTTCCGACATAAAAAATATTCTGATTATGAATGATGTTTTGTCAATAATCACTATACACTAATTGAAAGTTTTATGTAAATGATTTTTTTTGTTGGCGGCAAAGCCTTTAAAATAATAAGTTGTAACATGTTAATACCTTTCTCTTACTGGTCATTTGAAATTTAAATGTACGAAACATCCCACCCTGAACATGATTTATGATTAGTTGCAATTGGCAACCTCTCTGTATTCCATTTTCGATTTGCATAAAATGCTTTTAAAAGGTAAAAACTCATACTCATTTGGTCAAAAGAAAAGTCGTGCTAAGCAACACATAAGACGTCCACCGGGGTCCTAGATCCAGCTCCGTCATTTGCTGTTCTTTCCATTTCACTCCAACTGATTCCATTCTTTTTATCTTCCCCTCTAACGTCCTTCTCCGTGCACCCTTTGGTCGTTCTGATTTCTTTATGCCAGTTGTGGTCCACCTGAGTGCTTTCCTTGTATACCTTTGTTATCCATTCCATGTTTATGTTACTACCAGTTTGTTCTGCGAGTTCAATGGTAGATACTCTGTCTGTCCATTTAATTCTTAAAATTTTCCTTAAAATCTTTCTTCTCCAGTAGTTCTTTCTCTTTTTCATTGTTGGTTCTCCACGTGCTCCATATGCAGTGTAGTAATACTGCTCTTACACTGCTCTTGTATATTCTTATTTTCATTTTGTTCGGTATTTTTCTTGCTTTCCGGACATTTCTAAGTTTGTTAAAGGCTGATGTTGTTTTGCCTATTTTAATATCGATTTCTTTCGGTACTTCTCCGTCTATACTTAATTCCAAGATAGCAAATATATGACACTTCTTCAATTAACTAGTCATTTATCATAACATTACCATTGTGTTGGCAGCTTGTTTTCCTCGCTTCTTTACTGATTACATTCGATTTTGATTGCATGTGTTGGAAAGCATGGGACAATAGACTTATGTCATCTGCAAAGTCCATATCTTCCAATGCATCTGTTAGTCCCCACGGAATGTTTTTGGTTCATTTGTTACGTTTCTCATTATCCTGTCAATTGCAAGGAGAAAGCGTAAAAGTGACAACATACATCCCTGTCTTACTCCTGATGGTATTAAAAACCAATCTGTGAACTCGCCATCACGTCGTACTGCATATTTGAATCAACATAGTTGAACATATCTTTGATGATTTTGATGTCAATCCCATAATAATTAATGATGTGTCAAAGAGACTCTCTATGTGTGTCACCAAAAGCCTTTCCAAAGTCTCTATAATTAATATAAAGCGATATGTTCCATTTATTTGTCTGTTCTAAAATAGCTCTCTATATAAAGATATTATCAACACATGATCTATTCTTCATATAATCACTTTGCTCTTCTAGCAAAACTGTATCTATTGATTCTTAAAGTCTGTCTTGTAAAATACGACTCAAGATTTTTCATGATACAGACAAAAGACAAATACAAGCAAAATGATTTTCTTAGGTAGTTTAACAATAATTCCTTGTTTCCATTCTCCTGGTATAAATTCATCTCTCATAATTTTATTCAATAGCTGTTTCAAAATTTCTACACCTATGTCTGACTTTAATGCGTTAGCTTTCATTTGATAAATCTGTGCTTCTTTGTTACTTTTCGATTTTTTGATAGCATTAATTATCTCATCATGAGATATATCACCTGTTTCAAAGTCTAGTGATGTCATATCAGCTTCATCAAATGTATGCAGATCATGTGGTGACTCTATTCAAAACTTCTTTGAAATGGTCTTCCCATCTTTCAGTTGGTGTTTTCCTGTAAGCAGTGTTCCCTCTTTTGACTTAACATGGTTGTTAACTATGTTGGTATTGGTCACTTAGGATTTTTGTGATTTGATAGAATGTTCTCATATCCCATTGTATGCATCATATTCTTATTTCTCTGCTTGTTCTTCTATGCATTGCTTTTCATAATTATTCGCATTTTTTTTTATTTCCCTGTTTAATTTGCTATCGCTGTTGTTACTGTAATTGTTTGAGTGTGATAACACTCTCTGTTATATAGATAGCAGTGTTTTATGGAATGTTCTCAGTGTTAAAAAAATTTTCGATAATCCACACTGTGAAATAAATTCGGTAATTACACACTCGTGCTTTCTCTCGCCAAAACGTCACAACTTTGATATCAATTCGCCAATCACAGAATTCATATTGAAAAAAATCGATAAATTATGAAGAAAATCTACATAATAAATAGAATAATCAATTTGTTATCATGAATAACTAAAATATTATCACTCGTGCCAAGAACGCTTGAGGAGATAACTCGTGTGCGTATGAAGTTCAAAAGTCACGTGCTAAGACCAGCTTTAGGATGGAGGATCACCATATGACAATGTTAGGTAACCGTTGTGTCTCAATGCTATCTCAGACATGTCTCAAGTTACGACGTCATGAAGAAATCCTAAGTATATTTTGTGCAATGTTTACATTATTATTTATATTATGCTTTTATTAAAAAAAAATATTAAATATGGGTAAATGATTGATAGAGTAATCAAGGGAACCAAGGTTATAGCGGTAATCAAAAGAATGTAATCCAGGGACAAAGACCAGACATGGAAAACAGACATACACAACAAAGAACATAAAGTAACTAAAATATTGTTATATCAAATAAACAAAAATGCATATATGATAAGGCAAAAACCATTCGATTATCGGGGAGTGGGGTGTGTGGGGTGTGATATAAGAAATCTAATTTGTAATATTATAAAAAATGAATTTGTAATATTAAAACATCATTTTTTAATATCAGAAAATATTTTTTAATATTATAAATTCACTTTGTGATACTAAAAAGTTTTCTAATATTAAAAATTCCTGATTTATTAATATTATAAAGAAATACACATTTTGTAATATCACAAATTGAATTTGTAATATCAGAAAATGTATTTGTAAGTCTAGAAAAATCACTTTGTGATATTGCAAAATCAGTCACATTTTTTTAATATTACAAAATGATTTTCTAATATTAAAAAATCGTAACTGAATACAACAAATCCATTTTTCAATATTAGACAATCAATTTCTAATATTAAAAAATAGGTTGTTTTTTTAATATTAGAAATTCAAATGAATTTTTAAAATTAAAAAAGTGTTTTGTGATATAAGAAATCTAATTTGTAATATCAGAAAATGAATTTGTAATATTAAAAAATCTTTTTTTTTTATATTAGAAAATGCTCATTTTTGTCCACTTTGGCTTGCCATAATAACCTGCTCTTGGAAGACCTTACTTGTGTAATAAAAAACAGTTTATTGGTTACAAGAATAATCAACACTCTATAAAAATGGGAAGCCCATTTTCATAAAAAGTTCTTAGAAACAATGAAAATCCTGAGCGACCAATGCACACGTAAATAATATCAGTTGTGGCACTGGTTATTTTAAAGATGGTTATTTATATAAGTTCTGTTGCTCCTTTGTTTATAGCGAGCACCGCGAATCGGTGTGAACTATACGGTTATTGCATGTACTATCTAAATTTCCCTTAAGGTGCCCCAATATGCAAACGAAAACAAAGTCATGTCCCGGAAGTAACAAAAAGTGACTGTCCTTACGGAGAAAATTCATCGCTTCCTTAAACCAAACAAATAAAAATACATAGGTTAAGATTACGTTTCAGCAAAAATAAACTACTCTTTTCTGAAAGTTTTCGAGTCTTTCTCCATTTTTTTTACTTATTGAAAGAAGCGAATATGATGTTTTTAAAAAGTTCACGAAACACGTGGATGTGTGTAAGTGTATCTCCGCTGTTCCACTGTCGCTGTTGCCAAGAACTTAAACCGCCTTGAAAAAAAATATAACTCCGATTATATTATCAAAATCGAAGCATAGCTTTTCTAAGATCGGGGAGGCAATCATTTACTTGTTTGTTTTGTACATGTAGCTGTCGTCTGAATTTTGTTTACGTCACATGATATTTGTAAAATATTCCCACTATCCGTGGAGACCTGTAATATTTCAGGTATGTGTACAAATTGATCTGACCAGCCAAAACTGAAATGGATGTTGCAAGAGAAGTCCTTAAGGGAAACAAAATGTAAAGTATTGCGAAGTGCTATAAAGTTATCAACCATTTTGAGAGCGAGCTAGTGTTACAGAGTTGGCTTCAACTCGGGGAACTTGTAGAGCGAGTTAGCATTCAACGAAATACTATTTTCAACGTCTCGATTTTATTTTTTATTGCGCCATCTTCTACGCACTCAAATCATCAACAACATAAATTATGTACAACACGTTCCGACACCATAAAAATACGGATTTACTAAAATGTATTTATCACGGAGCTGGACAGTCATATTCTTACTTAAAATTAAATATTATCATTCAGAAGAAAATGTAGATGAAAACATACAAAAAGCATGTTCAAAAATATCATATATTTTACACTAGGGGAAAATGGGTATGGGGTTGGAATTTTGAAAAAAAAAATCAAGTTATTAATTTATTGAAAAAAACTTCCCCATTAATTAACAAGACATATTTTCAAATAGAAATAGTGTTTCGCTTGCTGCTTATATACATGTAGATATAAATAAAAAATATTGCACTTGCAATGCAAAAATTTTCATCCGGGTAGAACCCCACTCTTTGTAATGTCCTTAATTATATTTACGAGTCCCGCATAGACAATATATGTATGGTAAAGCTCACGGTGCTCGCTGATTTAGGCAATGCCTATCCCGTATCAGAAAAAAAATCCAGACTGTTGTGGTTTCCTGTATAAAATGTTTATTTTTTAATCCTCGATGGTTTTTAATTACTACTAAGTAAGAAATTTTAAATGCGTTGTATTTTCTGTACACATAACATCTCCTTACTCGGCTGACCTCAAAAGCGTATACATACTCATACATGTTTTATAGCCTTTATATCTATTAGAACATTTACATTACTATCTATTTAAACAAGAGGTCCCAGGAGCCTGAATTGCTCACCTGGTTGAATTTTGTCTTTCAAGGGCAGTAAATTTAAGAAGAATTTCTATCATAGTTTTCAAGGGAGCGAGGGTGGACTCAAAACCCTAACTTGGGAGGATGTATCTGTAGCCTCAAGTAGGGAAGAAATGTAAAAAAAACACATCGTATAAAGATATAACTTGATGAAAATAATTATATCGACTAGAAATAAATTAAAACGATATACGAACTCGGCACAAATCGGAAAAAAAACGCTCGAGATCCCCGCGTTTTACACCGATTCTAAGCCTCATCCGCATATTGTTTTTATGTCTTGTCAATATACAGTTATTTGTTAAATACCTGTTTTACATTAATTTAGTTGTTCGTAAAAGATGCCTATTTGTAGCTATTGATGTATTATCATCGAGTGAATATGAACCTAGTAAACTAATAAAGATAAAGAGCACAGGCACTTGGGCCCAGGATTTTTTTTTAAATGTTCCTCAAAAACATCATTAAATAATTTTGTTTCCATATCTTAGTTATTATGCGTGTTCTCTAACGTGTCCGCTTGCTATTTATTCCTGTTTATACTATGCCTAGTTTTCATCTATATACTTCTCTAACGTGTCCGCTCGCTATTTATTCCTGTTTATACTATGCCTAGTTTTCATCTATATACTTCTCTAACGTGTCCGCTTGCTATTTATTCCTGTTTATACTATGCCTAGTTTTCATCTATATACTTCTCTAACGTGTTCGCTTGCTATTTATTCCTGTTTATACTATGCCTAGTTTTCATCTATATACTTCTCTAATAAATGATTCGCTGGCGTGGGTGAATTGTTTTCAATGATTGCATACCTTGAAATTAATGGCAAATTTTTAAAATTTGATGCCTAGTTTCCATAGTATTATATTGAATATTTTTGTATAGACAGCACTGGATTATGTTTATGTGTATTATGATTCACATTTTGAAACTCATTTAAGTTTCACGCACTTGTTTAATCTGAGGAGTTCTTTGGCACTCACGTAATGATTTGGTTATTCATTCTCCAATTACGATTTCTGCAATTTTACTGAGATCAGCTTTTGTAAATCTTAGTAATTGCTTATTCATCTCAACCTCTAAATTAAATCAAATTATTTTACAAAATACAGCATAAAGTTCATGTCATGTCAACAGGACACAGAAAAAAAAAAACTCCACTGATCAATAGCTAATAATAGAAATTATTATCAGCTTATGATTCGACGTACAATCATATTATCAGCTTATGATTCGACGTACAATCATATTATCAGCTTATGATTCAGTGTAGAAAAATACATCTCAGAATACTTCCGTGTGCAATCTTCAGCGTACCATAATACTATCACGTGATACTTCGGCGTACAATCATTTTATCAGCTTAATACTTCTGTATACAATCCTCATTGCTCTTATTAGATGGGGAGAAGTAACATAAATTCATTTTACAGCGAGTAATATGGTTAATTTCGGGAATATAGTCGGTCCTGTCTTGATTAAATGACCATTACCTGATGAACTTCTGGTCAATTGCCAAGGGGATTAAATCTAAATTTGAAAGGAAGTTTAAATCTTTTGTAAACAAAGCTATAGTTAACCATTTGAGATTGTTTCACCAGGTGATTGGTAAGGGAAAACCAACTCTGTCCCTTGAAATTAACTACGTCTAACCGTATATTAATTGCTGGAGTGAATGTGTCTTCCTGGAAAAGTGTAATGTCAAATATATACTTACAGAGAACCAAGAAACAAATGACCAAACTTTTCATCATGTTTTTTCTGTGTAAGATATTAACCGTAGAAATGCTCCTTCTACGGTATTCATTTGCTGTCGCCAAGGACAAAGGACTAATTGTTATCACTTGACATGACCTCTCTATAAGCATTGTAGATAGAACCGAAATTATTCTGCGCAGTTTCGGCATGGCAGAAATTAGAATTTAACACGCAATCAAATTGGTATGGAAATAGCTTTATTTACATACAAACTGCGCAGTTCTTAAATCTGAAAGAATGCCAGGTCAAGGTTACCGAATAAAGATATTTCAGAACTCGTAAAAAATTAACACGCATTTAATGTGAATGGTAGATACATGTTTACACGCGAATAAATATTCTTTGTTATTATTAAATTCTAAAGATACATGTACAAACATGTATGCTTCAACCAATGGTTCTAAGATTTGTATAATAATTAGAGTAAGAGTTTGACACACTATGAAACCAAGTGAATATAAAAGTTACAAACACATGAAGAAACTGGAAGAGTTTGAAATGTTGAAAATAACTGAGTAAGAATATGGTGCATATGTTAGCATTTCATGACAAATGGTCTAAAATTGGTGGTAACCTATATTTTCTCACTAATTGTGAACTAAGCAACCCCGCAGAAAGCTGTTGCAAAATTAAATTTTTTTTTATACCTTTTTTTCATTTATACAAAATATATCACTGTCACCAAGGATTTGTTTGTAAATACAGATAAGATTAGTGCTCTAGGACAGTTGTAAAAGTGTATTAGAAGTAGTTCTAGTGCCAGCTTTTGTGACAGTTCTAGCAGTGTGGTCTCTACGAGAACTGTTCCACAAGTAGATCCGGCGCTACTGCTAGAACTGTCAGAAGAACTGGCTCTTGAACTGTTCTAAATCTGTCATAGAACTGTTCCTCTGACAGTTCTATGACAGTTTTGTGAGAGGTTAGAACTGATCTCAACTGTAGCATTTCTACTCTCGACAGTTGTCGATATTTACTCTTCGTAGACGATGCCTTCTGTAAATTTTGTAGTTCAATAAAATTAAAAATCATACCTCGACACAAAATGATTTATTATAATGATAATTATTGATTTTTGTGACAAACTAAAACCCTAAGAAAAAACTTTTTTTACGATGCGCCAATTGTGAGAATAAATTCCTTCAAAAGAAATGGCTATGACATCTACTGAATCCCAATTTCTCTTTTTAAGTCGCTAATATTGTTAGCAACCTCTTGCACTCGTAATTTCAGTATTTTAAATTCGTATACGATTTGCATAATTTTACATTATTAATGTTGCAGATAGGAGCCATAGAACCGTCATTTGTAGCTTCATACAAGATCATAATATACCCCTTTAACACCATACACATGTGTTCTACATGTGTTTTCTATCTGTGCACTTCCGATGGAATAACCATAAACCTACCTGCTTTAATATTGAGATAAACATTTAATGGAGGACAGAGTCCTCATAACAGTAATAAAAACGAATTTCAAATAAAACCTTAAGAGCACAGTTCGGGAGTCTGATTAGAAGTTTTAAGGTCATCGTTACGCTGTATCCAACCGCTGTGTTTACCGTGTCTTAGTTTTCCTTTCCTCTTTAGTATACCCGGATATGACAATTTATGAGCATCTCGATGGATGTTTCCAGAAAAGCAGAGGACGCTAACCCCACCGATGCGCCTGGTGCATGCTCCCAATCTTGAGTGGAGTCCGAGTGACTCATATGCTTTTGTTTCTCTGTACGTCTTATTTTGTTTACTAGTATTTCATGTATTTTGTGTGTGTCTGTTTTCGCTGTCAGGTCTTTATTCCTTGGATTATATTCTTTGATTTCTACTTGAATCAAGGTTCCCTTGATTACTCTTTCTTTCTGATAAGTTACAACTCTTAACGATTCTAGATTTAAGGCCGAATAGTTCGGAATGAGTAAGAAAACCTGTGATACAAAATGCTGATCCATGTCTGCTGGCATGCAGGCACGTACCATCGCCCTTTCGGAAAAAAACGACTGAAATTTAAAGTAAATTACTGTAGTGTGACGGTGTCCTCTACATGTAGCCTTTGGTCAGTTAATGCGCCTCCCGTTCTTCAATTGGTATGTCCGCCCCTCTGAATACGCTGTAAGAATATTTTGTATCTTCATCAAAAACGTTTAAAGAAAACTCACACACTTCAATGAACAACCATGACGTTACTTTACAGAACAGAGATGTAAATTTCTTTCCCAATGTAACAACGGGTTACGACAAGTACGTGTTTTTTTTTAAACAAAAGCTACTGTAAACAATTAAAACTTTTGTAATACGAAAGTCTACTTGGTCGTCATCGAGTTGCACCAATCAAAAAGGCCCATCAAATTTATAGGTACGTTATTAATAGAAAGGCAGTATCGCAATCGCCTGGAACATTTCTGTTTTTGTTTTGTTTTTGATTTGTCTTTTGTTTTGTTTTGTTTTGTTTTGTCTTGTTTTGTTTTTTTTTCTCTTTTTTTTGTTTTTGTTTTTTGTTATTTTTTAGGATTGTGTTTTTTGTTTGTCTGTTTTTGTTGTTGATTTTTTTATGACATGAATTTAAGTCAATCAGAGTTGTGTGTGGGGTTAAGGTCATTGGATGTCACAAAAAAAAACACTGATTCGGTCAAGCTTCACTGCAATAACAGTGTCAATGTTCGAAATGGTATCTCAGCAAGATTGTCATCAGTATGCTAATAAAATCAGAAAACTACTGCCAATATGTATCTTTTTTATTCTTAAAAGTAGGTTCAAAGTAACCCATGTAAGCCTTTTAATTAAACTAATATTATTACTGGCTTGGTGCTGTTACAACAATAATAAAAAACAGAAATTTACTTATGTTCATGTTTCATAGCGATGATAATCCACACACACACACACACACACACACACACACACATATATATATATCCGTGTCTTATATGACTACATTTAAGTATATGGTGAACATGTATTTACTAATCCCGCATAATCTCACATCCTTAATACTACAAATTTATATCCTATTTTGAATATTACCAAGTTCGGATTTATAGAATATTTCAGTTTTACAATTAGTTAAAAAAAATCACTGACAACATTTGGTATACTTGTTTTCATATTATTTGGGATATAAATGTACTTAACAAACATGAAACGGTTCTTTTAAAATATGAAATTTAATAGATTGTGATATTTCTGTGAAATATTGATATAGACGTTATGGTTTTCACGGTTGTGATTGTATATTTTGTGTCTTGTTCTGTTTTATTACAATGTATTAGTGGATTCAACGTGGATACGGTGTTGGTAGATAGATACACCGGCGGAGTGAGCGGATCTCAATTCGGTTATGCTTCAACTCTACATACAAATGCTCAGGGATCATGGTAAGTACAATTATGATATGTTTACCATATGTTTTGGACACACATGAGATAAATATGAACAAATATGTGTTTAGGAATAATGAATAAACTCATGAAATCATATTAATCAAAATCATATTATATGCTTTTTCTTTAAGACAACATACTATAAATGTATTGATCTTCGTGGATTCTGTCAAGTGAACATATCAGTTTTCGCGGTTTCTAAAAAAAAATAAAAAATAGCGTTAAATAATGTTCAACTTCAATTTCGCGGGTATCATTTTCCGCAGTTTTCTGTCCACCGCGAAAATTGCGAAAATTTGCACACCGCGAAAGTTAGTATGTTAACAGTATGTAAGAAAGTATAGTGTTGAAAAATCCAGAAGCAAAATATTTTCTCATATGTTTTATATGAAAAAAAAAAACAACATATTTTCATATCGACCCTACATATCGATTCCCATATGTTTTGTGCAATTAAAAACATATAATGCGATTTTTTTCCTGTCAAATACAATAACACGAGAAAAAAAAACACAAATCGAAGTAGGAAGTATTACAACACATATCAGTGAATATAAAATTATAACTAACAAATGCAAATGCATGATGAAATCTAATAACCTTGTAACAAACAGTAAATACTCCGTAAACTTAAGGAGGTAGACCTGTTTAGGGATGGACATAGCTCTTGAAATCACTAATAAGGTTGCATCATATTCAATTTCATCAAAGCCTATCAAGCTTTCATTTGAAATAGTATGAAACAAATCCAAGCTACTTTGATGCTTCGATGAGATTGATGTAAAATGCTTTACTTACACGTTCCAATGATTTGTAAGAGTTATGTCCCTTACCTTAGGTCTGCTTTCTAAGCTTTGATATCCATAATCTATTAGATGGTGACAGATAACTGCAAATTAAATTAATGAAATAAAATTGAAATAATTATAATTAATATGTTTATAATTTGGCCGTATTTTCAGGCTGATAGTTGGGGCACCTCGAGATAACATGGCAGGAGCCTCGTTTTTAACGAGACCAGGAAATGTATACCGATGTCAGTTGCTACAAAGCTCCAAGACTTGTCAGGCATTTACAATTAGAACAAATGGTATATAAAAATTCTACAATATATGTTAATAAATATGTAATTTCATATTGGCCCACTTATAGGTTTGAGGTCTGTCATTTTAGTCGAGGCGGTCGTATTGGTCTCGAGGCATCGCCGAGGGCCAATACGCCTGTCGAGGCCAATATGATTGACCAAAACCTATAACAGGGTCAATATGAATTTTCATATTTATTGACAATTTTATTAACCAACTCAACTAGATGATTGGAGAACAGTTGTTTTCGTGTTTTGTCAAGAACATGAAGGTTTATTTGCATTATTCAGTCTTAAATATCCTTTTTGTATAAAACGGAAGAAATTTTTGTGTTTCTGCAGCTTTCAGACCTGATGATCAAAGTTCCTGAAATAACACAATTCTGAAAGAACATTTTAGATACACAATTGTGCAATTGGAATTATATTCTGTTCTTTTGTTTAGGCATTACAATAGGGTTGCCAGCTGTAATAAATTTTTGGTTTGCATATCATAGTTATGTTGGATTCCTTTTTGTTTTGTTTTCTATGTGCACATCCTGGTTTATGTCACATAATGTATGTTTTTATATTTGGTCTGAAGCTCTTTAGAGCTTGTGATTGTATTTGAATGATATGCCAAATCAAAATAAAGTTTCCTTACCTTATTCTAAGTTTTTTTAATTGTTTGCTTAATTACATGTTTAGGTACATATGCATAAATAACCCAGTAGGATAATGAAGTGATAATTTCTAATTCAAAATGGCAGTGTCAAATGACCGGAAGTTTGCCCTGGTTTGATCCATATTGACCCTGGTTTAATCCATATTGGCCCTCTTTTTTCATATTGGCCCCGTATAGATGCCCGGTTTGAATTCATATCAACTGGTCAGTTTTAGACATATTATAACGTATTTGGGTAGTTGGTTAATAACTAACCATATAAAATAAAAGAGAAAGTTGCATGTAAATGTAACATGAGGTAACTTCTTATAGAATAATCAAGGGAACCAAGGTTATAGTGGTAATCAAACTAATGTAATCCAGGGACAAAGACCAGACATGGAAAATAGACAAACACAACAAAGAACATAAAGTTACTAAAATCATACATACAAAGTTACGAAAGCAAATGAGCAACTCGGACTCCATTAAAAACTTAAAATTCTACAATCCAAAATAATCCTGCAAAACATACATACAAACAAACATACATACATACAGATATACATACATATACAAATACAGACAGACAGACAGACAGACATACATACATCCAAATTTTCAGAGATAACATTATATAGTATACACCATCTATGCGCAGTTAGATTGGATAATTAAAACAAGTAAAATATTTTTTTTGTGATGAATGTAAAAATAATCTTTAAATGTTAAGGAAAACTAATAATAGGAATTCATCAAAATAAGAAATTTGTTTTCCAAAGGAAAACCGAATGATATGTTTTCCCAATTGTAAACAAACTTTCCAGTCGGAAGATTTCTTAATATTGGACAAAACAGTGCTTTTAATTTTCCTTGATTCTGATTGTACAAATAGCCAAATTACATTATCAAAATGAAGTTTTTTTTTCATACCATGTTTCACCTACTGCCTGATTCTTTACAGGGACGGACGCTTAATGCATGCAATTTCTTTTTTTTTTTTTTTTTTTTTTTTTTTTGGGGGGGGGGGGGGGTTTTTAATGTTCAGTTACATGGTAACATTTAAAAACAGTCAAGCTAATTGTAGGTGAAACGAGTCTTGAAACGCATTAAAGGAGGTAGACCTAGGGTAAAGGGCATAAGTATTAAAATCAGTGGTATGTTTGAATCACATTCATGTTCACCAAAGCTTGTCAAACTTTCATTTGAAACAGAATGAAATCAATCCAAGTTACTTTGATGCTTACATGAGAATGATGTAAAATAAAATCTGAATAAAATATTGCTGCTCGGGCGTTAAACCCCAACAATCAATCATCAATCTGAATACAAACGTTCCGGTGATTTGTAATGGTTGTGTCTCTTTCCTTACGTAACGAATTTTGATTGGTTTTCAGAGAATACGAGACAGAATAACCAACAGGGATATGAAGAAGATAACCAGTTCCTGGGAGGAAGTATTGTACGCACGACTAACAAGATAGTTGTAAGTCATTTCAGGGACGGATCCAGATACTTTGAGAAGGAAGGGTGCCAGCCGAGGTTCCTCAGAAAAAGGGGTGTTTGATCATTATTTGCCATTTTTGTTAGTTTTACACGTAAATGACAAATTTTCCACTAAAAAGGGGGCTGTCTGCCGTCTCCATCTCTGGATCGGCCACTGCATCTTAAATTTTCTTATCTTTTATAGATATCGTTGAATGAGTACATAAACGAATTAAGCATTGTGGAATGGTTCATATTAAGGATGTGTAGCATAGGCAATTTATTTAGTTTAAAAAACTTCAAACTCGCACACCGCAGACATATAACTTCCTTCTTATTTACTACATATTTCTACACTAGTTTACAGGCTGTTAATAGCAAGGAGTTTGTAAAATATGATACATGTAACAAAGAGAAGGATCATGAAAAGGGACATTTTCCTGTTACGCCTGTTTCATATTATTGTTCTTATTATTATTTTCTACCAGAGTAAAAAAAAAATACACCAATAAAACAGGAACAGATATGGTAAAAAAACAAATGGATCAACGTATAACCCTCATAATAATAGAAAATACTAACAGAGATCACCAAAATGTCTTCAATAATTTTAAACACATCGTCAAGTAAGCGCCGAAAAGCCCTGACAACATAAGTAATAAAATTCAGGGGTAACAGAACGATGACACTCCTTAAAAATAAACTAAAAATTCAAATAACGACACATAGAAACAGTAAATGACCGACATCGACAGCGAAATCATTCAATTCTAACCAAGTGTCATATTGCAGACAACTTGGAGTTTGTGGACAAACATCCGAAAGCGATAAAATTAGATTAAGGCAACGCAAAATCACCAAAAATATGCTTCATTCATAATTATTTATTGAAAAATTTAGAATTTGATCTTCAACCTCAGCAATAAGTCATAAGTTATTTGTTGAAAATTTTGAATTTGATCTTGAACTTGATATTACATTATAGCAATAAATTATAACTTGTTTGTTTTTAACGGTGATTTGTACTATGTTAAGTTAATCAATCATGGTTGTCGACAAATCATATCATTCCAATAACAATATCAGTCACTAGGGTGGAGTTTCTAGAAAATACAAACTACATTTGATTGAATGTCGGTTTCCTTGATCGAAATATTCTATTAGGTGGGGTTACTTAAAAATTACATAACTTTTTGTCATTGTTTACAGTATTACTCTTATAACCTTGGTTCCCTTGATTATTCTTTGCTTCAATGCCGCGTATCTTACATGATAATTTTGAATTTTGTTTTAAACATAAATTCAGGTGTCATTGGTCCGTAAATTCCTCCACTGTTTCGGAGAAAGGAATTATGTGCACGCTCATTTGCGTAAGCAGTATTTCCCATTCATAAATTTATAATTCGCCTTGTAATCTCAAAGCACCAAATTTACCTTGATTGTTATAAATGATACCAATCCTGTTCCAATCTGAATTTGTCTTGATTATGCATGGTTGCTTCTCAAAGATAGTTGAGTTTAGTAATTATATCATACGTCTGTTTGAAGGCATGTGCCCAGCAATGGAAGAACTTGAACGATGCATTCAACCTGGAGAAACCAGTAGGACGGTGCCATGAGATAACTAGCGATCTGAACACAGTTATATCTACAAAAGTATTCAATTATAATCGGTACTATCATACGAATGGTTACAGTTACGCAATGTCCTTAATCGGTACTGTCGCTATACCGACATCGGTAGGTATATAGATATGTTATAATAATTTCAATTAATAGCGTAAGTGTTTGTAAGAATCGGGCAAAATGGGAAAACTCAGAAAGATGCATGACAAATACCCACAGAATTGACGATATAATTTCACTCAAGGATGATTTCTCTATTAAAAAAGACCATTGTTTAATCTGCAACTCTGGATTTGCTCTAAAAAAATTTAATAGAATGTTAGAAACAAGAGGTTTTTGACATAGTTATTTGCCCTTGAACAGTTCATTATCAGTACATTTCAATCTCAGTTTATTAATAATGATACAGAAAGTCTTGTCTTTTTTTTTCTTTTATCCTGATGCTGCAAAAACTAAAGTCAACTTTCAGAATGATGTTTGTTTTTTCATACCATGTTTCACTCGATGCCTGGTTCTCTCAGACACTGACACTTAACAGATCAATTGTGAAAGACGTCCAAAGTAGAAAACAAACATCATGACTATTAAATATAGACAAACCGCACATACTAGTTAATTGTTGAAGTACGTACATGTAGTTTTAACTAATATCATACATTTGTACGTCTTTAAATATGTTCTTGACAGACAAACACTTAACAACACGTGTGCTTTAATGTCTTCAAAATAAATCTATGGAATAAAAGTGATAATTGAACAAGATTTTAATAAAAGTAAATTCTGCTTGGGGAATAAAATAATGCTACCTGTACAATGTTTGATCTAAGTAAATTCAACTGCGGGGATACATTTATAATTGTACGAGATTTTATAAACGTAAATTAAACTTAAGGAATAAAAATGATAACTGTACAAAGCGATATATAATCTGCATCTAAAAATACCAGGATTATCAAAACGACCGGACAGGTTTGTTTGCCATTTAGGTGTCGAGGGTTTGTCGGTTTTATTTTCATATCCCAGCGAAAGAAATTTGGATGCGTATTATTTTTATTCCGTCTGTCTGTCTGTTCTACCTTGCAGCATTGTTATGATACTTTGTGTCGTGGGATGTAACATTACAACATTGAGATACTGTCAAAAATTTGTGTTTGGGTAAAAATTGTTGAAATGACGACTGGTGGAAGTTTTCAGCAAAACATGGTATCATGCGTTGTCCGCAACTCCTCCTCAACGACTGGCAGGATTGTAATGAAACTCAATAGAGCGTTAGATGTGCACATTGTTTGGAATTTATGTAAACTATTATTGTGTTGTCAACAAAATAATATAGTACTGATTTCGGTTTGGGATTGAATGTTTTAAAAATAGCAGCAAAACTGTGTGTCAAAAGTGCTTAGTCTATCCCCCATACAATTTTTGTCAATATGAACTGTGTATCCACGTTAGTTCCCATATGTACAGGGATCAACGGCCTGCGGGGGTATTAATCCCGTTAGGGCCAATAGGGACAAAGTTTAGTCGTTTTTGTTCTTTGTATTGTACATATTCATTTTACGCTATTTTTCCTACGCAGTCGGTATAGTCTCGCATTTTACCCTTTGACCTTAAAGACGTTTTTCTATGGAAACGCAAGTCACCTGATCTCTTTTATGGAAAGGCAAGTCACCTGTTCGCAATTCTGTTTCCCGATTGGCCAAATACTGATAACTTAGTGGCGTACGAAAAAAAACTGTATCGAAAATTGAAATTGCGTGGCCTGTGTTATTTCATGAATGAAATGTACAACATTATTAGTAAAAAGATCAAAATTTTATTGCATCGGCTTTCTTTTATTTAAAACTGTACTTGTTAATGTTTATTTTTACTTCCAAACCCTTTGCAGTGGCGGATCCAGGAGGAGGGAGCAGGCGGATGACACCTTTCCTTTTTTCCGGAAGAAAATGTCATTTTCATGTGTAAAATCGACAAAAATGGAAAATAATGTCCTAGCACCCTCATTTTTTTTAGGAACCCTGGCTGGTACCCCTCCTTTTCAAAGAGTCTGGATCTGTACCTGCCTTATATTTTTCTGCAAATGCTTTTTGTCTCTGTTGTTAAGCTAATTGGTTAATAATTTATCTTTCAGGTAACAGATCAAGTTTTAATTGGTGCACCAGGCATGTGGGATTCAAAAGGTGACAATTTTATACAGTTTATCACGATAATTTGCTTAATTCATAGGAATTGTAGATACAACGAGAATGTGTTTATGTACAAATAGATTACATGTAAAATGCATGCATGATGTTACTATTATATTTGTTTCACATTCTTTCTGTGTTTACAATTTTTATAACTTAGTTGCAGAAAAGTCACTTCAAAGTGCAAAAGAAATTGGGCAGATTCTGACTAAACTCATAATAAAAACGTAGGGATGCCTCATCGCCTGTTGCTAATGGAGTACTAGACGACTGTTATGCCCCAGTGTTTCCGATTCCTGAAGATAAATATTAGCGTTTGTGACTAATTGCTTAAACAGTATAGATAAAACAAGACTAATATTCAAACATCCGTTAAAAATAAACTTTTCATCATTATATCTGTAATTTAAAAAATGTCCATTATATTTTGCTTCAGGAGGATTCGTGTTTTACGATGCTTCACGTAACAGTGGTTTTGCTACCACATATAGTGCTAACACCAACAATGATATCTATAACAACTTTGAAGAGGGAGCTAACATGGGTAAGTTACGCACGTGGACTCTCAGTTGGTCTTAACAGAAACTGGATTCACGCAAAATGGATGTACATATTAGAGATTTCCACCAAATTGATACACGAACGGACGTACCAATTGCAGGCACAAGAGAAGGCGGATCAAAATCTTACAACTCAGTATACGGGAACAAATGGAGACAAAAAATGGCATACACAGAAGTATGACATATGACAAATCGTTACAAAAACTGGGAGCATGGGTAAGGCGGGGTGTTCAGGGAAAAAAGTCACAGAGTTCCTTTTGTCTTGTAAGGTAAAATATGAAAGCCACACCGAGACGAAAGATGAAGGAGGTAGACCTAGGGTAAGGGACACAACTCTTACAAATCATTGAAACGTTTGAATTTAGCATTTTACATCAATCTCATGTAAGCATCAAAGTAACTGATTTTATTCTGTCTCAAATGGAAGCTTGATAGACTTTGATGAAATTTAATATGATACAAACATAATACTGATTGATTTCAAGATTTATTTCCCTTACCAAAGGTCTACCTCTTTAAATATGTTTTCATCATGATTATTGCACAATTTCACTATAATTTATAGTGTAATGTATGTACTGTCTTTCTGCACTCTGTGTGCGCAAGATTAGCCTTTTACTAACACATATTTATTTTATAATGTAACAAATATCAAAAACAGAGTTTGTCAAGTTATTTAAGGGCGTAGACCTAGGGTAAGGGACACACCTCTAAAAAATCATTAGAAAGTTTGTATTCACCTTTTCACATCAATCTCGTGTAAGTATCAAAGTAACATGGACTGATTTCATGCTGATTCAAAGAAAAACTTGAAAGGCTTTGGTGAAATTGAATATGATAAAAACATGTCACTGATTTCAAGAGTGATATCCCTTACACTAGGTCTACCTCCTTAATATGTACGTAATGTAAAGGAACACCCATGTGCCTCATACCATTCTATTTCTCAGAGCAATGTAGTCTTATTTTATTTTTTGAAAATTTGAACCGTCTGGACCCGCGATTTTTCAAAAAAAAAATATCCGCTGGACAAGTGTTATCTACTAAATAAGACTAGTACAAACAAATTCAAGTTTTCTAAACAACTGGACTCTGGTAATCAATTGTTGATTATTACAATTACTACATTTTTGTAGGTCAACATTCTATTTGTTGCTCTGACAAGAACCATTTGTTAAAGTCCCACTGTCTGTATTAGGCTAGTCTGCACATGCTCTCTTTAGCCTGCTCTCTTTTTCCGAATTGATATAATTGTTCTGTTTTGATTGTTGTCTAGTTATACCCTTCACATTTTCGCAATAATTTCTAGTACATACGCGAATAAATTAATTTGAGATAAATACTGTAATATGATTGGTTAAAATAATTTTGTTATATCTCATGATCAATGGATAAAAAAATATTGACACGCCCCTATTCAGTTAAATTCAGAGCTACTTTTCTCATGTTTTTAAGATAAAAATATGTTTTACAATTAATTTAAAAGAATTGGCTATTATAAAAACTTTGTCTATTGAAAAAAAAACATAAATTTTCCACGTGCATATTTTGTTTACTGCACTTCGCGCAATAAACAGTATGCACATGGAAAATTGATGTTATTTTTTAATAGACAAAATTTTTATTATTGCCAATTCTTAAAGAAATCTTGGCCAGCGTGTACATGTCTTCATTTTCAGTATTTTGCTTTAATTATAGGCTTAGCCGTGGGAATAGGGAGATTTGGTCCGGCCAACGGTTGTTCAGTACCTTTAGTTGTTGCTGGAGTACCTCACTACGCAGACGTGACTGGTCACAAAGGATCTGTAAGTATACCTTGAATTAGTCAGGTTACCTCACCACTCGCACACTACTTGCGTATCAGGCAAATTCACCACCAGCATTGGGTGTACACATGTACGAGTGGATCAGGTTATTTTTCCACCCGCTTTGGGTGTTCGAGTGGATCAAACGAGTTCATCACCAGCCTTGGGTGTACGAGTGGATCAGGCGATTTCACCAACCGCATCAGGTGTACGAGTGGATCAGGTGATTTCACCACTCGCCCTCGCTATGTGAGTGTATCAGGCTAAGTCACCACCCGCCTTAGGTGTAGAATTGGATCAGGCTATTCACTACCATCTTAGGTGTACGAGTGCATTAGGCTAATTCACCATCAACTTTAGGTGTAGGAGTTGATCATGCTAATTCCTTATTCATCTTTGGTTAGGATTGGATCAGACTAATTACATGTGTAATCATCGAGGTTAGGATAACGAGTGGATCCGGCTCATTCAACATCGGTCTGAGTAGATCAGGCTTTTTTCTGGACCAGTCTAAATGGATAAGGCTAATTTGACAAGCGATTTGGTTGGATGAGACTTACATGTACACAACGTCGATTATTGGGGTAATGGCAATTTATGCTGCTGTGTCAATGTCTTATGAGCATCGTTGGATCAAAATAGCTCACCATCTCTTGATGTAAATGATAACATTTTCGATTGGAAATTAAAACAGCTTTTTAATTCTCTAAAACTAATTGCTCGTTATACAAATGTAGTCAATGGACATGCGTGGAGCATCCTCACCAAACATTTCCCCGAGGGAAATTCTTTGTGCTACCTAAACCCTACCTTGCGGAAGTGTATATCAACCTAACACAATTAAGAGTTTATTGCATTAAATATTAGATATATATATTGAAATCATAATATGTTAATCACCGTGATATTTAAAACTTTTTCTTTAATGACACTAACCAAAATATTATTATTGTTTTTAGTTTCTCATACTATGTGCAACTGGTGGGGGCAGCAGTCTAGTTCTACGCAAACAGTTTACCGGTACAAAAGTATGTACTTCAATATAACATACAACAATGTATATATTTATGGACTGAAGTCACGTGCTAACTACTTGAAACATTATTACACATATTAACGATTATCGTTTGAGGAATTATGTAGAAAATGATATTTCAGGTCCGAAAATATACTGAAAAAAATCCAGGACACACAATTTGATAAAATAAAATCAAATGGTTTGTTTCCTAAAATATGCGCTTGTGCTCAAGAATAATTCTGTACAGTATTCTATGTGCTCGATATTTCAGATAGGTTCCGGATTTGGAATGGCAATCTGCGTTGCAGATGTTAACAATGATGGTCGTGACGACATTTTAGTGGGCGCGCCACTACAGGAAGTAGTTTCTTACGACGAGGGTACAGTATTTGTTTACTACGGCACAGGAAATGTAAGTCCAAAACTGTATTTTCACTCTCTTAAAACTATAAAATATGAAATACCATTCATAAATGAATTTATAACTTGTGGTATATTGTGTGCGTGTTTAAAGGATTAACCCCTCATGGGCATGTTGTATTAGAAACAAACACGTCAGAAATACAAAGCCGACTTCAGTGGCAAGAAGTTATAGCATGAAAATAACAAGGAATGATTGTTAAGTGTTTTAGGGGTTTTTAAACGTGAAATATGATAACAAAAATATATGATAATTTCATACCGGTAATTCAAATCAGACAACTACTTGCCAAGTGAATATCATCGGGGGAGGGGGACATCCACCATCAATGACAGCGCCACCTAACAGTTTCAGATTACGGAAACACCAATCGTATACTTTTACTATCGGTATGCTATATAAATGATTACATAAGTTAGTTGTTTTCTCACCCTCAACAGTTTCACTTCACATTCTTTTTATTTAATCACTATCGAGTAAGTTTCTCGGATGTAATAAAGCCAAAGAGGATAGGTACAAAACAAACTATAGAACTCAAACTATAAAGTTTTCGACGTACATGTACAGAGAACAATAAACATTATATTTTAAGCTCATTTCGACCTGAGCTGTATGTAGTATACCCTCTTGTGCAATGTCACTTTGACAAGCAATTATAGTTGAAACATGCCGTATGACGGGTAAATTAAATTTTCGCGGATGCAAAAATATCGAGATTTACCTTATAATAATCAAATGTTTGCGGTCTTTATTTTTCGCGTTTTCAGATTTAGTAAAATTGAAATTTTATAGAAAAAGTAACTTTAATTGTTAATTTTAGTTAAATTTGTTAGTTTTGTTTTTGCGATTTTCCAAACACAGCAAACATTTCCCGTTATACGGTCATTGAACCAAAGTATGGGTCATGAATCATAACATTGCCGTCACGTACTTAAGGAAGTAGACCTAGGGTGAAGGACACAACTCTTACAAATCATTGGAATGTTTATATTCAGGCTCTTTATATCAATCTCATGTAAGCATCAAATAAATTTGATTGATTCATTCTGCTTCAAATTAAAGCTTGAAATGCTTTGGTGAAATTGAATATGAAGCAAACATACATGTATCACTGATTTCAAAAGTTATGTCCCTTACCATACTACAAATGTAGGTATACCTACTTAAGATCTAGGATTCATACGTAATAATGTCTTGATTTAAAGCAAAAATACCACGATAGCATTTGCATGTACATGTACTATCAGACAGTTTTTTACTACTAATAAATTTGTACTAAAATGCTAAAATACTTAAGTTTTTTATTAATATACACGCAGTCGCAGTATGTTAACTCAGCCGCACAGAACTTATATGGATTGAACCAAGCAGGCGGAAGATTTGGGACAGCTATTGTTAACATCGGAGATATCAGCAAAGATGGATTTGATGGTAATATATTGATTTAAGTACTTTGAATCTCGATCAGTAACCCTAAATCAAAACTTGGTTACTCTACATTTATATCTCAAAGAATTTCGAAAATCCGTAGGCCAATCACTTCGTAAACGATGTTTTTCCCTTCAGATGTACTGCTATCTTTCTTTCAATAAACGTCGTACCAACACGTTTCATAAGGATGGTGGACGCGGTGCAAGTTTTTTTTTTCAATACAATAACCACTTACGTCAGTCTACCGACCATATTCTACGAATACTCGAATCGCGTCGAATGTTTAAAATATTCAATTAAGTGTATTTACAATGTTTTTCTCCTCGTCGACGGATTTTTTTCTTTTTTTGTTTTGTTTCACCTGTTTTATTTTTCACCGGGTGGAAATCAGACATCACAAAAGGAAGTGGCAGATGAATCATCGTCTATTTTAAATTTGTATGCACTACGTTGCAAAGTTCTTTAAAATCGTTTACTTTTGTTTTCTAGATATAGCAATAGGCGCACCAAATGAGGACGATGGAGCGGGAGCCGTTTACATCTTCAACGGAAAGTCAGGACAGATGAATTCTGTTTATTCCCAGCGTATTTCTGCCAAAGTTCTATTTGCTGGTATTAAATCGTTTGGAACTTCCATCACACTTCCAATGGACGTAGATAATAACCAATATAATGGTGAGTATAGGAAGTGACGTCATTTGGAAATTGGTTACACGATATCTTTTCCGCCATGCAGTACATTACATGTTGTTTTATTTTTCATCGTTTTATGAATCGAGCTTTTTGGGCGAACAAAACCAAAAATAATAATAATCTTATTTTCTGCTACCAGAAAAACAAATATGTATAGGTACGTAGGAAAATTATTTTATTTTAAAAAACATTTGACATTAAGTTAATGGGCAACAATCTGGACTTAAACAGTGCTTGAGAAAAAACGGCCATGAAGTGTTTGGGGTAGGGGGAAATAGGTTTACAAGTAGGGTAAAAAGAAACAGACATGTTATTTTTTCTTGCCTAATCAGAATTGCGTTTCATTACCTACAAACCACGATTCATAATTCACGCTGTTGGTTGACTGAAATGTACATCTTGTGATGACTTTAATGGATACAGTATTTTAACTGTTCATTTAAAAATCAAGCTGTGATATTTTAAAACATATGTTTTTTTTTATTAACAGGGATGTCCGTATATTTAATGTAAAAATTTGGGATGAATAAAGTTAAATTGATACGATAAAGACAGTAGCTTAAATTCATTTCAGATTTCGCCGTAGGTGCATTCCAGTCCGACTCTACATTTCTGTTTAGAAGTGGTTCTGTTATTAACACCATAGCGACGACAACCATGATCCCTAGTACCATTCCACTGTCTTCCAATGGTTTAGCGTGTGCCACACCGGAGAACGATTTCCCGTGCGTAACTGTCAGGATATGTTTTAGTTTTACCGGAACCGCAATTCCCTCAACCACTCGTAAGTACACTTCAAATTACGTTTAGTGACCGTTAGTGTCTACTTCGCTATATGTCCATACCAATTGAAGTCGATAGTGTCATATTTCATTTTGCATTACTCTGTAAGTTCAATTTAAAAAATTATAAATCCAAGGTAAAACGAAAGGAGACCACAAAAGCATTTGAATAAGGCTTATAGGTCTCGTCATGCGTGACTGTGAATTCTTGAGAGTGGGTCCCTTTAAACCACTCTCTTTTTCTGAATCACAGAAAGGGATTATTTAATAAGCAAAGACTACAACGTAAACTATATTGATAAATAAGACGCGTACCTCAATAAGTCTGGTAAGAAATTTTTATTAAAAATAAAAAAAAGGATGCATCGTATTGTATCCGATGTTAAGGGAAGGAGCAAGCTAAATTATAAAGTCGGTCTTCGTTATTGAATGCATTTAATATTAAAATTCTGGATCAAAATTAAATAAAAAAAGAGACTACCAAGCCCTATACAGAAGGAAGTACATGTAAAGAGAGCACGTACTTTCTAGTCCTTCATATGGACATGGTTATTAAAGTTTTGTGCAATCTCATGGTCAGAATTGATCATCCTAAATTAGATATAAATATTGTTTTACAGCCAGTTCGAATATTGCAAATTAAACATCATGTATTATAGGAAATTTCGCAAACATCAGCGATATAACATCACAAAGGTGCATTCAAATATTGTCAATTAAGTTATCATGTAATTTGAATACAAAAAATTCTTTCCTTCATAGACAAAGGGTAAAATCATATTATAATTTTGTACTCTTATGTTTCAGAGGTTAGATACCGACTGGAGGCAGATGTTCTGATGAAAGACACAGGAAAAGCCAGTCGTGTAGCTTTCTATAATACTTCGACGAGCCTTGGGACAATGTTTACCAGTTCTCCCATCACTATCTCTAGAAGCCAAAACACGTGTAATGATGAATATGCAAGAGTTTTGGTACGTACAATGTAACCAAGAAGAGGACAACCCTTCCTACATCAACATAATTTATGATACTTTTGTATCAGGGTTTCCCCTTGAAAAGACCTTTCTTTGTAATTTAAAGAGGTTCAAATGCGAACATGCGCAAATCATGTAACATGTAAAAGTTTTTTTTAATTATCATGATCGTGTATTTTTATCTTTTGAATCTTTTAGACACAATCTAGAGAATTCTTCAGCCAGATAACAACAGCATTGAATTTCCGCGGAGAATTCTGGGTATCTCAGCAGTCTTCCGGTAGTACTCTTGCACCTAACCACAACATTGACCTGCCAACGACTCTGTCAGGAGGGGTAACTACTTATCGTTGCATATTTTTGTATGTTTTATAGCGGACGGATGTAATTCCGTCGGATTGATTTCACATTTCAGAATCACATTATAAGAATGCGCCTCTTGTTTATGGTGCTTCCTTCTTTAACGGTTTTTAGTTAATTCAAATTCGCAAAATGTTTGAAAAAAAATATACTCCATATAACAGGTGAGATTTACATCAAACTTTTCTTAGGTAATTCAAACAAAATGTTTTATACAATGTGTATGTTATAGTAATTGATATATTATTATTTAGGCAAGCTTCCAGACGGACTGTGTAGGAGTTTGCAATCCTGATCTCGTCATATCGCTATCAAAAGAAAATAAGCCCATCCTGTATGGACAGACAGTCGACTACAGTTTTACCGTCAGTGTTAGAAACCTTGGTGAACCAGCCTTTGGGGGTCAGTTTATAGCCAGAATAACCACAAAGAATGCCAATTATCTGGGCTACACAGTACTTTTCGATCTTTTATCCGTGGCCGTCACATGCCAGACCCAGATTGAAAACGTCAACACTACTGTGGCTCGCTGTGACCTCCCCAATGCTTTCTACCAACAACAAACAGCGTCAGTTCGTCTCCGGTACAGGGTTACTGCTGATGTTTTGTCCAATCAAACAACAAGTTACAATGACTTGTTGTCGTATGTTACACTCTCTGTGATTGGTTCATCTGGTGGAATTGATGCCAATACTGCAGACAATGCAAGAATTATAACTCAGAATGTTCAGTATTCTGCTGATGTTGACATTTCAGGGTAAGGACTTTTCTTTAATTCTTCCTAAAATCGTTGACTTAATCCAGCAGTAATGACCAACATGTAAATTTTTCGTTGTCTAGTAAAAGATTCTTACACAAATTAGTCGTCAAGATCTTTGATATCTTTTTCAGTTAATATTATGAATTGGATCTTTCCAAAGTAGCAATCTGGTTGATAATGTAAAGTTTCAGGCACATTCATACCACAGACACTTGTAAGCATATCTTACACACAGTGGAATTCAACATGGAACTTTCAGATTTTGAATTTCTTTTTCACACTTACATTGCCGATGAAGTTCGAATTCATGAACAAATTAGTATTTGCTTTTCATGTTTTTACCCCTTCTCAACTATTTATTAAAAGCTAGTTTAAACCTAGGTATTTTGCTATGGTCATCATATAGATTGGTACGTTTTTTCTAGTGTAACCAGACCAGAACAAGCAGTTGTATCTGCCATGGAAGATACCACCCTCCGATTCTCCCACATTTATACTGTCATTAACAAAGGACCAAGTCCATTATTTGCTGCTAAAATTCAATTATCTCTACCAGCCGTTCTTGATAATGCAGCCGTACTGGTTGGAATGAATGCGTACCAGGTAAATTATTGATGAAAGAGTGGCATGAAGCAATATTGATCGGAATGAATGCATACCAAATAAGCAATTATAATTGTACGTTTTGCGTTTGTATGATATTTGCATTCTTGTGGCATAGACTATATTTCAGTGATGTGTGTGTTACTTTGCGAACTATACTTTGGACCTGAATTTATTCTTCGCACAAATTTTGAAAAATTAAATTCACCTTGTCTAACGCACAACGCATGTTTTACGGTTCCAACGCCGGATTCATGGTTTTTTAAACACCGGTGTTTGTTAATTTATGGTCATTTCCTGAGAAAATAAGTGGATAGCCTAAGGAAATTTCTCTGATATGAGTGACAATTTTGTTAATTTATATAGAAATATGAGCATTTGGTGCTACAATGATCAAGCTAAAAGCAGTTGCTTTTATTCAGAGGCATAAGTGTACCGTTTTCTCTATCATTCCTGAAAAGCAAATGTAAGCAAAATTTTGTATCATTCTTAGCTTTTTCTCATCAAAACGGTTTGTCGTGATCCTTAAATGCATATCGGGCATTCCTTATGTCAGCATTTAGTGTGCAGAATTCTCAAATTTCCCATACATTCTCTCATTTTTGCAAAAAAACGGAATATTGATTTCACGCTGGGTTGACGGTTTTGCATTCTTGCAATGACAGTTGTAACAGTATCATTTTGAAAGCAAAATTAGGTACCATAAATAAATTAGAAACATTTTAACAAAAAAAAAAAACAAATAAAAAAAATAACCGTGAATGGTGTGCATTTTGCCCAATGAAGACTTACAAGCAATGCTCTTACAACTGCAGTGGTTTCGTGATCATTCGTTATTTTATCTTGTACCTTATTATTTTGTAACAAAAACGCATTTATTAAATATTTCATATGCCTTTTATAATACAAATTATTTCTGTTCCAATAGTTTCGTATGAGGATATTTGTGAGTGAAAGGTCCGGTTTTACACATCCATAAATTCTGGTTACAAAAAATAATAAATTAAAAAATAAAATAATAAACGAAACCTCATTTTTTCACAATTATTCTTGTTAGAGCGATGCTTGTAAATCTTTAATGGACAAAACGCACATTATATATATAATCGTCTAAATAATAGTCATCAATCACTCTTACGGGGTGATGGATCATTAAAAACGATGTGAAACATAACAATATATTAAATAAACGTCTAAATATGTTAAACATCACCAGAAGATGGTAAAATTAACATCGAATATTTCTGATAACTGATATCCTTCTTCAGAATAAAACTCATAAAGTTCAAGATCAAAACAGATTCAGAAACTGAATCACGTACGCTGTGGGTGATTGTACCTTTATCAAAGGCACACATAAGCAAATGATAAGGAGCCTGAATGAAAATAACAAAGGGGGTCTTTTTATCAAAATTAAAAAAAAATTAACTGTGGAAAACAACTTAAAAAAATCAAAATATAGTAGTACGGCGTATTGATGTATAACATGTAGTGCTGTACCAGCCTTAAACCTAAAAATGGATTATTATTTCTCGTTTATTCCATCTGGAGAAGTTGTTTGTAATTTCTTCATCCAAAAGCATTCCCGAGACACTCTTATACATTTTGACCAGTTTTATTATGTTCTATGATCGTAAAAACAATGTTGTGGAGATCCTCCTGGGTGTGTCCGGCGGATCTAATATGGCGACTTAGAGGGAGGTATGGTTTGCATTTGTAGTCACTGCGATGACCATTCATACGCCTGTTGAAAGGTTGTTCTGTTTCGCCAACGTACTGCATACCACATCGGCACTGGAGAAGATATATGGTATTTTCGGTTTTGCAAGTCACGTCGGAAAAAATGGCAAATTCCTGTCCAGTGCAGTAGCTTTTAAACGTTTTGGTGTGCAGTATCTGGGTACAGTTCTTACATCTTTTATCTCCACATGGTCGACACTGGCCCGTTGTAGTTTGTTCGGGCTGAGATGAAATCTCTACTCTTACTAGGGCTTCTCTTAGGCTCCTAGGTCTAGGGAATGCCAGGACCGGGCCCCAGGAAAGAGCTTGGAGAGCTTAGTATGTTTTTGAATGTCTTCCCAATTTGAATGCAGTAGCTGCGAGAGTTTCCCAAAGGCTGGAAGGCTGGATGGTATGTAAGCACAAAAGGAAGCCTTTTGTTGTTTTTCTTAGGTTTGTACTCGAGGATGTTGTTATCTCGTTCAAATCCCCTATCTATATCCGTTGATTTACAGCCACGCGATAACAAAAGACCACAGAGTTCATCTAGACGTTTGTTGGTGGTATCATCACAGGAGCAAATGTGCCGAATTCGAAGTGCCTGGCTGTATGGTATACTTTTAGTACAATGTTTTGGATGACAACAATTGAGAGATAAGTATTGGTAAACTATCGGTTGGTTTGCTGTGAAGATGCATTGACATTTCCCCGTCTTTAACAAACGTAGTGGTATCCAAAAATGTGATTTTAGTGTCAGAAATTTCATGGGTGAATTTGATTGATGTATGAACATTGTTGGCATATGTGATAAAATTGTCTAACTTTCATGTCAACATCATCGATGAATCGAAACCAGGAGAGGGGTTTCGATAAAGATATTGAAATTTACCCATGAAGATGTTAGCATACGAAGGAGCCATTTTGGTTCCCATAGCTGTACCATTGATTTTGAGGTAGTGTTTGTCGTTGAAAGTGACATTGTTACACTTCAAAACTAAGGTGAGTAAATTTACTAGGCAGTCAGTAGGGGGTCCAAAGTATCTCGTGATTCCCAGGCTTCTCTGCAGGCTTTTATACCGTCATCGTGTGGGATATTAGTATAGAGTGAAATGACATCAAGGGAGAGCAGAAGTGTTGCGGGAGGTACATGTAAAGGATTCATTGATTCCATTTTCCTCATATAGTCCGTGATGTCTTTTAAGTATGACGGGAACTTTTTAACAAGGGGTCGGAGATGGTAATCAACAAATTCAAAATTTTTTTCGGTTGGGTGACTATTAGCAGAAACTATGGGCCGTCCAGAGATATCTTTTTGTGAATTTTAGGCAGAAGGTAAAAACGTCCGGGTCTTGGATACCCTGGTTTTAAGTATTCTAACTGTTCTTCAGTAATGCTGCCGTCCTTGATCATTTTGTTCAGATCTGAAGTGATTTTTTCACTAAAAGATTTAGTAGTGTCCCTGGATAGCTTTTTATAAAATCTTTCATCCGAAAGTTGACGCATTGCTTCTGAGATGTAGTTATCCATAACTACTATGGCACTGCATTTGTCTGCTGGTTTTATAACTCTATCGTCACGGTTTTTCAACGACTGTATTGCTTTTTTTCTCATCGGGCGTGATACTGAAGAAAGATGGAATGTAGTTGTTGGATAAATGTTTGACATCTGATTTTATTTCGTCAATGACCTTTTTGTAGCGTGCCACATGTATTCGATTCAGGAGCCCATGGATTTTTCTTTTTTGTAATTTTCGAGTGTGTAGATCATTTTCTTCATGGTCGGAGTCAGAACTGTCAGGGTCCATGTCCTGGTCTTCATGTTTGTTGGCAAAATGTTCTTTGAGCCTGAAGAATCTAGCAAATTTGTATAGGTCATCTTCAAGTTGAACTTCGTCTACATTGTTAGGAGTAGGACAGAAATTCAAACCTTTAGATAAAATCCTGGTTTTAGTTTCAGATAGAGCAAAAGATGAGAGGTTGACAATTGTCGTGGTGGCAATTCATTTCAAGTTGGATTTTCTCTTAAATCTGCGTTTTTTGAGACTTTTTAGGCGTAGTTTTGTACTATATATACATCTCAGAATGTGACGACTCTATTTGCTACACTGCTCCATACAGGGAGATAATGTAAACGTACAGAAAGTTCTGAAAAATTCACAACGATGTTAGAACAGTCAAATTTGCGATTCAAATTTTTGGTCGTTCCCTCCGCGGGGCTCGAATTCGTACCGCTGTGACATATATAGAAACACCGCCTGCACAAATTCCAGCACACTAGACCACTCGGCCAGCAAGGCTGTATGAAAATATAGCAATATGGGAAATTTGAGAACTCTGCAGACTAAGTGATAACAAAAGGGGTGTTGGTACATGTATGCCTTTTAGGGTGACGACAGACCGTTTTAATGTGAAAAAGCTATAAAAAAAGACAAAATTCGCTTTGATTATATTTGCTTTTCACAAATGATTGAGAAAACGGTACACATTTACCACTGAATACAAGCAACTGCTTTTATCTTGACCGTTGTAGTACCGAATGCTCATATCTCTATATATATTATCTAAATTGTCAAAATCATAGTAATTTATTTAGGCTACCCACTGATTTTTTTCGGAAAATGACTGAAAATTAAAAAAAAAACACCGGCGTTAGAAAAAGCGGCGTTAGAACCGTAAAACCTGCGTTAGGGGTAAGTCATGGTGAATTGATAATCATAAAAACGAGGGAGAGGTTACTTGATATATCACTTAGTTTTATGCATACATGTATGTCACAAATAATATTACGAATGGCAATATATTTTAAGGTTATTTCAAGAGATACCAGATCGAACTGTTCAATTAAGTTAGTACCTGGAGTACATGTTGGTGGACCCTCACAAATGGAGGTTCAAAGCAGTGGAATAACTTCTCAGTCACAAGCTGTAAGTAGATAAAAGAGCTGTTTACTCGATAGCATTGTTTACTGACATACAATTTGCGAAAAGGAAATTTTGTTGTTAATCTAGGGCTTTTGTCATTGATAGTACCTAACTTCTGGAATTAATACTACCTTTTTCCATAAGTACAATTGTGCAGACTTTCTGTTTTGTAATGAAAAAATCTCGGACGAAAAATTTAAATTGGTGGAAATGAATTATAAATACGACACCAACACAAAATTATGGGGCCATAAGTGTAGCGTGCATGTGTACATGTATGTAAGGAGGTAGACTTAGGGTAAGGAATAACTTGTCAAATCATTAATATGTTTGTTTCATATTCAATTTCATTAAGCCTGTTAAGCATTTATTTGAGCTAGAATGATGCTTACGTGGGACATATGTAAAATGACTGGCACAACGTATCAATGATTTGTAAGGTATATGCCTTAAACTTGGGCCTTAACTCCTTTAGAGCAGAGCTGTTTCTGATATCTACCTGGGTATATTTTGTGAATTTATAGGTATGTTCAAGTATGCTGGATCCTAAATGTGTGATTATAGAATGTCGTATATTCACCCTGGAGGTAAACCAACAAACGGAGATGGAGATTGTTGTCAGACTGACGGAATCGGTCATTAGAATAAAAAATGTAAGTGTTTTTTTTTTTTTTTTTAATCAAACGCTATTTTCTCAATTGACTATACCCCGCTTTAGAAACAGGTAGTATATAATTAGTGTGGTGTCCGTCCTTCCGCATTTTTTTTGTTACTGATTAGTTTTCTCTACAACAACTTATCACGACAATTTGAAACTTTGGCAGAAGCTTTATATAGGTACATGTATGCCATATCATGGGATTCGATTATTAACTCGAGCGATGTTCACCTCCTGTTTGAAGAATTTTGCACAGTGGGAAAATGTGATGAAGATTCTGGGAAAGTTTCATTTAATTTCATTCAGTAGTATAGGAGGAGTAATGAATAAGATTCCCCCCGCTGTAACGGAAGAAAGGCAGGAAGGAAGTACATGTATGGACGGAAGGACAAACACCTCTAGCATTATATACCCTCACCTTGGAAACGGGGGTCTTTAATAATTTCGAACGGTCATTTCCACGCTTTTCAATTACAGCAAGTGAGTGAAATATATAAGCCCGCTTAGTAAAATCCTAAATGGGTATGAAATATCATCAAATCTATTTAGCATTGGTAATTTTAATTTTCCGTGATATTTCTATTTCATCATTTAAGTACAGCATATACAATTTATACACTACTAATTGCAGAGGTGATTCGTGGTGCAGAAAGAAAGAGACGGGTTTTTTTTTCTTTTACATACATGTACACCATATTTTTTATGAAACACTAGCTATTGTTCATTCTGCATGTAGATCTGCATTTTGGAAGAATCTTCCTCCTGAATCAGTGCAGCTAAATCAAGAAAAATAACTCTTGCAAAGAGCCCTATTTTGTTTACAACCTTATATTTTTTATCTCAAAAGTACAACTAAACGATTAAGGAGGTAGACCTGTAGAGTAAGGGACATAACTCTTGAAATCAGTCATATGTTTGTATCATATTCATTTTCATCAAAGCCTATCAAGATTTCGATTGAAACAGAATGAAATCAATCCAGGTTACTTTGATGCTTGAGATTGATATAAAATGCTGAATACAAGCATTCCAATCATTTGTAAGAGTTGTATCCCTAACCCTAGGTCAACCTCCTTAAGTCTGATTGTGTGGTCTGTTTCTTCTCTCCTGCATAAGAAATAAAACTGAAAGTGACTTTGTTGGGATTTGGCATGCATGCATGAATAACCTCCTGCCTGATATTTACAAAGACTGCTACTTAAATTAATGCAATATGTTGTAGATTCCCGAGTTTCAATACTACACGAATGCAACTATTACACCAACTGAGTCGGCATTTCCGGATTCACTTCAAGTGAATACAACAGCCCAGGTATATTTGCTGAAACACAAACTGTTGAAAAATATATTTCTTCTTTTCTGAGCTTTTCGATGCAAATTATATTTCTGAACAGAAATTTCAGAATGTAGTGAAATAGCTCCCCATAAAGAGACATAGACATATGGACATGCGCATAGGGGTATATTTGCTATTTCAATGCTGCTCGGATGTTAAACCCCAACAAACAAATAAAACAAGCTATTTCAAAACCATTCTCAGCACAAGACCATTATACAAATTAGGAAGAGATTATATGTCTGGTTACGAAATTGACATCTGGAAATGTTATAGATGCCAGATCTGTTAATAGGTTAAAAAAAGACAAAAATATTTATGTTTTTAACACTATACGTAATCCCGAGTACAATAGACCGAAATCGGGCACTTGTGGTGCCAAACTTTTGATAGGATAGAGAGTCAAAGTGCCAAGATAAACAACATCTAAATTGAGTAGAAAGGCAGAGGTGCCTTGATAAAGGACATCTAAATGGGGATAGAGGGGACAGGGGTGCCTAGATAACCAACATCTAAATGGGGATAGAGGGGACAGAGGTGCCTTGATAAACGACATTTAAATGTGGATAGAGAGGCAAAAGTGCCTAGATAAACAACATCTAAATTGAGTAGAAAGGCAGAGGTGCCTAGATAAACAACATCTAAATAGGGATAGAGGGGACAGGGGTGCCTAGATAACCAACATCTAAATAGGGATAGAGGGGACAGGGGTGCCTGGCTAAAACGACTTCTAAAAAGTCAAAAATATTTTTTTAAGTAAATATATGTTTACGGTATGTTTTCGTTTAATTTACAAAATATCTTTCAAATTGTTTGGACCAAATTCATTTTATACCAAATAAAAACTTTTTTTACGTGGATACACCTATTCTATATCATAATTTATGAAAAACATATTTTTTTTAAGATTTCAAGTACCGTTTATCCTTCTGAGATTGTGACGTCAGAGACTGAGATCAATCTTTGGTTGATAATCGGCAGTGTGATTGGTGGACTGGTCGTTTTCATCCTTCTCGGTGTCATCCTCTGGAAGGTAAGTGGAACTGGTTCACGGCTTCATAGGTTTTGGAATCATATACTTTGTGACAAGAGTTTTACGTGTGAAAATACATGTAATGATTGATTATTATGACGTCCTCTTTGTAGGCCTAGACCTGTTGTACTGATCCCAGTTTGTTCTTCCTGTCTACTACATGTATTATAAAAACAAAAACATTGTTTAAAATCAATACTGAAAAGGATGTCGAACATGTTAAGCTAGTCCACCCGCTGACTACTCACTACTGTTTCATATGAGAATAGTCGGACGAGAACTAGCTGAACATGTCCCCAAATGTTTCGTAGGAAGGGAGATCTCCTCTTTAGAGATCGAAATACATGCAGGTGATTTTGCGTAGCGCGCCATTTTTCTACGTGTAAATAAAAGATGTGGTGGTTAAAACAATTATACTAGTCATTTTTGACATTTTTAATTCCCCCAAATAAATATATATATATATTTTTAATTTCTCCCCAAACAAATATATTTTTTTTCTTAATTTTCAGTGCGGCTTTTTCAAACGAGAAAAGAAAGAGAAGATTGATAAATGGAAAAGACAGAGTAATTTCTATGAGCAGAGAAAAACACAGAGAATAAGTCGACTTGGAACTAATAAACCCCAAGATGATGAAATCGTACTCGATTTCTGAATTATTTTCAGTAGAAACCTCCAGTAGTGCTACAAACTATACCTGCTTCAGGGACTACTGTGGCATTTAATTTAATTCATTTATTTTCAAAATAAAATTTTGGAAACCTTGGAGTAACTTTATATAACCTTGTTTGTCTTCTGTAATTTATAAGTAAATACTGTGAGGATATTCATGAAACAACGACCATACATGTAACCATTTTACTTTGGAAAAAAATAAAAGTGGACCATGTTTGATCTTATCAATAAGAGAATTATCAAGGGACACCTAAATTCATGCAGAAATCAAAATAATTTAACCATGGATCTGGATAAAGACCGTCAAGACAGGGAATACAGACACGCACCGAAAAGAACATGAAATAGCCAAAATAACACGTGCAATGTACAAAGAAAGAAAAGTAAATGTGCAACTCGAACTCTTAAAAACTGAGAGCTTGAACAAGGTACATTGGTGGGGTAAGCGTCCTAAGAGCAATGTACAAATAAGGAGTAAAAAATTAGTTCTGTCTCATCCAACTTATATATTTGTACACATTTTTCTGCAGCTTCAGAATTGTAATAATCCAATTCAGGAAGTTTATCAACACTGAAAACTAAAATGTAAAAATGACACAAAACTTCACTCTATACGAACCTGTTTATTTAAATCTAGTATCAATGACCAGCGCATTTTGTTTATTTTTTAATCGCTGACCTTCTAATTTCGGATTTTAAAACAACTCTTTATTTAAATATCCCTGTTAGATTTAAGGACTTAGTATATTTAAAGTGAAGCGTGATCAGTCTATGTAAGAATCAGGCACCAGGTGCAGCATGATTAGATTGACAGTTTAATTTGATTAATTGGTCCATCAGGATCAAGGAATAAAAAGAAATTCCCCATCATTTTGTAACAATTTAGCAATCGAACATTTCAATGGCCCTTACCTTGTCAAAAACATCAATCCTTCTAATGATTTTTTCCAAACATACGTACCCAGTGATACGGTGTCAATGTTAGAAAGATGACTTCTTGGAATATTATATTGTGGGTTTTTGACATACATGCTTTGTTTCAATATTTCTAATTTTGCCTAATTCTCACAAAAAACTTGTACTAAATTGATTTACGTCCTTGTTTGCCTTACATACCTGGTCACGTGCAACGTGTTATCAGAGCAGTTTATAAACGCGTTTAGAGATGGTAGAAAAGGATTCCGAATACAAACTCTATCATGCGCGCGTGCCCTGTAATTTCTACAGTGGAAAACCGAGTGTCAAAGGATGTAGTAAGATATTCTTGGAATCTACGAAGCAGGAGCTGGTAAGTTCCGGAGCACATTCGGTAAAAACAATAATGAAACTTCAAATAGATTTTTCATAGTTTGATAATCGGTTAAATAAGATCATGTATACGTCCTACATTTACAAGTTATGCATGCACAGGAAGCAAGTGTGTTCAAATTCACATCTAGAATTATTTATTCCACTCAACTCATAATACATGTAGGGTCATATATATTGAATAGGGATAGTGTTTTACAATGATAAAAAGTAGACATTTCTTCTCTTTTCTTTCTATTTTCTTTTATTAAATTTTGCAATAATGTACATTTTACTACGTAACTTTTATCCCCAAAATATGGGGCGATACCAAATGACATATATCCAGATGTGCTAAAATCTCCGCACACTAGTAGTTCTAAGTAGATTACATCGAAATATATAATAAAAAATATGGTCGCCAATTGTGCTTTTTTTTGCAATTTGCCTTTAAATAAAGTAATTTTAGCGGGAAATTTATGTAGTCATATGGACCAAATGCTCGATTTCGACGTACTTTCTTCAGCTTTGCTTATGTTTAATAATAAAAAAATATCTAGAAAGGAAGAAAAAACTAACGCAATTTTACAAAGACAATACTGATTTTTATATAAAAATATATATCACCAGTTTTCCTATTACTGAAACAAATGTCAACATATGTCTCTAATATCATATATTTAGATTAAAATATACTAATTTTGTATATGCATTATGAAGTATAATCTAAAATATGATGTTGCCGGTATCATGTCGTAACATTTGGTAACGGCCCAGCTTAATTAACTCGGCAAATTAAGTAGCAGCCTTTGAAAGAATCATGCAAATTCTGTAATATGTGAACCCACCACATAAAAAGGCTACATCTTTTTTTTGGTTATTAGGGTGTTTCTATGTTTTAATTTTTCTCTTTTTTTTTGGTTATTAGGTTGTTTTATGTTTTAATTTTTTTTTGTAATTAGGTTGTTTTATGTTTTATTTTTTTTATTTTTTTGGTTATTAGGTTGTTTATGTTTTAATCCCAGTCAATGAATATTCACCACGTTGACCTCTTGTCACAACTTTGGTTTTACTTATATTTTCCGTATTTTTGGATTGGGAACTAGCTCTACAAAAACCACGTTTTATCTTAACGACATTTTTATTCCAACTCTCCAAAACGAGGCTGTACATGTATATTATGTTATGACATCACTGAAGTATAAATCCGTAATCATATGAAATAATTATAATATAAGAAAACTTATTATTACAAAAATATGAGAAGAACTACAAATTGACAGATATCTGAAAACCGTGTTCTGAAATAACTGAATTACACATCAATATCATAATATCCCCCACCAGAAGAAAATTCCCCGGAATTTTACATGTGGGATTCAGTTTTAAACTCACTTCATACGCCACCAAAAAAAAATATTTTCCACCACTCTTATCCACTGAGCAATTACCTGATACACACTACTATAACACTAAAATCAAAACCACTTTCAACTCAAATCTCAAGATCATAGCGATAATATTCTCGGTAAGCTTTTTGTATAACACATATTTAGAGTGAAACATGTATGATAATCCTATGCGTCAAAAGAATGGCAAGTTAAATATAACAAATTATATGGAATCACTAGAGACCTTAAAACTCTTATTTAGTAGAAAATGCGTATAGTGATGACCACTTCAAACAGCTTCATTCTCTCTCACTCTCTTTTAAACATAAATTACATGTACCAGACACGAATTTCGCATTTTCACACACACATTTTCACATTTGACCACTAAAAGCACTGCTACATTAGGTTTTATTTGTGAGTGACATATATAACCATATAGACAGAAAATCATACAACCTCTTTTGTGATACAACGCTATAATATACCTATTATCGAACTTGGCAGGGGTCATAACTCTCTTCAATGTCCTACTAAAGATTACTAGACTGATATAAAATTATGACTTGAATACAAAAAATTAAATTAAATTAAATTAAATCCACACTGAAACTCTTTGTTGCAAACAAAAATATTTAAAAATTTCAACTATAAATTTTTGAGATGTCAAAATTCACTTTTAAAGTAAATACTTGTGAAAAATTATATTAACAAAATACTGTAGACAAACGCATTTATATACTTTCATATGGTGTTCAACTTGAAGTCAATGTTCTTATATGTAAGGAAAAGTGAATCGGAAACAATGAAAATGTTGTAAAAATAGGTCACCATGGTGATGAAAAATATGGTTATAATATACACAACAACTTGATCAGTGATGCCGGAATATTCAAGTAAAAATATTAACTAACAAATTAATCAACATCAAAATTTTAGCAAAAGTTTCAAAATTGTCCGTTGGTATCAAAAGTCAATATGAATATTCATCATGAGATTAATCTCACAGATGTGTTACTGCAACTTCGTCTTGGAGGATAATTACACTTATCAAATTCAGGGTTTGCATCAATCATAATTATTTCTGAAAAAAAAATGTTCACGGTGCACTATCTGCATAAGAACTTCTATGGATTCTTTCCATGTATTTTATATTTACATAAGAGTCTATAAACGTTGTTATGAGATTAATCTCACTAACAATAGGCATGTGCATCTGACTGGTTCAAAATCCGTCTTCCAAAATTAGGTCCTGCAGTAAACGGATGCTATGAGATAAATTCTCACAAGCAAATTAAATATATCAAATCAAAGAGTTGTTTTATATACGAAAACTAGTCATGAGATAAATTCTCACGGACTATATTATTTACAAAGTTACATCAAGCATCCGTGTTAGAATATATAACATCAAAATCATACTACTGGCGGTGGGCGAGAATTTAATTTCGCTTTCGCCTTTGGTCCCAACTGATTTTCCTGTAGCCAGATTGCGTGCTGGGCAGGCTCTCCGACTATATGAGCTAAAAACAGTTTTTTCCCGTTTTCCGTTTTCTGAGCGAGAAATCTTTTCACTTTCATTATGGTCTCGGAAAAGTCCTCAGAAACACTACTCATATCATTGTCATTCACAAAATTTTCATCTCGAAATCTTTCCGGTATTATAATTGTTCGTTTAGGTCTTCCTCTATCCGATAATTCCTCATTAACTGACTTGTCCGCCTGTTCGTGTTCACTTTCATTACTATTATTTTGAGCACTTGGTGATTTATCTGATTCCGACTGATGCTCAATGTCACTAGATATATGTTCCACGGGTTGTTGTGTGATAACTTGATCAAGAAAATAATTTGAAGGATTAGGAACACGCATATAAGCAGATTTTATTCTATTAACATGAATAGGTTGTGAAAATAATTTTCCTGTACAAGGATCCTTCAATTTATACATATGTGGGCTGTGAATATCTGATACTACATATGGACCAGCAAATTTATTTTTATACTTCTGTCCTTGGCCCGTCGGCTCCTTCAATAAATATACATAATCACTTACATTAAAATTTGTTGGTATTTTGTCACTATTTACTCTGTCGAGCATCTTGCTTTGAGATGTTACAATATTTGTCTCAACTTGTTTGCGAATTATGTTCAGCTTTTCGACATGTTGACGTATATATTCATGACAGTCTTTCGGTAAGGACGTGAAATCAGTGTCTTTAATGTGGACAGATAATGGAAATTTAGGCTTTGTCCCGTACACCACTTCAAACGGAGAAAACTTAGTTAATCTTTCTGATAAAGTTCGATGTGGCCTTTCACATGCTCCCAGGCAATGGTGTGTGAAACTGGGTGTATATTCCTGTACAATGTCAAATAATCGACAAACTTCCTTGAAACATTTTCCAATAAATTCCGAGCCTTGGTCGGTCACAATAGTTTTACACACTCCAAATTGAGTAACTAATTTAAATAAGGCATTCGCTACTGTTAGTGGGTCCGTATTTGGAATAGCCTCTGCAAACATATATTTGCTGTATAAATCTATCGCCGTAAAAATATAGGCGTTTCCAGAACGAGACATTGGAACGGGACCATATTGTAAATCCATTTCCCATACTTCAAATGGAGCATACGGTGTAGGGAAAGCAGTAACATTTCCTTTTGTTTTCAAAGTAGTATTTTTCCTGCTCTGACATTCATGACAAGAACGGACAAAATTTGTAACTTTTTGACTCATTTGAGGAATGAAATATTGTTCACTAACTAAATCCAAAGTATTTCGTATGCCACTATGCCCAGCTAATGTAGATTCATGGTACAAAGAAAGCAAACTTTTAATCAAAATTTCAGGTATGACAAGTTGGTAGTTATTCATTATTTTAGTACGAGCTGATTTTTTCGTTCGACAATGAAACAATAATCCATCAATATAGTGAAAAGTAAAAGTTTTCTTGAATCCTTTTGTGATTTTGGAAGTCTGTCTTTATCTAGGTACTCAATAATTGGTTTACAATATTGATCTTGACTCTGAAGCTTAATTATTGACTCGCGTGTTAACCCTTGTTCACGTAACACTTTTATTGAGTTCAAATTAGCATCATTAATTTGTTCGTCATTTTTCTGTTGATAGCAAATTTTTCGATTCCTGATTAACAGTTTCAATATCAGTTGTTTGATCAAACACTTTTCCAACTGCTGAGTTATCAGCGCTCTCTGTACTTTGATCAAAATATTGAACTTGGATCGGTTCTGTAGATGCATCCTGAATATCGGAAGAACTATTCAATTTATTGTCAATCGTCTCATTGAGTATGTCTATATCATTCCTAGCTACGGAAGATTCTGTTTGTCCGACTTCGTTTGAATTTATAGGTTTTTGAACTTCTTTTATTTGAACACTCGTTTCAATGGGGTGCGCTTGCAGCTTTGATCTCAATTTTTGTTTTACTGGCGATGTTTTAAAAATTGGTTCAACATCCTCGGTATTAGCAACAAATTCATTAGAGTATTTAAAATCAAGTCGTTTGTGAGGAAAATTTGCCGTAAAATCATTTTTCGGCATTGTATGTGGCAAACAAATGTTATTTATTTGCGGAATTTCATCATCACTTGATGTCGCATTTCTTACTATGGATGGAAATAGCTTTCCCTCCGGAACAATTATATTTCCTGCTGTCTCCTGATGATAAGGAAAGAATGGATCTTCCTCTTCTGGACTGTCGAATGTATTTGTTGAATTTCGCACACATCTTGACAGTGCATCAGGAACTTGCATTTCTTTAGCAGCTTTGTATTTAATTTCAAAATTATACTGCTGGAGAATTGCTATCCAGCGCTCGAATATCGCACCCTTAAGACGATTATTGAACAGAGGCTTTAAAGCTTGATGCTCGCATTCAATTATGAATGGTTTAGTCCGGAGATAAGATGAACATTCGAGCACAGCCGTTACCATTCCAAGCATTTCCAGCTTTGTTGGTCCATAGGCCTTTTGCCATCTACTCAACGCTTTTGATCCGAGTCTTACAACTCGCACTTCACTGTTGTCGTCAATTTGATATAATAAGTAACCAATTCCCTTACTTGAAGAATCAACTGCAATGCGAAATTGTAGGTTATAATCAGGAAAAGCTTAAACAGGTGAATTTATCAATAATGATTTTACTCTCTCAAATGCTCGTTGTTGTTCAATTTTCCACTCGAAACGGACGAATTTTTTCAAAAGTTTTGTTAGGGGTTCCATTTCTGCACTATAGTTGGGTATGTACTTGCGGAACCAGTTGAGAAGACCAATCAAACGGCGCAATTCCTTAACACTTTTTGGCGCCGGATAATCCTCGAGTGCCCTAATACGATCAGGGGGTGGCTCAATTCCTCTACTTGAAATTTTATGTCCCAAATAAATACAAGATTCTTGAGCAAACACACATTTCTTGGGGCCTAGTTTTAAACCCGCAGTTTTTAATCTAGTAAAAACTTCATTCAAATCACTGATGTGCTCCTCAAAAGTTTCCGACGCTATTAGTACATCATCGAGATAACACAGGCATGACTTAAAAGTAAGTCCCTTCAAAACTTTGTCCATTAAAAGTTGGAAAGAGGGTGGCGATGAACTGAGTCCCATCGGTAATCTAAAAAATTTGAACGTCCCGAAGCACGTGTTAAATGCAGTGTACTTTTGACTGTCATTTACAATTGGAAGCTGGAAAAATCCAGAAGAGAGATCAGTGGAAGTTAGAAAATTTGGCTTTTTTGTTGAAAAAGACTCTGTCAAGTCTTGCAAATCAGGAATACTGTAACTAAAATGTTGAGTTTGGCTATTCAAATATCGAAAATCACAGCAAACACGAAATTTAGATAAACTATTTTCCTTGGAAATTTTTTCTGAAGAATTATTCACATGAACTCTTTTTGAAACGAGTACTATGGGACTTGTAATAGGGATGTCCTCACATTCATCAACCGGAGATATTACTCCCTGGCGCATAAGTTCATCTAGATGGTGCCTTAAAATTTCTTTCTTTTCCGGAGTCAATCGGTACGATCGCTGATGTTTAGGTTGGAAATTAGGATTAAGGCAAATATTATGTTTCACAATGTCTGTGTATCCCAAATTAGGATTCTCGTCAGTTACAAAAATCTCCTTGTGAGATTGTAATAATTGAACCATACAGGCCTTTTGTTGTTCCGATAATCGATCAGGCAAATTAAAATATGACAACAATTTAGAGTCAGCTGTCTCACATTTTATATCTAATTTGTCCTTTGCTAATTGAATATTTTGCACAAAATGAGTGTCACTATCGTCACTTACTGATATACATATATGTTCTTTAGATAGTAATTCTAAATCAGCTAAAATCTGTCCTTTATTCACATGGACAATCTCATTTGTAAAATTTAAAATTTTAACAGGTACAAGTTTATCATTATTTACAGTAACTATTGCCTTTGAGATAATAACGCCTCGGTCTTGATTTATTTTAATAACACACAGGCCTTGCATTCCAAACCGGGCTTTTCCACCAACTTTCCCCCATACTAATATTTCGGTATTGGGAGGAATAGATACTTCATGTTGTGTTTTTACCTTAAAATGCTTAGATCCACCGCTTAAATCAGTAAAGTCTAGAATAACCTTGTGTGAAATTAGGTAACTTGTTCCTTAAATGAATAGATGAAAAGTTTGTGCTAATATATACACATTTATCCAATGTTTTCCATTCGGCGTAGAAACTTTAATATCGGCAGTACCGTAGATTTGAACCCTTTGGTTATTTGCTGAAATAATATATTCATTTGTGGCAGTAAATTTAGATTTGAAGGAGTCTGGTATTAAATTATAAAGTTGAACTGAAATTACATTTATAGAACTTCCTGTGTCTATCCGTGCTGAAATCTCGTGATTAGAAATTTTAACAGGCAAATAAAGAAATTTAAATTCACTACTTATGTCATGATCGCTACCAAAATGTGAAGTTGTTGAAGTACGTGAATTAATATTTTCTGGTTCTGGTGACGTTAAATTAGACTTTGATTCACGGGCTTCTATTTCTACGTCATTTTCACTTAACGTCCCTCCCGGGGGTCTTGCTCTGTGAACCCCGGGGTCCTCTTGTTTCCCGAACGATATTTAACACACTGGGGCGCTTTATGGCCAGATTGTCCACAAGTATTACATTGAGCTTTGGGATATATATTGCCCTGTTCATTCCAGTTACACGCGCGTGCAAAATGACCCGGTGAATTACACTTTCGGCACAAATTATGAGCTGTTGGTGTCATGTTGCCTCTATCTCGAGGGCGAGAAATATGATTCTCTATATTTCCACCTTTTTGACGTGACAAATCTGTACTCAAATTAGAAATTGCTTGTGTTAACGAGTTAATTTGCCCCTGAAATTCATCAAGAACACTAGCTTTTAAATTTTGCAAATCTTGAACACTTGCAAACTGATTTTTTATTTGTGACCGGTTTAGCTGCGGCCACTAGCGGAATATTGCTTGACCGGTACCCATAGGCCTCGCCCATTTTGGCTGCAGATAATGCGCTTGAACTGTCAGTGTGGTTACCTGCTCTTACGAAAAAGGCTAGCTGATCCGGTAGCCCTTTGATAAATTTTATCAAAATTTCATTATCATTCTTATGCAATATTGTAGCTCTTTCTAAAAGCTGAGAATAAAAATCATCAATGGTTTGTCCTTGTGTCCACCTTGTAGATTAGAATGCCTCACTTTCAAGCAATAAACTTGGGCTGTTTAGATCTACTTCTGTGTACTTTTGTTTGAATATGCGTAGGAAATTTCGCCAAAAAAGATTTATCAGACCCTAACGAGTTAAACCATGTAAGGGCTGGTCCACACAAATGTAAATGAAGGACTGCTATTTTTCTTGCATCTTCATCAGGCATAATATTATGAAGAATTGCATTTGATTCGAATTCGGCTAAAAACTGAGATGCCTTTTCATGAGGATAGCCACCAAAGTTTCTACAACTTGCTAATTTTTCCATAATTTTATGATTTTGTAAGTTATCTGGACCTACATGTAATTGTAACCTAGCTGGAGTTGCAGGTGTATTTACCTCAGGTAAATAAAAAAAATCGTTTAAATTTCTTGTAGGATCGTGCGAAAAATAATCTATGTCCTGTTCATCCTGTTCTGAAATTTCAAATATTCCAAAATCGAAAGGATCGTGTGAATTTCTTGAAGAATTTTGTAATAGATAACCGATATCTTGTTCAACTTGTTGTTTGGTTATGTAACAGAAAATCGTCTGATAAAATTAATTCGTTCTCACCATCTGATTCGGGCGACGACATAGATTCATGTACATATATGCATGGAACAATAACACAAAATAAATGGGTAAAATTACCTACATTGCAGAGTCTGAGAGATGAGATCAATCTCACACTGTTATAAGTAATGCTAGGAAAAATGTCACTACAGTGTATTAAATGAGATAAATCTCACATTATAATCGGGCAGTGGGCATGAGATAAATCTCACCTTCCCTATATACTACATAGACAGGCATAAAATAGAGACGATCAAAATTGGAATTATAACAAATTTGTATTTTTACAGTCCTCAACAAGTCGTGTCATAATTCTGATCAACCAGAGACGTGCTAAGTCCGGGTGAGGGTGAATTCCATCTATATACAGTCCGTAATTATTTGAGTAAACTGGTGCACAGTTTGCATGTTTCCTTACTCTTTGAAAATCAAGTCCAAAGTTCGGTGAATTTCCTCTGAGAAGTAAGTTAGTTTCCCTAATAAATTTATTAACTTGAGAAACTTGTCCTTCAAGGATCTTATCTGTTTCCCGGAATTCTTCTGGTTGCGGGTGTCCCGTTGACAAGTTCCACAAAAACACAGAATAAAACAAAATTTCGAGGAAAACTAATTTAACTGTTGGGAAATATTTGTATATTTTCTTATAGTTATCGCAGATTTGCTGTACTTGTTCATTCCCTGTAGACACTAAATGTACATATTTCCCACGTTTCTCAGTTAAATCGCATGTCCCTAACCAAATATATATAGTGAGATGTCTAGATGAAAGTTCCTGGAATTTTTGTTATTATGTTATGCGATTCCGGACATCACTGAAGTATAAATCCGTAATCATATGAAATAATTATAATATAAGAAAACTTATTATTACAAAAATATGAGAAGAACTACAAATTGACAGATATCTGAAAACCGTGTTCTGAAATAACTGAATTACACATCAATATCATAATACTCTGCTCCATGGTGTAATTGGCCCTCTCCAATCCCAGTTTATGAATATTCACCACTTTGACCGCTGACCTTTGGTGTGATTTGATTTACTACATGCATTAGGAGTCTAGGGTTGAACATGGGTTATCTGAACAGCCATATGTTAATTTCTGTTTCCCATACATTTTTTAACAAAATACAAAAAAAAAAGATATGTAGTCTGGCCTACCATGCATAACATTGCATGATTCTTAGCTGGGGTACTACTTAACTCATAACCTCGAAATATTCAATACTCTTATCCTTCATTCTTCTAAAATAATGTTGTTTATGCACTAACCACCGAAACAGCATCAGTCGAATAAGTGAAAATTTTCAACTACATGAATATTCATTAAAAAAACAGAACAAAACAAAACAATGAAATAACAATTATTATGATTCAAAGTTACTTTGTCTTTTAGCTCTCCAAAACCCTTATGTTGATGACTCATACACTTGCTATGACATTGACCAAGTTTAACGACTAAATTTATGGGATTGTACTGGACTAAGCCCACTACTGGAATATCATTTGTTTTAATTTCGAGGATAAGGGTAAATTTTCGGGGATAAGAGAGAACCCGAAAACCGGTCTGCATTTTATTGTTTACTTCTAGGATCTCGAAACGCTTATTACAATGCTAAACATTCTATTTTACACTTTGTCTTTGCACTTTTGTCATGTGAATATATTTATTTGTCATTTTTATGGGTATTTTTTACACGAAAATATGTTTTGCTTTTAATACTGAACCTAACGCTCTGAAAATGGCAAATCTCTAAAGATTGAATGGTAGACTAGGATCTACTCTCGTGAAACCACGGAGTCATATGACGAGACTTATGAACCATATTCCCCAGTGAAGAGTGTAACAGCTAGTCGTATGACATTTTATAACGCCTTTGGTCCTCCATACATGTCATATTTGAGCTGTCGCTGTCTACAAAGCAAATGAAAAATGTCGATCATACCAAAACGTGATTTATTCGAAGACTTGGAATTATACGATGAACGAAAAGAAATTCCAATCACCCCTTTGGCGATGGGTGCCCCGGGATCGGAGACTATTTCTGGATGCAAGGAAATGCTACTAGAATCGACAAAAATAACGATGGTAGGCAATGTGTAAACACGGAGTTATCTTTCTTTGATATATGTTGTTTGTTTTGTTTTGTTTTGTTTTTTTGTTTTTTGTTTAATGTTTTTTGATTTTTTTTTTAGGAAAACTATTTAAACGACTCGTACTCCTATCCCTAATATCTTGTTTTGGTGAGAGTAATTTACTGTAAACTTTAGTATGGACGGTCTTTCTTTCATATTAATTTGCTTTATTGTATGTGTTTTGCACAGTTACCATATTTATAAGTACTCGATGACATTCTAGCTGTCTTATCTACAGTGTTTCCTATGCACTCATGTATGATCTTACAAACCCCAAAATCCGACCCAATCATATTCTACATGAACTGAAAAATAGTTCTCATTCCAATCGCGCATCCTTATATTATAAATTGTATGCATCTATTCGACTTCAGTATATATTTAGATTAAAATACACGATTTTTTATGCATGATAAGTGATTGTTTAAACCCTGTATCTCTTACACTAAACATGTTTACCCTATTACATTCCCTATATCAAAAACCTGATCTATGTTGCGTATCTTATATTATACACATACTGCCTGTATTAGGGGGTGTTACACGAGGTAAATTTATCACTTGAGACGAAGTCGAGGGTGATATATTTACAGAGTGTGATACGATGCGTAACACCCTCTACTACAGGCAGTATGTGTTATGTTATACTGAATACGATAGTGTGATATATCGTGACTTCGAGGGTGATATATCCTAGAGGAGGGTGCTATATCGTGTGATATATCGCTGCCGTCGGGGTGATATATCGATCCACTAATCACTGTTTAGTGGAGGCGGGGCAAGTAAGAATGTGCAGGGAATAGACTAAAATAACTGATCACCCATTACCCAATCAGAATTCAAGATTTTTGCATGAAATACAATATAATCAGATAACGAATGTGAGGTCACATAAATACATATCAAAATCTATACGTAGCATATACCTTATAGACCCTCGACTTATATCACCCCTTGGCCGATAGCCCTTGAGGTTATTTAGATACTGTGAGTTATCTAGGGTCGATATGACATATCATACGGGTTTTGACATGTAATATTCAGTATATATTGGTGGTAAACGAGAGCCAGTCGGGTTCGACCTTACCTAATGCAGCTGAAGGCCTCAAAGTTTTTATTTCTTAAACTTAGTTTTCTTCTTTGTGTGTGCGCACATGTCATGCAAAAATAAATACGTATATTATGATTATTATACACGTCAGGGGCGGGTCCAAGGACTGGCGTACCGGGCGTACGCCCGCCCCCCTAAATCGGTAAGAAAAAAAAAATTCACAAGTTTCACCCCATTATATTTTTTGCCTTGCTTTGCACGGCATTTTATTCAATTAACGCTCCCCTAAACTCAAATCATGGATCCACCCCTGCATGTCATTGTGTACATTTATTGATTGAGTCTGATTTTCACATTTGAAAAAAAATTACTTGTACTGTACATGAACACTCCTGTACCTACTTTCTTTAAATCATGGGCTCGCTCAATTTCAGAAATTTGTAACTACGAGGAAATAATTTCGATTTCGCACCACGGGCATTGAGCTTATTTCAAATAGACTGATAAAATTTAATTTTAGTACAAAAATTTAACGAGTAAATCATCAAAAATGGTTTATTGACGTCACAGTCACATAGCAAAATTTGGTCAATCAGAAAGCTCGTTACATCTGAAATTAAATTATTTTTAAATATGATGACACTCCAAAGTTTGTTGTACGTGCTTTACTTTATTTTTGTGTATTCTTGTTTTTTCATCATTATATATAAGAGTTATATAAGTAGAGTATACACCACAGAACGCAATTCAGCTTCGAAGAAACGAGGGCATTTAATATAGTCATAGTGAATATTACATGTAGAAATCTACCTGTATCACATGCTGTATCAACACGAGATATAGAGTACGTTATTTAGAGTAAGCTATATAGGGTATGCTATTTAGGGTAAGCGATATAGAGTATGCAACACAGGGCACGCGATATAGGGCAAATTACATAGGGTTTCTATATATAAGATTTTAACACTACAATAAAAGGTGTCATCAATATGATATTCTCTTTGAACTTCTTTTGTAAATGACCGTAATGAACATAGAACTAATTTTTGTACAGTTGTCAGTTAGAAATATGCAAGCCGAGTTATATTAGTCGAGCTGCATATTCGATAGTGGGAGCAAGCCACTTATAACTACGATTTTACAAAGGATGTAAACAACGGTTTTAAACATTTTTATAAACTCACTTTTTCTTTTCGCATTCGAATATTCAAATTAAGAAAATAAAAATAAAGGTATATAGCACATGCCTCAAACATAAACGGTTGTCAATCCTCGATCCTCTTGTAGTTACAAATATCCATGCTATTTTACGTATTTTAGGAGGCAGAAGATGAACGTTTCATATTCCAGTATGGTCCAATGAGAGGAGATCCAGACTTCCTGGAACAGCTAGCCTTGTTTCTGACCCAGCAATATGGTGATACTGTACAAAGGTGAAATTTTTTCGGGAATGTTGAATTCTAAGATTACTTTTATACATTAGCGTCTTGAATTTTTAAGGAGGTAGACCTAGGTTAAGTGACACAAATCTTGAAATCAGTGATATGTTTGTATCATATTCAATTTCACCAAAGCCTACCAAGATTTCATTTGAGACAGAATTAAATCAATCCAAGTTACTTTGATGCTTACACGAGATTGATACGCAAACGTTTCAATAATGTGTAAGAGTTGTGTAAGAGTTGTTTCCCTTACCTTAGATCTGCCTCCTTATGTTTAGATCTTGACTTTTTTCACATTTATAAGCTTCTGGTAAAATGTTTGTTCTTATTCTTTTACATTGAATATAAGAAGAATGTATATTGTGATTATGTAAAAAAAGGCAACCCTCTGAACCCCAACTTAAAAAATGTCAGCTCAAGGCCACCCATGGGTCTTCAATGAACGACGAGGAAACCCTCACACTACTGGGCAGACTGCAGCTGGTCCAATAATAATAGTATACACGGGTACATCAAAATAGTTACCCCTATATACTCCAGGAAAATAAAGTAACAACTAAGCAAAATAAAGTAAAATCTATTGAAGTGAACATTAAACAAAACATACAGAGGCCAGAAACTGCTGACTTGAGACATGAGCAAAATATGCGGTTGGGTTAAAGTACTTTTAGTACTTTGGAGTGATGGCAACACTCCCCTATTAACACTGGCCACTGTAAAAAAATATAACACAATTAAACATATCTAAAAATCATAACCAATAGGTCTGTAACCCTTGTTAAAACACAAATAAAAAACTGATTATACGTTACACAAATGCTCGATAAAGGACTGTTAGCATTTAAATGACATGCCAGCTCAAAACCAGTTTAAACCTACAAAAAGTTGTAGGTAATATGAATATCTTTTTTTTTTGGTATAATTTGAATATTCAAGCCCACCCTCCCCCCTCATATCTATAATAGTGCTGTCCCACTTTATATTTCATGTTTCTAATATTCTTGTATTAAAGGCTTAAAAGCTTAAAATCTTTTTAAAGGTGGCTACCTTTGTATGCGAGTCAAAGTGTGTAATAAAGGCTAGAGATTCTGCCTCTTCTTTGTAAATGACTACTTGTGTGTTGGTTGTCTCATTTCACCATCACATTTTGTCCAATTATTTTAAGTTTTATATACACGTAGAGATGGTATTGTTATTCATGTCCATTGATTCAGTTCTTTACGATTTTAATGCAACAATGGTGTCCAGGTAAAGGTGCGAATTTATAGGGACGGACACGGCGTACGCCCCATCCTCGTAAATTTTTGGGAAAATATATTTTTTGCACGAAATCTTGATTTTTCACAAGATCTGCCCAAAATTGTCTTCCTCGCTTCGTTCGACCTTTAATTATTCTTACGCACCCCTAACCCGTCATCATCTGGCGGAATCCGGATAACATTGCGTACCACAATTTTGATACATTTTATACAGCTGACAATTCCAATTTATTTTCAGAATTGTATTGGGTCAAGTAATGTTGTCTATTTTCCGTCAAGATTTTTGAACAAGTAACAATGTTTATAAAGATTTTCTTCACATACTATAATACAGAAAAGGAACTGCTCTTGTGCAGAAATTAGTTTTATATAAAAGTTACCTGAACTTTGGCTCGTCTTATTGGTACATACATGTACGACCTACAACGTTGACGTCCCCTATAAGGGGAGTAATTATAGTTAAGGAATGTCAATCGGAACTACTCGGTCATTTCCGCTACACTAAAAAAATAACATCGGATGCAGAGGGGGTAATTTTCTTGTAAAATTTGCCAGAATTGTAGTCATACGCGACTCAAAGTAATTCTATTCACAAGGTGGTGTTAAGAAATTGGTTAGATACATGTATCAATAGAATTAAAGAACAATAACTCTGTCAAGAAATTTGCGCGAAGCGAGGAGCTGGGGAAAAAAAGTAATGGTAAAATTTTCAAACAATAAAACTATAATTTTAGAATCGGTCAAATTTCGGACAGATTGTTCCCTCTAGTGCCTCCGAAGTTTTTCTTTTGTATAACTGGAAAGGCTGAGGAGTTCCGATTGAAGGAATGTCTCCTATATTTTTCGGTCTATGAAGAAAAACCTAAATCACGTGGTGCACACTAAATAACCTGCAATAAAATTTAATAATAGTATCAGAACTGACCGTGTATATCATCAAAAATTATTGATGACGTCACGTTTAGATTACAAAATTTTGTCTATGCGATGATGGACAACATTTGTAATCCCATCAGAAAGCTTGTTCCATCTGAAATTAAATTAAACAGATATAATTTGTTAACTAGCTGATTCTATTCGTTTCAGTGAAGAATTGATGGTTACGGCAGGGGCAACACATGGTATACATCTGACGGCATCCATCATGTTCGATAAAGATACGCCTGTCTTTGTGGAGGACCCGACCTACTTTATTGCTATCAAAATGCTGCGAGATGACTTAGGGATGAAAGTAGTTCCAGGTTAATTTTGGCGAAAACATGGTTCTTTGTATTTTAATATTGTTTACACTCAATAAAATGAGTGGTACTTGAACATTTTACTAGTCTTCGTAACTTGTGCATTTTGATCCATCGTTTACTTTTATATATTAATACATTTTTCTATGCCCGTCATTTAACGAACGTGCATGTATTCTGATTCACTGTCGTTCGTCCGTCCGCTAGCTCACACGATGTATAAAAATGATTAAAAAAGCTATTGAGGGAATTTCAACATGTGTTGAAAAGGTCGGGTGAGCAACATCAGACACCATTGGTGCACAATTAAGAGGACAGGTAACTATATAGGAATATATACACACATAATTAGTGTATGTTCGTTTTAGAGTGAAGGTCCTAAGAACCATCATACATGTACATGAATTTTCCAATAGAAGACATGTATGAAGTCAAAAACAAAAGCAGCAGGGTTAGCCATCTTGGTTTATCTCTCTTGGGTTGCAAAATATCAAATTATAGTCTCATGGGTCTCCAATATGACATTGTGGGTCAATAATTATCTTCACTGTTTGGAGATTAATTTCGCTTTATATTACTTTCTGATTTTGTTTGTTTCTGAGAAACGGAAAGTGTGTATGACCTTACATGTATTGCCGTATCTCGGGTTTAAGCACTGCTGTTGTACATGTATATTTTATTATCGCCTTTAGTCTGTTTTCAAGAAAGAAGTTTCTTTTTGTGTTACAGTGCCGACTGATAGTGATGGCATTATACCAGATGCCCTAGAGAAAGCAGTCCAAGAAAACCAACCTAAGGGTCAGTCTAAGACGCCGTTTCGGTCAATGGTATATCTGATGACCACTTTTTCTAACCCAAGAGGAGTTTGTTCTTCACCAGGTACGTTTGGGAGGTAGAGTCAGACCAGTGAATAAAGATTTACCACGCTCATATCGTTGATACTACTTTGTGTTAAATAAAGAAATAAGAAAATGTCGGGTATGAAACAAGTACAGAATTTAAAAAAAAGAACGTAAAGCCCATGTCATACTGGTAACCTAGAGTAATGATCGTGAACAGATCGATAATGGATGTAAATTTTTGCAGCATTAACGGGAAGGAGGTTGAATTTAAGGATAGTGAACAACAATTTTGTTATTTGTTCAACAAACCAAACGATCACCATTTTAAAATGATGTTCAACTTGGCAAATGCGTGATTGATTTTATATATATATATATATATATATATATATATATATATATATATATATATATATATATATATATATATATATATGTTGTTTATAATTCATTTGCACATACATCATGCATTATATGAAAAACATATCGATTTTTTTCTCAAAGCAAAAACCGGGTACGTGAACCAGGGGGTTACATGCCATGTCAGATATTGGATTAATCTGATCTAATTTATAGAATTGGAACAGATGCTATGAATAGAAAAATGGTCTAGTATAATTTGCATCCTCTACATTAAAGTAAAATAATTCATAGTCTACAATTTCTTTCAATTTTCCGTTTACTGTTTTAGAGAGATGTAGACAACTTATCCACCTCGCCCGGAAGTACGACTTGTTACTGTTTACTGAAGATGTTTACAATTTATTGTATTACACCGGAAGTTGTCCGCCTCGATTATTGTTCTTTGATGACAAGTAAGTGCCAGAATTATATGCGAAATTACTTCAGTTAAATGTTCATAAAACAGAAACTAGACCATTTCTTGTAAACAAAAAACGAGAAAAGAAAAGAACAAGACATACAATGAATCTCCATATAACCAGGCACGGATCCAAGGACTGGCGTACCAAATCGGTGGGGAAAAAGTTTTACCACAAGTTTAGCCCCGTAATATTTTTTGCCTTGCTTTGCACTGCATTTAATTCAATTAACGCCCCCGCCTAAACTCAAATCCTGGATCCGACCCAGATAACAATACTTTTGTTTTCTTTGATTTTTGCACGATTTCTGTTCATTTCTATATTATGGTGATTTCGAGTTTACTTGTTCTTACAAGTATGTTAGATGTACTACTCATCATTCTATGTGTAATAACTAGTTAGCCTGCACGCCAGTTGTTGTACAATATGTAATTCAAATTAAGAGAATATATATATTTTTACATGTGAGAAATGTTTGATTCTTATCACGTGATGAATTATTGACTTTCCCTACAGAAATGATCCAGACTTTAAAGGAAACGTTCTATCTAATGGAACATTTTCCAAGATTTTAGCTCCTGGGTTGAGGCTAGGCTGGATTGAGGCTCCACAAAGGGTCTTACAATGTGTGGCTTCATGGTAAGAATACATTGTTGTTTTCTGGCAGCGTACAATGTTTAAGTGTTCATAGATAGTTACCAACATGCACGTGTGTATCCAACTCTTGTCACATACATCATGTAAAAAAGTTTAAAGTTGTACTGGAATTTTGTCACATCATGATCATAATGTGCTTTGCATGTTGAGCTTCAGATCACTTTGTTATGATTAGTTCAACCGTTTACGTGGTTTTGGGACTTTTTCGCCTAGGCTATGGGATATCAAGGGTTCGATCCTCGCTCGAGTCATACTTGAGGCTTCAAAATTGGTAGTCACTGCTTCTCAGTAAAATATATAATAAACATAATATGTGTGGCTAATATTAGACAGAGCTACGACTACAATGCTTTGTTTGGAATCAAATGAATGCGTTTGAGTATTTGTTGTTTCAGTGAGCCATCATATTAATATGCTCAGTATATCGGGCTAGAACAAGACAGGGTCAGTTCAATAGATAAAACATTTTTGCCTTGAAATTCAAAGGACGTAAAACTAAAATCAATCAATCAGTCAGTCAATAAATCAATTGATGATGCTTCTATATTCTAGCAACACAACATGGAGCGGAGGTTGTTTTAACCATTACACGTCCCGGTTACTAAAGACAGCATTGAAGGAAGGGATGGTGACTTCACACCTTAACAAAATCAAAGGAATATATGGGGTATGTTTAATGCGTGGTTTTTGAAAAATTTCTTCATAAAAGTAAATGATAAAAACATCAAAACATACAAAAAATTTGTAAAAAAAATAAAATCAGAAGATAAAAACTGAAGAAAATAAGCAACTCGGACTCAGTTAAACAATTATATTAGGTAAGGACCGTATGCTCTAGTAGGGTCAGTTTCGTCTGTTTTAGTACATCATAATCTCGATGTCTCACCATGTATTGCTATAATTGGAAGCAGAACACGATAGTTGAATAAATACGTCATCATGACGCACATGAACACATGACACCATTTTGGTCCGTGTTCGTAAAACTTTAAGAGTTGAGGATGTAGTGGTCATGTTCAGCCATTTATATCAGAATTTTGGACTCCTCTGATTTTATCCATTTCATAACATCTATATTTTTGCTCAGTGACCCCCATATTTTATTTCATGCTTTGATTGAGCACATCTTAAAATATTATTTGGGAGGTTTTTGTAAAATCCTTGTTATTTCTTCGGTTATATCTTAAATTTTGCTCCAAGTACCCCTCGCTCCCCAAATCTGATTAAACATGGTGTACATGTAAGGAAATTAAAAAAGCGTGTCCCCCGAAATTAAAATTCTTAGCCAAACTACACAGTATGACTCGGAAGTTCGTTCCGGATTATCATTATTGGACTGCAAACTCAACACCAGTATCATACATTATATTTCAGACGAGAATGAAATATGTAAGTGATTACATATCCGAGAATTTCCCTGTACCTATTAAATTCAAGGAGCCCGAGGTAAGCATTATACTTTACCATTTGTATCTAGTCTTCTGATTTTCTGAGTTTTTCAGCAGTAGTCAACATTAAAAAATGCCACTTTGTTCTTAATTGTGAAGTAAACAAAGAAATTTTTTGTTCTACCCAAATTTCTACCTCCCGGATATGTGTCACTCATGCTCATAGAAGTTATGACAGAAGCACATAATGTATAATAAAAGAATCTACCATATTTTATATGAACAATATTGGACAAGGTTACAGAATTCGTTTTTTTTTAATTTAATTGTTGTTAGAAAACAACAGTTTGAGAATAGGTCAGTAAGGTTCAGTTTTTGGTTCATTTTTTTGAAAGTCGATTGTGTTTTTTTGTTGGAATCAGCAAACATGACATAAAATGCCACTTCATAAGCCCAAAATGTACTTTTCTTTTATAACGGACCTACTTTCGAATGTTTTGCAATGAAAGATCAAGCATAATTCTTCGGGAAAATCGATCCAAATAATTCAAAGATACTAGTTTAAAGAGAAAAAAAATGTCCGAAAATGGCCCTTACTGCTACTACGCCTTTCATTTTGGAGTGAGCGTGGATGTGTGTTACTCGTACTAGTCCGCCAAAATATTCAGCAGATTGCGGACAGGGCATCCATTTTCTACATTAAAACCAATTTGCGTTTACGAGTTACGATAATTTTATGACATGTGCATGTTTACTTCTTTGATAAAAGCATAAAGTTGAATTTATTGAGGTGCCCAAAGTGTTAATCTGATCATCATCTAAGTAAATGTACATTGTGGAATTTCACAACGATGTCAAAGTTGAATTAACTTCGATGGAGACCAGTTTGTGACAATCGGCGATGTACAACATGGCGATGCTAGAATCACATCTGTACAATTTAGATTTGTAGAACCCTAAATGATTTGCTAAAATACAGACCTGAAATTAAAGTAACACGAATAGTCTTATTTACGAATTTGTTTTGTGAATTCATCAAGGAATATAAAAACCGGATTTTCCAAGTTTAAACATAGTTTTGACGACGATCGCGAAGATTTTTTTTCACCCTAACAAAAATGTGTTGGTAGAAATGTGCCACTGACATTCATGAGTATTTTAATATTTTTACCATTATGAACTTTAAAGAATACAACGGTCAATGTTTTCAAATTTTCATTAAAACCTTACTAAAATTTATATTTCCAGGGTGGTTTCTTCCTGTGGATAGAGCTGCCATCTAATATAGATTCTAAGTTGCTCCTTCAGCTTGCCATTGAGAAACATGGCGTCAACTTTATTATAGGATCCAGGTAAGGATTACTGTTGCTGTGTATGTTTATCCAATCATAATTGACATATCTATGTAGAGCTTGCTATTGATGTGTGTGTGTGTTTATCCAATCATAATTGACGTAAAGCATGTATCTAGATAGGACTTACGATTGATGTCTGAGCTTATCCAATCAATAATTGGTGTATCCAGGTGAGGCTTACTATTGAAGAGGGTGTTTATCCAATCACAATTGACGTACCTAGGTAGGGCTTACGATCGGTATTTAAGCTTATCCAATCATAATTGACGTAAACAGATAAGGCTAAGTTTTTATGTGTATGCTTATCGGATCAGTTAAAGTTTAGACAAAGGATACTATTGATGTGTGTGCTTCACTAAACATAAACATCAACGTAATTCTTCCAAGAAAAAAAGCTAGTATGCCCCACAAGTAAATTATACGTATTTTTGTTGTTCTGCTTTTATTGAGGTTTAAATGTCTTTTCTTAATTTCATCTTCATGTTTTACTTATTGCAACCCAACCCTACACATTTTTGTTCATGTAGCCGTAATTGTAACCGCTATTTTAACTTTATAGCACATCACCTACAGGCAGTTTCAGTAACTGTATTCGGATCTCTATAAGTTTCTGTACCGAGGACAAACTTAAGGAAGGTATAGAAAACCTGACTTCTGCTGTCAAAGAATATCTGACTATATGGAGTGACAAGTCTTGGCGTTAACATCCATTTTGTTTCTTTAATAGAATAACTCTATTGTTGTTATAGCTTATAAAAATAAGTCATTGATTAGTTTTTTTGTTTGTTTTAGAATATATACAACATGTTATCCCAGGCTTGTGTTCAAATATAAGCATGTTATTCCAGGCTTGTGTTCAAATATAAAAAGGTTGCATGTACCGAAAAATTGTGTTTTATTTGTTTAGGTTAAATAATCCGTAATTTTCGCTGGAATTTTTTCCAAAATCCAAAAATGAACTGACATGTATGCATTAACAAAGACAAAAACAATGGAAGAGCCCTAAGCCTTTTCTAGCTGTCAAATAAATTATCACAATGCTTGTACGTAAGTCCAGCCGTGATCACTTATTAAAATTAAAGCGTTTCTGATTAATACTTATTGCAGGTGTATAATACAAGAAAACAATGATATATGATGTAAAGGGATATAGAACACTTTTTGTCAACTAAGATTGGTGTCTCCCATTACACCAACTTCAGAAATTCTGCTTGAGATATTTTTCCATCACCGTCTGTGTCGATCGCCTTAATCATCTGATTGATTTCGTCGTCGCTATGACCACACTTCCGGCATACGGCTCTTAACTCCTCATGTGACAGGCTGCCATCTTTGTTTTGGTCAATCTCATTGAATGCTTTAATAAATCCCTCCCTGCATAATTGAAAATAGTTTATTGTAATAAGTTATTTTACAATGCAGGCGTTCAAGTGTAATGGAAACAGACATACACAACAAAGATCATAAAGTAACTAAAATCATACATACAAAGTAACAAAAAACTGGGAGCATGGACCAGGTGCACTGGTAGGGTAAGCGTCCTCTGCTTTTCTAGAAACACCCGCCAAGTGGCTCATAAAAAGTCAAGTCCGGGGTAGACAAACGAGGAAAGGAAAACTATAACCCGTTGAATAAATCAGTTTTCATGGTGCAGATGGATACACCATAACGATCCACGAGTTCATGACGACGACCATAAAAATTCTGTAGTGACGACTTCAATCTTGTAGCAACATAACCCTGTTCCAGAAGCCTATTTGTTAGAGTTCTAGCGCGATACAAAAAGTCTGCGTAGTTTCGGCAATTCATTTCATAGAATTTTACAATCATTTCCATAAAGTCGAAAAAAGACTCTCAAATGCTGAATTTTAATGGATTTGGGTTTTCGTTTCCATGGTACCAAAAACTGTTCGTCATAGGTATAACAGACTTTTTCTTTTCATATAATGATATAAGTGATGGGAAAATTATTGAATCATACATTTTTGCTACCTAGGGCTGAGTACAAACAAATTGCTCAAATATTGATTTTTTTTCGAAAAGCTGCCCCCTTGTATAAAAAAATTGCCGGTTTCTTTAAGAAAACTGTGTTAAGTTTCAGTTTCAAGGATTTGTTTTCTTTTAATTTTTAGTTTTATATCTGAATGAAGATGGTATCAGTTTAAAATTAAAAGTAGTTTAATTTTCATCATGTTCCATCTTGACGCTCGCTCGATAAGATGAGAAATTGGCGATGTGTAAAAGAGACCAAGGTCAATAACTAAGTCTTCCTAGCCACAAATTTTTTTCACAGTACAAGGCAATTTCCTGCCCACTACCAAATTTGAAGGTAGGTAGGCTTTCGGCTCACCTGTCTGTCCACTTGCTGCAACTGAAAGTTATTTGTTAAGATACGAACCGCTGACGTTATTAAATACATTTATGTACATGTATATACATACAGACCTTAATGAAATCTAAAGAAGGTAGACCTAGGGTAAGGGACTTAACTTTTGAAATCATACATCATATTCAATTTTACCAAAGCCTATCAATCTTTCATTTGAATCAGAATGACATCAATCCAAGTTACTTTGATGCTTACATAAAACTGATATAAAATGCTTAATACAAACGTTCCAATGATTTGTAAGAGTTGTGTCCCGTACCCTATGTCTACCTCATTAAGGGAGTGAAAAATAGTGTACAAGGCAGGTACATGTCATTCTATACAGATTGATGTTTTGAAGAATCCACTATATGACGTAGGAATATTTTATCATCGTCATTTACATGTATGACTGGTTATAACTGAATACAGAATTGTACATACATTTTGACATCTTTTTATACAACATCTTTTGGAAATTGATGTAAAGAAGACTCTGAGTATTGGGGAAAATGAGGAACTCAAATGGTAATCTAGCATTGTTTTCCACGACCTGTTGATGACATAAACCCCATGCGTATGGGCAAACTATACTTAATGATATTCGTGAAAATGTGCATACGTTTCACATCATATAAAGGTATACGTACAATCCATATATCCGAATGGTTCGAAACATGCATGTATATTATAAGTACATGCATATCAAGTATGGTACAGGACTGAATCAACATACTTGCATATCATATATGTAATTCCAATTACTTTTAATTGTAAACTGTAAAAACCAATAGACTTTTTTCGTGTTAAATGTGGAGTAGTCGATAAAAATGCCTAATGTATGTAAACTCAAAAGAATTATCCTTGCGGAAGTGTGTAGTAAGCATGCTCGTCGACTACGCCAAAGGGATTATCGCATAACTTATGCAAATACCGACATGTTCAAAGATACAGCAATAACCTGAAAATGACATATGAAAAAAAGGTTTATTTGTTTGCAGTATGTTTATCATTTTATGTCTTTTGTTGTTGTTGATTTCTTTTATTAACCAATCAACAGTGAATCTTAAGTTAAGTTACATGTGTCTCATGCGCATGTGTCAGGTGTGGATCTAGAGATTTGACAAAGGGGCAGTCTAGGCTACTGTTTGTTCAATTTTTGCCTAAATTTTTCAGGAAACTAAAAATAAAAATTCTAAAAAAAAAAGGGGGGTTCCAAATTAACCCGGATCTCCTATAAATCTGCCACTGGGTCTATACCGAGCAACTGTAATTAAGTGAATACATACCGTCTGTTCATTTTATGACAGAGTTGACCGACAAATTCTGCTCTTGTTATTTTATCATCGCCGTCTTCATCTAGACCAATAAACATATCCTGTCAATGACACAATACATTATCAAACATCAGTCGTGGGTAAGTATTCCGCTAACCCTTAGCAATGACACAAACTGATGCAAGGATAGGTAAAGAGATTTTGGAAAGGGGTTAATTTCCACAAGGGTTCCAAAAAAGGGGAGTACATGCTATTATTTGCTTTGTTTTGCTAAAATGTTCCAACAAAGGAGGGTATATACCCCCCTCCAATGGAATGTCCTGGTAATTTCTTCAAAAAGTTCATTACCAAGCGTAACTTTATCGAGAAATAAAATAACATGTAACTCCTCATTGGTTTTTTGTTTCCTTTTCAACTTTCTTAAGCTCCATTGAAGAGAAAAAATATTCTTCTAACATAAAAATGTATATGCAACTGTGAACTTCTTTAGATTTTCAGCAATATGCAGTTATTCAATGCCGTTTCAAATTTGTCAAAAAGGCAGTCTTTCTCTTTGTAAATAAAAACACTAGAAAGTATGCAAGCGTTTTAATCTATTTAAAGGGAAAACGCAATAGTATTTATTATCTCCCTTTCAATCTAGTATTAAAAGTACTTACTGTTACTTGGTCAGCCGACAGAGATTGTGAAAAGTATTTATTTAGTCCTTTTAGAAGTTCTAGTTTTGTCACAACTCCATCCTTGTTAGCATCACAGACATCATAGATTTTATTTGCTTCGCTCTCACTTACAGGCATGGTTAGGAGGTGTCTTAAAACTGGTTTCCTGACCCGACTTTTCCAAAATGCGTCAAAGTATCTTGTGCCTAAAGATGCGGTCTGTTAGTTGTGGGTCAGTGAACTTAACCACTCTATATATTCCGTAATAAACGATGATTTCAATGGCGATATCTATTGTATGTATGTCCAGACAAAGGCGTTTCTATATAACCCGGGATTACAAGTCGCTGTTCTATTTAAAGTAACTTGTAAAAACCAAAACAACGTACACCTTTATTATTAATCAATGAAATTTGTTTACCTGCTATAAACATTTAAGGAAAGGTACACGAAATTTGCATTCTTTAGGCGATGAAACCGTTGATTCGTGTAACGTAAAGTTTAAATATGAGATTTGTCTAGATAATAAAATACACAAAATAAGCTCATCAAAAAAACCCTATGTGACAAAATCAGTGGTCAAAATGCATGTAGTAAGGCTAACTGTGCTTTTTAATAGGAATGCATTTCATTCAAGGGTCGCAAAAGGGTTGAGAGACAGGGGGTGGAGGTATATATGTGTATTTCAAGAAAAAAGTAATTGACTTGTTTTGTGGTATTTTCAAGATGATCTGCAAAAGCATTTTGTTTCCAATTTAAGGGAAGCTAACGTCCGCGCTCTAAGCCAGACGTCATTAAGCACATATCATATATTACCTTAAAAAAGAGTCATATGCATGCTATTAATATAATAATAAAAAAAAAAATAAGGCACCCCCCCCTTTTCGTCTTCATGATGCTATGTATTTATAAAGTATTGTTGAAAGCCGTTAGAAGTAGTGGTTCCTAAATAGTTAAACCAGAATTAAAACCCTTCAGGTGGATTATTATTTTTATAAGTACATACATGTATATATTACGTTATTTTATTTCATAAAATGAGACCACCACAGGCCTTAATAATGGTGAAAATATAATATTCCACTCATTTATATAACCTACATACATGTATTTAGTACTTGAAATTGTTTGTGTAATACATGTAGTAACATAATCGTTCGCATGAATGAAATTAAGCTATTTATTTCTCATAATCACACGTGTTTTACAAATTACCCTACAGCTTTATCTAAAACTGTGTCTAATGTTTGTACATTGTGACCGGCGTCTGAACTTTTATACAGTCATACAGTATGATGTATTAACTGAACATATACAACTGCATGTCCACCCAAACAACTGCTGAAGACTGCGTTCTCCGTACGAACACATGACCATTGGTTTGTATAGGGTCTGGATTCAAATGTTAAATGAAGAGGCAGGGTCCTTCTTTTGGGTGAAATCAAACCCCAAGAGGAGCAATTACAAAAATGTATACATAAATTTGTACATGTAGAAGGCAAAGCCCTACAAAATTCTCCAGCACGCCCAATCACATGATGAACAGGGAAATACGTCTAGTCGTTGAAACATACATGATCATGCCAAACAGAATATTATGTTTATGCCAGGACTAGCCGACCAATAGCCTCTTGCAAGCTCTCAGTTGATATGGGTACTTTGAGATTTTTTTTATAGGATTTGATATAAAAAATACATGATACATGATAGAAATAATACATAAAAAATCCGTATTACACGCTGTTTTATTATGGGTCATGGATATCGGTACAGAAGTACCTTTTTTGTATACACCTTTATCTCTGGGGTAAACGTGTACATGTATCTATTCCACAAATTGTCTATATGCATGTATGTTACAGTTTGCGTATTATGCAAAACAGTACGACAAAGAACTACGTGTGCATTAAAGAATGTTTTATTTAAAAAACAAAGCAAGGTTTTATGAAAACTTAAAACAGCTGTCAAGTCCCTCTTTAGTGTATTAGCTGATTCAAGGTTATGCAAACGTAATTGATCCGTGAACCCACAAGCCGTGCAGGTTTAAATGAAGATACGCACTAGTGCGTATGAATGAATGAAAAGAAATATAATCTTATTTTGAAAACATTACACGAAATACAAATGTATATTCCTTAAATATTTCGAATTGTTGACCGTGGTCCGAATGACATGACTCGACAATTTCCGTCAGCTGTTCGATGAATTCCGGATTTGCTCGTACTCTCGAACAGCATTCTTGAGTCTATTGACACCTTCTATGATTCGATCCTCGTCATAATAACTGACGGACAGACGGATACAGTTGGTGAAACTGCCTGTGGGTGATGTACTACAATGGAAACATGATTACTGACAGACAGACAGACGCATTTACTGAAGCTGTCCGTAGGACATGCGTTACTGTAACTATGGAAACATAATAAATGACTAGCAGATGAACACAGATGAAAAACTCGAAGAAGTCAGACATCGTGTAAACAAGAAGTAGATATGCAATCGAGGCGACAATCTTTCACAACAACTTTTCACGATGAAGCTCCATATCAAATTTTATAGTTACTGTATCCCTATGAAACATTGCCAGATGCAGCTGACGAAAACTTACATGTATATGGACTATAGTTAACTTTATGTGCCATGGTCTGTAGGCAAAGATATAGTACCTAACTTTTAATACACGAACGAACGACATTTGGATCGAAACTGTGCAAATGCGCTTGTATAATTGAAGAAAACATTATTACTTTTGTGAAATGATACTAATTATTAATAAAGCTCACAAACAAATTGGAATTTACTGCATGTAAAAAAATGATTGTGTCCCAAATGGTGACACCGTGTGTCGTTATGCTCCTATTAAGATTATAAAAATTGCTATGTTAAAAAAAATGCAATCAAATTCCGATTACTATTTAGTATCATACCTTGGTCCAGTTATAAAATTGAGTCCATATTTTTCTTCAGCTATTTTCAGAAGTTTTGTCGAGGAAGCGTTTCCAGGCAACTCAATCCACAAGAAGAAACCTCCCTATACAAAACATGGGAAACTTTATGTATAATATGCAAGTGTGTTGCGTAAAATTTTGTATCGAACTTACTATAATGATTTAGCCATTGAAGAATTCCGTTTTGCTCATTCAAGGATAGAACATGCATACAGTACATCTAACTGTTATCTTTTCAACATTCCATACCAGTAACAAAAGGTTGATTTAAAAATTGTTAATTTTAGTATTTAGTAATGTAGAAGAAAAGTCGAGTGCAGGTTTAGTTGTTCATGTTTATAGGAATTTATGTCCCTTACCATCTGTCTACCTCCTTGAGATGTTTAATTGAGGAGATAACCGTTAGATTTGGAAAGGTGCCTGGACGAATTTGAAAAGAAATATTTCGACGCGGATATATTGTGATATGAATATTTTGATCCGAATAAATCTCCATCCCATCCCCACACCAAATTGTCGTTCTCATATTACTATACATTTAAAAATGCTATTTCCTATGTATCCGCTCTTAAAGGGGTGGGGGCGAAGGTGCTAAAAAGATTTCAATTGTACTGAAACAAATACCTCTGGTTTCTGGAATGTTATTTCAACGGGAAAGCCATCAGATAACTCGTCACAAAGGACATCCATTCTCCTCTGAAAGGTCAAAATATCACTGGTCATATAGAACGTCCGTTCTCCATTCCCATCTCAAGGTCAAACTAATAACATAATGACCTTACTGAAGTTATCACCGACTTGCAGTGTTGGATGATGCAAACACATTTGTAAGTATATGTGCATGTACATGTGTATGTATACATGTTAAACGATAATATTAAATGCTTTACCCTGTAAATTTTACAATCAGCCTGATTTTTAATCTGAGTTTTTCATATTGGTAATGTGGAAGTTAATTTGGACTATGTCAATACTCCTTCCATTCGAATTTGCTAAATGCAGGGAGTATTGATAACTTATCCGCACTGAATTTGGCTTCCAACATCTGTATTTCGATATTTTTGGTTTGAGAACTTTTTGTATACAATTATTTTAATACACAATTACTTTAAATGAAAGCATATGTTATGGACAAATAACACTTATGAGACCCAATAAAGTATGTTATCTAAATTTAAATAGGAAGGAAGCCAATTCTTATTGGACTAGGTCACCATTACACGCACACTGCTTGCTACATCCACATCTGATTTCACACAGCGCCTAAACATTTTTTCCCCCAATATGATTACAGTCATAAGTATTATTTGCCCATAATATATGCATTCATTCAAATTAATTGTATACAAGAAGTACTCGGTGTTAATATAAATAATGATCATTAACATCATAACAACATTCAAATTCATATATTCATTTCAAAGTACAAATGTGTGTGTTAATAGTCGTTTTTCTTATTTACGGAATGCAAGCCATTTTAGCACGTTTTTCAAAGGGACGTTATTGGCGGTCTAATTGGGGAAAAAGAAAACAATAAACAATTTTCTTTGAAACTGAAACTACATTGTATTTTCACTTCGATAAGTACCTTAGTGGTTTGAAATAATTATGTAATTCAAATGTATCCAAATACTTACCGCGGCTCTAGTAAATTGTATATTTGAATTTGAAGTCTACGGCTGTCCATTGCAGTAAACCAGTCTGTCGGATGACAGATTTGTAGAAAGTTACCCCCTTTGCTTAAAATCTTAAAAAACGAAGCGAAAGTCCGGAATATGAAAAAAAGACTATTAGCATTACCCCAAAACGAAATCAGCATACCGAAATTGGCAATATTTATATGATTGTTACTTTTGAATCTGAAACCATACATTTTACACAGATATATGTGTTTTATGTAGCATATAGGTTTGTAGACACTAATGCTTTAAGACTAATTGTATATTTTTTGTGCGATACCTTCAGTCACACAAGAAAAGATAAATGAACACATATTTTATACATGAAACGACCTCACTTTAATCTTATTTGACCTTTACATGTATTACAATTGCTGGAGGGAAGATAACGTGTCCTTCAGATTATGATTAAAAATATACATGTATGTGATATGGTGAGACCTCCTATAGGCGATGTTGACATCACCTGCACTGATTGAACACCATATTTTATACAGATCTCTATGCTTGGTTTGATTTTGAAAATATGGCCCTCTTAAAAATGCCGACATTACCAAGACTGCTTTAACACAGTCATATATAAGCTTGGTTAGAAGTTGAATATTATGTCCCATCTCAGAGATGCTGACATTACCCAGTCTAATTAAACACAGTCATGCCTGAGGTTAGCAGTTGAAAATATGACCCCTTTCAAAGATGCTGACATGACTCTATCTAGTTAAACACACTCAGTCATGTCTAACCTTGGGTAGATGTTGAAAGTATGGCTTATCTCAGAGATGCTGCCATTACATAGACTGATCAAACATTGTACCTTATACATATCTCTAAGCCTGGTAAGATGTTGGGATATATCACCCTCTCTTAGTGCTGAAGACATCACCCAGGCTGTGTAATGGTTATAACAGCCACCACTCCGGGTTATAGAACTGACAACATATTTAAAGCTATATGTAAGGTATAAAACACTTTTCTTGAAAATGTTAATGTTCTTAACTAAATAAAATGAACATCGATTTCCTTGTGTTCATGGCAATCAACAATATTTTTTTATTATAGAGATGCAGACAAAAATAAAATAATATCAATAACGTTATCAATATTCATGTAGTTAACATATTGTGTTAAGACCTACCAATTATCAAGGTATTGTAACACCCTTTGGGGAGCCTCTATCCATCCAAGCCTTATTCCAGGTCCAAACACTTTCGAAAACGAGGCATTGGACAAAACATTTCCTTTAAAGTCGGCATCGTTTCTAAAATCAAACAAAAAACATGGCACTGGCCACAAACGGTACCTTCACATTGTTCTTTCTGAAATCAGGCCCAGAAAAAGAAACAGAACTAAAGGTTACATATATCTTTCATTTTCTGAAGTCAAGGATATCACTTATTTGTAACTAAATTATATTACCTAAACATTACCTACGAATTCAAATTCATTTTCAAATGTGAACAAAAGAAAGGAAATATGATAAAAACGCCATCATTTATGTCAGTTACATTTCTATAATCAAAAAGCGAATTATAACTTAAAATAATGGAAAGAGGATGCGAGGAAAACATTATGTGGATTTTATGGGATTTATTCCATTGGGCCTTGATCCACTTTATCTTTAAGACTTCTGCAAGAGAAAAGAGCTTATAACTCCATATGACAAGAAACTACCCTTGACAGTAAATTATCTGTTCGTTTTATATGGTGTTCTAAAATTATCAGAGGGTTTAGTGATCACTTCTGGTGAAGATCTGGCTTGTTTTCCATTAACCACAACGAACCAACTTTCTCTAATTCTACTTCCTGTTCATCTGGTAAGAACCAATAATGGCACACGAATCCGTGGTTCAAACGGAAGCGCTCCAGATAAAAGTGGGCCAAACGACCATTTATGGTAACTATAAGAATCGTCCAATCAAGTTAAGTTAGATATGCTACAATGCCTTAGACAGCATGATATTAAAACAACTGATTTCAATTGAATTCAGTTGAGAATAGTCCATCGAAATTGCAAATATAAACCTGGTTCTTGCAGGTTATTACCGTTTTCCATTAACTGGAACGAACCAACTTTCTCTAATTTAACTTCCGGTTCGTCTGAAACGAACCAATAATGGTGCACTTAGAATTCAGTTTTTCTTTACTTACGGGTCATCATATGTCAACAGACGTTGAGAACTAGCCGTGCGGTAATACAACAGATTGTATACATCATCTGTCAGGAGTAAAACGTCGTATTTCCGGGCTAAAGTAATCAGTTCCCGGCAGCGCTCTAAAAGACACGAATAATAAAAATAAAAACATAAATGGAAAACAGCTGACAATAAATGCATCTTTATACATACAAAATCTTATTCAAACTGAATTTTATACAGTTTGTAGCAGTTCCGAAGGTTGATACAACTTTGGTTACAGATATCTTTACTTTTGATTTAATGGCCTCAAAATTAATAGATATCTTCGAAAAAAAAAATAACAACTGTCAGTGTACACTAAATTTATGACGTGAAAATCAATTTTCATATAGAAAATTAATTTTAATGGCGGCAACTATTGACTTCAAAATCCATGTATTGAGCACCTATTGGTGCTGGTTTAGGCACCTTAATCCACTAAGTAACTTGTTATCCAGTAAACCAAATCAGAATGTCAAACGTTAAGCCTTAGTGTCATGAAGTCAAATTCTGTAACATACCACATTCACGAACAAGTACCGTACAGGGCTTTCAGAGATTTTGACAGGAGGGTTTCAGTGCTATTAGTTGCTCATTTGTGCCAAAGTTTTTGAACGAAATAAAAAAAATCAACCAAAGGGGAGTTCCCAACCCCCAGAACCTCCTAAATCCGCCTCTGCCATACCTTGTGAAGATGAGAATCCTCTGGGGTTATTAAGTGTGGTAATCAGATACACCAGAGCCTTGAAGGGAGTCTTTGTTTCACATGTCGGCGTATGTTCTACAATAGCTCTTTCTAGAGCTGAAGGCAAAATTCCATCCTTGTCTGTCTGTACTGAAATACACGTTTCAACTGAGATATTTTACCTGCATGTAATTGAACTACACGTACATCGTTTTGGTTCGACACATGTTTGTGTCTTACATCTCTAACAGAGAATTACCATCATTTTATTGACATTACGTGCGTATTTTAATAATACTATTCAGGCATATGATATACAACATGATTGTCTCCCTTGTATATAATTATTTTTTTAGATTTAATACCGTCCGGCTCAATATTAACTGTTTACATTAATAAGTCATTATCCGCATACTATTATAGGGCATTAGCGTTATGCACACAATAAATGCGTGTAAATCTCAAGGCCTCGTTTCTATACCGAGTCCCAATACGGTCGATTCGTGTTTTATGTTCAAATCATGCAGTCTGTAGTCGTCTTTACATACATGTACCTATAGATGCCTATAAATACGCAGTAGTGTATTAATATAAACCTGGTATAACTCTCCGTCCCAAGTCTTTTCGCAGCATATTGATAGCCAAGAAAAACGTCGGGTCCTCGACAAAAATTGGAGTCTCTTGATTAAACATTACAGTGGTAACCAGATGGATCCCTTGTGTAGCACCTGCATTTACCATCAAGTTGTTACTATAGCAATACAGCATTGTATTAAACTTCTGCCTTTTTGCGAGCAGTTTATGCATTAAAATTCGATTTAAACATGTTGCCAAAAGACCTTACTCCACCAAATTAAAGTGATGATTTTAACCAATTCCAATATGATAATGCTGAATTATAATGGTCCAAGGAAATAACCAGTTGTAAAATTACTGGTATAGCACAATATTCTGGCTCAATTTGTGTAAAAAAAAAATTCATAGCCCCCCCCCCCCCCAAAAAAAAAAAAAAAACAAAAAAAAAACACCAAATGATTGTTAGCTAAGTAAAACTCATGACTGTAAAATGCAAATAAAAGTACAAGCACCTGTTTACTGTACTTCCGTATTGCTGTGACAGGAACGAGGCTAGAACCTGTAGAAAATCCGGGTCTCCTCTTAAAGGCCCGTATTGGAAAATATATCTTTCCTCCTCCTTCCTCTGTCATAAAATAACCTAATTCTAGTGAGTACATAAAATAATCTGATTCTGGTAAGTACATAAAAATAACCTAATTCTAGTGAGTATATAAAATAATCTGATTCTGGTGAGTACATAAAATAACCTATTTCTAGGGAGTAAATAAAATAATATAATTCTAGTGAGTACATAAAATAATCTGATTCTGGTGAGTACATAAAATAACATAATTCTGGTGAGTACATAAAATAACCTAATTCTAGTGAGTGCATGAAATAATCTGACTAGTGAGTACATAAAATAATCTAATTCTGGTGAGTACATGAAGAATGAATATGCAACTCCATCAATAATCAGGAGCTTTTCAAGTTTGTGTGTAGTACTTGTATATTATGGAAAAATCGTCCAGTATAAAATAAAATAGAGAAGGGGTGAGCGACATCCCATTATGTAAGGGGTATGAAACATGTACATGTGTGGCCCAAACCCGTACTGTCCGAAATGACGTACTATGTAAGTATGAAGTGCATGTATATTTTTTAACTCAGGCGTAGAATGGGTGTTCTAGTAAGTATCGCACATTTTAATATGGTATCTGGTTTGTGATTGGAAGGACTCCCATTTTCCTATATAAATGTTAAAACATTTGAGCCCGCTCTTTACAGAATTCTGTTGTGCCTGTTACATTGTGTATCACAGGCACTTACGTCTGGAATTTAAAAAAAAAAAAAATTCCAAAAACAATCGAAACTTTATAATTTTTAACCATTATTAGCAAGTTCTAACGCTTTACCATTTTGTCCGCCTCTGAAATTCATGTAATTGTCGATTTTTTCGGAAAAAAAAATTTAAACTTAAAAACAAAATCTTGTACCCGATACATCTATCATCCACAGGGGCTTGCTCCCACAATCAAACATGCAGAACGCCTAGTATATAAACACCAGAATGTATACGTGTACATGCACCAGTCGGGTGCATATTTGATAGTGCATGGGAGCAAGCCCCTGTGTATAGTCCAAGCACTACATTTGTACCTTTATACGAACAATATATATCTATATATTAGCCCAGATGATCTTGACGTTTGCTGAGACATTTTGACGTGTACACGTCATTCCAGGAGACCGCCAAGCAAAGACTAGCAAATGACACTTCAAAGACAACACACAATATAGAATGTCTATCTATAATTTGCAGGAAGATAACCCATTATTAGAAGCCTTACTAATGTGCGCTTTGTTGCTTCCAGCATGATATCATTGCACCCGTCCAGCGCCGCCAGTCCCGGTGCTCCCATGGAAAGGGAAATCAGGGAGTCGCCGTCACTTTCATCCAGAGAACCAATGTCTTGGAATAGATCCTTTTGTACCCTGGAGCTGGTGCACATATTTATCTACAATGTATACATCAACTATACATAGTACACTATCTTGTGTATATAAAGTATACATTATAATAATCTGTGTGTCGTTTATGTAACTTTTATCTCTTATACATTTGAATCTTAAGTATGCGAATCCCAAAAGTACAAATATTATTACTATTCTAATAGAATCTAACATGTAACGTAGTTTAAAGAATATATTAGGAAATAAAGCACGATCGAGTATATAAAATACGCTGAGGAAAGAATCATGCTGAAAGAATCATAAGAAACCTGTGTGTTTTAAGACATAAAGGTAAAAAATCATTACTAACTTTGCATTGGTATCTGTGCATTCCACCGGTATTTCTCTGTAGTAAACCAGATCCATGAGATCGGCACGTGGACGGAAGACCAGGCGTCCATTTCGGGGTATATCGAAGCGGTCTAATCCACCTCATATCTTATATCTTGAATATACGTGAACTTGTATTATTATGAGGTGATAATTTCACCGTGTTAACATAGTTACGCTTTATGTATGAGGTACAAAGGCTTTGAACACCGCGGTTGTAATTACGTTAAACTGGAAGCAAGTCACTAGCCTATTAGTTACATTACAACGCGCATGATCTACAGTATTCGTTCGTGCATTCCAACTGAAGAAGCTTAGAAATCAGAATATTGTCTACTGTAAAATTATTTAGAATGTAACATAACAATGGTACATGTATTGGTTTTTAAAAAGTAAGACCCGATTCTAACGTCAAGCGAGATGAATGATTGTGAACAGATAGATAACCATCTGCCGCATTACTCAACTTCCTTTGCAAATGATAAATCATATTAACAGACATCATTGATTCGTTTGTTTTAACTTTAACAAACTTAATAGTTGCAGATTTGTCGGAATTGTCGAAAAAGTAACAAATTCTTGATATCATTCTTCGTGCATACTAACTAGATTGTTCACGATCATTTATCTTGCTTGATAATATGACGGGAATTCGGGAAAAGAGCCACCCAATCACGGTTAAAAAATGTTGTAGACAAATATTATAATGAAAATTACAGTGCATGTTTTTTTCATGTATAGAGAAAAAAACTGTAGTTTCAGCCATTAGGGTAGAGTTGAAGATAGCAGTCTTGCATTACATATTCCTGTTTTTGTTTTTTCGCAAATGATTATCATTTTTCACCAAAAGTACAAGGTAAATATCAAGCTATGAAACAAAAAAAAACTTGTTTTTGAGGAAAAACGGTAGTCTCATTAAAAATAATGCTTCAGAAAAAAAGTCTATTTTAAGAACTCAAAATAAAAGTGAAAGTAGAAGACTTTTTTAGTCGACCTGTTCTGGTGTACCAAAGCTTTTTTTTTCTGGAATGGACCTAAAATTTATTTTTGACATTTCCTAAATGGAAAAACATGATCAAAACTTAGATTGAAACGCCTTGTCTATTTTTTTTTATAAATCACGAAAATTTAAGGTTTATTATGGAAGCCGACGGGGCAAAGAATACAAGACCGAGACCTGAAGTTCCGTATCGTGCATCAACTCTAGTTGCAAATCCATATAAATTGAATTATAATACAGTTAGCTATGATCATTAAATTAATTCTGTTTTCTAATCCACTTTTAAGTGACTTGAAGATAGAAAATGTGACAAAATTAGCATAAAGGCTTACGAAATCAATTAACCAAATAAAAAAGCTAAGAAAGTTAATATCTTTTTTGACAAGGTACATTAGTAGATAATTTAATCAGTGTAATCAATAACAAAAACGATCCTCACGCTATTAACATTGGCAATATATATTAAATTTGGTTATCCCAAATACTTAATATCATACGGGGGGATTAGAGACTCACGTTTTTGAACGCACATTGATCCAAATTTGACATTACATGTACCACTGATCGTTCGTGTCATAACTATAGCGGCCTACTACGAGGTAGTATGCTGAAAAACAGTAACACGCTATATTCAGAGGGTAACAAGTTTCTATCGTCGAGTGAATTTTCCTTACATGTTCAAGTACGTGTAAGAAGTGCACGTACATTTTTTCTTCAACTTACTAGCAAAACCGGTTCGAACTTAAGGAGTTAGACCTCGGGTAAGGGACACAACTCTACAAATCATTGGAACGTTTGTACTCAGCATTTTACATCAATCTCATGTAAGCATCAAAGTAAGTTGAACTGATTTCATTCTGTTTCAAATGAAAGCTTGAAAGGCTTTGGTGAAATCGAATATGATACAAACATATCACTGACTTCAAGACATATTTCCCTTACCCTAGGTCTACCTCCTTAACATGTAAGTCTTATCAGCAAAATTCAGCATAAAGATGTACATCACCATTCAAAACATCGGGAGTCATGATACCATAGTACATGTATAGCAAAGAAAATTGAGACAAAATCACGCACAATGAGCACATTATGGACGCAGAATCAGTGAGTTATGTAAAGAGAAACTGAAATAAATTGAGCATCCCAGTCTCCAACCAAAATATGTGAGCATGGATAAGGTGCACCGGTGAAGTTACCTTTCTTCCTCGGGAGCATCCATGTCTACGGGAGGAGAACACTACTACTCGGTACTCACTAACTTCTGAAGTCGTTTGAAGTCGGGGTTCCTCACCCAAGAACATGCGTTGCGATGAATAAAGTAGCACTCCAGATAAGAATCATGCAAAAAGCGATTCGTGGTTGGAAAGCCTACATACTTTTATTTTTGATATTTTGTTAAAATGTTATAGTTCACAGAAATTAACGAGTAGCTTTACATATATCCCTTGTTCTTTGGAGATAAAAAATATATAGAAGGTACTGTAGAATTCAAAAGTAAGGGAGATAACTCTGTAAACGACTCTGAAATACAATAGAAACTACTAGTATTGAATTTCAATTCGAATGACCTCCAAATAGCAGACAGATTGAAAAGAATAATCATACATTTCATCACAAAGACCTATTATTATAGAGCAATTTAATAACAAAAATGAAAATGTGTAGCCTTTTTGGGTGTATCAAATATCACTGCATTCGCATGATTCTTACAAAGACTACTCCTTATTAACCAAGAGCAAATAAAACGTATCATTTGAAGAAAAATACAATTGATATAGATGTTGTGCTTTCGAACTGGACAAATTTAGCAATCTAGAATTTCTCCTAGTCCCTCTGTATCTTATGGTCAGTGATACATATTCACGTTGACATTATAAATCAAAATCGATCATAAATCAATTGGATTCCCCGCTGTTAAGTATCATAATGTCAAGTATATCTTAAGAAAGGGAATCGAACCTTATTAAACATCTGACAACTTTTATTAGTCAGATAAAGAGAGAATATTGGCATATCTTCCCCACATGATTAGAAATTTACGTATATAGTTATCTACTGAGATGGTGTTACAATACTCGCACATTAAGGCTTTCGATGATATATAAGGGTGTAAGGGAAAGTCTGAACTCCTATTCTGTATGAATATTTATGCTAACGGTATTAGGTGACTATCAGTGGATACGTTAGAAAAACGTACTAGAACTTAAAGACGCTTACATTATCATCACAAAAAGGATAAAGATAAAACCTGTACCAAAGAACCGATTTTTTTATTCCAAAATTTATAGACTCAAAAATTCGCAAAATAATTGAACAATATGGAGATCTACCTTTGATTACGTTTGGCTTTACAACAAAATGGAGTACATGAGAGAAGATAGTATTGCTTCATTATCAGGGTAAGTACATGTCATGTTATTAAGTCATATTAGTATATACGAAACAGAACAAAACACAACGTAAACCAAAAAAAAAAAGACCAAACATAAAAATAAACAGAAATAAACAGAAACATACAACACACACAAAAAACTAAAACACAAGCAGGATAACGTTCATTTGCTAAACAGTTGCACGTTTGACGACTTTCCATACAACGAAAAAGGCGCATTATACATTTTTTTCTATTCATTTTTTGTCTCTCACCACGTTGTATACAACCGCCCTTGCGTTTGATTTGCTGGCAAAGACAGCAATCAATATATGTTTCTTGTCATAAACCATGGCAGTGGGGTTATCAAGGCCATCACTTCTATCTAATAAAAACCTGTATTCTATTGCATCCTGTGACACCACGAAGATATTATCTGTACTATATCCGGAGACATAGACGTTTCCGTATGTATCCACAGCAATGCCTTGGATTTCGTCAATATCTGGAATGGTACAATTCCGGATTTCCGTCCCGTCTGACTCAAGCCAATAAATTACATTTCCGCATGATGTTATTATATTGCTCCCTACAGCAACAACCTGGGAAACACTGTCCTCCTCCTTCTCCTCATCTTCAACCTCATCCTCGTCATAATCATCATCATCACTCTTATCTTCTCCAATAACAAATTCATCAGTTATTGTCCCCTTAAAGGCAATAGCCTTATTCGACATGAAGCTGAAATGATCATATGAAATTATTTATATGTGAAACCATTGAATTTTTTACAGTACAAGAAAAAACATTACTTAGTTGCCTCTTTTTTTTTTTATTGTTGAACGATTAAGGATGAGGTTAATCAACAAACTTAGCGGTTGTAGATACAATATGAACAACAACAAGTACTATCTTTAAAATTTTTACATTTTCTTTCAAAAAAAAATAACACATGGCACGCAATTTCAAATTTTCGATACATTTTTTTTCGAATGCCATAAGTTATCAGTATTTGGCCAATCGAGGAAAAGAATTGTGATCAGGTGACTTGCGTTTCCAAAGAAGAGCTTTCTTAAGGTCAAAGGGGGAAAAGCGAAACTATACCGACTGCGTCAAGTCCTGGAAGTGGTCGGGAAAAATTCAAATGGGTTATTTTCAGCACTTTTCACAAAAATTCAAGATTTTAATTAGCCATTTTTTCCAGCGTTCTTTTTCAACTTCAATTCCTCTATGTCCATGTCCTTTCTACAAAAAATCACATGTTCTCTCTACATTACATGATCATTAATAAAGTTCAGGAATTGAACGAAAATGCCTACAGCATAAACCAAAAGACCGCTGACACAATTAATAAAAAATAGACCTCAACTATAAAGAAACATAAATGTATATAAGCCTAGAAACGTGTAATTTAGACAGACTCGCGGTGCAGACTAAAACTTAAATGGACCAATCGCATAAGAACATTGTATGCGCATATTTCGTTGAGATCTATACGAACAAAACCGAACAGGCATGCTGTCAATGCTATGTATATTCATGCATGGAAATGCAATGGATCAACATTTTACAATCAATCAATCAATCATTAATCTAACACATGATATTTGATGAAAAAAGCTATTTTCTCTTGTTGATATGGTTTTGAACTTACATAATTAGGTAGACCTAGGGTGAGGGACACAACTCCTACAAATCATTAGAACGTTTGTATTCAGCATTTTATATCATTCTCATGTAAGCATCAAAGTAACTTGGACTGATTTCATTCTATTTCAAATGAAAGCTTGGCAGGCTTTGGTGCGATTGAATATAATACAAACATATCACTAATTTAAAGAGCTATGTCCCTTACTCTAGGTCTACCTCCTCAAGACAAAGAACTTGAAATAAAGGATACTACAATGTGATGTCTGCCTCATATCTAGACCTACAGTACTTGGAGAACGATGGTAAAGGAAAACTATTGACCAAAGTACATGCATACGACAAACTCGGTGACTTATCATTCCGTATCGTCAACTTTTCTTTCATCTAGCTGTTGCAACATCCCTTCCTTCGGCACCTGCGCACAGAGTTTCCATATCACAACTGAAACGTTAAGCCAGAGTTTGTCGTAACTATACAAACTTTTTGTACCGCGTTAGATTTCAGTTTCTCATGCTCTCAGTTTTTAGTGGAGTCCGAGTTGCTCATTCCACTTTTTTGCTTTGTGCGTATTATTTTGGTTATTTTATGTTCTTTATTGTTTGTGTCTGTTTTTAATTACCTGTCTTCCCTTGATTACATTCTTTTGATTTACGCTATAATTGTACTTTTTTATATATTGGAAATGTTAACAAGTAAACATTCTTCCTTCTTACCATAAAAACAATTCTCTTTCTACTTTAACGAACAAACTTGATTATAACCAGGCTGCACCAGTATCGGCCGATCATCCTCAGGGTTTAGAGTCGGGAGCGAAGGCAGACTCAAAATCCTGACCAGAGAGGATACTGTCTGAGTGTATCAACAAAGTTTTATACAGTTGGTGTGTGATGTAAAACACCTTATTACATCTGTGTGTTCATATAGGTACCAGTATCGCATTGCATATCCCTTAGCGGGTGTACGTCAAAACATGGATGCTATAAAAATATAGTGCATTTTCTTTTTGCCTCTACAAACTAATGTTTTGTCAAAAGATATGAGCAATGACTTATAGAATAGAGCGAACATCACACACTATAAGATGACAAACTTTTTTAAAAGAAAATCTAACATAATACCATAAAAATGTTCCACTGAAAAGGTTGGTTTGATGAGTGCAAAACGAAAGTGACAGTAGAGAAAATGGCAATTTATAGTTCAACACTACTTTTCTGTCCAATCTTCGTAGACTCACCCTATCTTCTTATCGGGAAATTATTTTTTCACATGTCCTCGGAAATGCTACATAAGTGAAAGTTTTATTGAATCAATTTACACATTTTTTTTAAATCCTAAAAAATGCACATCACTATAGAAGTCTATGCGAAATTAATACGACACTGAGACCTATAGAGAAAAAAAATAACGACGGTTGTCTTTCTTAGCACAAGAGTTATTTTTACCAAGAACTTGAACTCGTCAAAAACTAAAACATTATGGCATATTGTTAGAAAAGGTAAAGTATGGACAGTTTTGCAAGCGCGCTGCACAATAATGCTCTTGTTAGTTCGGCCGAGGATCAAAACTAAATTCCATAAAACCTGAATGTACGGGGTGTTTGTTGAATACGAAACAAAACCTTTATTTGCAATATCATATATATATATATATAAGATTGGTATTTTCTGGCTTACTCTTGAACATGGCAATCGTAAGAGGGCGCTGTAATGATTACAGACACAAGTGGACAATCGGTTTCTGCTTAAAGTTTCTGTTATTCAATCTCAATTCAGTGTTAAAAATTTAGTCTAGTCGAGTATTGAAAACCACTGTACCTAAAAATGGACTGGAGAAAATATTGAGAAAAGAACTGCGTACGGGAGGTACAAAACTGGAGACAATTTTGAGAAAAGAACTGCAGACGGGAGGTACAAAATGTAGTTTGTCAGAGACTATCCTAATATGTGTACACGAATAAGAGCAGTGCCTCTTTTTGTTTGGTTTGCTGATATTTACATGAGATACCAATGTACTGTAGACAAGTGTAGGTTGTTATACTCAAAGGAAAGGGTGGGTCGGTGGTGATGGTTAGGAAGTAATACCGTAGTTCAAGGTTGCTTTCTAAGGAAAGAGAATTTTCCAAGATTTTAGAGTCAATCTTAAGGACAATTGAGTATACCCAAAGGGGGCATTTGAACGCATGATTCTTGGATTCTCTACTCTGTAAGAATCAACAGCACAATGTTTTGTAAGACAACAGTTGCAAAAAAGGTAAAAAAAAACAACGGTTAAGTACATATAGTCATATAAAGTACAACAAAATATACAGTCTACAGTACTGTGGGCAAAACTGATACTGTAAGTGATACACCTGACTCAATCTTTGCATACAGAGACCGATGGTGGGATCTGGATAATGGGATTTTGAAAATAAGATTCCTAACATGGTCCTAAATTTTCCTTTGAACAGAAAAATGTGAAAAATATGCATCACCTTCACTTGTGTCGAGAGTACAAATCCAAAAGGATTTTCTTGATTAATGAACTACACTGCTTTCTGAGATAAATTTTATAAAAATCTATTTCAAATGAAAACCAGGCGACACTTTCCTCTTTTGGTCATTCTTTGTATACCAATGTGTGGAAGTCAATTAGATGGAAATGTAAAGAGAAAGGAAGCACAATGGCATATTTTTGCAAGTTTCTAGGACGAACGGAAGAATGCAGCCCTGGGCGGATCTAGACAAAGGAGGGGTGCAAGCCGGAGTTCCTCGGAAAAAGGTTGCTAGGACATATTTTGCCTTTTTGTCAATTTTACACATACAAATTTATCATAAAAAAGAGGGTGCCAACCCCTGCTCCTCTTGGATCCGCCACTGGAAGGGACAACATTATAAACCTCCAACAAAGCCAATTTTTACGGAATTCGCATGAGACTCGCTTTTTGAGGCTGTTTGGTGATATTTCCCTTTGATCTATTAGTATTGCCAAAGCTAATGCAGTTTGCGTCTTGAAAGTTAAAGAATAATCAAGGGAACTAAAGTTATAGCGGTAATAAAAAATGTAATCCAGGGACAAAGAACAGACATGGAAAACAGATATACACAACAAAGAACATTGAGTAACTAAAATCATACATACAAAGTTTTAAATGGAAAATAAATCTTCTGAATTTTCTTTGCGTACCATGTCCAACGTGGAAACTATATACTATTGTAATATAAAAAACGTAGATAAAACCGTTAAATGATAGGTAGATTGATTAGGGTTTAATGTCATATAGCAGAATCGTAGAATGGCAAAGTTTAACATACAGCGTAGTTTAATTCTGCCAAGCCGACGACACCAGTGTGTTTATTGCATTAGAAACATACGCATGTACAATCATAAGTTTGAACTTCCTGTTATGTTACTTAGTGGCACATACCTGGTCCAATGTGGTGAACACGTGGTTATGAAGACATGCGAAGCTCGTGTTGTGACCTCAATTTGAGGAGGGAGATCAAGACAAGGGGAAGAAACAATGGGAAAATGTGTTAATTATGAACTAGGCAAACAACTTAATAAGCATGCATGCGTTTTACACTTACTTTCATACAGTCATACGAAAATACTACAACACGGCTATTTCTTCTAATTAGAACAGGATTTGTAGTATAGTTTGTAAATCTGTTCTTCTTTATAGGAAAACGTTCCATTGATTTTCTGTGCAGTAATTTTAGGTCTATCAGGCATAAAGAAGTCATAGAAATCATGCGCGTAAAAATCCAAAAATGAAATGTCCCTGCATTTTATTTAAGTTCGATGACAACTGAACAAGATGCAAAAACCTTCAATAATATTTTAGACGACAATAGCTCAAAAGGATCTAATTATGGTGAATATTGAAATTTTGATATTAATATTTATTTAAACAAATATTTAAGCTATTTCGATTCAAATCTGTGTCGTAAATGCCTAGGATCTTGATTGTCTGACAAATATATTTAGAACCCAATTATAATATATTGAGTTCAGTATATTGTTGCTAAAAGTGGCAAATAAAGAATTTCAGTACAATACCAGTATGCGGTAATATGAAACTTTTATCATTATATATATATGAGTGTATTATATATTATTATGGCATTGTCGAAATATACAGTATGTATGTGTATGAGGCTCAATACAGTCATATTTTGCCGAGCACTTTCAACGACCTGCGCCGAATTCACATTCAAGCTGTAATTTTCGACAATACCCTGATATTTGTTTTATTCAGCTATGAAAAAGCGATAAAATTCTTCTTAGACATTAGATAATTGTTTGGTTAAAATGTATCGCCATGGCAAAATAGGATCTAAATATTATAGTTCCATGGTATCACTATTGTTCCATGGAGTTAATTTGAAGTTGTGACACATCAAATGCGGAAGGACTCCACGTCTTCATACATGTAGTAATCTCGAATAGTTATATGGGTGTGGCTAATAAATACAGGCCAAAATGTACATGTAATTCGACACCTTATATTTTTTTTATATAAAGACAGTGGCTGTAGTTTGTAAAATATGTAAATGAAAGTCATTTAAGAATTAGGCAAAATGGAAAAATCAGAAACAGGCATGTCAAAAACCCACATATCTGACAATATAATTTCAGTCCAGGATGATCTCTATTATATTTTGTTAATACCGTTATCTGATCTTTACGTCACTGGGTGTGCTCAGAAATTTTTAAATAGAATATATTTGTGACAAAATAATCTGCTCTTGAAATGTACATTTTCAGTGCATTTCAATGAAATTATAACTCAATTTACCAAAATGATATGGAAAATCTTGTCTTTTACTTGAATTCTGATGGTGCAAATAGTTAAATCACAATTTCAAAATGGTGGTGTTCATACCATGTTTCGCCCACTGCCTAATTCTTAAGGAGACTGACACTTGAATATTCGATATTTGCTTCACTGGTTTGATGGTATAAACCAAACTAAAAAGCATAACATAAAAATATTTAAAGTACGTATCCAATAACAGTCTATTAGTCGTCGAGAAGTTGAAGTATCTTAAATTATCCCGGTCTATTGCTTTAAGTACCAAATTCATATATAAATAAGACGCAGCACAGTACGAGTGAATCACCGTGTAAAAACCCCCCACCGAACATCCCCGTCTATCTACATGTTATATTTTGACGCATATGTAACGATAGGCCTTTATGTATTCAGATCTGTGTTTTAAAATAAAACATGAATTCATCTCCCGCTAAAATGAACCAAATCACACCAAATCAAGGACAATAACTCTTACAAAGTGCCAATTTCATACGCAATCTATACACTGTAATATTTTAAACTCGATAGTGAAACATAAGGTTGACTAAGTGGTTTTTGACATATGTACGAATTACCTTCAGTGTAATTTTTATAAACACGGCTTTCTCAGTCTGTCTTGTAAATCGCCGATGTACTGCACGTATTTGCATAAAGGGTAGATGTTAACACCGACTGTAGCAGAACTGTAAAACACTTTAAAATAGCGAACGTTCCGCAATCATGCATGAAACGTGCTACAATATCACGCGTTGTTTCAAACAGGAAACAGTCAACACAGTAGAATGTCATATATATGTGACAAATGGTGGACTGTTTTGGTACTGTGAAAGTACTATTTTTGTGGGGTACCAATTTTCGTGGTTTTCGTGGGTAGACCAAACCACGAAATTTGGTTCCCAACGAAAAGGAGAATTCCATTGATGTGAATGCTGAAAACCTTCAACCTACGAATTCAAGAATCCACGAACTTGTGTTTCTTCCTTTATCCACGAAAATTGGTATCCACGAATTAAAGTACTTTCACAGTAATATATAAAACAGATAGTTACACTCAATTCGTTTTTTTTTTTTACTTCAAAACTTGACTCAGTATGAGATAGATCGTGTGACATTTTATTGACACTAATATGTTACGTATGTTAAAGATATTACAGCATGTACGACTTATTTGGCCACTGATATACTCAACATCATAGATCGTTTTACTTACTGGTTTTTTTTCTCGACTAGAGAGAACCGATCATTGATATGCTTTACAGCAATTTCTATATGTTCTTCTCAATATATAACTTTCATACAAGATTTTGAAAGGGACGCTATGCGTTGGTCTTTTATGTAATTGCCTTCAAAAGGTGTAAAGCGTTTGGTAAAGATTAACAATTTCAATTTAACAAATGACCGTGCAAATAATATACTAATGAATATAAACGAAATAGGAATATCTGATATAAATACATTCTTCTGTATAGGAACAGGAAAACAAACCGGATTTTATATTGTAACTGAAGTCTGTGCACACTTTGTCAAATCTGTGAAGTCATGGTGCTTTGTTCGGGAACTAAAATACTGCGAATGTTACGAGTATGTGTTTTATTAAGAAAAATATGTATTTTCTATGGTTTTATGGAAAACCCGTGTTTCTAAATGGTGTTTAACAAAATATTAATTATAAACAGCTATTTAGTCGATACAGTAAAACCTGTCAAGCGAATCCCAAAATAAAGTGAAAATCTGTCTAAACCAGACACCTTTTGAATGTTATTGTCAAGTTAAATCTATTTTGAAACTGAATAAACCGAACAATAAATTATTGTCTAAGCAGAACAAATTCTACAGTCTAGAAAGGGCTCGGTTTAAGGAGGTAGACCTAGGGTAAAGGACACAACTCTTAAAAATCATTGGAATGTTTGTATTCAGCATTTTACATCAATTTTAATATGTAAGCATCTAATTAACTTGAATTCATTTTATTCTGCGTCAAACAAAAGCTTGAGAGGATTTGGTGAAATTGAATATAATACAAACATATCACTGACTTCATGAGTTATGTTCCTTACCCTAGGTCTACCTCCTTAATAGGTTTCATTATTTTGTGATCGTAACTCTTGTTACTACATGAAACCTATAGCAATTTGGTTTTACCAGTAAAGTTCTAGGACTTCCCTAATTAGCCATAATTTCTGTACTCAATACAAGTCGCAGGTGTTTGTTTCATGGATCACTTGTCGAACCAAACTTCTGAAGGAACATAGTTACAGTTGGTAACATTAAACTTAATACACTCGCGTTTCAATAGACATCCGAATGTAACCAATGTCGTAAAACATGGAATGTAATCATTCATGTTCCTAATTCAATTTTATGTATTTGGTGTGACTGTAAAACTGTATTGATGTTAACTCATGCAGGGTGATGTATATGTTTGTTGCAATTACCATTCTGTCGGTAATCACGATAGAACGACGGGATAAGTATATAACATGGACTGTCTGAACCCATCTATCGGAAAGCACCACGAAGCAATGGGATATGTAAGTAATATGGACTTTCTGAACCCATCTGTCGGTAATTACGAAAGAAAGGCGGGATATATTGGTAAGATGGACCGTCTGAACCCATTTGTCGGTAATTACGACAGAACGACGGGACATGTTTGTCGCGTGGACCGTCTTAACCCATCAGTCGATTTTTACGACAGAACGACGGGACATGGTCACATGGACCTTCTGAACCAATCTATCGGTAATTACGGCAAAACGACGGGACATGGTCACATGGACCTTCTGAAATAATGTCGGTAATTACGACAGAACGACGGGACATGTTTGTCGCGTAGACCGTCTGAACCCAGTCGTCCTCGGAAGCCGTTGACATCTTGAAACTGCAAAAATTTTGTACTACGACCACCCATTCTTTTCGCCCGTGATTAATGAATAAATTGAAATTTCTTTGGTCGAAGTTCGAGCTGATTGACTTTAACTTGAATCAGGTCGATTCCTGTCATGACCCGATTGATAACTATAGATTTTTCTGGAGATTACTAAAATTAAAGATATGACAGGGAATGTCATACTTGATATGTTGGTAATACGCAGGTCATTCAAATCGGGTTTGCTCAAAGGAGCCCAAATATACCCTCTATTGTCAGTGACATTCTTGATTTCCTAATTACGTTCACTGATTTCTAATATAAATGACATTCTAACGAGATTTTAATAGTTTTTTCAATTATACTCACGAACATTTACTTTGAAAGAAGTATTACTATCTGAAAAGAATGTACTTGTCAATTTGCAGTACAAAAAATAGCCTAAGAGTGTCAAATGAACTAAAAGGTCGCATAAAACAGGATTCATATTACCAGTTGAGTGATTAATATTCAAGTACAATTCTATGTAAGAATCAGGCAATAGGTGGCACATCATATTTCTCAATTTGGTCTTTTTTGCCTCAAATATACTCAATACATTTAGAAAACAACAAAAAAGCTATTTAAATTTATCCTGACGGATCTGTGAAGTAGATATTTTGGACTGCTTATATAAGGAACAAGTGCGGGAAAATTGTCCCGCCATTTTTCCATGGTGCATTTAAACTAAATTTGACCAATCAATAACTAAAACAGGCAAATTTTACAAACACTTTGATTGTTATTTCTGGAGGTTATAGGGTATAAATGCTTGATTCATACAATAAAATCTGTTTTTTTTTTCCTTCATGTGCCACACTTTATACACATTTTGCCTGATTCATAGACGGATAAGTACTTAATAATTTATTGAAAAGCAAGAGAACAACGTCTTTGGGAATCATAATACTACATAGTAACCACGCTCAAAGGAAGAAAGATAGTTAATCCTCATAAGTAAAAAGAAACTGTCATTTAAGAAAAGAAAGAAAACATGAAAGAAAAATGAAAGAAACTACTTGGATTAAACCAAAAGAAATTTACAGCATGGGTTTTGTATGCACGGGTAGTGTAATAGCATAGACGTTTTTTCTTTGCTTTTGACGAAACTCCAATGAAATCCTTCCCGTCTGGTCCTCTATATGTGAAACGGGGTCCAAATAGCACGTCAAATTTATTGGACTTGATAAATTTCAAAACTTAATTACTTTTTTGTTGGAAAGAGACACGCCATACCGTTCGGCATGTTGATGACAATAAAGTCAACTAAATAGAAATGGTCAAAGGCTATTCTTTTAAAAAAAGATTTTGATTAAAAACATTGCTTTTTAAGAATGAAGAACCAATTCTACCAGTAGAGAGTCACAGTTTGTTCCGATCGGAACACCGTTGTATGTTGAAAACGAAGCCATGGCTCTGGACAGGTTACACGATTGTATACATGCTGCTTTCCAAAAGAAAGCTGTTTATATATATGTTAAAGTTGTACTGAAATATATATATTTATAAGAATGATTCATTCACTGGGAATATCATGAGATTTATGCGTAAAATAAACAAAATTTTCCAGTAAAAGAGGGGTCCTACCCTGGATCAGCCACCGAATCCTAATATGTTCAAGATTGTTTCCTCAGAACACAATCTCCATGGAGATACGGCTTATAAATATTTCTCCAAGGCTCCAGGAATTTCCATAAAGTATTTGTCTAATTAGCTGTACCTATGAAATAGATGTTAATATGTACACATTAGTAGGGCATCATAGAGTGCAAGCCGTTCTCAGTAGCCAACTAATACAAGGAAAGTCATAAAACGAACAGTCATTTAAACCGATTAGGGCTATTTACTTTTAAAGACTAGCGGAGGTAAATAAACTTGTAAGCAAGGCACAAAAGATTTACAAAAGATGAAATTTTAAAAGCAGAGAATTGCGTGAAAGCCAATTAAAGGTACATTGTATGATTTGTATTCGATAGCGGAATATGATTTTGTGGAACAGTGGGTTGGTTTCTCGTTGAATGTATTTTTATATGGCTCTATTGAAATATGGTTGGTATAAAAAGATATCCCCGTGATTGGTTCTTTCCTATAAGACATAAAGTAAGAGTGAAAAGTCGCTATTTTCTAGTTCTTAGCTGATGGGAGATTGACTCGAAGTATTTATTACATTAGTTGTGATATTCGGTATTTGAATTTAACTTTTATTTTCAATCCAGATTTATAGTAATACAATAATATATATTGCTGGAGATGTTTCTGATATTAGGAACTATTCGCATCAAACGTGAAGATACGAGGCTGAATTGACTTTTGTTTAAGTCGACATACTTGAATTAAGATGAAGACGAAGACAAATAATTAAATCCTTATAAAGGTCAAGGACTATTTAATAGATTTCGCTGTATACCAATTTCTTCCTCGAACCCAAATTAGACGCAAGAGAGCTTTGAGGACAATTTATGATAAAAGTGCATTTAATTTAGTTTCTGATGAACGTATTTTAAAATTTATAGTTGTTAATTTTCGTTGATTATGACAATGGTGGTCAAAGGACAAATGAGCAACCTACCTAACCCTAGTACTTCCGGCGGTATTCCAGTCATCAAAGTTACAAGGTAATTCTTAGACTAATTCTTTTCTCTTCTATATATATTCAGTTTGATAACTGATCGACTCTATAATTGCGACCACTTGTCACCACACTGATTAACCGGTCAATTGCAACCGCCGACCACTTTAACTAAAGCCCCCTCTTTTATTGCAGTCTGTTTGTTGTGAGAAATTCTATACGTTTTCAGGTTTATACGTGTACATGTACTTGTATGGCAATGATGAGTTTTTCATTATAAAGTTAGATTAAGGTATGCACTTTTTGAAATACATTATCTGAATTTTGAATATGCAAAAACATAGATCTTGAGCATCAATGGTAACTTTGAAAATTTTATTGAATGTATTGCGTAACTATATTCGAAAGTACATGTTAAGAATTTAATCAAACGGCCGATTTAGCCTGAATAAAAATAATAATTTACCGTTAAATGTAGAAGATTCCGTAATATAGTAACGATCTGATACAATTCCTGTAGGTATAAATTACACGACCTGGCTGTTCCAGAAATTTAGAAAAAAGGAGGGGGTCCATCGGGGTTCCAACTTTTATGTGCTTATTGTTGCCAAAATTTTACACGAATTTATAATTAATATTTTCCAACTAAAAAGGGAGTGTCTTCTTCCGATGTCTCCTGTAACCGCCTCTGTGTAGTTAATAACGCCAATAGATCATTTAAAACAAAAACGGAACGAAACAAAAATGTCTCACATGATTCCTATTATAAGCCTAAAAATGGTGCTGCCAAAGGTTTTGAAAAGGGAAGCTGTTGATGGGTTCAAGAATAAGAAGGAGGTTTAGGCTTTTGTCAAAAATTTGCACGAGAAATTAACATATCTTTCCACAGGCGGAGTTCCGACCCTCGATACATCATGGATCCCCCCACACTATAGCTCGCTACATTGTGTATATAGATAGTCTCATAGTTTCATATGTTCATGTTTAGGCCATGTTTGTGGATTATGACGTAATCATCCAACAGCTGACACTTTGGTATTTTTGCCGATATTTTGAAACTGAACTGCTGTAGATCTTGTAATATAGAAACGAATGAAATAAAATGTTCTATTCTAGATGTAGGACATATAAATGTTATATTGAATTGATATTTTCTCGTTTATAAGAATGGTAAATGTTACTTACGTGATATCATAATAATGATGAAAACCTTCACCTAAAAAAATACAAAATACAGCTATTTAAACGCATTAATATTCCAAAAACCTGCTGTTAAATCTGTCGATTTTCATATCATTTGAGATACATTAAATATGTACAACAGAATTTTAAAACCTGAACCTTGACACAAGTTCGTAAGTTAGGTGTCAGTGTATATCGGTTTACATTTGAAAATAAAATAAATGGAATAAAATAAGCTGATTTGTGATGTTATGTTATGGTTGTTTTAATTTTAAGTATCTGTTTTTCAAATGAACATAATTTTGTATTATATTGCGTAGTAGCAGTCTTTATAAAAATCGGACTGGAGGTGATTTATCCATGCCAAAAACCCAACGAATTTAGTTTTATTTCTTGTTCAGAAACAGTTACTGATCACATGAACAGTGTTAGTTGTTCATTTGTTTGTTGCGCTTTTGAGATTAAAAAAATATAGATTGTACATGAAATCAGCACCGTTCTCGAATTGGTTTCATTTGGTCGATTTTAGTTGTAGATAAGTGCAGATCTGAATGCAGAAATGATTATCGTATACCATACATTTGTATATAGACTGGAAAAGCATCGTTTGTTTGGTGGGTTTTTCTTGACCAAGAATTACTTTACCGTTGGCAGTGTCTGAATTTTATATGGACTAGTGCTAGTTAATTCTTTTCACAAATATGTTCTATGGTGGGGATAGGTAAATCCAAAGGGCAGTCCCAGTCCTTCCTGTAAAAGTTAATTTCTATAAAAAATGTAAAATATTTAGTTTTTTTTTTAAATACAGAAATTAACATAATTCATTAAATAACCACGAAAATACAATATATGTTATTGAGTAATACAAGTATATACGAGCGAATATCCTTTTCTTCATTTTAATCTTGAGACAACATCCCCCCCCTTTTCACAAATGTGCGCGAAATAAATTAATGTGCGTCACTATACGCACGGACTACATGTAAGTATATTAATTTCGATCGTAATATTTATTAGATGAAAAAAGAAAATGATGTTATTAAGCTAAATATTTCACATTATTTTTTTTTATACATATATGGGACGGACAGTAAATGAAACGGGAAAAAGTTTTTTTGGTCAAATAAGTATTGCCATTGTCCCGCAGTGAATAGCACGTCATACGTAGCAGCTTATATTAAAATTGGTATCACTATTGCGTCAAAGTTCGTGTGTCCTCTGGGCTTTGTTGATACGTATTTAATTAGACAATTTTACAAGTTTTAATTACGTAAGCAAATTAAGATAAATGTAAGTAATATTGATGTCCCAATTTAAATTTTTATACCCAGAAGCATTGGTTATTAAGACTGCAGTGTCATGGAATATATTTCTCATACCCTATCATTTCATTTATCAGTTCGTAAACTAGGTTTAGTTACACCTTCAATGTACTATGGCTTATCATATACCATTCAATGTCAAGGATACACGGCAGATAATAATACAGTCTATGGGAAATCTAGAGCCAGCATTATTTGATTCGGCATTTCCGTCTACGACTAACAAAACAACAAATTAAAAAGGATATTTTATTTATTGAATATTAATACTTTTCCATTTTACTCAAAAACTTAATTAAAACAATTGTGGTAATTAATATTTAGATATTTATCTGGTTCGGAGAATAATGTTTAAGAACAAAGAATTGAACAAGTACAAAAAAAGTAAATAAACAAAAAAATAAATAAAAGCAACACATGGACAAACCAAATATAAGGGCAAGGAAGAAACAAAAACAAAATCAAGACAAATGGGTTTACAAGATCACAAGCTTAATATGAAAGACATACGACAATCTCCTGCGCAGTGGTAAATATATTTCAAAGCTTGCTTGCGGAATGATACCCATGTACTTGAGAAGCGGTAAAAAGGTGTGCGGAGAAAATTGGTCGGATGAGCATTGAAATATATCGACAAACAAGTTTTAAATGCAATTAGGACTTTAGTAAAGGCAAAAAATATCTATGAGCATTGTCTTCGAAAACTAAAACAAGTATCATAAATGACATGCAGTAAAAATGTCTGAAAATGAGTGATTTTGTTGGATGGGTTTAACAATAAAATGAACAAAAGCTGTTCATAGAACAGGTGCTGCAGTACTAGTTGTACATGCGTACAATAATGCGTAGCTGGACAGAGTTTCTGAACTCGATCATCTCATTCATTGTAAATGCTTGTTTACTACTAAAGTGTCTAAAGTTGATATGATCAATCATATTAGTAAACAAAATGAGAGTTTTAAATAATCCTTTATCACACCTGTATTGACGTTTGATCAACATGACAAAAATATTTTGACGCAAGTTTAACCTACATTTATAACTTTATCTGTTGCGATCTTTATATATTCTTTGAATCCACGTGCTCGTTTAAACGTAGTTATACAGTACAGGTACTCCGGAACTTATATCATAAGCTTCAACATGTTCTCCATGCAAATCATTCAAATAATCGTGAAACATTTGTTTATTATCATCAATTTACTGTAATTCAAATGGAGAAATATTTCCATTTAATATCTCTTTCAAAACGCGTTTACTCAACAACAATATTGTCATTTTAATTGATTTTCCATTTAAAATTGATATGAAGTAAATAGCTCTTTAACGTCCGCGTTATATATTAGCCATATAACTTATATTAAATTTTTATTCGTTTGAGATGGAAATAAATCATAAAATCATGGCGAATCATGCTGAAAAATATTTATTTCTATTATATATATGGATGAGTATTTGGAGGTAGTTTTTGATATATAGCCCTTTAGATAATCCATTTGTGTCTGTGTTTTATGTTTTGCTGAAAAATTTATTTGCTCCTCTGTTGATTAATATTTTGTTGTATATTTTGACCTTCATTTTGATTATATTATTCTTTTGTTCCTTTCTTATGAGAGCTTAGTTAGCTGGAATATTAAAAAAATTCTCAGTGGTAAGACTAGAAAAAGAATCAGTATTCAATCACGACAAATATTGAAATAGCGTTATTGCATTTGTAGTAAGTCACAAATCAGAGACAAAAACAAGATCGAGTTCTAAATTTAAGGACAAACCTTCATGATGCACAGACATTATAATTATTTTTTTCCAATCGGCATAATGTTGGCCAGAGTACTTTTTTCATTCATTTGCTAGCCAAATAATTTTTGTGACAAAATATCCCCACAATCTGAGCCCCCTTTCCCCATCCAAAAAAAAAAATTGCATTGCCTTAATTGTATTTGATTTGCAGTATGGTGTTTGAAATGTTGTTTTACTTAATGTGGTTAATACGTGCTAAATACTTGAAAATATACGATTTAATGGAATGAATACATTGATTCCAAGTCCAATTTGGTCCGCTGGATTAACTATAATTTCCATCAGTACATGTGGAGAAACAACAAACATCTGAGTTTTGAGTTTGAACTTCAACATAAACGATATATTGCATGCGATTGAAGTTAATAGCAAAGTCAAAGTATTCAATTTTTCATGTAAATTGTTTTGTGTCGTGTTTTTTTCTCTATTATCCCACTTCATCACTGGGTATTGCGTTTTGAAAATATTGTAATGACCACTCACAGCGCAATCTGTGTTATCATTTATGGAAAGTATTTAAGCGACACATGTTCCTCATTCATGAATTTATGCAATCATGTCAATTGAAAGGAGGTGAACCATATCAAAAACCCGCAAAATTCATATTTTGGAAATAGTTACAGACCGCATCGCAATTCTGTTTTAAAATTTGCAATTTTGAAAAGAAAAATCTGTGACTGATATTTTCACTTTGCAAGAGTTATCGTTCTTGGTTTGGTTGATTTGATCGGGAGATTAATGTATGTATAATTTTCTCAAAACTACAAATTTGTACACAGAAAGGGCTATAATTACGTAAAAATATGGAATATTAAGATAGAAAAACATCCTTTGTTCTATACGGTTCTTCTACATCTTAAACCCTTCTTCCATTGGCAAAGTCTGAATTTTTTTATGAATTCGTACTTGATCGAAGCATGGTTTCCACTGATTACGCTCCTGTGATGTGGTATTATGATAACTATAATATTTTACATTATTGTTCTAATCTTAACACATTGAACTGCATCATGAACTCTTCTGCCAATATTTCAGTAATCATGACATTTTCAATCATTGTATGAAAGTTTGAGTACCAGAATCAAGTACAAATTTACTTATGACTAATGGAATTATACTTTACGTAACGGAGCCTTGAACTTCAAATATATTTTACGAAAAAAAAAAGAAAATAAAACCAATTGGCCTCTTTAATCATGAACTTTAATTAATTTCTCCTCAAGAGATCATACTATGTTCGTATTAGTACAGCTTTCAACGTGCTTATGATTTGAACAATATAAGTCTGATCGTTTCATTATATTTTTCTTCTGATGAAGAAAAATCTACTTCAAAAATGACAATTTCAATTATGAGTAGAGATATCTTGAAACGTATTTAATATTGACTTTTGAATAGTTCGTGTCGTTGTTATAAAAGGGAACAGAAAATATGATTATGTGTTATTATGCAGCTAGATTAAACTGAATTCCACTATTCATCATTAGCCTTTTATCTTCTATAGAAAAGTTAAGCAGAATTTAAATGACCTCGTTTTAATAACTTTCAAATATATCTTGTAATCGACATGTTACTTGCGTCAAAAATTATCACATGAAGGAAACACAACGCGTCATAGAACGGCTACATTGAAGAGTTGATATTTATTAATGTGAAATAGTGCAAATGAAACGAGACATATATTGGTAAAACACGGTACTTGTGTAAATATATTTTTTTTAAATGATTATGCGTTCCTAATCTAATTTTTAGATGGTTGGCCGATATTTGTCGTTACACTTACTGATGCAACATGTCTTGTAGCCTTAACTTGGAAGTTACAACCACTATCCTACGGTTAAAGTATTGTGCATTTAGCTGACTTTTATTATTTTATTTTTGAAATTTAAGATATCTCAGCATTTCTGAATTTAAAAAAAGTAAAAAAGAAATAAAAGTGAGTTCAGTCGATTTTTGACACACATGAAACACCTCCTGTCTTATGTTTATAAAGTCTGCTACTTAAACTAAGACAAGAAGCTAATGCCTTCTTTTTCCTTTTGATACTGAACCTGTTAGTTTTTTTTAATACAATTTCTATTCTAAGTTCCTATATTTCTTTCAAGAAAATAACACATGGCACGTAATTTCAAATTTTCTGTACAGTTTTTTCGAACGCCACTAATTTATCAGTATTTGGCCAATCGGAAAACAGAATTACGATCAGGTGACTTGTGTTTCCATAGAAGAGCGTCCTTAAAATCAAAGGGTAAAAAAATTCAGAGAAGTATACTTTGCTATGTAAATAAGTTTGGAATATACTATTTCAAATTAAATCATGATAGTAATGCGTCTTTTACTATTATTTCTAATAAATTCAACCGGATAAGTACAAAATCAAAGCAACCATATCCTTCAATATGTATTATTTATTAATAAATTTCAAATCAATGAGAATCGTTGTTTTTTTATATATTGTGGGGGACCATGAAGTTTTTTTTGTTCGAAATTATCGACAAATTTCCAATTGTCATCGAATGATTTGCGTCCACACCAAGGCAAGGTTCATTTTAATTTCTATTTTGGTCCAAAAATACCCTAACAAAAGACAAGTGCATTGCTAAACTATTGCTTATTCTACTTCGACTACCGTCAACATTGACTACTGTTAGCTCAAGATTAAATGGATATCATGCCACCATCATCTCAATCACCTACAAGATATATGTGTAACTCGTTTCGCCGATATTAACGTTCAACTCAACAACCTTAAATGAAACTTGTCGACCTCATTTGATGTGCTCATCCTTTTACAAGTTTATCAAATTGACACACCTCTAACATAGTTAAATCAGCTGGAAGGATGTTTCTGCATCAAAACACTTGAAAATAATATTTTGCAAATGACGTGATCATTGATGTAAATTGACGAACTTAAGGAATACACAAATGTATCAAATATGAATATAATTATTGACAGGGGATGAAAAGTTCAGTTTGAAACCTTTTCATCTTTATTGTAAAGATATATTAATAGTTGCTTATCCTCGCCAAACTAGCTTACCATATAGTTGAAATTATTCAGCTAGTCTCTAACTCTGACACTAATCGTTTATCAATTACCAAAACCACGGAAAATGCAAAAAAAATGTCTTAAATATATACAAAAGAGAAGTAATTAGAGCATTGGATATTATAAGACATAAAAAGAAGAAAATTAAGCGTCTAAAATGCATATTACATAATAATGATATATGTTACCCATTGACATAAATAATTTCTTAAACCAGACATACCGATTACAATAATGTCAATAGAATATGTCGGCCGAGTATAACTTAAAGGGTGTCCATGTAAAAATCATGCAAATCCTATGATATGAGTGACACAGGGTAAATTTCTTCCAACTGTGTTTTTTTTTATTCTAATGTAATGTATATAATATATATAAGTTAAAAAGTACAAAGTTTGGTTTCGAATCGACGATGAATCGCCTAGGAAATGATTTTTGGTTCCCGAACGAAGCAACTGAATTTTGCTCAACTTCAAGGGTTATCTCCTTTTTTCAATGCTTTATATGTAATTCATTTCTCTGTCATAATTGCAGTTAATCCATACAACATTCAACTTTGAGAAAGAATGCATTTGTGATCTGAAATGAGTGAACCTTTTTTAAAGAAAAAAAATATCATGTGCCACCCACTGCCTGTTTCTTTTTGCACGGACACCCTCTTAGTGAAATAAGGATTTTCAAATTTATACCATCCGTCTGTAAAGTGCAGTGTAAAGCTCGTGATTCATGAGAAGAATTGTGACAAAAGAACATTTAAAGCAGACACAAATATGCCACAATGCAAGTTTGAAGGGTAATTATATATCTCGTTTAATAAATTAATTTCATCAATCTAATACAGAATAGAAAAAAATTCTTAAAATATAAACGATTCTCTGGTTGAAAATTTAATCCACAGATGGTGGTTAGAATATAAATTATGAAAATGTTAAGACCTCTAACATAAGTTATGTATATTGTTTAGGAAATATGTTTAACAAAATTTTTAATTAATTTAAGTTTATTTGTTGATTTTGTTTACTGAAGATTAAAACTTCTTGTTCCCATCAATAGTTCGTCTGTTGTGTGAAAAACGAGGCGGATACGAATTGAATATATATGTAGAATATCAAGAGTAGTATTATTTGCATGCAGTTTTGAAAATAAGTTCTTGGCATGAGATAACTATATATATATATATATATATATATATAAAAGGGTCTGAAAAATTCCCAACGGTGTTAGAACTGTCAAATTTGCCAAGCAAATTTTTGGTCGTTCCCTCCGTGGTACTCGAACTCGTACTGCTGTGACAGCACCGTCTGCACTAAGTCCAGCGCCCTAGACCACTCGGCCAGCTAGGCTATATGAAAATATAGCTTTCGCTGGCCGGGTCATTCCTCCTCGTAGGATTAATCTAGGGCTGTAACTTAGTACACGATGTATGGTAGTACGGGACAGTTCATCTAGCTGTTATTATGTAGGATAGAGGATCAAATTAATGATGCATGTCACAACAAATCAATATTATACAACGTCTCAGAATGTGACGACTCTGTTCGCTACACTGCTCCATCGGATCGAATTGATACAGGAAAGATAACGTAAACTTATAGAAGGGTCTGAAAAATTCCGAACGTGTTAGAACTGTCAAATTTGCCAAGCAAATTTTTGGTCGTTCCCTCCGCGGGACTCGAACTCGCACTGCTGTGACATCTATGGCAACACCGCCTGCACTAACAAAAAATAAAAAAAATAAATATGAATGATCATATTATCTGCTATTTATTTTCATCACTTATTTGGATACTCAATTTTACAGTTTCAACTCTCAAAGTCACGATGAAGTACAAGATCATTTGTATTAATTCTGAATGAATAAATCCTCTCCGTGACCTATATAAATACTGTATAAGAAAAGAAGCAACAAAACAGCTTTGTATTAGAAAAAATTTCTCACTTTGTTTTGCAAAGACCATAGTGTCAAGAGTAAATATAAGGGTGCATGGTCTTTGTAAAGGTCTGTGTATTTCCGTGTGATTTTTTACAGATTGTTGGGCATTGATCTGATTTTAGACTACGATAAGGACAAATGAATGTAAAAAACTTCTACCAAATGTTTCGTTTAATGATAATGTAACCGTTCAATATTTAGATAAGTTCTTACAAACATGTCCGAAAAATCATCGAATTACCAAGTAGTTGAATTTATTTGAAGAATCTGGTATAAATAATTAACATATCTTCTTGTACGCAGTGATGTAAACGAAAAAAAAAACAAACAAACAAAACTCAATTGTATATGTGATGTTGAAACAGACCACAAGGAAGCCAATATTCCTAGCGGAAATCAAAAGAATGTAATCCAGGGAGAATGACCAGACAGCGAAGATAGACGCGCATAACATAAAATAACAAAAATAATACACAGACAGAAAAGCGTAAATGAGCAACTCGGATCCACTAAAAACTGGCAGCATGGACCAGATGCGCCGGTAGGGTAAGCGTTCACCACTTTTCTAAGGATACTGTTAAGTAATGTTTGATTTTAGTCTACGACAAGACAAAGTGAATAAAAACCTAATATCAAATGCTTTGTCAGATCCTTCAGTTTGATAAATTAAACCATTTAATATTTAGATGATGTTCTTACAAACAAGTCCGAAAAATTCACGAATTGATATACTTATCTCAACGAATATGGTGTAAATCACTAACACATTGTCGCCATTTACTCTATGCGATTGACCAAAAAAAAAAAGAAAACTCGTTTGTTTGTGAGATGCTGAATTTTCCCATGATACCACCGAATGCTTAAAACAGACAACCCTTTGACGTAGGGTTATTTATTGGAATTATAACATCACCATCATTACTGCATAGCTTATTTTATTAACCAGGGCATGTTCATATGTCTATGTGATTACTACAAATATACAAGGTCTTCTCGTAATGACATGCTTCACGGGTTCTTCCTGCTTCTAAGCTACCTAGCAATTCAATTGGTCAAACAACATGTTTATCGATGAAATTCTCATTTCATTCTAAACTGAACTATACATGACCTTGTCTGAGTATGGGAAATAATGATATGTAAAGTAGTCTTCCACCCTAATATATGATTTTATCATCCAATTTCGTTTCTTAACTTATTCAGACAATGCACCGTTATGGTTATCTAATTTCTGAAACCACTTTTCATATCATTGAATGAACGATTTAAAAGATTTCATAATAAGAGATTATATTTACGTGAAGCGAAAAAAAATGCTTATCGTTTTTTCCATTATATTCATTTACTACTGGTAATTTAAAAAAAGGATTAAAATGCGGTGAACGAACAGAATTGTCCAATAGTTATAAAAAATATGACTAATGTATGTCTAAAACGACTTTATTTTACTCACCATAATGAAATATTATCTCTAATGATTAAAGTTATAATTTGAATGAATATGAACGTTAGAAGAACGGCTGTATCGTCGTGATTGATTTTATTCAGATATTGTGTCTATGCCCTTGGTGTCATTGAAAATATTTCCGTAACCTGAACGTACTTACATGAATTAAATATCAGTTATATCACATGCCATAATGGGATAGTATTTATATCACGAATGAAACCCAATGCATTTAATCGCGACAGTAGGAAAGGCGAAATAAGTCCAGATAGGCTACACACTAAGTTCAAGAGTTAAGGTATCCATAAAATATTATTCATGTTAACAATGGCTAGATTTAACGATATTTTTCATTTCCTGTAATATATATTTATTATATCAACAAATTCTTTTGAGGTCGACGTCAGGAAAGATACCATAAATTCTAGAGGAAATATGGAATTATATATAAATTTTGTAATATTTTCATTGAACATAAAATTATGGTTTCCTATGGTGTAAGTGGCATAAAAAACTACAACTCCACGACAAGGGAATAGGAAACACGGAATTAAGATGATTGGGAAAAATAACTTTATTTTCTTTAAGTTTTTTTCCAGTTGATGCATGCAATAGAATGCTTTGGTCGTAAAATTGTAAAAAAAAGAAAACAAACTTGTAAGTATTTTTGGACGTCCCTTCTACTATCAACATTATTATAGTACATGTATGGTAAAGGAATTTTATTAAAATTTGATGATTGAAACTTTTGTGATTATATATCTCTTCATTCCATTCAAACCTTTTAGTGTACATTAATGTTGCCCACCATTCACCCAACCAATTTTAATGTGGGGCTACTTATTTCAATCGGTAATAATTATTTGGTATCATGACGCATACCATTAATGATGTATGCATATTAAATTTTACATATTCATAAAATAAATAATAAAATGAATAAATATGCATCATAAGAAAATGAAAAGTTAGTGCAAAATCATTAAATTAAATGTTACTTGAAATTTGAACATTAGTTCCAACAAAATCAATAAATAAGCCTTGAAATTATAATATAGGCATCACATGAATTAAGAAATCTTTTTAAGATACAAATATGATTAATATATAATTTGAACTAAGTTTGATGGCTTTTTCAGAATCGATGCAAAATTTATAAAAGGAGTACGGATACATTATATGGAGTTTGATGATAAATTTGATAAAAATCTTTACAATTGACATAAATGTGAAACTTTTTATTACTTGAGGATGCATAGATTCAATTTTTAGTAAATGTCTACTTAAAATATAGGACACAAGGACTTGGTATAACCAAATTTGGAATATCAAAAAATGGAAAGTAAAAAAAAATTAATTTAACATGTATTATTCAGTACGGACCACGCAAAATTATAAAGTCACGTGGTACTTTATAAAGTGTATGGACCCATCATGCTATTGAAGACCTGAATGGGTAAATTAGTCTTTATTCTGCTTGCAGATGTCACTATTAAGCCTGTAAGATCAGTACCAGTTTCCATATTGCACCATAATGATTTATTGAGCCTCCTTGGAAAATAATTTCATGGTTTTTTGAAACAATTGTTTTGTTGATTTTCTCATTTATCATTCATTTCAATTCAAAGCATGCTTCTGAAATGACAAAAAAGTTGAAATGAATCTACCACACGGCGACGTTCATAATAAGCTTTTTAGCAATGTATGTACAAATGGTACTTGTTAAGTAGACAGTCTTTATGATTACATTTGTACATATCTGTCTGAAAAAAATATTTAACTAAAGACCTATTTCACTAAAGAGGATAACATAATGAACATTATGTAACTTTAGATTTATGTCACCAAAAAGGGTGTAAAACTAGACGGTGTAAATATTCATTGTTCCCTAAGTTGTCCTTTTCGCTTTTGTAATCTACATGTCAAGTATAGGTAGAACGGTACGAACGTACTTTATTTTAGGTTGTTCTTTTATGTATATGGTACTCAACGACTGCGTGATTTGACAAATTTTACTGGTATTAAAAATCTTTCTCATTATTCTTCATTACAAAGATGCATTTTTTTTTTAAAGTTCAAAATAATTTTTATAAATGTAAACTTTTTTTTATTATTACTTTTCTTACGTTTATGTTTGGCAATAGAAAAGGTCAGATTATAGTGCCCTCATTGTTTTAACAAGGTTCTATTATCAGTTTCAATATTGTCGTTTTTTTTAAAGTGACACCGTTCTGCCTATACCCAAAGGTCTATCAATCTTTAAAAATATATCTCAGAGTAAATATTGCAAATTACATATTCCATGAAAAAGAAAAAAAATATTCAGACAATAACGACTGATAAAAGAACATTGGTTTATAGGCTAAAAGTGCATTTGTACCGTCCAAAACTGAGACGCAATTCAATCTGTGTCAGATTGTCATTTAATTATTTTAATTTATATTCGCTCATTGCCGAATCAAATTGTGATTGTTTGAACCTTTCATGTCAATTAATATTTGGAATATCTCTAAAATGAATAAACAGGTAAAACACCCGAAATAAAAGTTAGAGAAAATGATAATCATTTCAAATAATAGTGAATTCAAGTAATAGCTTTGTCAGTAGATTAAGGTATTACTTTTTAGTATGTGCTTCTGGAGAAAGGCATTGAATTGGTGAAAGAAAAATGTACTGTATTATTCATAGGTGCAGATGTATTTGTTATTAAGAAGTAACTAAATGTCTTTTGTACAGAGAAATTTTCTCAAATAAAAATTAATAGAATAACAACGAATATTAGGATAAATAATTGGAAAGAGTGAATAACCAAAATATTATCAAGAGTACCGAAGAACGCCTAGATTTAACGAGAGTGCGGAACTTGTTCCGCGCACGAATTAAATCCTCACGCATTCTAGGCAAGTGTGATAATTTTTTGGTTATTCACGACGATAACCAATTGATCATCCTATTTATTATATAGATTTTCTTCATAATTGATTAATATTTTTAATATGAATTTTTGAATTCTGTGATAGGCGGATTGATATCAAAGTTGTGACTTTTTGGCGGGAGAAAGCACGAGATTTATTTCACATTGTGAATTATCAAAATTTATTACACTGAGAACATTCCATAAAACACTGCTATCTATATAATAAAGCATTTTATTGTTTTCTTTTCTTTAACACACGAATTGTTATAAGGTAAACTTTGCAATTGGTCCGAATCAACAATAATTGAATACATATATCTCATATATGTGCACTTTAAAACTGAACTTCAACTTTCTTAAATGAAAGGAAATGGGAAATGAATGTATGTCTAAATGTGTTCGACAACATTAAAAAATGTTGTTTCAATGGTGTACTTTGATTTTCCGTTCGAATTGGCTTATTTTTTCAAAACCAAAATTAATTTATTGATCATCTTTGGCTTTATCAATTATTGCCCTACATACTGTGCTGCCATTTCCGCAAGTCGTTAATGCTCATCTTATGCTACGCCTGTGTTAATAATATATGGATATAATGTTAGAATATATGATGACTTACGGGTCTATTCTGATATGCCTGTTTGATTAGTGACAGTCCTGGTAGATTCAACTGTTCTGTGATCATGTGAAGTACAAAATATTTGCAAACAATTGATGCAACATATTTTTTCTAAAGCATGTGAAATACATATTAATTGATAATAAATATCAACGTATTGAAAGCGTGGTTCGTTTAATTTTTAATTTGATCTTTAGGATTAAGGTTTGATTTGGTAATATAATATTTTAAATAAGTTTGGGTTGTAATGTTTTATTTACATGTTAATGAGTAATCAAGGGAACCAAGGTTACAGCGGTAATCAAAAGAATGTAATCCAGGGACAAAGACCAGACATGGAAAACAGACACACACAACAAAGAACATAAAGTAACTAAAATCATACATACAAAGTAACAAAAGTAAATGAGCAACTCGGACTTCACTAAAAACTGGGAGCATGGACCAGGTGCACCGGTAGGGTAAGCGTCCTCTGCTTTTCTAGAAACACCCGCCAAGTTGCTCATAAAAAGTCAAGTCTGGGGTAGACAAACGAGGAAAGGAAACCTATGACCCATTGAATAAATCAGTTAATATTAATCTATTTACAACATAACTCGCTCAGAACTTGAACAGACGTATATCTCATCAAATACAATGAATACAAAATGCGCCATAACATCCGTTTTAATAGTTTGAGCGCTTTGGATTCTTTAATAAGATAAGAAGTATATGTACACTAGCCAGCATTTACTATTTTGTCATGAAAATTAATCCATCTCGATCTAATCAGAACACCCTTTTATAGTAATTATCCATTTATGATAAATTCATTAGGTTTTTAATAAACAACTTTAAAAATCATTACCTAATTTTGGCAATTTCACGACAATTTTTCAATAGTTATATTTGAAAGGGTTAGGAGATAGTTATCGGAAATGAGAGTGAAATACGAGAGTTGTAATCTTCGAGTCACACAGTTATTAAAGGAACGGTGTTATTAGAGACATTAATTATAAATCGATTATAATCATTATGACAATTGATTATTGGATGAGCACATTATTTATGTTTGTAAATGGTTATTTCATAAAATTATCTTCTACATAAATTAATGTTAAATTGTGTGTAATGATAAAAACGCCTTTTGACTATCACAAACTTGATAACTTAACTATATTCATTATAATTTGGTTGGAACTTCTTTTCAATTAAAAATACATGTACTGTAGTTGTGAAATGTTTGATCAACTTTTGTGATGATTACAACTGTTCAATATCCAGACGCAGATCAAGTTTGTTTTTGGTTAAGGAAACGAAAGATTTAGCGAATTAAAAAATGCACATTTGTTTATATGCATGTTCTTGGTAAGAAATGTTTCGCCAATATTAACTAGTCGTTTGTTGTTACATTTCGACAATTGTATGGATGTCGTATTACATGAAGAGTGTTTTTAAACTGTGATATACACTTTAATTATATAGCTGTTACCCTGATGAATTTACATCAACAGTCTGTGAGGTCTCAGGATAGCCTGCTCAGCTAAAGTGTTTAAGGTCGTGGGTGGAGTCACACCGAGGACTTGGAAATTGGTAATCACTATTTCTTCACCAAACACACGGTTTTTATGGGGAAAAGTGACGACTGGTTGGCTTGGAATCAAAATAATGTGTCCAAGAACAAGGTGACATGTCTATCCGCTGCCATTGGAGTCTGTGATCTGCACAATAAAAATCATGCTCACCATGTCAGACTTGTGCAAGGCAGGGTCTATTTGATTGGTCAATCGTTCTAGACATAAAGCCATAATCAATCAATTAGTCAATCAATCAATATGAATTTAACTTTAAATGAAAAATACTTTGTTTAATTTAGGAGCATGAGTTTTTTCTACAATAGGACATTAGCCCATAATCAATCAACCAATATGAATTTACTTTCAATATAAAGTATCTTGTTTAATTTATGAGCCTGAGATTTTAAATTATGTTATTGTATATCGTGTGTTCAATATCTATTTTGGAGAGAAAGGACACATGGAGATTTCAACATCCATTTTGGAGAGAAAGGAGATACATTAATATTTTCTGTTTTTCTTGCCAAACACGTCAGATATCTAGTAGTAGCTGTCGTTGTAAGAATCATGGAAATTCCGTTATATGTAATACACCCTAAAAAGGTTATATATTTTTAGTTTTGTAATTAAGTTGTCTGATGGGTCTATATTATGAAATGAGTAATTATTCATTCCAATCTGTCTGCTCTTAGGAGATAATCCAACTGAATATATTTTATTGTATGCATAACGGCATTCTGGTTGATATATTATCAAGGCAGGGTCGGTTACATTTACTTTTGAAATCAACAGTGTATTCTATATATTTGTTATCTCCTAAAAACACGAGTCATATGAAAAAACGAGTGTTAATTTCTGCTTACTATGGCAACTCAAACAAAGTATCAAATAAAAATATGTAGGCTTTCAAACCATGTATCACACTTCGTATGATTCATACATGGAGTGCTACTTAAATTTTAATTGTCCTAAAAGAGGACAATTTATGTCCTACTAAAATAAAAATTTATTCTGACTGACAAGTTCAATATATAATTATCTTTTCTTTTACTCTTGCAGTTCACCGGATGAAGAAGCATCTAAAAGCCATAAGACTGCAGAGAAAATGCAGGTAAAATATAAATATATAAGCTGTTGCCAAAAATGATCTAAAACGTGAAATACTTTTTATATTGTTAAATACAATGACTAACATCAACCACCCTAAGGATCATTTATAACAGTATTGTCTTTTGGAATAACAATTCAGCCAGCAAAACATTGTAAGAATTTGAACGCAATTTAAAAAATCATTAGAAAGGAGGTAGACCTAGGGTAAGGGGCTCAACTCTTAAAAATCATTGGAACGTTTGTATTCAGCAATTTACATCAATCTCATGTAACCATCAAAGAAACATGGATTGATTTCATTCTGATTCAAATGAAAGCTTGATAGGCTTTGGTGAATTGAATATGATTCAAACATATCATTGATTTCAATAGTTATGTCCCCTACCCTAGGTCTACTATATTCAGGTCTGCGCTTTTTATAATTTGTTATAATTTGGCGTATCAGGACAAATCTATGCAATTCACGTCACATGAAGAAAGCAATCGATTGGCGTATAAGTTAATGAATTCTAAAAAAAAAAAAGAAATAAGAAAAAGAAAGAAGTTCGACGTTATTGACGTCACTAGCTATCTTGCCGAAAGATAATATATCAGTCAGAATTCCGTTATACATTAGATTTCATTATTGTTATATAATGAAATCTTGAAAGATGTAAATAAACAAGTAATCATTTGATACTTGATATTAAACAGCAACGAAAACGCAAGTCATATATAAGCCGATCTTCTCCTTGCTTCAATATTCGATATTGACGTTTGAATATGGCATTGACAATTATCTCCTTTATCACACTGTCTGATAAATTGAAACTCAAGTTATATCGAAGGTGTCATCAATTATTGTTTAAGTTCGTTATAATGATATTAAGTCTAGATCCTCTTCACATGTTCCTGTCATTTTTGTCATTAAAGTATTACGTAAGATATCTATTACCATTTATCAAACATTTAAATGAACACGTTTTATCTAACACTTGCAAGGATCAATATATGAAAATTAAAGGCTCATTCAGTTTTCCTTTTTCATTCGTTTTTTTGCATTTCCTTAATGGTGTTCGTAGAGTACAGTATTACCATTTTAAGGATGTCAAACTATTATATTTTTTTTTCGAACAAAAGTCCATTCCGAAGTTTCGTATAAGTAGGTCTTAAGAAAGTCTTGCATAAAATTGGAAAGGAAGTCATACATCATTTCGCTACTCCAACATATATCAAATGAAGCAACAAATAAACATGTTTTATGTCCGGTTTTGGTAAAGAAAGCAAAAACATTTTCAAATACTATATGGGCTAATATAAGAAAAAAAAAAACTAGTCGACGCATTTTAAAATTTTCAATTTTATATACTGCTGAAATTACGATAATCAACTGTGGTAGCATGGTTACATTCTGTTTCTAAGATTTTCATAAAATATTTCAAACATTTATTATTCAGTCACTTTATTCAAAGCAGTCCTTTAGTGCAGTGTTGCAAGCGCAAGGGGATTTCCCTAACATTTATAGGTGTAAATAACTTTAACTACGTCAATTGGAAATCTATCGTGAACATTTTAAAACATACATATTTTTTGCTTGTAATATCATCTTTAATTTCAACAGAAAAAGGACAATCGTTCATTACAAACTAAAGAACATATCATAAACGGAACTAAAATCTGTTGTAAACCACTGTTTCACTTTCAAACACCTGAGTCAAATAATGGTTATTTTTTTCTCTTTCCGATGTATTCTTGGTTTTGCTAGGTTATATACTATTTTACATTTCTCTATATGATTTTGAAAAAAGATTGTGAGTTCGGTAATTATGTTATTAACGTCTTTTAATTGACACAAGAAAGAAGGAACAAAAAGGTACAATAAAATGAAAATTACAAATAGACATGAGCTAAACATTTTTTGACGTATAACAACGGCCTATGAACAATTATTGATGCAAAGTTAAAAATATGTTCCCAACTTGGACTTGTAACAAAATGTTACCCTTAAAACATTAATTACATTTAATTAAGTAACTCTTATGATCATGTATACATGAAACAATAGAAAAAATGGCATAAATGTAATATGTCAAGAATTTTACATTTTCTGTAACCACTTTGATGTTGTTTGAATAACCAGTATAAAAATTTGGCTCAAACAAGTTGCCAAAGAATTCCCACCGTCTGTCTTGTTTATTTATATTGTCGACCTGGAATTTAATGATAAAAAGCCGTATCCGTTAGAGAACTTTGAAATAGTTCAAAAATCTATATCACTGCTGTGTTTTAATGAGTTATAATCAATACGTTCTTCTACAGCTCTACTGTGAAATATTTAAATCCATGTTTTATAGTTTTAAGTCAAATATTTACTATGTAGATTCGACAAAACCTAGTACTTAATATGGATATAAGTTTCAAATATCTACTTCAGCAGGTGAGTAGACAAAAAACTGCTTAACTTGAGAATTTTTGAATTATAAAAAATACATGTAATAAAATTTTAATTAGATAGGTCATCCAGCAGTCTATTGTGTGATTATCGTTCGAGAGCGGAAATGTTCTATGACATGGATAATGACAAGTAACGAGTATATTTTATTGTTCCCGTTTTCTGATTTTAAAGGATCTTCTATTTTCTGATCGATTCCATCTGTGGATATTATAAAATGTTACATGTAATGTCAATTAAACTGTTTAAAAGTAAAGAGTAACTTTGTCTTTAAAATGTTCAGGACCAAGTTTCATAAAAATTTCCAGATTGAGATCTGAGAGAAATCTCAGAAATTTTCAATCTAATGTTTTTCGGGAACCAGGTCAGTTTGATTCCAATTATTCAATAACCCTCAAGGAAGAGCAAACTTCGTTTGTATTTGTTTCGTGGATGTCTTATGGTTTGCAGGGTATACAGTTAGTATCTGAGACAGACTTTTTTTGTTGTGTACCGTTTATTGATTCTTAAATAAAACAAATCATGTTTGAGAGCTTAAAGTTATATGAAAAAGCATCTATCCCGACATTTTTTTAAACTAAGGTTTCTAGTTTACATTGATCCAAGTGTGGATAATGGATATACGCATAACAATAAGATCTGAATAATAAATGCAATTTTACTGGCTATGCTGACGTGTTTCCATTTCCGGCACATATGAATAAAAAATTATTGTATTTTTTGTACTCTTGTTGGCTTGCATATGTAGACTTTTCATTAATAACTTTTATAATATCTTGAATGTATGTATGATGCTTGGACGTTAAAATGTTCAAAGTTAACGACTACGAAAAAATGGGAAAATAAATAAACTGTGTATATGACGTCGAGTAAAGAAAACCGAACAAAATGTCTACTTGAAACTGTTTGGTTTAGGAGGAGAATAGTTTGTTAATCAAAACATTATGTATTTAGTTACTGAGTCAATAAAGTAACCTATCTAGATGATTGGCACGTATAAAACAAGTCTTATCTATACAGAGGATTGATACTTATATACGTAAAGTCTATTCAAATATTCAAAAGCGACCATATCTTATGTCGTTGTGACTAAACATACATTTGTATGGACACTTATAATATGGAATAAACTTTCTTGCTTCTATCTGTAACCGATCGTATAATATCAATGTTTTATCATGTAGACAGGTGAAGATATACAATTTATATCCTTAATGTAAATTTATCTCGAAATGTTTAATGTCAGAGCATAAGGGAGTGGTCAAATAAATACTCAGCTGTAAATTTTCGGATCGATATTGAAATGCATTTTTAAGAAAAAAAGGGGGAAAATACCGATGAGTTATTAAAATTGATAATATCCAACTTTTATTTTTCTCGGAATTATTCGGCTTTTAATCGTGTATTTGGAATATGACAGTACTATTTATTTTTCGATAGGATAATTACTATTTGTACTAGTCTAAAATCGAATTCAAGTATCTAGGTATTAAATATCAGTTCGATTTTTATCGTTAATATTTATTACCAGTGAATATTTGGATTTATTACATATTGGAATATCATCGTCGTTATTTGAAAAAATCTTAGATCGACTCAAAACAATCGATTCTGTATTATTCAGTGTGCTGTTATGTTGATGAAACAACTCACTTGATTAAAGTCAAATGTATGAGATTTTTTTGTGAATCAATAGCACATTCATATACATCAATGAAAGTGATAATTAGTTGTAACGTGTTTGATGGTAATACTCTGCTTTATATACTGTAGAGTTGCTTTGTTACGCACTTGCTGTAAGTTTTTATCGTTTCTAGGTAACGGTATTAAAAAGTATCATATTTCAAATATTTCAGGTTAGACTTTTGACCCTTGAAGAGAAATATCGTAGTTACCTATTATACCAACAAATTAAAGCATTTGAGGAAAAGGTTTACCTCAGCTATGATAATTTCAACGTGGATGTTCTCCTCAAAATGTTTCGAGAGATGGCTAGGCGATGCAGAGGTACACGGGACATATACACCTTAGCGGGATTGCGTCAGGCGTTACAAGCGGAGATTCGAAAATGTCACATGCGCCAGAGAAATAGAAGAGCTAAAGATATGATAGAAAAGAAACCGGAAGAACCAGATCCTGTAATTCAATACTTTATATGGTTTTTTGATAACCTTAAATATTTAAGAAGCATGAGAGCTAACTTCGTAGATAGAATTTTTACTCCATTATTCAAGTATTTCCACGAAGTAGGAAGTGTGGGTCCAGACCGTGAACGGTCCCTTGATTCCGCCATGTCATTTTCTAACTTCAGTATCAATTCTGGAAAAACCCATAATAGTCATTTGACAGGAATGTCGTCAATATCCGGATGGAGCCATGTGAACTCCGAAACTGGAAGTCAAGATTCTGATGACAACATTCACACAACGAGAAAGAAAATGCTTGCTCGGGCTGCTCTTCTCCTCCTTGGCAGAGAATTTAGAGATGTGAAAAATCTTTATGATTCAACAGAAATCGAGAAAATTTCACACAGACTTTCGTTCTTGAAGGAACAGCTAGACTTCCTAATAGATAATGAATCACAGTTCAGTTCTGAAATGTTCAGCCAAGACAGTGAACGAGCTGTTTTCCATTTGAAAGTGAAAAATTCACGGACATATGGTTTAATGCGACTTATCCCAGATATACTGGTAAAGTTTCAAAAAGCTGCGTGGTTAGCCAGAAAATGGCTAGAACTTGATGACATGAAAACCAAAGATTTGAACGAGCGCTTGCAAAAACTTGCTTTGTTAGAAGGACAATTTTCAAAAAGACTTTCAACTTTGTCAACAAACATTCAAAATCACGAAGCACAACTGGAACAAGGTACGCGAGAGTTGCAAAATTTATTGAAAAGAGAGGATCGCGCGAATGACCTCGAGCTGAAGATGCACGATTTTAAGTCTAAACTTGCAAAACTACAGGAGGATATGACTAGTCTCAACGATGAGAAAATGTCACTGCTCAAAGACATTGAAGAGTGTAGAAAGAAAATTGATACATCAAAACAGAAAAATTTACAAACTATGTATGAAAGAAATAAACTACAAAGATATGCAATAGAAAGACAAATTGCAGCTATAGAGTTCCAACAAAATCTTGCAACTACCGACATGGAAGTGGAAAAAGAAGTAAAACCAAACATTATGTACTTCACTAATGACGTACAGGACCGTTGTGAAGAGCTCGAGCGAGCACTGGAACAGGAGAAAAAAGAGAGACACACTCTACAAGCAGCTTTATATCCAATATCTAAAGACAAGGAATTTATCGCAGAGCGACTTCGAGAAAAACGATTAAGAGCAGCTGAAGACAAAGGACAAACTGTTGCCAAGTACATTGGTACTACAAATCAAGAAGATTTAACTTTTCGGTCGCTTCCTGGTCGTCTTAACGTGAATGACAATGGTAGTCCAACAAATCGTTCGATTTTACATCAGCCATTTACATCTCCAAGATATTCCCAACGTTATATTGTGGAAGGCCGAGACTCTATATTACAGGAGTTTGGTTCACCAATGCCTGACTGGTGATTGGTTCAAACCCTTGGTATGATCTTACTGTGATAAACACAAATGTCGCTGATTTATTTGCACTCATTTTGACGTATCTTACCGATGATATGAATACAGCCTGTATTTATGTGACAACATCAATCTGGATCCCATATCTCTCAATATTTGTCATTTCAATGCTGTAATGTTTCATTGTTATGTTAGTTAGTGGTGCTCATGCTTTCGTGGCAACATAAAGAGTTGTATACAAAATAACAAGCTTGAACATTGTTTCAACCAAACACATTTTCAACCCATGTACACGAAATCTGGAATCGCACATATATATATGCAAAATGGTATTATATTTTGTATGGAACATAAAACAGTTCGAAAAAAAAGTAACTTTAATCATAGAGAATGATTGGGTAAATCTTAATAGATTTGACACTTACCACCCACAAGACTGCGAACGAACAGGTTTGATTTAATGAAAAAGTTAGTATATATATCATTTATATTTTTACTGGATTGTGTAGTATTTACGTCGAGGAACTACCAAGTTCGACTATTCAGAAACTCTATTGTGATATTGATACGTCTTCATGATTTAAGTAGTAGTCTTTCTAAGAATCATGCAAATTGTGAAATATGTGATCCCCCCCCCAAAAAAAAGGCTGTACATTTTAATTTTGTTATTAAGTTGCTTTATAGGTCTATATGATGAAACGTATAATTATTCATTTTAGTCTGTCTGCTCGTAGGAGATAATAAACATTAAAAATCCAGCAGTTTCTATTGTATTCTAATGCAATTTACATATTTATCTCCTATAGTTTTGAATTATACAGTACATTCTATATAGTCTTACATGTTAGTTTTGTTAACAATAAAATTTTAAACAAATTATCAAAAATGAAAAAAATATGAAGGCTTTCCAACCATGAACCACACTTTTCATGATTCCTACCTGGAATGTTACTTAAATGACCACTGGTGTTTGATATATATTTAACACTAGATTTATCGTATTGAAGAAATATAAGGTAGTATACAAGAATGTTACCGCCATTGTTTTCATCTTTTTTAGTTAACGTTTTCATAAATAAACATATTTGTCACTTCTCATTTTATTATTTCACTTTGCAAATAGGAACCATACTAAATTGAAATTCAAAGTTATTTTTAGTTAAACTAGCCTCTTGGCAGACTTGTACGCATATTTGAAACCAAGATTAGGTCTATAATACTACTATAACTACTCGAAAAGATAAAAGAAAATTTACATTAGAACGATTGAGTGATAAACATATTGTTACTATATACATTGCACAAACTTATTGCGTAAAGGTGTCACGGACTCGGTCTTGAATTATAATCTGCAATTATATCTGCAATATCAGGCTGACTCTATCAGAATTACTAGTACTCCCTTATTTGAGCGGTTGATTGCTATTATTACTGTACCATTTATATGACTTTGAACTATTGTGGTCACCATGGAACGGGATGTCTGACCGAACGGTTACACCCACCATTTCAAATGCCTGTTTCAAGTCAGAAACAAAGCGGATATTTTTATCCTCAGTTTTGACGTTTGATATTCCAATTGATATCTCCTGATCCGATTTATGATAATGGTCACTCTGGTTTTTTCTCTGTATGATATAAAATATCTTAGGTTTCCGCTGAGGTATCGAACATTCATAAAACCATTACTTAATGTAAATATTTATCATCTAATGCTATCTTAATCAAACAAATGTCCCATAACATGAAGCGTATAACAAGAAAAGGTTAAAAGAAACGCCTTCTTGCATATTTAAAAAGAGTCAACATTTTGTGTTCTGCTAACGCAAGTGTCAAGACTGCTGATGCTTTAAAATAAAAGTGTTATAAATGTTTCAAATATTTTAGAAAGTGCATCGAATTCTTACATCTCAAAACGCATTTTAAGGACTATTCACATATTTAAGGGCCCGGAAAAACTATGATATATAATAAAATTAGGTCGGTACAGAAATTTTCTTTTAATTTTGAAATCATAATGATACTTTTCTTAAATTTTTAATACGAAATTTTTTGGATACCTGTACGTATCTGGACGGGGGTCTCCGAATGTGCAGTGATATATTTGCACAATGCAGCCTCTTTTCCTTTTTCATCTGCTGTGCACTACTAGGAAAGCGTTAGACGCTGAAAATTTGTTAGAATTTTAGGGGTTTGGACAGGTGGTCCAGTTGTCTCCAACATATGGCAGAATATATCCTCATTGAATATCCAAAAGGACAGTAAAATGTAAGAAAGTTTCTATTACATGCTACGTTTGTCTTTTGGACTGAAATAAAAAAAGCATTTGTTCATTATGAACAACAAAGTCATAATGTATCTTCATACAAAACTTTTTTTGTAATTTTGAATTTGGTGAAAGTATGAAATAAAATTTCTTAATGTTGGCTAAAGGCTAAAATTGGAGATACTTCGTACACACCATTAGTAATATACTGTTTTCGAAATACGGCTTTTGATATTGAAATACATTGAAATATTAAGCATGTAGTTCAGTGAGATTATGAATCATAAGACCATAAACAGTGTTTGCATTGCTTTAAATTACAATTGTAAAGCAATATATTTTGTATTATGAACAGATTAAAATCTCAGAAAAACAAACAAAAAACAAAACAAAACAAAACAAAACAAGTAAAAATGTATAATAAAATCAATAGTAAAACCTTACAATTATACTTATATTATTTTATCCCAATGGAGCCTCTTGGGATGAAACAGTTGTTGCTTTAATCAATGTCGTTACACGCATGCTTCATTTAAACAAAAATTTTAAAGAAATTGAATAATAAAATGAGGAATAAAATAGTTGATTTAAATGCAAAAATTTAAGAATTTACACACAAGCTCCGCGCAATGAAAAAATAAAGATGCTTGAGGAGTTAATGATTAAAATTAGAAATAAAACAGTTGAGTTAAATGCTTAAATGAATTCATACGTGTGTTGCTTTCAACGAAGAAGAAAGCGTGTTTTAAAGGTGGAGAAATAAACGAATAAGTGTGTAATGTTAGTACCATAAAGAATTACGTGTAAGTGTTTGTAAGAATCGGACAATATTAGAAAAATCAGAAGCATACATGTTAAAATTCTACCGATCTGACAATATAATATCACTCAAGGATACTTTCTCTATTTGAAAAGACCATTATTTGATCTCTGCATCACTGGCTTTGCTCAGCAATTTTTTTAATAGAATCTTAGATAAAAAATGAGGACAGAGTTATCTGCCATTGATATGTTCCTTTTCAATGCATTTCAATGAAATTGTAACTCAATGGTCCAGCATGATATGGAAAATTAATGGTCTGTTTTCCTTGATTCTGATGGTGCAAATAGTCAAATTACACTATCAAAATAGTGGCTTTTTTTCATACCATGTTTCACCCATTGCCTGATTTTTACAGACACTGACACTTATGCAGAACAACGGTTATAGCGTTTTATTACAAACCATACCACGAACTTCCAAACAAACGGTAAGAGACTTTCAGATATTTGTACTATAACATGAATCTCTGAAGACTTGCTTGAACAGGTTCTTTTCCTATCGCATAACTTCTTCACAATGGAGAGTATGACGCTGAAAATTGGCTTGTTTCGATTTTAGGTTGAGAACATGTTGTCCAGTCAGCTCCACCATAATTGACTGAGTAAATCTTCAAAACAGACCGGTATCTACAGGATAAGGACAGATGGAAGTTTTTGCAAGCCAGTTTGGTTTTCAAGTCGTGTTGTTGTAAAGATTCATTTCCATTCAATGAAGTCAGAACAGCCAAAAGAAGAATCATCATAAAGATTTTAACGTTGCAAAGAAGAGAAAAATTATTGCCTTAATAAAGATAGATTCAGACTTAATAAAATTAAAAAATCAATCAGAAAATTATAAAAATGATTATTTAAACAGCTGACTTTATAGCTTATCTGATCCGAAAGAAAAAAAAGACATCGTTTAGCTAGATTTTTAAATCTCAAAAGTTCCTGCTATATAGATGACGTATTATCGTTAAACAATCCTAGTTTCGGGGATTTGATAATCGCATCTACCCCAAAAACAAATGAGATAAAAAATACTACATACACTGTACTGTACACTTCTTACAATTAGGTCTCTAGAACTGGGTTATGTTGCTACAAGATTAAAGTCATCACTACAGAAGTTTTATGATCGTCATCATGAACTCGTGAATCGTTTCGTTGTATCCATCTGTAACATGAAAACTGATTTGTTCAACGTGCCATAGTTTTTCTTTCCTCATTCGTCTACCCCGGACTTTACTTTTCATGAGCAACTCGGCTGGTGTTTCTAGAAAAGCAGAGGACGCTTACCCTACCGGTGCACCTGGTCCATTCTCCCAGTTTTTAGTTCAATCCGAGTTGCTCGTTTACTCCTGTTACTTTTTATGTATTCTTTTAGTTGCATATGTTCTTTCTCGTGTTTGTCTGTTTTCCATATCTGATTTTTGTTCTTGGATTTCATTCCTTTGATTTCCGCTAGAATATTGGTTGTCTTCATTACTCTGACAGCTGTGAGTATAGAAGTTTAAGTTTTTTTTCCAATTTAATGGCACTCAGGCCAGACGTACCAGTAGTGAATAATGGTCATGATTTCCCCTTTATATAGATCCTTATATCATGGTTAATAGCCATAATAGTCTTCTAATTGTAAGGAAATTGAAGCAAAATGCAATAAGGAATAACAAAACTGAAAACATAAAAGTAATGGAATATAAAATATATTTTGCAAATATAAGTCATTGTTTTTTTTCAAAGCTTGGGAGGACACTTTAAACAACACAAAGAAACAGTAATTGTGCGAATCTGGTATGCTGATTGATTTATACAATTGTTTTATTCACCGATATTTACTGCAAAACAATAACTCTTTTCAGAACCATTAATATTATTATATAAGTAACCACAACATACGCTTTATACTTTTATTTTATTTTTTTTTTAGAAAGTGGATAATTTCCATGTATTTTTGGCTCATACAATGTTTCAAAGATCAGATAAATGATCTGTATACTATATCAGGATTGTACAAGTGAACCAAGTATTTCCATTTTCAAAATGGTAATGTTTGTGTCATGTTATAGGCACATGTTTACTTAACCTCCATTTGTAACTCGTTTTAGAATATCAAACTCTGTGCAAACATGGATGATGATTGATATATTAATTTCTAAGAGAAAATGCTTTCTAACTTTCAACTGATGAACTTTTGATACAGTAATTTTATGATTTACTATTCCTAGAATTATTAAGAACGATTGGGTGGGCCTTTGATCTTGATTTGGACATGGCTGGTCTATTCAAATAGGTATATGTTCTAGGTTGATTTCTGGTAAGGTAATAGACTATTGTGCTAACTGTGGGATACTCGATGAGCATCCGTGGAGCATGTGCAATATACACTTCCGCAGGGAAATGTGTTTGTTTTACCCAAGCCCTACCTCGTGGACGTGTATACTGAGCATGCTCATCAACTTAACACAAACAAGTCTATTGTTAATCGTTGTAATTGATGTATATCTCCATTGACAGAAAAAAAATACAAGGCATGCATCTGTATAACATGTTATTTTGGCTAAAGAACTATCAGATGTCTATTTTACCTTGCATTTATAATAAGACATTTGAACCACACCCGACTAGGACAACTGTGAATATATATTAGCTTTATATTGTTTGTGAATAAGAATTAATAGTAATTGCCACTTTGACGTCAATTCAAAACAATCACATCGGTGATGAAATATTTGTTTTGTACTTGTGATTTTATTTCAGAAATAACATGCTTTTAATTTCTGATTGAATAAAGAAATTTGTCCATCATTTGTTATTTTAGTGTTCACCACGCAAATTGTTAAAATCACAGTTTTCCGTATTACTTCATTAAGTATTACTCTAATAAATAGAAAACTCTGCAAAGCAATAATGAAAGGCACTACATAAATTGTTTTCAAAATTTGTACTAAAGTTTATAATTAAGTACCAGTCCACATAAAATTCAGACACTGCTAATGGTAAAGTGATTCGTGGTGTAGAAAAACCTACGAAACAAAAAATGCTTTTTCAGTCTACATATGCTATATTATTACAAAACATAATTATTTCTGTATACAGACCTGCACGTTTGAGAAAATCGTACATTTATCTCCCACTAAAACCAACCAAAATAAACAAAACAAAAAACAATAACTCTTGCAAAATGCCAATTTCATGTACAATCTATATAAATTTTATCTCAAAAGCACAACAACCAAATGAAAAACTGAGACTTGTATGTGTATCAGCAACTGTTTCTGAACAAAAAATAAAATTGAAATCAGTGGATTTTTAACATGCATGAATCACCTCCTGTCTAATTTGTATGACGAATTGTACTTAAATTCCATTATTCCATGTACTATTTAAAAAAGAAGGTTTTTTGAAATCATAAACATACTTAGTATATGTATATAAACCACATTGTTGAGCTTTCCGAGTGGGTTGACATGCGTCCCTCATAATATACTAAAACATGTAGACGTCATGTAGAGGCTTTAAACAAGAGATTTTCTTCTGCCTTATCATAACTTCCAGTTAAGATATTTGGAACCTTTTCAGTTTGATACAGATACGCCTAATTTAGAGAAGAGGTTTCCTCCTAATTCAGACCGTTGGACAAACCACGAACATGAATTTGCCCCCAATCGTAGTTATCATTGGAGAGTTACCAAATTGTTTACAGTGTATGTCCCTTCTGAATAAAAGTATATAACAAATTTGAAATCAATCCATTCGTCGAGTGTCAAGAAAAGTATGACGACATTCAGAAGAACGTAAGGACAGATTGTCATTTTTACGTACAAGGTAATTCCAAAATATCACCCACTCGTTAAGAATGGCGGTAATAAAACTAAAACAATGAAAAACATTGGTTTTTATTTAAATGTTTTTAGGCAAAAAGTTAGCTTCAATTTTTTACACATTTGTAAGATGCCTTCAGATATTTATAGGTATATACACAGGGATCTCCAAAGATGGAATTACTTGCTCGCACTGCACAGGTTCTTTTCCCATCACATGACTGCTTCACAATCGAAAGTGAAGCTGACGCTGAACAGTGGTTTGTTTTGATGCTATGGTGGGGACATGTGGTCCAGTTATCTCTACCATAATTTGCTGAATCTATTCTCAAAGAATATCCATAGTTGCAGGTCAATCTAAGAGTAGATCCTTCACAAGCCAATTTTCTTAAAGTGTCTGCAATAAATGGAAAAGATGCGATGCACTAAATGATTAAAAAATAACGTTAAGTATCATGCGAGCAAATAATGACGTGGAATTCGAACGGTCTTGGTAATTCATTAGGAAAATTTACTGAAGAACAAAAATCAAATCCTCTGTAGGGCATTTGTTCAGTTCCAACATCGTGTTAGGATTCAAATAAGTTTTTAACGAAATAATTAATGATCCAACTAAAATTAAATGAGGCTGAAAACAAATTACAATGGCATAATGTATGTCGGGAAATGGAATAAAAGCAAATGAAAAACAGGTTTAAACCTTGTATTGTTGTTAAAAGTTAAATCAGTAATAGTAAGAGTAATCAAAGGAACCAAGGTTATAGCGGTAATCAAAATAATGTAATTCATGGTACATATTGGGAAAATATGCCGAAACCTCAAGAATGGGACAATTCATAGTAATTAAGTAACACTCTTTGTAAGAATCATGCAAATTCAGTAAAATATGATACACCTAAAAAAGGCTACATATTTTTATTTTTGTTATTAAGTTGTTTTATAGGTCTGTATCATGAAATGCATAATTATTTATTCCAATCTGTCTGCTCTCAGAAGATAATTCACATTGAAAATCCAACAGTTTCCATTGTATTTTAGCGTCATTTACAGACTTATCTTCCTTACTTTTGACATCTACCGTGCATTCTATATATTTTTATCTCCTATGAACAAGGGCTATATTAAAGGCCACATGTAACTTTCTGTTTATTATGACATATAAAAAAATATCAAAAATAAAAATATGTAGGCTTCCCAACCATGTATCACATTTTGCATGATTCTTAGCTTGAGTACTACTTAATTGCTAAAAAGCATAGTCATACTTTGCCTTTTTTCACAAGTGTAGGTTACATTCAGATACTTGAAAGTGTCACCTACTAAATCAAACTGTATCACAGTAAGAATGTCATTTCGATGTCAATTTGTCTAAAAAGAATAATTAAGTAGTATAAAATTACATTTGTTCTCGCCTGGTTTATAACATAAATCTAGTGTTAAGATTTCTTTTCGAGATTTGAGTTCTACTTGCAATCTACATTTCATCTGATTTGTAAAAAGATGTCTTGAAGAATGAATTGAGGAAAATTTGAACTAAATGTTTTTTTTTCTGAAATTAATGTGTTTGTTAGATAAGAATCACATTAGTTTCTCCAACAGAAGACTTAAATCGCTAAACAAAATCATACCTTGACTTCTTACACAACTATAAGAGGCTTGCAGATACTTGTAAGTGTGCTGACATGGGTCCCCGAAGATATAGTTACTTGCTCTCACCGAACATGATTGTTTTCCTTCACACGACTGCTTCACAATCAACAGAGAGGTTGACGCAGCACATTTGTTTGTTTGAATTTTTGGATGGGGACAGGTGCTCCAGTTATCTCTTCCATAATTCGCTGAGTGTATTTTCAATAAATATCCACTCTGGCAAGACAAAGTTAGGGTGGAGTGTTCACACACCAACTTGGTGACTGCACCGGGAAATGAAGTTGCATTTGCAGTCACTGCGGTAAGAACAAGTAACAGGAGAATCATCGCTCTGATAATTGTTTTCCACCTACAAACAACAGTTTACATCCTTATATTACCACATAAACACATATTTGAAAGAGCAATCACGATTTAACGGGAACTAAAATTAACGCAATAGCAAATAAAAGGTGACCGAAAGAGTATTCAAGGGAACCAAGACTCTAGTGGAAATCAAAAGAATGTAATCAATAGACAAATACCAAAGATGGGATTTCAAAACAGACGCACAAAACTTAAAATGGTGAAAATGATAACAAATAACATGAGTAAAAACCAGAGATGAAAACACATCAAATGGTAATAGATCAACTCCGTACATGTAGCAGGTCTGTTTGTAAAGGGTAGCTTAAACAATTAATCCAAATAAAACCATGTGGAACAGTAAAGGAAAATGAAGTATGATGCAAGCAACCTGGAATATTTTCCCGGAAATTATTGATCGGTACATATCTCCAAACCGGGATACATCCAAGCAGGGATGCGAGTATATCCCAAAGTACCATCTTACGATGAAGCAAAGTATTTTCTAAATAAAAAAAAGATAAAATGCAATTACAAATTGCAGCGAAAAAAAATAACTAAAATTTATAAGATGACAAATGTATATTCTGGCTTACCGGGTTTTGACTCAAAATAAAGCACTGGATGCAAAATACAAACTTTTTCGCCTTTATATTCATGACCGACTGAACTTGTACCATCTGCTAAAACGCATTTATTGGATATAAATAATAAAACGCAATATAACAAAAATTTAATTGTTCAGGAAACTTTGTGTCGCCGGTAAGGAAATGTCAATAAGATAAAACAAAAATCGAGGACTACAGCTAATGATATTCATGCAAATAAATTTTAACATCGTAAAATGTTATAACCTTTTGAAGTGGAAATTTTTTAATCTGTGCAACAGTTTTGCCTGTGATTTCAGTACTTTTAGTGAGAAGTATCACGTTCACACGGACTGTTGCTTCCCAGATTAACTGATATTATTGTAAATAAGGCAAAATCTTCACTATTTCGTTATAATGACGAGTTAAGAAAGCAATTTAGTCATGTCCCCATTCCATCTGATGCAAACATGTTGAGTGTATAGGGGTCTTAACTCAAATGGTTGAAGTGTAGCATCCAATCGCGGTACGATATTTGGCTCTTTGATCTTGAAAACTGAGGGGACTCTAAATTCTATAATCGAACTAAACATATACAAAGCATAGTTAAGATATATTTAAAAATATTCATTCTATAGCGTTCACGTTGAAATGTCTGACAAAATTGCGCGATCGAACTAAGTATGTACAAAGCATAGTTGAAATAGATTTAAATATATTCATTCTATAGTGTATGCATTGAAATGTCAGACAGACAAATGGATGGAAGGATGAGCTGTAATGTATTCGCTTTAGTAACTTCAAAGGCAAGGAAAATAACTTAACCCCCCTTCCCGAGGCAAATGATGACAAGTGTGTTTTACAATTATAAACGCTATTTTTTTTCATTTCTGCTTAGTCGATACAACAACAATTACTTGCAACTATGGCATACTAGTTAACGCTATTTGTTTCTTTGTTTATCATTTTTACACTACCCTTCAACCATACTGTTCAACACAGTACACTAGTAAATTAGCTTGTCAGTCTGCTTGCTCCATTTCATATATGAGGTCAACTTTTCAAAATTGTTCACCGATAATGAAAACAAATAAAAGAAAGAAAATATTTCGCCACAAAAAACATTTATTCAGGTTCATAAACAACACAGAATTTCTAATAAATGCCATTAAAAATTTGACGGTTTTATCACATTAACATAATACATAATGGAATGTATAACCAATGAGCCAAGATCAATACGTTTAAAGAATGGGCTGTTTCAAGGTATTGTTATTTTATATCTCCGCAAATAAGTTCAAAATACTTGAAATACATAATTGGCATCACAGATGAATCAGTATAAGGAGGTCAACCTTGTGTAAGGGATGTAACTTATAAAATCAGAAATATGTTTTTATCATATTCAAGTTAACCAAAGCCTGTCAAGCTTTCATTTGAAAAAGATTGAAACCAATCCTAGTTGCTTTGATGCTATATGAGATTTAAGGTAAATGGTTTATACAAGCGTACCAATGATTTGTAATTATTTCCCTTAATCAATGTCTACCTCCTTAAGACAAATTAAAATATATGTTAAGAATATAATGAAAAGACAAATAGAGACAAGTATGCATCCTTTCTCACTGTAGTATGGGTGTAATTGGTACAGTAGAGCACTGAACTTTTTTTTCTGGGGGGGGGGGGTGGGGGTGGGGGTTACTCATTTTGGCATATTTTAGCAGTCTGTCTATATATGCTAAAATAAATTCCGCAAAATATTAACTCTGGGCTTCAGTACTCAAAGCATAAACTAGCATCTGTCAAAATAAAAAATGCCAAATTTTTTTGTATACCTTTTGAGCCTTAAAATCACAAAATTTTACACATGCAAAAATAACCTTCATAGATAATCCAAAGTCTGATGACTTACAGTTTTTGCCTCAATATTGCCAAATTTTACACAAGCAATTTCCTTCTTGGTTTTTCATTATTGGTTAAAATACTATACTGTAAACTAATCTATAAATATTGTAGAATTGGTTCCAATAACAACCTATATTTCAAGACTAAAGCGTTCACAAAAATTGAGCAAAACAACATTCATGTAGCAGGAAAGAATTGGTTTTGTAGAGAAAAAAATATAAAAAGGAAAAATAACCAATCTCAAACTTTGTCTTTTTTTTTAGGGAAGAGGGTGTTTCTTCAGAACTAAAATGGCTGACTGGACACTCTCATATATACATGATACAAGAATATTGCTATGGGCAATGACATTCAATTTGAGGAGATCACTTACCAGTAAACAGATTATTACATTGTAAAAGGAACAGAATGTATCTTCTAGGTGCAAAACTAAATCAAAATTTGCCTATTAACCTGGTAAGAGTATCAAGTTGTCACCAAGAACCAACGAGAAAGATGTTGGTGGATGGACTTAACCCAACAATTTCCAAAATTTTAACTAATATATAAAACAGAACTTCTATTATTTTACAAAATTCCCTTTAAATGCTTTACTTTTAGCTACATATTCCCAACACCAACATCGGTTATTGAAAAACTAAAAAAATAAACAATATAAAGACTAAATATTTAAAAATTTAAAAAATAAATTAAATCACAAAGTTTGACATTTGAGCAAAATATAATACAAGACATTCTTAAAGCTGTGCACAACATAAATTAAAATATAACAAAAATTGGCACTTGCCTAGTGCATTTTTTCTTTAAAAGTTTTAAATCTTCAGTTATCACCTGTGAGAAATATGAAACAGACATACAGACAATGGTGAATTTTAACAAACAACTAAAGGCATGCTCTAACAATTGGACGGAGTCGATTTTCAGCATATAAAAATAATGGCCTTATATTTAACATTATCTATCATTTTAACAAATTATGGATATGGGATCAGTTTCACAAAGAGGCGTAAGTGTAAAATTGATCTGAATTTATGATGTCAAAATAAGAAATAACATGACATCATTACTTCCAACAATTTTAGCAATTACTATTTTTTGTGAAATCAACCACTGGTTTACATGTAACACAAGTTCTAAATACCTCTAACATTAGTTATAAAACAAAATATTAAAATCACACTTTTGGTTTTAAACCACACTAACAATACACCTTAGTACTAGTTTAGTTATCACATGTTAACACATTGGAATACAATTGCACATTCAAAATAATATACAGTTAGTTTTGATTTGTTTCTACTGTTGTGTCAAAAATGAGAATTGTACCCAAAAAAAATATGTAATGTTTTCTTTTTCATGTCAATACAACATTCTTGATTACTGGGAAAGTACTATTGTTTGTTGGGTACCAATTTTCATGGTTTTCCCGTGTAGGCCAAACCACAAAATTTGGTTTCTAACAAAAAGGAGATTTCCATTGATGTGTATACTAAACACCTCAAAACAACAAAGTCAAGAATCCACTAACATGTTTCTTTCCTAATTAACACAAATTGGTACCCACGAAAATTAAAGTACTTTCCCAGTAACATTTCTCTAAGCATAAGGCGATATTATTCTTAGAATTTTAATTTTTTTTTACCAAATTTAACTAATTACCGAAAACAAGAAAAGAACTACTGTGAAAGTATTATTGTTTGTGGGGTATCAATTTTCATGGTTTTCGTGGGTCTGATAAACCACAAAATTTGGTTCCTAATGAAGAGGAAATTTCTCATTCGTTTATGTGATAGAATTTCAAATCCACTAATTCAAGAATCCATGAACTGATCTTTTCTACCTAATCCTTGAAAATTGGTACCCACGTATTAAAGTAATGTCACAGTTTAAATGTCCTTTGAACCTGTGTAAACTGAACACCTGTCTAAAAATAACCATGAATAAACCCAAAACCTGTCTAAACAAGACACTTTTTGAAGTATTTTTTAATCAGTTTAAATGTCCCTTTGAACCTGGAAAAACCCAACACCTGTCTAAAACAATACACATTATACAGAGATTGGTTAATACAGGTTATAATGTAGCTATATTTGAAAATAACATCTGTGCAACATGATGTGGTTTTTTCAGGGGGGTTCAAATAACCTTCACATGAACACATAATATAAAGATTTCAATTATACAAAAATTAAGCAAATATCAACTACCAACATTGAATAGCTTGCAATCGTAATGATACTACCACAACCATTTTGGGTCTTGAAAAGATCTCTAAAATAAATTTTAAAAAATAACAATACAATAAAATAAATGCAACTTCAAAAGAAAATAATTCAAAAATATGTAGGGTTTTAAAAAAAATTGCCAATCTCAGTGGCTATTTAAATATTTAATAACAGTAGCAATAAATATGTTTAGGGAAAATGTTTAAATAGACCTAAATCATACATTTAATTCTTTGAACCATTTAAAGTTGAATAAAATTAAATGAACTTAGACCAGAAACACCATACTGCAAGTCATGCGTTTGTATATCATTATGAACCAGAAAAATGACAAACCAAAAATCCCAGCAGTTGGGAAGGAAATTTAGAGTAGGGAATGTTTTGGGATTTTTCAAAGATATTCAGAATTTAAAAGGGCCATTTGTTAAGAAGTCACGTAGTTTTCTTTTAGAACAAAGGACCATTCCTGCAAGAAAAAACAAATGGTCCATAGCCTCTTGCATTCCCAACCCCTGAAATCTTGTAAAATTAGGTATCATGAGAAAAAAATATCAACAATCAAGGAAGATAACCCTGTAACTAGTTCAAAGTGTATCACAATCTGTGTAAAATATATATTTATCTATATAAATCAACATGCATGAATTTTTTTAAAAATAGTCCTCAGAATCTCAATTTAAATGAGCAATATAAAAAAATCAGTATGTTTAAAAGAAACAATATTTAAGCTCTGTAAAACACACATCCTACAAGCTTAAAGATCTAAAAATCAACTTTAAATGAGACAATTTGACATTTGGTGCAAGGAATTTCTAGAAAGCAGTAAAGACAGTATCTACAGCCAGATGTAAGCTTTCACAATTCACTGGTCTTCTATAACATATAGACTGTCTAACGATTTTTAGGACTTCCTCTCCTCAAGAATTTTCAGGACTTCAGCACAAGACACTTGGGCTTGCTTCAGTAATTCATCTATTTCTTTAGAAACCTATAAAGTACAGTATCAAATCAGAGTACTATCATAAATAGCTTTCATGTATGTTATGAAAAGTGTTTCATAACAAAATGTCACGAACACAGATAATTACATAAAAGAGTAATTCAAGGGAACCAAGAATCTAGTGGAAATCAAAAAATGTAATACAGGGACAAATACCAGACATGGCAACCAGACAATCACAACAAAGAACATAAAGTAACAAAAACAATATATACAAAGTAAGAGATCTAAATGAGCAACTTGGATACCTCTAAAAACTGGCAGCATGGACCAGGTGAACCAGTAGGGTGAATTACTAAAACTACAAGTACAAATGAATATCAAAGTTGGGATGATCTAAGTATACAACTTTTTTGCATATAAAAACACATCATTTATAACAATAACACAAAGTGTTCTCCTTTTGATCTTTGCCCGTTTCGCTGCTGTTATTCCTTTGGCCTTCCGGAAGTTAACAGTAATTTTCAATAAAACTCTGGGAAACATAATAACGTTATAGGGAAAGTTTACATTAGGAAAAGCAGAATCACAACAATGGAGACATAGATAATCTTTTCTTTAATTGACTCCTCACTCCTTGTGTTTGTATGCAAAAACTATTTCAATATATTAAGACCTCATAGAAATCATGATTGTGGCTGATGATGTAATAATGCAGGAAATGTGGCCATCATAGTCCAGTGCAAATGCTATAATCAAATCTGATACCAAATAATGCATATTATGGGAATTCATTCTTTATAAATTCTACAGTCTAAACTAAGAATAACAAAATTATAATTGTTTTTTTTTTCTGTGAAAAAGGGAGACAAATATAGAATCATATCAAATTTAAATTTAAGTTGATCGGAAATTTCCTAATGTACACTTACTCTGGATTTGACTTCTTCATCCTTGACATCAGACAAATTTGTCATTATATTGTAGTACGTTCCCCAAATAGCTGTCTCTAATGTTTTCACACCAACCTGGAATCAGAATAAACATTTTTCTATACTTTATTGTTTTTGAAACAAAGTTCATAATTTTGGATAATTTTAAAGTGATGCACTTACTACTTAAGGAGGCAGACCTAGGGTAAGGGAAATGACTCAGTGAAATCAGATACAATCACATTCAATTTCATCAAAACCTTTCAAGCTTTCTGTAGAAACAGAATGAATCAGTCTATGTTACTATGATGCTTACATGATATTGATATATATTGGTCATTCACTCTTTCCAATTAATTATCCTATTTATCTTATTAAAATAAGACCTACCAATTAAGTCATTTCAGAAACATATTATTTCAGTGATGACATAATGAAGCTGATCTTTTATGTTTTTTAGAAACATAAAGTATTTAATTCAGACTCTAAATTTCAAGAAAAATGTTATATATTTACTTTTTTTCAAATTTTCCATATCAATACACGTTAACAGTCCTCATCCTGAAGTATAAAGTTACTCACTTGAAAAGTTGATTTTCATTTCTTTTTGTAAAAATTCATTAAAAATTTTTACTTAATTTTCAACAGCTGGGGAAATTTTTCTTAGTGGTGTTCTGATGATCAATAAAAGTCTAAAATTGGTTGATTGACCTTCTAGATCTATGTAATTAATTGAGATTGAGATTTTCAGTAACCAATTATCTGGCAAAATCATAGATCATTCTACGTGGTATTAAATTTAGGAACACTGTTTTTATTTTTTTTTCTTTAAACATCAAAACTTTTAAATAAAAATCATGTTTTAAATAACTACAATGTACTAAATTTGAAGTGAAACTATTGATTAGTTGAATAGAAATGAGGTAACTATCCTGTTTATTCCATAGTTAAAGTTCTGATGTTTAAGTACGAAAGTATCAGATGATGTTCAAAAATATGTACACATTAACCTGAGATGATCGAATAACGATATTTTCGGTTGATCTCAGGTAGACAGATGAACTGTTAATTACCGTTCATTAGAGTCATAAACAGTAATTTAGGGCTTTAGTGGTTATCAACAAGACGTAATTTAAATGATATGTGATGATTATATAACAGGAGATTGACAATTATCCAAAGTTTTAGTGGCACACGCTTTCTTGATTAAACAATTTATTACTGACGATTGGGACTGGTGTAAATATTGATGCGGGACATATGATCTTTCGATGGTTATGGAAACGTTGACCATGCATTCACTGAAAATGACTCGAAGTATGGCTTGTTTTTTATCCAAGTCAATGGAGAAACTAAGTGAATTTTTCTATTTGGAGCACTCTCACGTTTATTAAATGTCAAAATGCAATAATTCATCTTCAGCACCTTCTGCCAAGAAAGCAAAGTACTGTTCCAAATTCAATGCTGCGTGGAAGTCAAAGTTAAAGTGGTACCAAGCCAGTAATAACTATTTGAAATGAAATCATTTTGATGCATATTTATGCAATAGTAGCAATTGCATGTAGTGACAATTTTTAAATGAAAATTATTTAACTAATTATAGTAGATGTATCCAAGGAGCTATATATAAATCCTTGATGTATTGAATCGTCAATAATAAATAAAATCATTAAATTGTCCAAGTGTTACTCCATCAAAAAGGTCTTTCAAACAATTCAAATGGAGTATTCGGCATTTTTTCTCATGGAAACAGACTTAAAACAAGGTTTTCCATATGTTTCACACATATTTGACTTGTTACGCTGCGAAAAAAGTGCTGATAAAAACCTCCAGTTTTCAAACCAAATCTCCAGTTTTGAAGAAATGACTTTATCACATATATGTAGAACAACGGATTACAAAATATAATCAGTTCGTTACCACTAACCAATAGGAATAGATAATTGGTTGATAATATTAACAGACTGCACAACAGTAATTTTTCCTAGTCCATGAAACAGGCTAGTGGTTAAGGCAAGGACCATACATACTCTTTTTCTATATAATACTGTTTATTTCATTACAGAATTTGATTCTTTCAATGTTCAATAACAAGACAATGAGAAAGACTTACCTGTAGGTCTGATTTACAGTTAATATTGCCTAATTTGGCAAGTTCTGTCAGGTTAGGCCACAATCCACTTGCCAACCTTGCCACAGTCAAGGGAACCCTGATAGCTGTATGTAATCCTTCCTGCATTGCAGCTTCTCGTCTGTAATAATCAAAACAAGCTTAATAATAAGTCAATACCTGCTGAATAATAAGGTGCATCTTTATTTCACCTGTTGTGATACAGTATACTCATTCTAATTACTATTCAAGTGATCTTGAGTAACATTTTTGTGCATTTCAAGGGAAATAACTCATCTATAGTTCATCATCAACACTTTTATATTATAATAAAAACTAAATATAAGCAAAGTCAAAAATACAAGGAGCACAATGGGAATATGTAATAAAGATTCTGTGAAAGTTTTATTAAATTCCATTCAATGGTGTAGGAAGAATAACAGATAAGAGCTGGGTAATGGAAGGAAGGATGGAAGTAAGGAAAGGTTGGCACCCCAATTACTTTATACCTTCCACTAAAAAATGGTTGTATATAAGCTCCAAGTCAGTTCTTATCAGTAATATTATATGACAAAACAACAGAGAAGCAGACAATGGCAAAATAGGAAGTTCATATACAGTCACAAAAAAGAGCATAATGGTAAACATGGATTTGTAAAAGAGGAAATCTAGACAAATGTAAAAAAAATCACACTCATATGTGTTAAGTTATCTTGTTTTGTGCATTATTTTAAGTATTACAATAACTAGGGAAGATTTTACGAGGTCATCAAACAAAACAGAAATTGGTAAAATAGGAAATAAATAAACAGTAAAAGAAAAGAATGGTAACGGTAAAATTTGGATTTCAATTAGCAGAAAAAAATCATCCCTGAACAACAAGCAAGTCACGGTTTTTGCAATATTTTTTTTGTAATTAACAATATATCATAGTTAGGTTCTATGTTACTTACAGCTCTTTATCTTCTTCTGTATCTTGTGGCAACTTTGAGGCAAGCTGAAATAAAGAACAAATGCTAAAACTGGCTACAAGACTCCCCTCACATGAGGGTTTACTCCACACCTCTATCATATGTATGTGTGACAAAATTACATACTTAAACACCCATCCCATGAGGCTTTTATCCATCTCTATTGTATATCAGTGTGACATCTTTTTAAGGTGTTTCTAGATAAGGAGAGGATGCTAACCTACTGATGCACCTGGTACATGCTCCCAGTTTTAATGGAGCCCAAGTTGTTCCTTTACTTTTGTTACTTTGTATGTATTATTTTAGTTACTGCATGTTCTTTGTTGTGGTTGTCTGTTTTTGTCTGGTCTTTGTCCCTGGATTACATACTTTTGATTTTGGCTAGAATCTTTGTTCCTTTGATTACTCTTTAACAAGCCTCACATGAAAGTATCTGTGAGACAAAATTACACATATTACCACAACTCTCACCATATATTCACTAAAGGCTGCAGCATCAGCGTCAATAAAGGGTATGAGATCCTTCATTGTTTTGTAGAATGGAGGGATCAACTTCCTCATCTTAGAATCCAAGTCATAAAACTTCTTATTCCCATAGGTCAGGAAACCAACCATAGCTCCTAAAGAGGAACCCTGAAATAAAGGACTTTAATTCTTTGAATATATTCTTCAATCTCCATCAGAGAAATGAAATCTTCAATAGAACAATAATAACAACAGTGTTTTTGCTTTGCAACTTGTAGCCATATGTCCCCCACTGCCGCAAAAACAAAGTTAGAAATAGTAGCCTGCCCGCCAGCTCGTGACTGGCTATTTTTTGGCATGGCTGGTTAATTCTAGCAAAAATCTATTTAGCCATATAGTAAATGTATTGAAAAATTGATTTCAGGACTGGCTAGACTTTGAGTGAGTTTTCTACCCTGCACAAAAGAAAGTTGAAAGTGAAAACTAGTCGAATCAGAATGGGAGCACATTATGATCAACTTCAAATGGTGACTAACAATCCTACAAAATATGAACATAATCCATCCAGCCATTTCCAAGAAGTTACATCCACAAGTGTGACCAGACAGACACCATTATTTCTATGTCCCATTCAGCTTAGCAGAGGGCAACAAAAATATTTAATAATACTGATATTATGAATAAAAGCAGCACCAAAAAGGTAATGTGATAATTTCATTTCCAAATACCATCATTATGAATATTTTACATCACCGTTTTTTTGTGTTTGATGAATACTTATTTTTACCATAATGTAATTCAACTTACTTGCGAGCAATTTATTTTCACTAATTTCAACAGTAAGAAATTTCGTGCAGATAAAATGCAGTGATTAAGTCTATTCATTATGAAATACATGTTAAACAAGGTATTAGTCCACCCCCCCACAAAAACAAAAAAAACAACAAAAAAAAAAACAAAGAAAAACAACAACAAAAAAAACAAATGAAGGAAATCAAATTGAAAAAAAAAATGAAGGAAATCAAATTGATATCCTGGAACCTGAAATAAGTATCCATGAAAACAAGTTGGTTTATGATAAAGGTATTGTTCTAAAACTGTAGTCTTACCAAGGACCCAAGTAGAGCTGACACAGATCCACCTCCAGGTGTGGGTGACCTTGACCCTATGGTTAATATAAAATCTTTAACATCCATACTGACTAGAGGGCCATCTGTTTCATCTCCTATCATATACCTAAAAATAGATATGATGAAATAATTTAAGAACTATATTTAAAAAAAAACAAATAGTATATTTTCTACACTGTACACTTTAATCACAGAAGTAGTACATCTATTACTAAATGATTTTTATTGATTCACCACAATTAATTAAAAGTAAAAAAAAAACAAGCATCATTATAATTAAATACTTACTCAATAATTCTTTCTTTTGGACTAAATGCACCGAGTGAGTTTAGGCCTAATCTGTTTATCACCTGTAAAACAAAGAACACATTGAATATTTTATCAATTACCTGTAGACAAATAATAATAATAATAAAAAAACATGCTTTTAATAAAACAAAAAAACTCCCAGGAGCCTAAATCGCTCACCAGTTGTCCAACAATTGTGACTCAAGAAGACATTGGTAGGACTTATCATAAGGATCATTACTATTGTATGACCCCTATGTTCTATTTTTAGTAAAGGCAGCCATGTTTTTGATGGATAAAAAATCCCTTTATCAGTTCTATGCAGGATACCCAAAGGAACATTCATACCAAGTTTTATTCCAATTGGTCAAGTAGTGTAAGAGAAGATTTTAGAAAATTGTTAACGATGTCAGGTGAACTAAAAATGAAACCAAATTTACAGTAAATACTTGTTAATTTGGTTTTGGTGTTTTTCAATATGAAGTTATAAGCATTGAGAACTTGTCACGCTAAGTATATCCCACGTGTACAGGAAGTTGATATCAAATAGCAACCAAAATAGCTTACAATGTATGCCCTATCTATATAAAGCCACATACTAAATCTGAAATCAACACATCCATTGAAAGTTGAGATAATTGGGATGAAATTCAGATGTACAGAAATAATAACGGATTGACAAAATGGACAGATAAGATGATTCCAATAAATACCATCCTCTCATTGAAAGAGGGTATATTATAACAAAGACATCTGTTTCGTTAAATCAATGTAGACAAAAAATTTTTCATTCATAAAATTAAAAAAATAAGCATGGGTAGATTCTGTATGAGGTATGCAAACAAATAACCAGGATCACTTGACAGACAACTCAGACTTTTTAAATCCAAAGGATAACCATTTTTTGTTGTTGCTTTTTTTTTTTTCTTTACTCGAGTAATAATCTTCAGACAGACTAACAAGCTGCAGGCAATAATACCCCTACTTAACCATTGATGTCAAATGTGGAAAGGGGTAGACAGTACAGGTCATCATGCAAAAGTAATAATTTAAAATCTAAGCCTTCCCCCTAATAGAAGCCCAGAAATCAGTATAATTGTAACAGGAGAACAGACTGACAGACAAACAGGCTGCTAATAATATCCCTAGTTAACAATTGCTTTTAAACGTGGGAAGGGGTAAACACAGTATAGGTCATCATGCAAAAGTAATGATTTAAAATTTAAGCCTTCCCTCTAATAGAAGCCCAGAAATCTGTGTAAGTGTAACAGAAGAACAGACTGACAGACAGACAAGGTAATTTTAATATAGCTCCAACTCTTGTCAAAGGGGGTATATGAGTAATATATCAATAGCCATTCAGCAAATGACAGGCATAGGAAAATAATCGTACCAGTCTGAGTTTTTGATCCTCCTCCAGTATAAAGAGGTTTTCTTTCTCCATGTAATAATCAGCAGCTTGCATCAGGGCCTCTAAAGGCACAACACCTACAATCTGTGAGCCACAAACTGCTAGCTTTAATTCCTGTATATAGAGAGAAAACACTTTCCAACTGCTAGCTTAAATCATGCAGAAAAAAGTCTGATGACTTTATTTTGGAAACAAATTAGCAAATGAAAGTAATCACATGGAAATTAAAGTCATATTTTTTTGTAAAAAGAACAAATGATGGGAAAGTTTATAGTTCTAAACAAAAAGCGTGAGAAAAACATTGTTGCTATAACAACATACTTCATAATACAGTAGACAAGTTAATTTTTGCGACTCCTTTTTTGGGGTTTCTGCATCCCATCTGCTTTCGCACAGTTTTAAATTTGTGATCGCTCCTCAAATTGTATGACATTTTGTATTCAAGGTCTTAGCCCAAAATTGCGATATTAAAACTGCCGCAAAAATGTCAAGGTTTACATTAACTATAAGAAATGTTTAACACCAATATAATGCACTGACTAACACTTTAAGACCCTGACCTCAGCATCTTTACAGACTTCCTCATAAACCTTGTGTATAGATGTAGAGTTGTAGTCTGAGAGGTTACATGAGACCTGAGCCATGTTAGCTTCCTCCAGGTACCATCCTATAGCCTGTACATCCTTACATCTACCCTTCTATAAATAGAAAAACATCAAATGGCATTTTGATTACAAGTGATATTGCATGACTGTCTATTTGACTTGATCATGTTGAATGTATACCAAATTACCAATATTTGTTTTAAAAGTCAAGATAAAGGGTTACTGAGTCTTGAAATTTCTACCAAGAAATTTAATAAAATAAATATGGTAGCTCAATGCATGCAATATTATGATGTTTTATGGAACACTTAAGATATCAACCACAACCACTGGTCTTGGCCAATACTACTTTTACGTGTTCCATAAAACAAAGATATTGCATGGACTGAACTGCCATAGTAGTAAAATATTAATCATGTTGTATCATACACATGGAATGATGAAAAATAAAAATGGAGTATTCAATAATGTAGTTTAGTAAATTAGCTAGGCATAATTTAATAGATATGATCACAAAATGTTATTTCTTGAAAAGTTTAGAAAATTTACTAATAAATGTTAAATTAATTTTATTCATGAAAATAATTTTTTTCTAAGTTTGGACAAATGTTAGATTATTTTGAGGACTTTTTCTGGTCATGCATGTATTATATCAAAAATTCAAAAATTAATTTTAATAGTTGGGAATACAAGTTAGTTTGTTAATCCGACCAAAGATAACAACAAGGAGGGTGGAACCAAATCAATAATACTTTCACCATATCTAAATATCAAGTATTCACTTCAGAAAGGAAACAAATAAAAATCATGAAGTGTAATATATAAGCAAAAATGCAGTACAAAGACATGAAGGTTAAGGCCAAATAAAAAAGAAATATCCTAGATTCTCATCCCCTCCCAACCCAATTTTTCATCCCCCCCCCTGAAAAATTTTATTGCGATCTTTTTTTCCAATTAAGGTAAATTTCTTTCAAACTGACAGCATTTTTCACTTAAATTGACAAAAAAATAAAATTTCCTCACCCACCCCTACTTTTGAAGAAGCTGGGATTAGAATCTAAGATTTTTTTATGATGGCCTAATGTAATTAAGAAAAATTATGACCAGATTTAAGAGTGAAACAAGAAGATAAAAAATTTGAACAGTTTTTTATATAAGATGTTATTTAATGCTTATATTCAGAAATGACTTCTCTACTCATACAGTCAGTGATAGGCTGATAACAATAAGCCAATGTAAATTTCTAGTGATATATAGAGTATAAAATACAGAAAAATTATGTATGTCCAAAACAAATTGATATTAAAACTAGAGGCCCCCAAGAGCCTGAATTGTTCACCTAATTCATTTTTTATTTTCAAGGGCAAAAATTTTTAACTAGGTGTCATTCTACAATTTTGACCCAATCAAGACTTTTGTTAGCCTTATCAAAGATAATTTCATCAACTGAAAGTTTTTCCTATCTATTATGGTTTTCAAGATATTGTCTAAATACAGCAAAAAAACGTTGCCTACAATTTCAACCCAATGGAAACTTTTGAAAAGCTCTCCAAGTTTAAGGAAGGTCACATTTTCCCCCCAGTTTCCCTTATAGTTTTTTGAGATTTATGTAGAAACTGGTGACCTGACCCCTGTAGTCTAAAAATAGCATCAGTGGCCACGTTTTACACTTAAACTATACAATTGCCCCAATTTTCAAAGATACACTAAGGACACTAAAGACCAAATTTGGAAATAATCCACTGAGTGGTTTCAGAGAAGATTTTTAAGAAACGTTCAAGACCACAGAGGATGAGTGATAAGTGACAAGTGATGATAATAGCTCATATGGACCTGTGGTCCTGGTGAGCTAGAAAGACAAAGACTGATGATAATAAATACTTCACAAAAGAATTCTCATAGATGGATATAATTATAAAAAATATAGTGCAGTATCAGTTTACTAAATATCATGTGAAAAAAGCCTAAGGCTCTTGATAAAATGAAATAGTTTGTGTAACAATACAATATTTATACCTATAAATATGATTTCTGATACATCAAGTCTTTATAAACAAGACAATTCATTAGAGAGCAAAACACAATATCAAATATAACCAGCCTGAACAGAGTAGCAGTTCTAAAATCTAAACACAATTGATAATGTACCAACTATTTCATTTTACTTATCATGACAATATGGCTTGATTGTCTGATTTAACAGTCAAAATAACTTCAGATCAAAAGTGTTGATTACAGTGAACACATACATGTAGTTAACTTCTGAGAGAGTCGGTCAATGACCATTACCTGATGAATTGTCTTCAGTAGATAACTTAATTGGGCAAACTTTTTATCATTTCATAGATATTTTAACCTAATTTTGATAAGTCTAAAGCATTTGGTCAATTGTCCAGTAAACTACCATTTCTTAAATACTGTATGTTCATCAGGTGACTGTCATTTTATCAAGAAAACACCCAACTCTATTACATGAAGTTATCTGTATGATTTGCTGTAAATTACATACCCAAAAAGACTCATTTTAGTGATAAATAGATGCACATTTTTTTTAATTTTTCTACACTACAGTGAAACCAGTCTACACAAAATCTCTTTTAGAAAGAGGGATTCCCTCAGTAAAGGCAGGTGTTCAAATTACACAGGTAGAAAACATGTTGAAGCTGATACGAAGGAATGCAAGTGTTCAGATCCAGGGATGATTTTACAAGGTCTACAAACAAAGCGGAAATTGGCAAAAATTGAAGTAAATATACAGTACAAAAGAATCGTAATGTAAATTCCAGATTTGAAATAGCGGAAATAAATCATCCCTGTGCATTACTCAGGTTCAAAACATGTTGAAACTGATATGAAAGAAACTTCAGAGTATCTGGTTTACAGTTTACCCGGGGTTCAGTGTCAACCAGTTTCACTGTATAAAAAAATTATCTTGTAAATGAAATAGCTCTGTTATATACATTGTTTAAGGAGTAGGCTTCAAGATTCTCTTGTCAAGTCAAGCTTTCACAGAACCACACACAAACAGAGCCTTATTCAAATAATTGTTTGTTTCCCGTACAAAAAAAGTTTGGGTAGGCAGCATAGTTTATTTTTTCCATGTGGGCATATGATATATCTCAAATACATTTTGAATAGAAAACAACAGTAAATTTTCTATGAAATAATTTTATCAAAAAACTACAGTAAAATTTTTTGAGCTGGGTGATTTTGACTGGATCGTTTGGGATTTTGGGAAACAAACAAAATTTTACTTTTAGCGCAGCTAATAATGTAGCATTAAGGAGGTAGACCTTGGGTAAGAGACACAACTCTTGCAAATCATTGGAACGCTTGTATTCAGCATTATACATCAATATCGTGTAAGCATCAATATAACTTAGATTGATTTCATTCTGTTTCAAATGAAAGCTTGAAAAGCTTTGTGAAATTTAATATGATACAAACATATCACTTACTTCAAGAGTTATGTCCCTTACCCTAGGTCTACCTCCTTAAAGCAGTATAAAAATGACTACAAACTATTGTAAAACAAGTTATTTCTGTCATTTAATACAGTAAGATAAAAATAAATTCCACGTTAATTGTTCTGAAAATAACATTTATCTTTAGATTTATAACGACAATCATGATTCAGAATATAAGCAATTTACTTTGCTATGTAATGCTAAGAATACCCACTCTGTCAAAATTGGAATGAAGAGACATGGCACAAGTCATCATGCAAAAGCAATTATACCAAATATATAACCATTCTCTCCTCTGAAGCAGGAAATCTGTTATATAAATTTCCATATACGGATCACCTTAAGTTAATGATTTGTACAGTTAACAGGAAGTAGATAAGACAGTAACTGTAAACCGGAAACATTGCAAAAGAAATCTTTGAAAAGAAATACAAATTTTAGTAAGCATTCCCTCAAATAGTAGAGAAATCTGTTCAAAACAAATATAATGAAAGGGCATTCAGAAAAAAAGTTTCTTAGGGGTATTATTGTTTATAATGTGGTGAACAAGAGGCTATGATATAATTTTGCATATATATTTCTCTCTATTCCCATAAGCTCTATAAATAATCTACAAAAGATTCTCGAAAATAATAATATAGAAAGTGCATCTAGGTTTGGTCAAAAACAAATCTCAAATTGAAAATTTCATCAAATCTTTGGATTGGAGTCTCAAAGTTTCAATTTCAAGCAATCTGACTGGTCAAAATTTCATTACGGTAAGATTGGAGGAAATCTGCAAACTGAGATTTTTATGAAACCGGAATCTGTACAGAATCAATTTAAAGCATTCATTTTCATAGTAATTTATTAGAGAAGTAAGGCATTAGTCAACCTCTGCATGCTGTGCACAATAAATATCTGTATGACAGCAGTGACACAGTATAATCACTCTGTCTGCATTACTGAATATATTTCAATTGTTACAAATGATTCTGAAGGAGACAAAACTTTGACAGCCATAGCTTTATGCATTAAAAATATCAAGTTTTTTTTCTATACATATCAAAGTACGTTGAAATTACAAATTAAAATTAATGTCAACATCATAGCTCACATTCCCTGATTTTAACTGAACATCCATGTAATTCCATTTACATGTAATTCAATCAAATGGTTCATAAGGAGCTGTGGATATAAAAATCTTGAAGAGAGTGTAAGTTTAATTCATTCAGATACCAGGTGAACACTGGCTTTACCTGATAAACATTCATTGAAAGTTTCATAAAAATCCATCAAATCTTTTAGGATATGTAAGTGTGACAAAAGAATGGACTGAATGATAGATGAACATTCTCATTATTGAATTATATATCAACCCAGTATTTTCATTAACTTTTAAACAGATAAATGCTATTGATAAGCACTCTGAGTCACTGCCAATTTTGTCCCTATTGAAAAGAGTTGTTCCCCTTGAAATCTTTTGTTGTTATTGAAATAATGAATCAGAAATGCAGAATATTTAACCAATTACCAGAAGATTCCATCCAGTTCCATAATACTGAAAAGATAGTGGTATTTAAGGATATGTGTATATATTAAAAACAGTTAAATACCTACTAAAGAAACTTTCACATAGCTCAAAAAAAACATAAATTGATTGAATCATCATCATTTTACACAAATCTATATTACATATAAGTATTAGCTGAGTAAAACTTAAGTATCCAAAGTGATTAATTACTTTTTGCAACACATTTGCAAACGAAAACAAAAAGCTTAAAAATGCAAAACAAGATTTTCAAAATGACCATGCAACTTTTATCAATCAATCAACATGCAGGGTGAAAAAATGGCAAAAAATATATAGTAATTGAATAAAGTCATTAATAAATACATACAAATAACAACTCCTAATCCACATTTTATGAAATTCAGAGAATTTTTTTCTTCTTCATTTTTAAACATTCCTTCAATGAGCCTTGGCACAAAGTGCAAACACCTAATAATAAACTCTATCTTAAGATGAACACTATATCCTACATTATTTAGAATCAGTCACTAAAGTTATGATTCAGTTGCCAAACTCCACATTTACCACAATAATAAGTTAAAAAAATTGCCTTCCTAAATGTTGAGTACTTATTATAGAGAACTTAGGCATACTTGTTCAACTCAATTCTAGTATTAGATCAGAGAAGGAGAATTTAATGTGCAGTTTAAAGTTCCAAAATGGATAGTACAAGAAAAGTTTTTGTTATCTTCAAATAATTTTTACATTAATACAGTGTGCACTACAAAATAGTTGTGTTCTATCATAATTTAATAAGTCAATAAAATGCTTTGCATTGCACAGCTTGATATGACCATAAAGATTAAACCCTGAACAGCTGGGGCAAGAATGGACAATGAATTTTTATTGTCATCAAATGTTTATAAGTTAATACAAGAAAGAATCAAACAGAATCAAAGTGACCCCTTTATGATTCCTAATTCCAAAATTGTTCAAATCACAACCTCTAAAGATGATCCCAGCTTTCCTCTCGTGGTATGGCACATTGTGGTACAATATCATTAAGATCTATACACAAGTTATTGTCCAGACACTAAATGTCTACAACAACTACAATGCTACCAAAAACAGCATTATACCATATTTTTTTGCAGTCATATAAATCTCTTTCCGTTAATTAAAGAATTCTAATTAATTTTGAATATTATCTTTTTCAGATGTTTCATACAAAGACATTATGTAATAGCAATTAACTCATCAATGTTTTACCATAGTAACCATACTTCCCAAGAAAACAAAAACTGAGTTATATACAAATTATTAGTGAACCACAATGTGAGATTGGTATTAGATAATTGTACAAAGCACTACATTGAAAATCATACCTCATTATTCACACCTGTACCGTAGGACTAAAAATAGACATGATGAAATCATAACAAACATCAATACAAAACATTAGATGACAAAACAATACATTGTCATCTTGGTGCTGACTAAACACAGTCCTTAAGTACAGCTCTGCCTTAAAACCATGCAGAAGTTTTTGATTAGTGATTCATGCATTTCTTAATCCCAAAAATTGTTTGACTGGAAATCCTTCAGTAGGTCCATAGAAACTGTATTCAAATTTAAATAAGCAAATGAAATCAACACTCTAAAAATTCAGGTTACATTCTACTACAAAAAAGTATGGGAAAATTTCCTACCAGAATTTTTACACTATAACCAGTCAAAAAATATTTCACAAAATACAATATATAACAGATCCAAGGAAATGAACATAGGAAGAGTTTTTCTTCGGATATAACAAGTGTCTTTGAAAAGTTTTATTCCTGCCTGGTTTTTAGACAGAACCATATTTAACTATCTAAATACAAAACACCTAGGAAAGACACCAAAGTCAGTCTATCCATGTTTGATAACTTTTTTAAAAATTACTTCTATACAGTGCTCACTAAAACACCAAGGGTAAATGCATGAAAAATGTTTGGATTATTGGTAAAAACCAGTATTATTTTTTTGTTGTTGTTATACCTTATTAGACATAATTTTACCAGGGATAAAAAAAAAAAAAAACAACTAACAAAAAAACAAAAACAAAAAAGGAAATTTGAAGCAGCATTTAAGTCAACTACAAACATACAATTAGAAAATAAATGCAACTTTACTGAAAGCTTTAAAAAAATAGAGGCAAAACTTCCCATAAAAAGCCAGAAAAATTGATAGTATATCAGTGTCAAGGACATTACTTTCATAATTACCTTTCCCATACAAAAATTTCAATCTCTTTTACCAAGCAGGAGAGAATACCTACTGATCTTACCTGTTCTTCTCCTCGTCCTTGTTCCCTGATGTTCAGAGCAATCCTGTGGGCTTGCTCCTTTGTAGACAGGACATTGATGTTGTAGGCTATCAGGAAATTTCTTGCCCCTGTCACAGTAGCTCCCCAACGAGGATTAAATTCTGCTGGTCCAAAGTCTGGCTTCCATTCTTTTTGTTGAAGCTGTTGAGTTCAAGAATTAATAAGAGTCAACAAATGATGAACTAAGGCATGTAAGGAGCAACTTTTGACTGAATATAAAAGGAACTGACATAACCAAGATAATTTAATAATGTTTCTCATAAATGTTTGCAGTGCAGTATAAAACATCACAAGTGCATTCTGTAAAAATATTGCCAATATGTCTCCACTGAATGAATGAAGACACTCATCTAATCTTTAATATACTAGGTGACAAAAAGAACTACATATAGATATTGTATTAAGTACAAGTCCACATAAAATTCAGACACTACCAATGGTTAAATGATTCATAGTCAAGAAAAACCCACCAAACAAACAATGCTTTTTTAGTCTTCGTGTGCTATATTTTCACATAACGATAATCTTTTCTGCATTCAGATTTGCACTTTTGAGAAAAATATACATCCACCTCCCACTAAATACAACAAAATGAAGCCAAATCAAGACTGATAACTCTTGCAAAGTGCAAATTTCATGTACAAAGATAAAACCTAATCAGACAAAACCTATGGAAAATCCAGAGAAATTATTTTCCCACCAAAATTTCAAGTACTTATATCTCAAAAACAAGCATGCTGACCCATCTTGTTTTTTCTATTAATAATGTTCTAGCATAAAAGATTTTAAGATTTCACAACCCTTTGAAATCATTGTTATTCGTAAATCGAGCAGCAAACAAACATCCATGAGTGAAGTACATGTGTACTAAAAAAAACTTTTTCAAATGAACCTGCACAATTCACTTTTCCTTTTCATATCTTCTTTGATCCTAATTTTTCTCAGCCTTACGGTCAGGCCTCTTATCTTTTCAGATAATCACTCATATTCTCCTACTCTGGCTTAGTGTAAGGGAGGTTTATCTTGGCTTCTTAAGAAACCCCACATGCTCTCAATCTAAGGGTAAACACCTTAAACCCTAAAATTTTTCTGCCTAATGTTTCAGGTAAACCCTCATATTCTCCTGCTCTATTGTCTGGAAAATTTTCATTACTTTTTCAAGTAATCCCTCGTTTTCTCCTGCTCTATTGTGTGGCAAAATTCCTTACCTTTTCAGGTAAACCCTCGTATTCTCCTGCTCTGATGTCAGGCAGCTTTTTCCTTGCAGGGTTGTCTGTTGCCTCTGCATACAGGTAAACTAAAAGTAGAATATATAAGTGGTGTAATGATATGCATGAATTTCACAATATGATACATTCATTTGTGTTACTATAAGCCCTTAAAAAACTATTGTTTTTCCAGTTACCCTACCAACCCTACCTAAGACAGATGACTGACATTCATTCTAACTTTTTAATCTAACTAAAAAAATGAAGTGACACCAACTGGCCAGTTCCATTTTCGTTCACAGGCTTCATCAGTTGACTCAATTTTTAAGGGGATATGCTGCTATTGAACAGATAATTATCTATAAAAGTTTTGTTGATAAAAAATGTCAGAAATTCAACTAAATGTTGTCATGACAGTGCTTACAAAATAGATGTAGGGCAGACAAATAATATGTCTATGCTCCTATTTGGAATTACAGTGGCAAGGAGAGAATGTCAATTATGGTCTCAAAAGTAAAGGTTGGAATTTAACATAAAATTAGTATAAATCAGTGATTTTGATTAGAAACTTGAAAATGGTCGATTTTTAATGATCTTTAGAAATTCAATGGGCTATTCTTTAAAATTCTGCGTAAAATTTGCTTATCTTATTGGGATATTTTCGACTGGAATTTAAAAAAAGGCAAAGAACCACCTCTAATCCAAATCAATGATATAAAGTCAATTATAAATTATTTTTAAAAGTAACCTGGTACATCCAAATCCAAGGAAAGTTTTTCAGCAAACTCTCTGGCACAGGCAGCACAGTCTTCCATGGAGACATTCTGGACTGGTATAAAGGGACAGACATCCATAGCTCCTATCCTTGGGTGCTCTCCTACCAAATATTATTAAGATATCAAGCTTAAGGGGGTAACATTTCAAATATTTTAATCACATCATTCGACAAAACTGACTATATTTTAAATAAAGACGGGCTCAAATAAGTTCATTCCATTTGTTAACCGTTATTATATTCATGAAGAATTAGTGTTTAAGTAGCACTCCAGCTAAGGATCATGCAAAATGTAATTCATGGGTAAAAAGACTACATATTTTTATTTTTTGATAATTTGTTTGAAATTTCAAAGTAAACAGAAATTAACATGTGGTTTTTCATATAAACTGTGCTCTTAGGAGATAAAAATTATGTAGAATAATTAATAAATGAATGTAGATTTAAAAATTAAGGGAGATAACTCTGTAAATGGCGCTCAAATACAATAGAATCTACTGGATTTTCAATGTGGATTATTTCTTAAGAGCAGGCAGATTTGAATGAATAATTACACATTTCACAGTATAGACCTACAAAACAACTTAATTACAAAAATAAAAATATGTAGCCTTTTTTGGGGTGTATCACATTTTTCAGATTTTGCATGATTCTTACAAAGACAGCTACTTAAATTAAAATAAATATGTCGGTTGTTCCACTTGACATACCTACATACATGCATAATGTGTACGTGCATTTTCCTTTTGACCTATGACTGAGCCAGCCTCACATTAAACATTTCATCTATCAAATATCACAATTGTCTATAAGAATGATTCATATACAGGCAGTTCAAATAATATACTTTTGGACTAGACATACCTGAGTGTGTTCTCATATCTATGAATGAGTAAGCAGCTCTGGCAGCATTAAGTGCTCCCATTACAACAGCCTCCGGAGGACCAACAAATGTATAGACCGTCCTGTTAGTAGAGACTCCAGGGTCCACATCCAGCAGGTTACATCCATCTGTATTAGCAATAGCGTTTGCTATACTTTCAACTGTCTGAAAAAAAAAAATACGGGAATGTAGCATTCTTTTACTCCCATTAAAAAGTAGATTTAATAATGAAACATAATATTCTTAATAGTAGTAGACATTATAGTTAAGTTATCAAAGATCAGGAATTTCAGTATAAAAGATCAGGGATTTCAGTGTTAAAGATCAGGGATTTAAGTATCAAAGATCAGGGATATAAGTATCAAAGATCAGGGATTTCAGTGTTAAAGATCAGGGATTTAAGTATCAAAGATCAGGGATTTCAGTGTTAAAGATCAGGGATTTCAGTATCAAAGATCAGGGATTTCAGTGTTAAAGATCAGGGATTTCTTTATCAAAGATCAAGAATTTCATTATCAAATTGAATTTACCAGTAAAATTATATACATGTAGCTACTGCATATGAAAAACATTCCTATCAATGAAAAATATGTCTAACCTTAATTTCAAACATTGGCACAAACAGCTATATTTAGGTCAAATAGATCATACCCTGAGTCTCTAAAACAAGACCTGTCTGGCAATGCCCAGTTTATAGTACAGTCATCTGTATAGATGTCAACATGCATCTTTGCTTCAAATTATCCATCAAATGTCTTCAAGTTCAAACATAACATTTTGAAAGAGCTGCTCAACTCAATCAGGGTTAAAAAAAAAAACCAGTAAAATGAAGAGCTGCTCACCTCAATCTGGTTTAAAAAGTCAAGAAAATGACATGGTTTACACATTTTTTTAGAACAATTAATTTGGTATGCAAAGAAAGTGCCTGTATATGAAAACCATGCAACTATACAGAACAAGAGAAAATCAGTTCCCTGAACAAATATTGGTAGTTAAATTCTAATCTTGACATCTAGTTCACAGGAACGATTTATGCTACACTGTTCTTAACCTACCTCCTTTTTCTTTCCTTCAGAAAAGTTAGGGACACATTCAACAATTTTACCTTTCCTCGACATTTTGCAAACTGTTTATCTAAATACTTAAAACCTGGTTATCTACAAACTAAAGAGGGGAATGTCTTATCAACACTGTATATCTTAGGCTTAACCCAAATATATCAATGTTTCTCATTTCTCGTCCTTTTGGTCATTTTACTAGTACACTTATATATTCTCAACAATAAAATTAAAACTAATGAGTTGATTCATTTGACTTCAATAACAATACCAGCTGTTTATCATGGCAATGAATATGTACTTCCTCATCACAAATAACTGAATTACAAAAAAAATTCAAATCCTGTCTCGACTTATAATCAGGGACTGTTAAACACATACTTTTTTCATTTTATGTCTTCTTTGAGCAAAGGGAAGAAGACAACTAAGCTAATGACCTATTAAAGTGGACTATAGCACATGTATGGGACCACAATAAGGACCAGTATATGTATATTCTATAATACATGTAGATCTCAAGTGATGGTAAGAAATGCTTTTTCTTATCCTTAGTAAATCAACCACTTTCTGGAACTTTTAATGAAAAACAAAATACTGTTGAATTAATTAACAATTTTCCTTTTATGGGTGTTTTCAAGTTAAGGCTATCCATGTAAGACAAGGTCACTTGCACTCTTTTTTTAATTACTGGTACTACATGTGCAATCCAATCAAAAGAAAGGCATATACTTCCATGATTTTTCCCTTATTTTTTGTTTATTGTAACTTGTTTTGTTTTGGTTTTATTTGGGGTGGGTCCATTGCAAAACATAAAGAACATAGGGTGTTCATCACTTTCAGAAAACTAGAGGCTCCAGAGGGCCTGAATCGCTCACCTGGTAAAATTTTTTTTTTACAGCTTTCTAAAGCTGGACTCTTGACCTAACCGTATTTTATCACAAAAATCATTTAATCAATACAGGGCATCTTAGTTATCCACCCTGTTTTCATATTACAAAATAAATCTCTAAACAACAGAAATTTATAAAAATTTCAGCATAAGTTGGTCTCACCATGCAGATCAATTCCCCCCCCCTAGAAAATTAGATTAAACCCTTTGGTTTTTTAAGTTATTTCAACAAGTCGTCAATTCTTATAAATGGAGGCCATGTTTTTGACAGACAAAAAATTGTTAAGGATATCTTAACAAACATTCAGGCAATGTTTGGTTACAATCCATCCTACAAGTTGTCTAAAAGGAGATTTAAAAAAAAAATCCATTTCAGGACCCATAACTCATTCATTTGTCAACAGATCTTTCTGAAAATTTCGGCATTCAAGTACAAGTAGGTAATCATATCATGCTGAACAATTTTAATTCCTGCCAGATTTATCGTCTAAATATAGCTGAAATATTGCTGCTCGGACGTTAAACCCTAACAAACAAACAAACTGCCAGATTTAAGCTAATTCCAACTGTTTTTGAGTTACCTGCATAATTCTTAAATATGACCCCTATGGTCTATATTTAGAAATGGTGGCCATGTTTTTTTCACAAGATCAAAAATCCACATGCATATAACGCTAAACATATTCTACATAATATCAATGCAAAGTTTTATTTTAACCCATCCAGTAGTTTCAGAGGAGAAGACTTTCAGTCGGAAATGTAAAATTTGAGGACCCATAACTCTTTCATTCATCCGCAGATCGTTCTGAAAATTTGGGCAAAGGCCCATCCCATCATGCTGAACAATTTTACAACCTACCAGATTAAGCTAAACCAAACCATTTTCGAGTTATTTGCATAATTCTGAAATTTGATCCCTATGGTTTATTTTTAGTTACGGTGGCCATATTTTTCACAAGTTGAAGATCAGAAATCCCCACATAGATGGTTAAACATGTTCTACATAACATTCATGCAAAGTTTTGTTTCATCCATCCAGCAGTTTTAGAGGAGAAGACTTTCATTCTTCAACAGATCATTCTGAAAATTTCAGCATACATGTAAGTCTACCCCATCATGCTAAACAATTTTACTCCCTACCAGATTTTAGCTAAACAAACTGTTTTTGATTTATTTGCATAATTCTACAATTTGACCCCTATGGTCTATTTTTAGTAATGGCGGTCATGTTTTTTGCCAAATCAAAAATTCCCCCACAAGGATTGTTAAAAATACCTTAAGGAACATTCATGCAAGGTTTGGTTACAATCTACTGAGTTGTTTCAGAGGAGAAGATGTTTGAAAAAGTTTACGGACGACAACGGACACAGTGATAGCAATAGCTCACATGGCCATCGGCCAGTTGAGCTAAAAAACTCTTACAAGGAGTTGTCCTACAACTTGGACCTAACTGAATCTTTTATAGAGCTTATCAAACGGATTATTTCACCAAATGGGTTTTTTCCTCTTTCTTATGCCTTTGAAGATATTGAAAAAAAAACTGAACAAACTTATATAATATTTGCAGCAGCCTGATGCACCAATTAGGTACATCCTTAAGTAACTAATAACACCTAATCTGGCTGAAAACTGAAAAAAAGTGACGTCATTTTTTTTTAATTTTCCTTGGCTAGGGCAAAAATTCAAATAAAGATTCATCAGGACTACAACTTTGATCCTATGACTTCATGAGCTCTTCAAGTAAAAGAAACATTACCTTTTAATTCTTTATCACTACAGTTTTGTATTTAAAAAACAGATTCATTACCACTTTCCATTCAAGTATGGAAACCATTTTGTTTTGACTCGGAAAAAGTCTAATTCAATACTGATACAAGATAGTCTCAGGATTAAGAATGATGATGACAAAAAAATAGCATCAACTTCACATATTTCATGATTGTAAAAACATCGATTTCAAGATAACAACAGGCTGAAAACTGCAAAAACATCATTTATCTTTTCAAGGACAATAACTCTATTAAGAAGTCATCCAATGACTTCAATACAAATGCAGACTTTTGTAGGCCTTATCATAAGGATCATTTCAGCAATTGAAGTTTTTCTTTTTATCTTTTACAGTTTTTAAAATATTGGCTAGAAACTAAAAAATACATATCATTTTTACCTTTCAAATTGACAATGGTGTAACTCCAACATAGCTTAACAGATTTACAAGGGCTAAAACAATGCATCTACCTCGTGATATATTGGTGATGATACGATACATTTCGATAGGATACACAATAGCATGCTGGCCTATATATTTTCTTCAGACTGGAGTAAAGAATATTCAACAGATTTAAATATAATGAATTTTGTTGAAGCCAGGTTTCATTTAGAGACAATACCTTTGTGTCTACAGGTTAAAGGCAAGAAGTGTTAATACAACTGTCATGAACTTCAACCATACATTTAAATTTTCTTAACTTCAGCCCACAGTGATGTCACGGACATTTTGATGTCACCAATGGACACGTACAATAAAGTGAACGTTATATTCCAACGACAATCTCAATACTTTGATCTTAACAAAGACTGAAGAACTTTTCCTCACAAGACATATATAACTTTACTATTTGCATAGTAATTTCATCGATTGTTTGAAAAAAAGCTGTATCCTATCGTTTCGGAACCTCAGTCAAATGTATCGTATTGCATTGTGACAAAAAGTATTGTGATACATCAATATCATGATGAATTACTTCATCCTTAAGACTAACATGAAATTTTGACCATCACAGATATATCTCATGCTGTGGGACACTCTTGCCCTTCCAGAATTTTTCTTAGCCTAACTGTTTTTGAGATGGAAGTGAAAAAAACTTTTAACTCCCCCCCCATTAAATCAATGCAGACCAACCAATCAATTGGTAGCGAAAAGGGTATCTTTTTCTGTGATGTACCCATACAGATACAGATGTGCATGCAGTATACCTCATTTAAGTCATGTAAATAGAGTTCATATTGATTGGATAAGTCTTCTGTTGCAAGGATTTACTTTCCAATGAACAATGTGTTTGAAATTGTTTGAAGCATTAAAACAACAATAAACCTTATTTCTCCCCCCTCCCCCCAAAAAAAATAATAATATTAACATTAACATATACATGCATATTTGTACTTTTTTTGTACATTAAATTAGCAAGTATAAAATGTTCATCAAATTTCCATCAGGGATAAGAAAACAAATTGGGGTTAGCTTACAGTACACCATTATCCCTAATGAATATAAGTCGAAACTTTTTAGTTGCATTATTTACTTTCAATATAGTCAAAAACAAAAGAAAATTAATTAAAGGACAAAGAACTTTAGGACAAATCAAACAAAAAAGAAAGTTCTTCTCTGATTAATAATGGGCCTGAACATGACAGACATTCTTGCATGCTTGCATGATTCAACACAAATGTCATTAAGCTTTAATTCTGAGGCAGACGATTTTCTTCAACTCGATTCTGCATAATTATAACTTTAAAACTAATCTCGACATTAAATTATCAGTCTACCTCCTTGCAGCGACCCTCGGAGAAGTTGGGAACACATTCCACGATTCTTGGCATCTCTGGATGTTTCTTCTCAAACTATGTAGGTGTATTGATTTTACAGAGCAAAAAGCATGTCTTAATCTACCTGAGCGTACTTGTTGCCATCCGCACAGGTAGAAACTTCCGGTAAACGGTGTTAGAAACGTCATTGAGTTTAGTGCCGAAATTCGCACAAATTATTATGACGTTGCAATATTTGCTGTCAATACGTTTTACACAGGACACCATCTTCTGGAAGTTTTTGTAAACATCCCATGTAAATGCATTTGATATTTAAGCCTAGCATGCAGCCAATTACAGCTGTAGTTTCGTTTGTTGAATATTTAGTATGCGTCCTTGAGCATAGCAAAGTGATTGATCACAATTTTGTTCGAATTGCACAAGAAAGAGTTGATTAGCTTCCTCGTTAACTGAAAAATGTCAATATTTAGGGCAAACATCAAACAATCACATCATTTTACCCATCCATCAATTCTTATTTTCAAAACGAAGTTCAAGTCAGTGAAATTCAACGTTACATTGTAATTTCTAAATCATATTACAGTGAGTTTTCGTTGGAATAACTACAAGATGAAGAACTTTTATTGTAAATATGAACTGCATAATGTCATTAATGATGAATGGGACTGTTTGGTCATGATGTGTTACATATATTAAAATTATTGCATCAAATAACATTGAACATAGATTTTAAACACATATAAATGATCTACAACAACTGTTTTATAGTACAATATAGTATGAAATTGTGAGATGTCAGGTACACTCCTTGAGACGTTCACATTTCCCATTTTAGTGTTCGTGCATTGTTTATCATGCGTTTACACATTGTTTTGCGTTTGTTTAAACGCACTCTGGGAGCGTTCGTTTATCATGTGTTTAAATGCACAATAGGAGCGTTCGGTTAAACGCATGATAGAAGCATTCGATGAGTGTCAAGCATGCGTACAACAGAGCAGTGACAGGAAAATATATATATTTTTTCCAAAATACAGCTAGCTACTTATATTCAATTATTAGAATAACTCAAATGAACATTGCTATTTAGAGTTGTCAAAGGCTTCCAGGATGAAAATGTTACATCTGTGTGTCTAGAGCAGAAAGAGCAGCTTTTTGTTTGGTCTAAATGCTGAGACATCAAGGGACGATGCAAGAAAATTTTACAGATGTATAACAAATAGGAACTTTGCCCAATTCAATAAGATTAAAAAAATGAGTTCACTGGATGAACACTTCTGTGTAATTACTAGTTAGGGCTCCATAATCAGGAGTGCCGTCATTGATTGATTAGTAGGTAACCAAACTGCAAAAGACACCAAGGGACCATGCTCTATGACACCTCCCAGGTGCATAATTTTGCATCCTGATTTTTTAATCTTTTGATTCAGGCAGATTTCTGCTTTCTGGTATAAATACATGTATTTTTTATACAAAAAATGAAAAACGACTGCATGTACAATACAGTGTCAAAAGTGAGTCCCATTTTTAAAATTCCAGAATCTTACATTTTTCACAAAAATATATTGTGAAGCTGTTATGTGATTGATCTAAATGAAATTTCCACCAACAGTGAGATATAAAACAAAAGTTTATAGGTATATTTCGGTTGAAGATAGCAGATTCTAGATCTTATCCAAAATTGTTTTGCTATGAGTTAAAAAAGCTCTATACTAAACTTGAAGATGAGATATTAATAGAGGAAAAGCAGTTATGTGTACATGTATATACATTATATATCATTGTTGTTAACATATATATATATATGTCTCAGAATGTGACGACTATTCGCTACACTGCTCCATCGGATCAAATTGATACAGGGAAGATATGTAAACGTGTAGAAAGGACTGAAAAATTCCCAACCATGTTAGAACTGCATCGCAAATTTGACAGTTCTAACATATATATGATTGTTGTACTTAAGAGTACATTATTTCCTATAATTTTTTGTCTCAAAATTAAAATTTAATCTACAATTTTGGGCGGGGAAATTGAAATTCATGCGGAAGTATAGTATGAATAACATTTTATCAAAAAACACATCATTCTATCACTTTCATTTCTACAGTAATTAGAAAAAGGTATAAATTACATGAACAGTAAACTAAGACTGCTTATGTGGTCCGTGCCTGATCCTAATTATATGTATAAATAAATGTGAAATACCTGTATGTGTGTTTTTTTGTTTCAATGTATGACAGTAATCACCTCCTGTCTGATATTTATTAAAGATACTGGATTAATTTTATTTTTGTAAATTCTTGCTTTTAGTGATTTAAACTAATATTCTTGTAATTTTTTCTGTATTTTATAAAGATTTGAAGATGGTAAGACCAGTAAAACGTAGACATTCCGCTGTTGTGAAGGCAAAGGCCTTAATCAACGCCATACGATACATCAGACAACAGAAGCAGATACCTAACCTTGATCGTATACAGAAGTACATGTTACGTGTGTATGACACAAAGCCAGCGGAGACGGAGAAGCAGCTACAATACACATGTAAAGATGGTTTAATAGTTGCCTACAATAGTTTAGGCAGTAAAGGAAAAAAAACTGGTATTGAACAGGAAGGTTTCAGGATACCAGATCCTGATGAAATGCCTGTAGGTTTACACTGTATTACTTAACTGAGTACACAAATAGTGGTGTATGAAAGATTTAACAGCCCTGACATTTAATGTCACTTGTTATTTTAAATTTCTTAAATTTTAGATAGTCTTGCCCAAAAGTTGCCAGTCTATGGTTGCTGGTCAGGCAGTTTTCCAACTTGGTCATTGTCATGCATGCACTGTCCTTATAGAATGAACATCATTTTACAATAAAATTGCTGCAAGTCTAATAATATCTTGAAATAAAAAACTACTGAAATATAATCAGTCATGGAAGAAAGAAAGGTTATACTAATTTCGCTGATCAAAACTTGTTTATGGACATAAATAGATAACCAAAATTTTGTTAAGTAGGTTTACCATTGAGTTTGGAAAGTTACCTACCGATCAATACTAGGAGCACTGGTATTTAGAAATATAATGCAATGTTGGAAGGTATGATGACATTGCACAGATTGATTGCTGTGGTTTCTCTTTTCAGCATGGTGACCATGATTGGTACTGTTTCAGCTGTAACAATGTTGGTGAAGTATTACCATGTTCTGATTGTTGGAGAGTATTCCATCCAAGCTGTACCAAGGAGGAATGGACTGGTCCTACATTTACTTGCACCATTTGTAGAGTAAGTAGTTTAATGTGTCATAAGTTATCTCCCTTTTTCCAGTTGTCATTTATAATAGTCTCCCTTTTAAAATTCTTGTTATCATTATTGTGTCTTTAAGATATCAGTTCATATCATTTTCTTTGCCAATATTACATGCAGATTTGATGAATTTTCATTGATATACAAAATTATAAAATATTGTATCCACGTTAAACATGTCTCAGTTAACATATAAGTTACCCAGGAATTTTACTTAAGTATACTTTTACATGCTACAGTTAGAAATGAATAAAAGCTTAATGCCATGTTTTATTCATCTGACTCATTCAATTCTAGGAAAAGCAGGTAAACATTTGTCTTTTATTTTTAGCTTTTTCATTGCTTCATTTTTATTTCAACCTGAATTGATATCAAACCATTCTCTCTATTGTTATGATTTTCACCTGTAATATCTGTAGATTGTTCTAATTCTGTATTTATTGTCAATTTCATTATCATTTGTTTCTACTTGTTGAATGAAGGGGCATCTTAAAAAAAAATTAAGTGTAAAATAAAACAGTGGTCAAGCTATGATTGGGGCGTATACCTTGAAAAGAAGAAAATTTTTCACTCTAAACCAATTACATTTTGAAAAGAATTAATATTGAATGCTCTTTAAATTTGACTTTATCAAAGTTAAAGTAAGCATTTTAATGAAAGGTTATAAGATAAAAATGACAGTTTTGAGTGAAAAAATTTCTCTCGTATCCTGAAGGATAAGAAGCATGTCAAAAAGAAGGTGAATGCTGTGCCATTAGACTAGCCATGACTTTGGCACATTTCAGGGGTTCAAATTAGTGGTGGTCAGAGGTCCATGACCTTCAGTTTCTGGCATAGGACCTTTGAAATACCATTTATCAAGATCCCGGACCTTAAACTGCAATAATTGTTACTGTATTTAGGTACAGTCATGTGTATTGGTTTTTGTGGTTGTCAATTTTAACAGATTCTGTAAAGTGAAAATATTTGTTTTCATTGTTTTAATCAAGTTTATGGTTCATAGTGTAAAAACTCCATTTGGCAAGTTTTATTTTTGGGGCTTGTCTGTTCATGGCAAAAACAATGAATATCAGTGTATTGCAAAAATTAATACGCTTACAGTACTTTATTGCACACTTTTGGTTTTCTTCACTCTTGAAAGTAAATTTGGGCCCCTGCATATTTATAAGGAATGAGAAAGTACACATAGACTTAAAAGTTGCACATATTGCACAGCATCTATGTTATTAAGCTAAGAATCATGCAAAATGTGATTCACTGGTAAATAGCCTACATATTTTTATTTTTGATATTTTGTTTGTATTACCATAGTAAACAGAAATTAACTTTTGGTTTTTCATATAACCTATGTTCTTAGAAGATAAAAAATATATAGAATGCACTGTAGACTACAAAATTAAGGGAGATAACTCTGTAATTGACACTCAATTACAATAGAATCTATTGGATTTTCAATGTTGATTACCTTCTAAGAGCAGGCAGAAATGAATGAATAATTACACATTTCACAGTATAGACCCATAAAACAACTTAATTACAAAAATAAAAATATGTAGCCTTTTTTGGGGGTTTATCATATTTTACAGATTTTGCATGATTCTTACAAAGACCACTACTTAAGCAGAAAAATTTAGATGATTAATATACATTTGTAAATGTATATTTCTAAATATTCCCTACACCTTTTTCATATATAGTATCAAGTTATGGTACAAATTTTATAATCTTCTGATATTCGTTGTATTCATATAAATGCTTTGCTTATTCTGCACTAATTTATCATGAACTTTTACCTTCAATAATAGATTGCTGTAAGATAATATAACTTGATCTATTTGAACTTTTGTTGCCAAGGAGATGGAGGCAAGTGAAGTTGGTGAATGTATACAAACTATTTATATTATTGATGAGGTATATACAAATCTTATACAAAGGAGATCTTGCGATCATTGTTCTCTAAAAATAGATGGCATTATAATATTGTTAAGATTTTCAAAACTTAATTATCTTGTATTTCTTTGTGAAAGCTAAAATTCAATACATCTATTTTGGAGTGGTATAATTGGTGGGAAGGAATAATGCCAGTGGTCGTTTAACTTAGACCTAGATTTGAAAATATACCATTTAATTTGTGGATACCAATTTTCGTGGATTAGGGAAGAAACACAAGTTCGTGAATTCTTGATTTCATGGTTTTGAGGTTTTCAGAATACACATCAATGGGATTCTCCTTTTTGTTGGGAACCAATTTTCATGGTTTGGCCTATCCCTGAAAACCATGAAAATTGGTACCCCATGAACAAAAGTACTTTCACAGTAGAACATATTTACTCAGTGGGTTATATTTAGTTTTATGACCATCAGGCTCCCACCACTGGTATGCATGGGGATATTTTTATAGGAAAAAATTACAGTGCTGCATGAAAGAACCAAAAAAATGGTGAAGTGGCATCAATTGTTTTATTCTTTTATGATGTTTTCTGTATTTCAATTTTATTTTGTTTTTAAGTTACTTGTTCGATTGTTTCTGTCCGTTAAGTTACTTTTTTGTTTATTACGATGGTTTAAGCAGTCTGTGCTTTAGCCACTAGTCCTATGCTTAAGTGTACCATATTTATAATTGATCTAGGTTAAGTGACAGAACTCTGAAAATCAGTGATATGTTTGTATCATATTCAATTTCACCAAAGCCTATCAAGATTTCATTTAAAACAGAATGAAATCAATCAAAGTTACTTTGATGCTTACACGAGATTGGTTTAAAATGCTGAATACAAGCATTCCAATGATTTGTAAGAGTTGTGTCCCTTACCTTATGTCTACCTCTACATGTACAGCAGGCATAACAAGAAATAACTTTTTTTTCCAAGATTGTCTTTGATTATTTTCTTTTATATAGTAGAAGATTTGATTAATTAATTTAATATATTCTGATTTGAAAAGGATACCAAAAATTTTAAAACTTAAGGGTTCCTTGTATATGAAGTTGAAATTTTGCTGAGACTATTCTTCAAAATAAATCTTTTATGTCTTTATGAAGGTTCTATGCAAAGAATTTCATAATTCAGTTTTACTCTAGTTCCATGTTTTATAAGTTGTATTTAGTATAAAATGCATGACAAGTACTGTAGCTCTTATACAGGTGGAAAGTTTAGGTATTGGACAGGGAGACATAATTGGTTAGTTATAGGTTTTCAGCTATGGTGTATTAATATATACTTTATAAATCCATAAAATTTGCATACATTTCCTATGCTTTTCTTTGCTTTTCTTGCCATACTCAAATTAATACAGTTAAAGTTTATCAGATTAGGAAAAAATGAGTTTGAGGCATATAACAAACAAATATTGCTTTCAAAAGTCCAATGTTCTGTAGTTCATGGTTAAATTTTCATCCCGATTAAGGAAGGAAATATATTAAAACAGGAAGACATATATATATTTTATATTTTTTAAGCACTCTTCATCATTCAGGAAGGAAATAATTAATTAATGGCCATGTCTTAACATGTGGTTTGTTTTTTTTACAGGCTGGTAGGGTACGAAAACTTAAGAGAAAGATGTTGAACACATTACTTAGTTATACAGTAATGAGAATGAAAGAAAAGGTATATTTATATATGTTAAATTACAAATTCATTTTCTAATATTACAAGTGAGATTTCTTATATCAATAAAAAATTGATTTTCAAGTATCAGAAAATGGATTTGTTGTATTCAATTAATTTTTTTAATATTAGAAAATCATTTTGTAATTTTAAAAAAATGTGACTGATTTTGCAATATTGCAAAGTGATTTTCTAATATTACAAATTCATTTTCTAATGTTAAGAATTTAATTTGTAATGTTGCAATATGTGTGATGTTTTATTATATTACTAAATCAGGAATTTGTAATATTAGAAAATGAATTTTTGATATTACAAAAAGAATTTTTGATATTACAAAAAGAATTTTTAATATTAAAAAATCTTATCTAATATTAAAAAAATTATTTTGTAATATTAAAAATTCATTTTCTAATACATTGTATTACAAAATATTGATATTTGTCCACTTTGGCTTGCCATAGTTTATTTTAATATCAGTAACAAGATACTCTTATGAAGTTTCTCCATGACAGTGAAACCTGACACAACAATTAAAATCTACCCCCATTTTACACCTTTACTTCTACAATGCCTAATACATATGTGTTTGTGTGTTGACACATTCTCAATAGTAATACAGTAAAACCTCTCCAAACGAAACCCTTTTCTGACTGTAGAATTCAGTTGGTTTGGACAGGTGTACGATTTATCCAGGTTCAAAATACATTTAAACCGACACAATGGGACTTCAAGACTTGTCTGGTTTAGGCAGGTTTTTGGTTATTTCAGGGTTTGGGTTAGACAGATTTTACTCTATGAATTTTGACTGCAAATATCACCCTTACTTACAAATATCTTCATGGAACCTTTGTTAAAACAATGCAAACTTCTAAGATCATTTTCATAAAATGCAGACGAAAGTGAATTGTCGTGAAGTAGCATAAGTCTTCTGACTTGTATATTTAGATTTGGGTCTGTGGATATTTTGATTGTGTGATCAATTTAATCATAATAACAATACTTTTTCAGACTCGGGAACTCCACAAGATAGGCCACAGAGAAGATGAAGTGAACTATTCTTCTTTCTTTGTATTCAAACATAGTGATCTGAATACTATAGAGAGTAAGGTCAGCAACCATAAATACAGGAGTCTGGAGGAGTTTTTGGCAGATACACAACTCATATACCACAATACACATCTAATATATGGAGGTAAAGTGGCTAGTATTGACATCAAGCTCAGGGTTCTAAATTTGTGGTTTCGCTGTCATAAAAAAAAAAAAACTCATAAAACCTCAGGAGGACTTAGGGATTTTTAACTGATTCTGCATATCTTTCCTGAGAATTTCATATATTTACTGTTGTCGGACAACGTATTATATTTATTTTCTAACTGCTAAGAACCACAAATGTTATTTCATTAGTGAATCTTGATATTTTATATGGAAGTCAAAACTTCAGTTTTTGCAATGACTATTTCCATATGGTTAAGGAGGTAAACCTATGGTAAGGGACACAACTCTTACAAATAATTTGAACATTTTTATTCAGCATTTTACATCAACCTCATGCAAGCATCAAAGTAACTTGGATTTATTCCATTCTGTTTCAAATGAAAGATTGAAAGGCGTTGGTGAAATTGAATATGATATATGATAGAAAAAATATCACTGATTTTAAGAGTTGTGTCTCTAACTCTAGGTCTACCACCTTAAATTACATTGAAAGAATCATATAACATTAATACCAAAGACTAGAGCCAAAGATAATTTGATGAAAAGGTAAAGTAAACATCTTAATGAAACACATGAAGACAAGTTTCTTTTTAATTTGGTCATTTTATATACTTGTTGCACAGGTAGATATTTGCTGAAAAAAATTTGCCCATTACAATTGGTTGTTATGTTATTGCATCACATTGTCTATAAAACCTGATTGGTCAACAGCAACATTTTGAAGTTTCATACCTTGTTCTTCCATAGCAACTGGTGATAATGTATATGGACTTTCATTAGAATTTCTGCCATTTCAATATTCCAAAGCCAAGGCTTGTTAGTTATGATGTTGAAAATAAATAACTTTAGTTCATATTTTAATATATGTAACATTTACTCGTTATTGAAACTACATATAGGTTACTGTCAATTTATAGATTGAAATTCTCCAAATTATTGTCATATTAGCAGTGAAATGATATCTGGGGGATTTCTTATTGTTAAGATCTTCAAATTTAACTTTAGTCTTTTAAGTGATGTCATTTGCAGTAGAGTTACAGTGTAAGTACAGTTATCATGAATGAGGAATTTCTTTTGTAGATGAATATAAAGGAGGAATAGCCGAGCTGGCAAGAATAATGGCTAAAGACTGTGAACATGAGGTAATAAAGTAATGAAAATAGTTTAATAAATTTTTAATTACATGTAGATACAAGTAGAAATATCTTCTAAAAAATGTGAACAATATGTAGTGTTGTAAGAGTTATTTCATAAAAAGTGTGTCCTGGGGACAGAACACCCATGATATATAGGGGCACCACTCTCTCATTAACATACATATTCAATACATTTGTCTCGTAAGAAAAAATAAAATTTTAGCCCCACCAATATATTAATGAATAAACGGCATTCTGCCCCTAAATATAATTATGAAGAAGTAACCTCAATCATGTGGTTCACACTTAAAAATCTTGTAGTTTTCACCACATGCATTGGGGTTATTTCAAATTGACAGAAAAAAAAATTATGAGAGGATAAAAGAATAAATATCAACCAATCAGAGGAAGCGTTACATCCAAAATTGAAATTATATAGAATAAATTTATGTAGTACATCCTTAAACATAACAGTAAGTTTCCATCTTTCAATTATGAATTTTTAAAAATTTTTCTTGTTGATTGATTGATGTGATACTTTGTTTACAGGTGGAAGAGATTCGACAATGTAAAAGCTGTTATTATCTATCTAATGCCAAACCAGATAATTGGTTCTGTCAACCTTGTGTAAGTTTATATGAAAATATTGAATTAGAAAGAAAAATGATATGAGGGAAATGTAACCTGAAAAATCATGAAGAATATTGGTTTTTTTTTTTAAATAGTTATGCCATATTATTTCATAGTTTAACATCAAATAAAATTTCTTTTTAATGATGTAACAAAACATTTAGATATGAGTTGTTCACAGAAAAACATATTAACAGATTTAGCTTAGATGACCAAGGCTAGTTTCCCCCACTTATTCTTGCAGCTGCAGGTATTGTTTTGACACTTTCTACTAATTTCAGGATCCACCTCATGAGTTGGTGTACGCTAAACTTAAAGGTTACAGTTACTGGCCTGCAAAGGTCATAAGACAAATAGGTGATAGATATGATGTCAGATTCTTTGGAGGATTCCATCAAAGGTAAGTTTATAGGTCAAAGGTCATAAGACAAATAGATGATAAATATTATGTCAGATACTTTTGAGGATTTCATCAGAGGTAAACTTGCAGGACAGATATATGTAGGTGATAGATTCAAATGTCAGATTCTTAGGAAGGTTTCATCAAAGATAAGCTTACAGGTCAAAGGTCAATAGAGTGGTGTTATGTATTATGTCTAATCAGTGATCTCCATCCCCAGTTGTAGCTGGTTATTTTATCCAGATTTAATTATAAACAACACCTTTTAATTTTGGGAAAATTTTACTATTAGTTATAGAAAGACATGAAAAAAATGTGTTATATAATTCAGTTTTTCACTCAAAAATGTGCAGAATAACTGCCTTTTTGGCGAATTTGTAGGAGGATTTGTCTGAGGTAAACTCATAAGTCAAAGGTCATAAGACAGATAGATATCAGAAGTAATATGATAGGTGAAAGGTCATATGATATAAAGGTCAAACATTTGTCAAATTTGGTTGAGGAGGTAAGGGCATCCAAGGTAATCTAATAGATCTCATTTGTTTTTGGACAATAGGTCTTGTCAACATCCATATATTTCTGTATCTACATGAATATGGGAAATTTTTTAATTGAACTATAACCAGTATTTGAAATCAATGTCTGTTTTGCATTGTCATACTGGACCAACAATGAAGTCTGGTATTCTAAAGTAAAAGTATGGTTATTAACAAAAACCTAGGCTTTCTTGTACAATTGACCTGGTACAGCGTGATAGTTTTCTCCTTGATAAATAATAAGCCATATTCATGATCTCATGGATAGAATTTTTGGTCATAAAATTACCCTTCCACATATCATATACAGCATAGTTTGTGGGATATTTAGTGATTCAATTTCTTGTATTTATTTTCAGATCAGTTTTACCCAAAGAGTCCATTAAACCTATAGATGTCAATATAAAGAAACTTGTCCCAAAAAAGACTGCTGGTATGAATATCTAATTTTATGTTCAGAGACCTATTTGTTGCCATGCCCTCCACCATTAAGATGTCAGATATATTTTATCTTATGGTAGTCCAATACACATAAAAGCCCTAGAAATTTCAAGTGCATTTACAGCTAAAACACAACAGATTCATTGTCATTGTGAACCCCATAACATGATCAGATGCGGTAGAGTGGGTTATATATTTATTACAACTAACTTACAGTGAAATCTGCTTCAATGATAACTTCAGTTTCTTTTTGTTGAAAGGTCTTCTGTAGTGATAATATCTATTAACATAGATTTAATTTACGACGAGGGATGGTTTTTGTCCCTGCTTTTTAACAGAATTCCGCAAATTGAAATCCGGATTTAATCGTTACGATCCTTTTTTTACTATTTATTTATTTCTTTACCAATTTCAGCTTTGTTAGAGGACCTTGTAAAATCATCCCTGTACAACACAGCAGTAAAAATATATAAAAAAAAACAACTTATAAGAACAAATGACTCACACATTTCTACAACAGAGTAGTAATAGAAATTACTGGGAAAGAATGAGAGAAATATGGGATCCCTGTTTTAGCCTTTTATTCAGACATGATGTTCTGTCACTTTGAAATTGAAATCTGCTTTTTAATTTCCAAATTTAACCATTCCATTTCTTTTCAACGGTGTGTTAACTTTTGATTTCTCAAATTTCAGTGAAATCATTTCTATGAGAATTAAATCTAATGCACTATCTGTTCTAATTTCAATTTTTAAGAATGATTTCCCCTGCTTTAGATTAAAATATGCAATATTTATATAAACTTTTTCCATATTTTTCAGGTTTCACAAAAGCGTGTGACGAACTTAAAAAGTATCAGGAAAACCTTGCTAAACTTCCTGATAAAGAAGAGGATGATGATGATGATGGATCAGAGTCAAGTAATGAGAAAGAGGAAGTAGAATTTGAGCCAAGAAAACTTACAGAAGAAACAGATCCATATGATTTTGACAGTGAAATGGCAGCAGAAACCGCTCAGGCAGAATCATCAGACCATGAAGAAGAAGAGTCAGATGTGGAGAAAAAACCAAAGAAGCGAAGGCGTCAAGAAAAAAGGGAAGAAAGTGTAGAGAATGGAGCCCTAGAGGTCAGTTCCACCAGTAGTCCTCAAAAGAAAAGACCATGTCTTAAGGTAAGTCTGCAAGTAGCTAATAAAGGGTAAAAACAAAACTGATAGGCAAAAAATCCAGGCAATAGTAAAGAAAGAACTGTTAACAGAAGGAATTTCTAACAAACGGCAAAAACAAAGAAAAAAAAATGGAAAGTTAGAAAACTACAATGCTCTTGACTTGTTACCGGTCTTTTGAATGGAAATGGTTGGTATCTCATTAATATTCTTTTGAAAAATCATTTATCATAAAATCACTAGCCGTAGACCAACAATTATATCTGATTAAAATATGTTGTGTATGATTTTGTCATGTTATTGATATTACAGGTGAATTCTCCTGATGACATTGTCACATCAAGTGAAGATAAAATACAACCAGTTCCTAAAGTTCCCACAGTAACCATAGCAACACAAACCACCAAAAAGGTGTAGTATTAGCCAGTTTCTGTAGAATATTATAGCAATTTGAAGTAGAGTGGTACTGATTTCATGCCAAATTTAGCTAGGCTTCTCAGGGATTTAAATACCTCTCTAGTTAGAAATGTACCCTCCATTGTACCAGTGCATCCTACTTTATTACCACAGAATACTTTAAAAGTTTGAATAGCTGTAAATTACTTGGTCAATTATGACAAGATTATCCTAATTGACAACTATTCAAATGTGAAAGACAGTAATAATCTTGTCATAATTGACCAGGTAATTTACAGCTATTCAAACTTTTAAGACTGAGTCCAAAAGATTACACAGATGTTCTGTTATGATAAAGTTGGGACATATTGTTATATATAATGTAGGGCAGATTCCTTCCTAGAGAGGTATTTAAATCAATAAGAAGCTTAGCTAGATTTGTATTGAAATCGGAATCAGTCCATTTCAAATTGCTATGATATGGAGTAATTGCATGAATATCCTGGAATATTGTCCAATGTATCGTTTATATTGCACAAACGTAAAAGCATTTTGAGTGTAATGCTTGTTTATACACATGAAATATTACTATCTAATATTCATGCATTATTTGCCTTATTGTATAGCTCGTTTTTTTATGGAGAGTATATAGTGAGTTATCTGTTTTTCTGTTTCCATATCCACAAACTTTTCAAGCCTGATTATTGCCTGAACCATTCAATATATTTTATCGTAGGTTAGGCATTATATGTTGATGTGTGGGAAGGGAAAGGGTTATTGATTGAGGCCTGCAAATGGTCCAAGTTTAAAACAAGTGCCTGTGATCCTTTCTTTGAACTCATATCAGAATTGCACATATAGATTCAGTACTTTCACTACCAATATGACAAAGTTTTCAAGCAGATAAAAATATGAGCACCAGAATAGCATTTATAGCAAAAAAGATTGTTTTTAATCCAACATCAAAGACCAGCTAAACTTTGGAAGCAAAACTTCTCTTGTCATGCTTATTACATGTCAAGGAGTTCAATGGATTTTAACCAAAAAAAAAAAATATGAAGGATGTTAATGTGCATGAATGAAGAAAATTTAAGTCACTGCATGGGAAGAATATCAAATTTTTACAGTTTAAATCCTCTTGACACTAGGATATTCTATTTGTGAGTCTTAGTGAGCCTTCTAGGTGTATAGTACTTAACATATTTTTTTTCCATTTATGACAGTATTGTGTGTCCTTATCTTGATGGATAGTATTTAGTGGCACATGTAAATCATATTTGATATGTATTTAATAGTAAATCATGTTTGACATAAGTATTTAATGATTGATCATGTTTCATTTATCTATTAAATGGTAAATCATGTTTGACTCATGTATTCAATGGTAAATCATGTTTGAATCATGTTTGACTCGTGTATTCAATGGTAAATCATGTTTGACATATGTTTCAGTCTATTAGACAGCAGCATTCCCAAACTGATTTCTCAGCCAAATGTAATTGTGAGGAGAAATACAACAAAAAACTAAAAGAGTATCAGGATAAGGTGGAGAAAGACCATGAAGCCAATACAGATAAAGCTTTAAAGGAATTATCAGATAGGGTAAGTCTCAAAATGGTTTAGTTACCAAAATGGGTAGCTTAAGAATGACTGATTTATAAAATAAGGTAAGTCTAGAAATGACTGGTTTATAAAATAATTTAATTCTAATGTAAGTAGGACGCTTACCCTACCGGTGCACCTGGTCCATGCTCCCAGTTTTTAGTAGAGTCCGAGTTGCTCATTTACTTTTGTTACTTTGTATGTATGATTTTAGTTACTTTATGTTCTTTGTTGTGTATGTCTGTTTTCCATTCTGGTCTTTGTCCCTGGATTACATTCTTTTGATTACCACTATAACTTTGGTCCCCTTGATTACTCTCTCAAAGTTATTTAAATATGTGTATTAAGCAGTGTAGATCTCAAAATAGTTAAATTTTTGTACAGACTCACAATACGAAACACCAACTCATATTTCTCACTAAAGAGACAAGGATGTTTCTAATTTTAGCCATGTGAGTTAAAACATGCTATGTCTGTGATGTCAAAGTTAAATATTTTATGATGTCTTTTAAATTCTAAGGAATTTCGACAAGCAGTGCGTCCTGAATTAGCGTATTGATAAAAAGTCAATTTTAAGAGTGTGAAAGAAAAGCAACACCACCAGGAAATGCAAGACTAGGAAATATCAGAAACCTTGGGTAGGATTTCAGTGTTCTTCAACTCAGCAGAGATTTGTTAGAAAACTAGAAATTTTACCCTTGGGTGTCTGAAATTTCTTTTCTAGAACTCACAGTAGTGGTTAATAGCTTATTTATGTCTCTACTTTTCACCATGTCAATATATATATATATATATATATATATATATATATATATATATATATATATATATATATATATATATATATATATATATATATATAATGCACTTTTTTGAATACAACTGTAAAGGGAAGTTTTGATCAAGAATAATCAGTTTTGCACAACCAAATAGTTAAAGGTGAACTGTTTAGAAGTATCAAATTCAATTTAATGTATGATGTACATGTATATTACAGTTATTAAAAGATTTTGAAGAAGATAAACAACAAGCAGTTTCCAGGGCAACCTCCAGTATGTTACGAGAAATAGAGAAAGCAAAACGAACCACAGAGGAGAAATGTAAAGCAGAAATATTAGACGAAATGAAGAAACTACAACAAAAACATAAAGAAGCCATTTCACAGACCAAGAAAAAACAATGGGTAGGTATAGAAAGGGGAAGTGTTGTTAGACATAATGGTAGTGAGTAATTCAGAAGAAAAAACAAAACATTTCCTTTAGCCATCACAACTCCTAAGTTTTAAAGGAAAGAAATTTTTCCAGGACGTGTTAATCATAATAATGTCAATGTGTCGTCTGCATACTGGCCCTGATGAAAACATCAACATCTGGTATATTCAGTATCTCTAAATCCTTTTGGTCAAAATTGAGGTACACTCAAATTATACAATTATATCTTTTTTTTTCAGATTTCTACAGAATTTGTTTTCTTTGATTTACTATTTAAGTTTTCACAAAATGCAGTACCTTAAGGAGGTAGACCTAGGGTAAGGGACATAACTCTTGAAATCAGCCATATGTTTGTATCATATTCAATTTCACCCAAGCCTTTTAAGCTTTCCAATGAAACAGAATGAAATCTGTTCAAGTTACTTTGATGTTTACATGAGAGTGATGTAAAATGGTGAATACAAACATTCCAATGATTTGTGAGAGTTGTGTCCCTTACCCTAGGGCTACCTCTTTAAAATTAATTATTGAAATGATAGCAGGGATGATTTTTTTCCATTTTTTAGGGGATTTCTGCTATTTTAAATCTGGATTATACCGGTACAATGCTTTTATTTACTGTATATTTACATCCGATTTTGCCAATTTCCGCTTTATTTGTTGACCTCATAAAATCATCTCTGTGATAGGAAGTGACATCCTGTGTTCTAAATGATGTTACAATTGAATAAGAATCAAGCAGAGTGAGCAGTTCTTATACTATCGAGGGATGTAAACTTCAGTTGTTTTGGATCGTTTCTGGTTATCACTTGTCTCATATTGCTATTATTATACCTGAATGAGTGGGTGGTGTATTAGAATCTCCTTGTTCATTCATCCAAATTTTATTGCAATAATCTTTGATCATAACAGATGGATTTAATTGGAATAGGTATGTGTCTTTAAAAAGATGGAGCCTATGTGTTATTAAAGTAAATTTGATTGATATCCAATATAAACTTCCTGTTTCATGGTACTCTGCCATTTTTCACTAAATGGCATGATAGAGAAAATTTTCATCACAAAAATATTAAATGCCACTAGACAGACTAATTTTAGACGTTGTATGTGCTTAGTGGTGATGTGGTATATGTTGTTAGCAATTTAGGTTGTTGTCGGATATCAGTTTCCTGTTTTGTGGGATTTGTACATTTATGAGTTGGGGTATTCTGAGCGGGCCAACTCGTGTAACTTCATGGTTGGAGTGTATTAGGTTTCATTTGTCTCATATTTTTATAAGGGGTGGTGAATCAAAGACCTTAGATATAAACAATAAAACATAAATGGCTCAAAATCGTTCTGTTGGAAGTGATGTAAATCGGAACTGATCTATGCAGTTTGAAAGTGATTGTTTGAATTTTAATGAAGTAGACCTAAAGGGACACAACTCTTACAAATCATTGGAATGTTTGTACATCAACCTTATCTAAGCATTAAAGTAACTTTGATTTATTTCATTCTGTTTCAAATGAAAGCTTGAAAGGCTTTGGTGAAATTGAAAATGATACTAACATATCATTTAGTTTAAGAGTTATGTCCCTTACCCTAGGTCTACCTCCTTAAATACAGATACACAGCCTGTGTTTGGTACAGGAAGTCTGGTAAGATGCCAGGGACATAACAATATAGCTGTACAATATTAACCATATGGCCTTTTATTTGAGTAAGAATAACTTTGTCCCTCATAGGCAAAACTTAAGACCATATTATTTATATTTCAGTGTTATAACTGTGAGGAGGAAGCTATGTACCATTGTTGTTGGAACACATCATACTGTAGTGTAAAATGTCAACAGGAACACTGGCATAAGGAACATAAACGAGTTTGTCGTCGCAAACGATAAGCATGTCTTTTTTCATTGTCACTTTCACATGCAACATAGATATAATATATACCTTTGTAATTATTATATGATTTAATCATTCGAGGTGTTTTTATTTTCAATTGAGATTCATTCATATGTTGTTAAAATAAAATTCTATTCATTTTCATATTTAAGCATTTCAAACATAAACATGTCCTCATGAAATTTTTTTTGTTTTTTTAAACTAGTTTTCTTTAATTTGATGCTTTTGAATTGTCATATATAAAGTTGATAAAAAAAAACATACATCTTTATTGCATTTTATAGAATGTACGTTTTAAAGGCAGTCTTATCATCTCTGTTGACCAGAAACTTCCGTGTGAATTATATGATACATGTATTGGTAATTTAAGGAGGAAGATCTAAGGTAAGGGACACAACTCTTACAAATCATTGGAACATTTGTATACAGCATTTGACATCAATCTCATGTAAGCATCAAAGAAACTGATTGATTTCTTTCTGTTTCAAATGAAAGCTTGATAGGCTTTGGTGAAATTGGATATGACACAAACATATCATTGATTTCAAAAGTTATGTCCCTTACCTTAGGTCTACCTCCTGAAGTTGAGGGAATTTGGAATTTCTCTAATGTTTTAGTTGATTTAAGATTTTTTACTGGTTGTAGAAATAATTGTTATATCATTTGAGGTTTCTTTTCTTGAGTATTGAATCAACCAATTTTTTATGACATTAATGGAATCTCGGGGAATCTCATATGAAATCGATAAAATCATATAATTTGCACATACAGAGGGTTCAATGGACTAATTTAAAGCTGCATTAGCTGCCAGATTTGTTCAGTTTTGATTCTACTCAATTTTGCTGATAAAATGAAATAAGTTTGTAGTAATGCAATTGAAGCAATGAATGTCGATAATACCTTCAGAATATTGTGAAAACAACATTTTCTTAAGGAAGATTGATAGCTGAGATCTATTTTTCGCCATTACTTCTGAAGACTGCCGACCGGACATTAACCTGAGTTAAAAATACTTTAACCTCGATAAAAAAAAATAACAATAACGGATACTCAGGTAAGCATGTGTCTTGTTTACATTTCATTTCATCTATTTCTTGATTAGTTTTCAAATAAATAATGAATGACAGTTACTGACCATATTTGTGCCACATTATATCACGATGCGTAAATTAAAAAATTATTCTTGCATTATATTCAAATTTTTGTCTTTTACGGCTTGAATCCGATGGTCTTCCTTGCTATTGATTACCACTTTCGCTTTGCAATCAGATTTGTTTTAAAAAAAAAGAGACCCTTACAGCACATGCGTGGATTAAGTTTACCAGAAGTCACATGCATAGGGATTTGTCTAGGTCGATTTTTTGTCTTGCATTACAATAAATATATAGACACCTATTTCATGTATTTAACACATTTTATTAGTGGATATGGAATGAAATAATACAGGAAAAGTACAATTTAGTAGAAATAATTCAAACTTCAGGTATATTTCAACAGATACAAACATTTATGGAAATGACAGCTAATGCAGCTTTAATGATGAGAGAAACAGAATCATTTTCAGCAGTTGATTATCTTATATCATGACTATAGATATACAATAGTCGATTGCTCACAATTGATCACATGAAAATTTTATTCAATATTTCTACACTTAAGGTACAAAAAAAGTATGTCTGTTTAAGATTTATATCTTGGATGAAAAATGATGTAGCTAGGTAGATAATATCATTTTATTTTTTTAAGTTATTTTATTTAGATACTTATGGGGGGATTTTGTTCTTTTAATACTGATAGTTTAGCTGCAATTTACAAAAAATACCAATAAAATGTGTAAGGATAAGCAGATTAAATAGGGTAAGTAGGGTACCCTTAAACACACAATTTTTTTCTCTGGCCTTAGTTTATTTGGTCATCCAGATTTTATAACTTTCTCCAATCATACTTCTTCTTTATCTTTTTTTTACTAAAATAATTAGTGTAATTTGTGTCATTTAAAATGTTCATTTTATTCTTCTATTGTATTTTTTATTACTGTTCTTGAAGATCTCATAGTATTTTTTTTTATACCGGGCCATTGTATACCCTCCATTTCAACAGATATATGTCTGTCTGTTTGTCTCTCTACGATTTTTCAAGATAACTAGCAAAACAGATGACAGAATATTTTTCAAACTTTTCACATTTGTTAAGTTCAATAGATGTAGGTTAATTTTGTTTTGTTTGCACAATTCCTATTGTAGTTGTTGTGTTATGCTTATCAAGTAGTGGTCTTCATAAAAATCAGGCAGGAGGTGATTCATGCATGTCACATTCCCACTAAGTTCACTTTTATTTCTTGTTTCAGAAACAGTTACTGATCACATAACCAGTCTTAGTTTTTTTTTTGGTTGTTGTGCTTTTGAGATAAAATTCATACAGATTGTTTGTGAAATTTGCACTTTGCAAGAGTTATCGTTCTTGGTTTTGTTTGATTTGATTGATTTTAGTGGGGAGTAAAAGTGCAGATCTGAATACAGAAATAAATATTGTTATGAAAGTAAATAGCATATGTAAATTGAAAAAGTATTGTTTGTTCCTCAGGTTATTCTTCGCCATGAATTACTTTGATATGGACAGTGTCTGAATTTTATGTGGACTGGTACTTAAACATTATGGGTTTGATGATTTTTGATGAGTAAAGGTTTTTTTTTTGTGTATGGTATTTTCATCTATTGCAGTCTTCTAATTGATCACCAGTCGAACAGCCATTGCTAAAGTCCTATAAAATGCACTATTCTTGTTTTTAGGTTATTTATTTATCACTGTGTTATTAAATTCAATTCTGATGGTGTCAGTGCAGCTATATCTTTTACTTAGATGTGATTCATTTTTTGCTCTGTTGGAACTTTCATTTATACAACCATTTCAGGGAAGACCTTTTTTTTTTATCTTATATGTCACAAGGTACAGGATTCTTATTTTTCTATGTTGAGTGATTTGCTAGGGATGGGACTCATGTATAGCTTTGCAAGTCACATTTAGTTTTTTCAGTAACTTTGAATATTGTTTTTTTTTATATCACAGATATAAGGTGTATGAAAAATTTGTTAGAAGAGGTGGAGGTGGGGATATGTATTTGATGAAAGAGTAAACTTATGGAGGTAGACCCAGGGTAAGGGACACAACACTTACAAATCATTGGAATATTTTTATTCAGCATTTTTCATCAATCTCATTTAAGCATCAAAGTAACTTGGACTGATTTCATTCTGTTTCAAATGAGAGCTTGATTGGCTTTAATAAAATTGAATATGATACAAACATATCACTGATTTTAAGTGTAATGTCCCTTACCCTAGGACTGCCTCCTGAAGTTTATGTTTCATTAAATTGTTTTGTTGACAGGAATAACTGTTTCATAAGGGATCAAATTCCAATAAACTTAACCAGTGGTATTATACCATTTGTAATGTTATTTATTAGGGTTTCCTGCGGCTTTTGAAAAAGGCAGAGTAATCCAATTAAAAAATGGGCACTATAGAATGTTAGAGGTAAATTTGATGGCACATCATGCAAGTATAAACGGTTTTTAAAGAAACAAGCATGGTGCTTATTAAACCCAAATGACAGGGTGCCTATGACCTCTCAAAACTGTCTATAGGGAATATTAGGCACAATATACTGTGGAAGTATATTTTTCGTGGATTACAGACAAATCATTGGTTTGTGGAATCTTAAATTCATATTTTGATATTTCCCTCAGTACAAATAAACAGATAATATGTATATTTTGTTGGGAATTTAGTTTTGTGGTTTGAGCCAACCACAAAATCCACGAAAATTGGTACCCCATGAATATAAGTACTTTCACATTAGCACATTTTGTCAAAATTAGACATAAATGTGTGCTATAAATGTCAAGGCTTGCTTTGTAGTAGTGCTCATAGTTTTGATGGTCTGTTTTACAATGCCAGTATTGGCGACAAACCTCTTGAATAACCTGAGTTTGATTTCTTTGTTGTTAGTAAGTAAGCATTCGGTTTATATATTATATTAGCCATTTTGTTTTGTCTCCCAGTAAGGGAGAAATGTATTTTTATTCTGAGAAGAGGGATATTCATTCTTTAATACCATATTCATTATTTTATCATCAAATGTCTCATTAATTAAAAAAAAAACATTTTTATACAATGAGTAAAAATTGTTATATCTTTGTACATTGAAACTTCATCTGCTGAACTTGTTATTAATAATTTATTTGTTTTATTACATTGTATTTTTTGTCCTATAATATCAGTATATGAATTTTTGGTTTATATATTTTTGAGATGTAATTCATATTTTAATTTACTACAATGATTTACCCTTGGCGAGAGTGTGCCATGTTTTGTGATTATAGATTTGCGTCTTTTTGTTTATTTTATTATCTGGTTCTACATCAGGTCTTTTTTAAGGAGGTAGGGAACCTAGGCTAAGGGACATAACTCTTGAAATCAGTGATTGTATCATATTCATTTACATCAAAGCTTGTCAAGTATTCATTTGAAACAGATCTAAGCTACTTGACATTTATGTAAAATGGTTTACACAAACCAATGATTTGTTATGTGGTCTGCCTCCTAAATACTATTGTCCCATTAAACTTCACTTTCAACATCATAAGTTCAGAGTTTTTAGTTTAAAAGATGTTCAACATGTACAAGATGCACATGCACTATTCTAAGTTGCAGTAGATGTACAATGTATCATAATTACTTAGAAAAAACATGTTCACTAGAACTAACCAAATGGCCAGTTATTTTAAGTAGCACTCCACATAAGAATCATGCAAAATGTGATTCATGGTTTGGAAGCCTACATATTTTTATTTTTGATATTTTGTTTAAAATGTTATAGTTAACAGAAATTAACATGTGGTTTTTCATATAACCCTTGTTCATAGGAGATAAAAATTATTTAGAATGTACTGTAGAATTTAAAATTAAGGCAGATAACTCTGTAAATGACACTGAGATACAATAGAAACTATTGGATTTTCCATGTGAATTATCTCCTAAGAGCAGACAGACTGGAATGAATAATTATATATTTCATCATATAGACCTATAACAAAAATATGTAGCCTTTTTTTAGGTGTATTACATTTTACAATATTGGCATGATTCTTACAAATACTGCTATTTTAGTTGCTATATTTATTGTGGGGGACGGTTTCAGATACTGGATCCCCTTTAAATCCGCCATTGGTATATTGTATTAAAAATATTTGTTGGACAAAAGAAGAATTTTTTTTCTTTTAAAGAGCAAGTAGCTTTTAAGTCAACTGATTCTATAGTGTGCAATGAATGAGAGAGAATTTCACCTTTCAGTAGAATTAGTCAGGTTTCTAAACAGAGTTGTCATGTGTTCACATTCTTAGAATTGTTTCTGTAATAAAATCAGAGAATGTCACGTAGCCGGCTTACTTCACTAAAACCATTAAGTTTCATGTGGCTGTACCAGCAGGATCTGTTCGATTTGTCAGTCATTCTTGGACTAAGATGTATGAAGTGTCTGTTAAAGGACATTAAAACATTATCAACCAATCAACCAACTTGGGAATTGTTTATTGTCAGTGTTGACTTGTATTATATACACCTGAAAAAAAAAAAAAGAATCCCAGCTCATATCTTTTCCCTGCAGCAGAATGTGACAAAATATCGACAAAAATAATTGAAATTGCAAAATATATGCCTAAAATGTACGTTCACACATTGTCCCGCCTTAAAATCTCCATGATTTGGCAGGTATGTAATTATGAAACATTAAAACAGAACCCAAAGACCTGACCAAACCATTAACATGGCCAACACTTCCGTTTCTTTTTGTTTCTATAATTTTTAACCCTTAGATTAAATAAAGTATTAAATCATTAAGCTAAGTAACTTTCTTTGTAAGAATCGGGCAATGGATGTCGTCATTTTTCTCACATTTGTCTTTTATGGCTCAAATACATTCAAAACATGTAGGAAACACCCAAAAAGCTATTCAGATTTAACCTGAAGCATCTGTGACGTAGGTATATAGGAAAATTTTTCCATCATTTCTCCATAGTGCATTTCAATTAAAGGAGTAGGTTCGGTAAGGCCCTATTTGACCGCAGTTTTCAATGTTTTGAAAGATTTGTTTTGTTCTGTAATAGTGTATTTGAAAGCATAATGGTTGTAGTAAATATATCTCAGCCGATTTTGACGATATCATGATTGCTTTTGACCTAATAGCGGTCAAAATTTATACAATATTAATGAAATCTTCGATTTTGTTGCATTTTTGCACATATTTTTCGATAGTTTTTGTCTAAAACCGGAGTGGTCGCATCTGTGTTTATCCAAAATATTGACATATATGTTGTATCTCACAATACTACACGATATATATAAGGATCAAGAATGAACACGCATGCGCCCACATTTGTTTTTCACAAAAAAGCAGTGAAAAATATGCTGAAGTATTGAGAATTTTTGGATTTTATTATCATTTAGGCAATTGTGTTGGTGCTACAATGACGAAATGCGTTTCTGTTTTGGCTTAAGTGTTACTGAACTAGTTGGTGTAAACACTTATGTGTACGAAAACAATAAAAATCTTTTATTTTGAACAATTTCAAATTTTGAGGCCAAAATTTGCCATATCCGAACCTTCTCCTGTGATGTATCAATATCTTAAAAAGGCAAACTTTACAAACACTTCGAGGTTAGGAGTTATAAATACTAGGATAATGCCATAAAATCTTTGATTTTTTTTTGTGTGCACATGCCACGCCTTATACAGATTTTGCTTGATTCAAAAATAGAGAAGGACTTAGGTACTTCTTCGTCTAAGAATCGGGCAAACTGTGTATAAGTTGTGGCATGAAGAAAAAATGCAGAGATATTTCATTGCATTATCCAAATCTTTATACCCCATAACTTCAAGAAATTACTGCTATAGTGTTTGTAAAGTTTGCCCTTTTAAGATATTGATGGGTCAAATTTTGTTGAAATGCACTCTGGGAAAATGGGGGGAAATTTTTCTTAACTTGATATAAACAGTCAAAAAATATCTACGTCATCAATGCTTCAGGGTAAATTTAAGTAGCTTTATAGTTGTTTTCTAGATATATTTGAATATGTTTGAGGCAAAAAAGACCAAATTGAGAAAAAAATAATGTGCCACTCAGTGCCGGGTTCTTACACAGAATGGTCTTCAAATGCTATATTTTTTACACAATAACCTTTTCTGAGTTCTGATCTGTACTTTTGAGAAGATGATACAGTTATCTTTCACTGATTTAACAAAATTCAACAAAACCAAGACCGATAACTCTTTCAAAGTGCCAATTTCATGTAGAATTTATGTAATTTTTATCTGAAAAGCGCAACAACCAAATGAAAAAAAGTCTGGCCATGTGATCAGTACCTGTTTCTGAACAAGAAATAAAACTGAATTCAATGGGGTTTTGTTATGCTTTTTAATCATCACTGGTATAGTCACAATGAAAAAGGGAGGTAGATTTTACCTACCATTTCGTCTGAAGTGCATGTACCAAGTTGGGACCATTGCGGTACCAGTTGCTTCGGTGGTGTAATATCTACATGTATTTTGCCAGATTTGTTTTGGACTTGACTTGATTATGAATAGGATTAGTGTTCGGTAATTTTGTTGTTACCCTTATTTACTCTTATGAGGCTGACTTCATAACTGATCTGATCCAAAAGAAGGAACATCGTTTGACTAGATCCTTAATCTCAGTTTCCGCTATATAGATGACATATTATCGTTAAACAATCACGGTTTCGCATCTATCCCAAAGAATTTGAGATAAAAGATACTACAGACACTGTGAAGTCAGCCTCATATCTTGACCTATACTAAGAGATCAATGGTGAAGGAAAACTATTGAACAAACTATACGACAAACGCAATGACTTTTCATTTTGTAACAAACTCAATGACTTTTCATTGTGTATTGTTAACTTTCCCTTCATCTGTGGCAAAATCACTTCAGCACCTGCGTATGGAGTTTTCATATCACATATATCATACGTTATGCCAGACCTTGCCGTTACTACGACAACTTTTTGTATCGCTCTAGACTTCTTAGAACCAAACTTCTTGTACTGGGTTATGTTGATAAAGGTTGAAGTCATCACTACCGAAGTTTTGTGGTCGTTATCATGAACTCATCATGGATCATTACGGTTTATCCATCGGTACCATGAAAACTATTTTGTTCAACGTGTCATAGATTTCCTTTCCTCTTTCCATCTCTTCTATCTGACGCCGTATGGTCATAACACCTTCTCTGCAGTAATATGGCTGTCACCCTTTCTGGAGCAATATGACCATGTCATCGTCGCTTGATTTCTGAAGTAACATCCAGTCATTGTTTCTGAAGTAAAATGGCTTTGTCAACATTTGTTAATAGATGGACTCGCTGCACGGAAGACGCACTTTGACGATTTAAGTAGCAGTCTTTACAAAATCAAACAAGAGGTGATTCATGCATGTCAAAGTCCCATCAAATTTACTTTTATTTCTTATTCAGAATCAGATACAGACCACATAACCAGTCTTGGTTTTTCATTTGGTTTGAGATAAAAATTATATAGATTGTACATAAAATTAGCACTTTGATTACCGCTATAACCTTGGTTCCCTTGATTACTCTTGCAAGAGTCATCGTTCTTGATTTGCTTTTATTTGGTTTGTTTTAGTGGGAGAAAAACGTATGATTTTCTCAAAAGTATGGACACGAATATAAAAAAAAGATATATTCCTTAAAAATACAGCATCTGAAGATCGGAAAAATATGGTTTGTTCCATGCATTATCATCAGCACCATAGACAGTGTCTGAACTTTATATGGACTGGTACTAAAGATTTACCTGCTGTAACTGATTTTTTTTTCTCGGTTATTAAATTTAAGTTTTATTTTGGGAAAGAATGTACATATGAGCATATTGGTCTCTCCATTAATTCAGCATTTAAGTAGCAGCCTTTATAAAAATCAGACAGGAGGTGATTCATACATAACAAGAACCCACTGAATTCAGTTTTATTTCCTGTTCAGAAAGAGTTACAGACTTACTGATCACATAATCATTCTTAATTTTCCAATTGGGTTTTGCACTTTTAAGATAAAAATTATATAGATGGTATATAAGTAGCTTTGTAAGAATCATGCAAAATCTGAAAAATATGATACACCCCAAAAAAGGCTACATATTTTTTTTTGTAATTAGGTTGTTTTATGGGTCTATACTATGAAATGTGTGATTATTCATTCAAATCTGCCTGCTCTTAGGAGTTAATCAACATTGGAAATCTAGTAGATTCTATTGTATTTGAGTGCCATTTACAGAGCTATCTCCCTTAATTTTGAAATCTACAGTGCATTCTATATAATTTTTATCTCCCAAGAGCACGAGTTATATGAAAAACCACATGTTAATTTCTGTTTACTATGAAATTTCAAACAAAAGATCAAAAATAAAAATATGTAGCCTTTTTACCCATGAATCACATTTTGCATGATCCTTAGGTGGAGTCCTACATAAAATTTGCACTTTGCAAGAGTAATCGTTATTGATTTGCTTTGATTTGGTTGATTTTAGTGGGAGATAAATTTATGATTTTCTCAAAAGTGCATTTCTGAATAAAAAAATAGGACTATCGTTAATAAAGATATAGCACACGTGGACCGAAAAAAAATATCATCTGTTTGGTGGGTTTTCTACACCATGAATCACCTCTACTATAGGCAGTGTCTGATTTTTAGATGGACTGGTACTTAAAAAGATAACAGAGTGAAACATTCCTATGCCGAAAGTTCATTCCCGACTGAATTGATGGTATGATGAAAGAGTATATATAATAATCATTTAACAATTTGACTAAAACTTTCATTTTTTTGAAATACTTGTTTATCTACGCATTGAAACTGTCGACATTATAAATAAAATTTACGATATAACTGCTTGGCAATTGTAACAAAGTTAATCTTAGAAAAGACAACCAATCGTCTGCACAATCTACACCAGAAAAACAAACTGACACTACCTATTGTATAGATGATACAAGATACAGTTCGAAAACTCTCCGATTGAGCGATGGTTTTCTGACCTACATATGCCATATTTTTAACCCAAACTAGTCTGTTTTCGTGTATAGATCTGTATTTTGTGAGGAAAAATATATTTACTCACTCTTATATAGACAAAATCATGAACGATAACTTTTGGAAGGCTAATCAAGGGAACCAAGATTGGAAAGTGACAATTTCTAAAACAATCAATTAAATTTCATTTTTTTCCTCAAACGTACAGCAACCGGATGACTAATTAAGACGGGTAATGTGGTCTATAACTGTTTAGGAATAAGAAATGAAAGGATTTCTTTTGCATTTTTTTCATATGTATGTGTTATTTCCTGTCTGGTATGTATAATGATAACCTAAGACATTTGACAATTCTATATACAGGAACGGGAGACAGGATTAGAGAGGAACAGCTAACCTGGCATTTTTTTAATCGTCTTTTCGTTTTTCACGTATCCAGAAGAAGGTTCCGGGGATCGGACCCCGTTTTACTTAACATCTTTTTTGTCAACGTCTCTGGATCCGCACCTGTAGCAACATGTTAATTCTCCACAACACTCCGTGTAAAAAATTATTCTCTTCATGTCGTGAAAAAGCTTTGAACCATGCATGACAAATATATGAGGGCTGATAACACTATACTATACACTTTTACGATTTGCAGTAAAATATTCCTTTTGCTTGTTTATTCTATTTATTATTATTGTTTTTGGTTTTTGTAGCAGCACGTGGTTTACAATTTAGTAAGCACTTTTCGCCTTATTCGTTTTCGAATAACACCATAAAACATCAATCGGAACTCGTCAATCTTTTTAGTTACACAAAAGAAAAACCTCGGAGGCAACAGGCGGAAGAATCTATCCGGAATTTGATCGATCCGATACTAAGATTATAGTTTTACTGGTTGAAATTTTACCATTACTTTTTTCCTGGCTCCTCGCTTCGCGCCCGTGGTACCACCGTATTAAAACAATGTTAAAATGGAGTTTCCGTGATTTATTTTTTAATCAAATTATAACGTTTGTTTCTCTTTGACTGTTCTTTTAGCAACTCGACGGGTGTTTTTTTCTAGAAAAGCAGAAGCCGCTTGCGCTCTTCATTTTTAGTTTAGTCCGAGTTGCTCATTTTCCTTTGTTTCTTTTCACTTGTTATTTTGGTTCATATTCTTTGTTGTGTGTGTGTATTTTCCCTGTATCAAGACGTTATCGTAGAGTTAACGTTTGAATCTTAGCTCCTATCATTTCCCTTTACCAATCTTATACTGACAGAACAAATGGTAGTGACGTGTAAGAAACACACACGATTTAATAAAAAGTACAGGACGAGGCAGCATCAGAACATATATATACATGATAACAATTATCACCAGTGTCTCAACAATAAAAAAGATGATCTCTCAAAATGGATTTAAAAATGTGTCCAAATGTCTCAATAAGTTTGTGATTTGTCTAATATCCTCTCAATCTTTTACAATCATCATCCTCATCATTATTGGGGTCATCACAGTTTTTATTGTTGCTCCAGCCCCATCCACCACTGCCACCACTTCCTCCGGATCCACCAGAACCGCCAGAGCCCCCACTTCCGCCGGCTCCGCCGGCACCACCAGCACCACCGGCTCCACCACCGGCTCCACCTCCGGCGCCACCTCCGGCACCACCTCCAGCTCCAGCTCCAGCTCCGGCTCCAGCTCCAGCCCCTCCGCCGCCACTACTGGCAGCAGCTAAAGCAAATGCAGCAGCACGTCTGACATCATCGTTTCCAGAGGACAGCAACAAACTAATAGCTTGTGCGGCAGCACTACTTCCGGCACCAGCTCCAGCTCCAGCACCAGCACCAGCACCAGCACCAGCACCAGCACCTGCACCTGCACCAGCTCCACCTCCTGCTCCAGCACCGGCTCCAGCACCAGCCCCAGCTCCAGCACCACCGCCTGCTCCGCCACCGAATCCACCACCGAATCCACCTCCGAATCCACCACCGAATCCACCTCCAAGAAATTTTCCACCACTTCCACCTCCAGCAGCAGCAGCTGCAGCAGCAGCAGCGGCGGCAGATGCAGCACCTCCATTTCCACCCAACATCCATCCTCCCCATCCACCGAGTCCACCAGCACCACCAGCTCCTGCTGCTGCTGCTGCAGCGGCGGCGGCAGCTGCTGCTGCACCACCTCCTCTACCACCTCCGGATCCGGCTCCTGCACCTGCTCCAGCTCCAGCTCCAGCTCCTCCCCAGCCACCGGCTCCTCCCCAACCACCGGCTCCTCCCCAACCACCGGCTCCAGCACCAGCTCCAGCTCCTGCACCAGCTCCGGCTCCAGCACCAGCACCAGCACCAGCTCCAGCTCCAGCTCCAGCTCCGGCACCAGCTCCAGCACCTGAAAGTGCACTTACAAGTTGGTTAGACACAGCAAGCAATTGACCGAGTAAACCTTTGAGGTCATCATCGCCGTCATCGCCATCACTATCCCCTCCGTCGCTTCCATCGCTACCATCACTGTCTCCTCCACTGCCGTTACTGTCGTCATCACTAGAACTATCAGAAGAGCTGCTGCTGCTTGAGCTTGAATCATCACCACCAGCACCACCCCATGCACCGGCACCGGCACCGGCACCAGCTCCTGCACCAGCCCAAGCACCAGCACCAGCTCCAGCTCCTGCACCGGCCCCGGCACCAGCTCCGGCACCAGCTCCGGCACCAGCTCCGGCACCAGCACCAGCTCCGGCGCCAGCTCCGAATCCGAATCCCCATCCACCTGCACCACCAGCACCACCTTCATCACTGGAATCACCTCCTCCACCGCCACCACCACCACCGAGACCCCAAGCGCCGGCACCGGCGGCAGCTCCTCCCCATGCAGAAAAGTCATCATCATCTCCGAAAAGAGACCAGAATGACCATAAGTCATCGTCAGTCAAGGCATCGAAATAATCTTCCAAATAGTCTAATCCGTCTAATCCATCCAAAACGTCTCCAAGTCCACCAGCTCCAGCTAAAGCTCCTGCTCCAGCTAAAGCTCCTGCTCCAGCTCCTACTCCTAAACCGGCAGCAGCAGCAGCAGCAGCAGCGGCGGCGGCGGCAGCGGCGGCAGAACCACCGGCACTAGCGGCAGCAGAGGCAGATGCGGCAGCACTAGCTCCTACTCCGACTAGAAAAAAAAATAAATTGGGGTTCAAACTATTAAAGTCAAAGTTTTCTATTAAATTTTTCAAAAGGAATGTTTGAAATAATAAGTAAACGATAGATCAAAACATTTTTACGTCTATATACAATTTTGAATATTTATTATAACAACGGAATAAAAAGAAGATAAATAAGGAATATTAACATCTGTTCTTCTCTTCAATTAGTTTTTCATCAAATCATATAAAACTTGTAAAAGTTGTACATCTCACATAAACATTTTGTACACTTGTACAATAGCAAAGGTCACTTGGACAATATAACTTATTGACCAGAGAAATATATAGGAGTTATAAAGAGTAATAAGATGGATGAGTCAGAACAAATTTTGAATGCTATCGTAAACGGTACTAACAAGTTTTAAATGCCTTCATATACTGTAAAGTGTGCCTAGTCTTCAGTTTTGATATCTATCTTAAAAATCTTCTGCAAAAGTTTTGAAAAGTTTATATCCCGGAAAATACCTTCATCGTCTATTTTTAAAACTGAGTTAAAAACTTACATGGAGCACAACAACAAAGTCCTGGGTTAAAGAATAATCCGGGGGCACACGAGAAAGATCTCCATCCAACAGCTGGGATCCATTGTAAAAACGCTGCTGCGTTAGCACTTGCTTTGAATGAGCATCCTGAAAGAAATGAAATAATAACATAATAATAATAATAATAATAATAATAATAATAATAATAATAATATGTCACCGAAATGTTACTCTCACTGTAACGTTGAACGATGACTAATTGGGAATAAAGAATTATACATTTTAGGTCTGATGAATGAAGGGATGTAAAATATATATATATATATTGATATATCGTAAGTTATATGGATAGTCCGTTGAATTTTGGATAAAGTATTTATGTTTACGATTGATGGAAAAAAATGACATATCGTATCATAATCTAACATATCTAAAGTTAAAGGTGAAATAACATTGAAAAAATTCTTACCTGCGTATGTGTTTGTTACAAAGCCTAGTAAGGCAACCAATACAAGCTGCCTCATGATTATATAAACCCAGGTGGTGCCCTGAAAATAACCATAACATTTAATGGTATTCGTATTTCTTTATTGTGTAAGCCATAATATACTACAACATACTGCAAGTAGGTATTTAAAAAAGTGAACCCTGCAAAAAAAAAACATTTTCAACCAAAATAATCATTCAATTTTAGTTTGTAGTATAGTTTAAATTGAAAACTCATACTGAGGTTTCAAAATTTAAAACTGACGACGTAAAAGAAAATAAGAAAAAAAACTGAATGAAACAAACATTAAAATTATTTAATCAAAATATTTTTTAGTCGTAAGAAATTTGTCTTAAATACAGGAAAGTCTACTCATGTATAACGTTAGAACCTACCACACAATGACTTGCTAAGCTATACTCACAAGTGAGGTTTAGATGTGCACACCCGCTGTTTAAATCCCGAAATGCTACAAAAACCAAGTCAGCTAGTTTATATATGGCTTAATCAGTATGCAAAGAGTTTAGTGCCCTTCATCGTGTTTCGTCGGTATGCAAGTAGCTCATATTGTATTCAAAATAGACCTGGGCGTACGACAAGGAAACCTTTTGACTGAGGTGCTATTAGTAACTGTCAACATTTAAGCAATCATGAGCCGTCAACATGCTCACGATAATTATAAAACATTATGAACACATACCACTTTATGTTTAATTTTTTAATTCACCTTTTAAAAAATTTATCAAGTATAGTAGGAGTTCAATTCTGCAATTAGTCGTCGATTCAAATGTAACAGATGTAAACTGCGACCTTTGAAGGCACTGTTTTTTTTTTGCTATTTTTATTTGTTAAAATATCTATGGAGTTGTGTCTTGAATTTTTGTATTGCTAAAATATGAATAAAATAACATATGTGGTCTTTGACCCGATATGTCATCATCATTTTTTCAGTTTAAGGAAAAAGTATGACAAATCTCTCACAGTATAGAATGAAAATATGCCAAAGTATTTATGATTATATCACTTGACTTCTTCAATGTAAACAATACCTTTGAAAAATACAATTGGAATCGGTCAGCATTAAAATATTGTTTAGACTTTTTTTTGTATGTTTTTTTTTGTTTTGTTTTCTATGTCATAAAATAATAAAATTGTTTTTAGTGGGAGTCCGAGTTGCTCATTTACTTTTGTTACTTTGTATGTATGATTTTAGTTACTTTATGTTCTTTGTTGTGTATGTCTGTTTTCCATGTCTGGTCTTTGTCCCTGGATTACATTCTTTTGATTACCGCTATAACCTTGGTTCCCTTGATTACTCTTTAAGAAATTGAAATTTAAGATTGAGGTTATAGAAAGTGCATAGTAAACAATACCTTCGAAAAATTCTATTGGAAATGGTCAGCATTAAAATATTGTTTCGACTTTTTTTTGTATGTTTTTTTTTGGTTTTGTTTTCTGTGTCATAAAATAATAAAATTGTTTAAGAAATTGAAATTTAAGATTGAGGTTATGCTTGATAGAAAGTGCATAGTAAAAGAAAGTCTATAAATTTAAATAGAAAACAGGACCATGCTGATTGTGATATTCACTTTGTCTTTTAAGTGGAATTCAACGAATATTTTATACTTAAAAATAAAAATGACTTTGTTAATCAAAAAAATATTACATATTTGAAATGTACATAAATATATGTTTTTATACCCAGATATTTCATATGATTAATGTTAAGATTTGATTTATAATCAAATTTCTTATTTAAACTTATGTGTTAACCACAAGTTTTTAACCTATTCTATTACCACATGGAACTTAATTTAATCATGATCATCATGTTCATCATCATGATCATCATCATCATCATCATTTTTTAATCTTATTAAATTTCTTTTACAATTTTTGATTAAAATTAAATGTTGTAAAGTTTGTTCAAAAGAGTAATCAAGGGAACCAAGACCCTAGCGGAAAACGAAAAAAAATGTAATCAAGGAACAAAGACCAGACATGGAAAACAGAAAAACACATCAAAGAACATAAAGTAACTAAAATAATACATACAAAGTAACAAAAGTAAACGAGCAACTCGGACTCCCACTAAAAAAATGGGAGCATGGACCAGGTGCACCAGGTAGGATAAGAGTTAGAAGAAAGCGGGGACAATATATAAGTAAAGAAGCAATTGTTTGTCTAAATAGCATATTTTATACTTGAATTCTTTATAATCAGAAAGTGTTATAACATTTACTGCATGACATATATGAAGAAATCAATACTATGACTTTTTTATAGATAACTTTTCAAATTTTCTTTGTATATGAAAATAAACCGACATTGCCACAAGTGAAGGGAAACAACGTTATTTTATAAAGAAAATCACACCCTCAATAACTAATTGACATATTAAATCCCATCTACAGTCCCTGAACCGATTCGCGCAACGGTTTGACGGATCGACGACCGCTTACTAATTGACCGCTGACAGATCGACAACAGATGATCGATAACCGATCTGTTCGCAGTTTTGTATTGTAAAATGATGGATGATCTTTAACAAATAATACAAATGTAAAATAAAAGTAGTAATTGATGTTTAAATCTACTGCATTATGTTATTATATGTACAATTGACAAACAATAAAAAAGGAATCCCTAAAATATATTGACCGCTCTGTGGTCACGTGATGCGATCACCTGTTTAATGGATTAATGACTGATCGGAAACAGATCGGTGATCGATGACCAATTCCAATTTCTGTTGCGCAAACCGTTCAGGGAATAAATCAGGCTTTACCAATACAACACTCTTTCTCTACTGATGATGATGGTAAAAAAGTATAGAAATTGTTAAAGCACATCTTCTGACCTAATTGCAAAAAACAAGATATAAAATACATATAAAATATTGTACACAACATTTTGATACCGCTTAAATATCATCGGCACCGCATTCAACAACGTGTGCAATGTAATCTCTATATCTCAGATAAAAAAATTCGGAAAAAATGAAACAACTAGATAAAACAGAGTGAAATTTTACTCAGTAACAAGACCTCAATATTCAATTTTTATCTAAGTTAAAACAATAGAATTGTTCGTTAATGTTAGTCATAGGGTTTTTTATAACATTTCGTATTGTCTAGAAAAGTTTTGAATAGAAAGAAATAAAAAATGTGTTATGAATTGTTTTGTCGTTCGTTCGTTGGAATTCCTCCATACAAGCTTCTGCTATGGAAGTGTAAAATCCGCACAAAAATCTCGAGGAAATAAAATGCCACTTGTTATTTAAGCATAAAATTAGAATTAATTAAAAGCATAATTATAGAAATTTTAAGCATTTTTTTATCACAAATAGAAGACATCTTTAGAAAACCACACTTAATTTGCATTTTAATGAGCTTTGGGTTAATGAGAAATGAAAAGTTATTAGCATTCATACCAGGACACACGTATATGTATGCATGTCTAGCCTGAAGACATAATTATTTTAAGTGCGTGTCCATTATTTATTTTGTATATAATATTATGTTTTCAAAAATTCTGTTTTTACCGAATCTTTTTACTACGGCGTATTGTTGTAAGTAGTTTACATTTTATTTTCATTTAGAAATGTTTGTTTTAATAGTCATAATTTTCAAATTGAACAAAATTACATTTCTATGTCTTTTTATGCTCCGTTAAGTATCAGTTCATCTAAAAATTACTTTAGTATCTTAGCAACAGTCTTTGTTACCATGAAAATAATATTTAATGACTGGTTGAATAAGATTATCAAGAGTTTTTTATAGAACCCTTTTTAACCATATTGCTAAGCATTGCTGTTACAATATTGGTATTGGATAAACCTTCTATTCTTTGGTATGTGGTCGTTGCGGGAAAAGAGTATGGGGAGATGGGCAATGGAGATTTCAAATGATAAAATAGACTTAAAACTATTTATCAAATGAAAAATTTAAATCAAATTTAATTAAAAAAAAAAAAAAAAAACAATTTTTCTCGTGTTAAAGAATGAAAAGGATAAAATTTCAGTTGAAAATGTCATATGATAGTGAAAAATGCTAAATGGGAAGTTGTGACTTAGTATAAAGAAACTGGTGAAATTTCTATGAGAAAAAGGGATAGGGACAACGTGTATTGATATAGGCGTAAATTTGAAGTTTATATCATTCTTATGTTGTAAAGAACCCCTTGATGGTATAGGGTTAAAATCAAAGTTTATATTATGAAACCTCTTTTAACAATATTACTGAACATTGTGAATTGATATCAGTAAAGAAAAATAAACGTTACTCGCTGTAACTGTAACGGAACTGATGTCAACCCTGCTTTGTTGCATAATACAGTTTTTTTGCAAGTATTAAATCCATTATCATATCAAAGATAATTAATTCGGGAGAAAGGCGAATAAAGACTTGATCAATTAACTGCTGATTGAAATAATTGAGAATTCTGAAATCATTCACATGGTCTGTAATAACGTTCAAGATTAACACTATTACCATCCATTGTTTTACAATGGAGGCTTTCAATATTTGCATGAACGAACAATGCATTTATCAAATCAACATTGGTCAATTGATATAAAAAGGATATTTTTGCATTACATTTGTACTTTAAGTGTAAGCTTAATTAAGGATCAGGCAAAATGGAAAAACAATCAGAAACATGAATGTTAAAATCCAACCGATCTGTCTGATTATATAATTTCACTGACGGATGATTTCTCCTTTTAAAAAAAAACACTATTTGATCTCTGAAGCACTGGATTTGTTCAGAAATGTTTCAATAGAATGTTAGAAAGTGAGATTTTTGACAGTTATATGCCCTTGAAATGTTCATTTAAATGATAAGATTAGTTAAGTGAAAAAGTGTTCCTTAGAAAAGTTCACTTATATCATTTCGTTGAGCTTCTTCCAAGGTCGTCTATCAACATGTACAAGACAAGGAGAAACTATTGCTTGATAAAAATTTCAATCCTTTTACACGGGCCTTAAGGAGAAATTTGCTACTATAGAATTTAAATTTTATTTAGACAGCTGTTATGAAAAGAATAAAAAATGTCGTCATGTAAGAAATAGGCAAACAAACCACGTCGACCTATATTATGAAGGTCAATGGCGATTAGACAGCTTTAATCAATATTTTTTTTATTGTTTTGTTTCTGTTTGCGTTCCTGACTCAATGTTTTTTAACGTCCTGAACTACCATTTCGGGTCTCGCACAGGTGGGCTCTTTTTCTACATGATCGTATGTCATAATATGGCCTTTCGGTCGCATATTTTTTAAAGTATTTAATTCAAATTTAACCCTTTTTAATAGAATTCATTTTCTGAAGGTCATTTCGTATGCAAAATCATGTTCACAATGGAATCTTTGTATCAAATGTCGACAATGTTTATGCCACACGTCAGCGCAAAAAAAGATGAAATTTGTTTACATACGTCATATTTATAATCTTGTTTTTGGGGTTTGACTTTGATCATCTTCGTATCTGTTTGATATTTTACTATCCTCTCCATTAAATCTGCTTTATAGTTATGTTAGGTTTTCAGTTTGCATTCAAAAACTCGATTTGAAATTTAATGACATGACGCTTTTCTGCTGAAGGACACTATAAAAAAAAATTAACGTAATCATAAGAAATTCTGGTTTCTAGTTTTGGAAGCGACAAAGTAGACCCTACGATATATGTATACTGTTAAGATGTATTTGAAGAAAGCCCAAGACTTGTGAAGTATTTGTACAATTTATAAGACTAAATGTATTGTGAAGATGCAAGGTGGATGACACTTATCATTACCATTGTCAATACTTATGTGATATCTCTAAGAGAGAAAAAAAATGTTCATACTTAAGGAACAATTAAATACGTCTAGAACTAATGAATAAAACACTTTTACGATACGTTTTTATTTACCAGGGAAAAATGTTGTCTTATTTCAGTAAAGATTTTGACTATTTTACATAAAAAATAAAACAAAATACCATAATGATAGTTAAATTAAAGAAAATGTCAACTGGAAATAGGAGGATATTTCACATAACACATATCAATATCTAGACAAAATTATTGAAACAATTACATTGGTCATGACTTGGTATAGGCTTCAACAAATCTAGATTCAAATTTTCGACGGTCATGGTTTTAAGTAAGGCAATGATAATTATTTGTAACAATACAAATAGTTTTATTCCATACCCCTAGCCTGTAAAAGTAAACTACCAATGCTCGGGTAAATGCACTGGTTCGAAAAAGGACTCCAAGGACTATGTCAGGGTAGAGAAATATGAAATAGTCATGTAGAGTTAAATATGTTTTTTTTATCATTAATTTAAATCATAGAAGGTTATATAGGTATCCAAGGGAATCAAGATTCGAGTATATATTCGAAACAAAAACTAGATAGGAAAAACAGACAGACACAACAAAAACATGTTATAACCAAAATAGCATTTGCAAAAATAAAACAGTAAATGAGCAACCCGGACTCCTTTAAAAACTGGGAACAATTACCAGGAGCTCCAGTAAGGTAAGCATCCTCTGTTTTTCTAGAATGTATTTTGCCCAAAGAAACCGAAATATTTCATTGCTGTAGTTGATATATCTTGGATTTTCAATAGCACTTCACACTTTTGTAAATAGATTGCTTTTATAAGTTATTTGTGTTTACCTTTGTTGTCTTTACGTGTGTTAACTTAAGACTGATTTACTCTGCTACATTTCTGTCAATCAAATCAAATCAAAGTTAGGCTAAGGTTATTGTCAAAATATGCTTCAAGTTCACGGAACTTATATCAAATGTGATCATACATTTTTTGTACATCCAAAGAATAATATCATGATGACTAAGACGATTCTTCATTTTTTTCGGAGATCACCGAAGTGTTCAATTGTTCGATAAGACAAAGATGTTTTGTTTTATTCATTTTTCTATTTTCTGATAAAACATCGCAGTTTGAACAATAGATTTGCATATGACAAAACGTGTATGTTCGTGGAACACGTACATTTGGTCTTTAAAATAACAACATCTAATATGGCAGATATCATTAGTTACCCTATTAAAAATGTTATAATGAACCTAGGGTTAATGACAATTATATATTTATCTAAATTGTATTCAGGAAATGCATGTCTAGCTCTTGGCAGTAATTATGGCTACTGCATTCTAATTAGGTATATGTTTTTAAGGGACACGAATTTTATGTTTAAACTAAAATTACAGTACTGTATAACAAATTTCAGTACTCTTGGGAAAAAAGATTTTAACATTTGAAGTAAAACAAACACACCCTAAAGGCAACTCTTCTTAGTCACTAGTCATTTCAGTTAAAATGTAATCGTTGCAAACATATACAAATGTCTAATATGAAGCAAATGTAATGAGGACGAAATTATAATGCCTTTTAAGTTTTACAGCAACTAGGGATTTATTTTGTTTTTATATTTTATTCATTTTGTTACTTTTTCATAGGTACGAAACTAGCAAAGATCCTTACTCAGTATTACCCAGTGTATTACTAATTAACTTCCTGACTGAAATTGGATTCTTAGTACCTCTAAGATCAGTTACAAAAAATATTAATTATATATATTTCAAATTTCAAAGATTAAATTCATATTGATTACCGTTATGAGGACTTCCCCCTCTATTAGATTATGCTCTTCGCAGCGGCAGACGTTCGTGTCCTCTCTTACTAATCGCTGCAGACTGGCCTTTCGAATTCTGTGCTGTTATTCAATTCATACGTTGTTTGACAATTGGAAAACGTCGCGTAAAATCATTCTCTTTTTCTCGAATTTTGGAGATTCTTGCGTTTTTGTGAGAGGGCTGCCGGCACCGTCTACAGTGAATTTCGAACAACATTTGGCGTTTGCTATTAGGCGTGAAATTTGTGTCCTTAATTAGTGGGTCTTGGATTTTTTTGTCGAAGCAATAAAACCATTCTATTTCTTTTAGTGAAATGGTTTTTATAGAAATTTCCAGCACAAAATCGGTAATTAATCATCTATACAGTTACACATACTCCATTTAATTAGTATTGATAAATCGACACAATCTATGTGTAGTCCAAAACAAAGGGTGAAATATGCCGTGAAATAATTGACTTTGTTTGATATGTATTTCATGGATAGATTTGTAACAAACAACATTACGTATACATCATTATTTTCATATTTTCGTATTTCAGACTGGTATTTAAACTATAAAAGGAACGATGCAGTAGGAACGACTATTCAACTAGACTTAAGTATTAAAAACTCAAATACATTATGATACAAAATGTATATGCTAGTATGTAGCTTTTATATTATTAAAAGATTTCCCAAATATGTAGTACTTTAGCGGAATTACCAAAAAGAAAAATCAGATGATGAATTAAAACCTTATGAGCTCATACGATTTTATAGACAAACTGTAAAATACTCAACTCAAAATTTACATGCTTTGATGGTGAAAATGATTATTTTAATTAGAATATATTGTTTGTTTGTTGGGGTTTAACGCCCAAGCAGCAATATTTCAGCTATATTCAGGCGATGAACATGAATTGGATGATAAAATGAACATGAAATGATGATTAAATGAAAAATGGGATGGGACACAAGGATAATATGGTCGACAAATTTTGCTTGCCACTGGAAATAGGGAGAGGTGGGTAGGGTCGGGCAATTTAGCCTCCTGTGGCGGAGCCCTATGGTTCCTACTCCGGGAGAACACCACAGTAGGGTTCTTTAATGGGTGAGGAAGGTGACATCTTTCCCAACACGTTGCACCACTATGGTTTGCGGTCAGGTTTTCCGTATTATAGCATGACAACCCGAGCATGTAAAACACCAGGGGTACCCCATTCCACCACCGGAGGCACACAACCCAGTTGCTCTGTTGGCAGAGCGCCCTAGCCCTCGGCTAATGTTCTGAGCACTATTTAGTCGCCTTTTACGACAAGCTTAGCGCTGCTGCAGGCCTATTCTTTTGACACCCGTACTTGCACGTGTCTTTATTAGAATGTGGCATATATTGTTTACATCGTATAAAAAGGCTAACAGAAAGGTATGTTCAATTATTCACGATGGATATATTAATATTTTTTTGTAATTATATGATAATTAGAATTGTTAATTTCATATTTGATAATGAAAAATCAAAATAAACTCATGTATTCCAGTCTTTACGTCGCGTCGAAAAGTTAACGAATTCATTATTTATATAACCTTCGGTGACCTTTGACCTTAGATAATTAAAAACATAAAACACACTGTCAAAGTTGACAAGTTTACAAATTAATTTTATGACAAATTTTACGACATAGTCATAAAAAGACACTATTTTATATCTACGACGTGTTGAAAAGTAACTGGACCTACACAATAAAATATTAATCATTTTAAACTGTGTTTAAGTTCAAATATAAAGTAAACTGGCTCTACCTGAAAGTTAATATGCCATCACAGAGAAGACATGTCATTGTTAGATATAATAGCACATTAATTAGCAGTCTATGTAAGAATCATGCAAATTCTGTAATATGTGATACACCTATGAAAATTTCTTTTTTTAAGTTTTGTTTTTAAGTTCTTTTGTTGGTGTACATAATGAAATGTATTATCATTCATTCCAGTATGTCTGCTCATAGGAGATAATCCATATTGAAATGCAGTGTTTCATTTGTATTTAGTGTGATTTACAGAGTTATCTCCCTAAATGTTGATATTTACAGTATAATCTATATATTTCTTATCTCCCAAGAACAAAAGTTTCATGAAAAGCCACATGTTAATTTCTGTTTACTATAACATTTATAACAAAATATCAATAATAAAGATATGTAGGCTTTCCAACCATGAATCAAGTTTTGCATGATTCTTAGCTTGAGTGCTAATTAAACAAAAAGATAAAAGGAAAACTCCGATAAATCTATTACAATTACAATAAGATGAAACCAAAATATGAAACAGAGAACAGACGAATCAAATGCAAAATGTTGATAACGGTTAAATTTAAATTACAGACATAACAATACATCACTTGCAATACGAATTCTTACACAAATCCAAGCGACATTTAATACTTCGAAAGAGTAAGCATATCCTGATGTGCACGTGGTACTCGTCTCATTGCAACCAAAACAAACAAATCGAAACAAAACAACACATACAATACAAAACAAAATAAAACAAAACAAATAGACAAAAAACAAAAACAAATAAATATCAATTTGTTATAACGATATCTTATTTCATTCTTTTCTGTGAGATAGAAAATTAAAAAAAAGGTCAATTTAAATGTAAAAGCGACCATAAAAGGTCTGTAGATATGGAAAGGTATAACGACAGACTAACTAAATTTCTTTTTTTTTTAGATATTTATTTGAGAGTATTCTAGCCCTTTTTAAAAAAAAGGTACAAACCAAATGCATGACAGATGCCAATCAATTATGAAGTGTATTCTTCAAAGGAAAGTGAGGTTGCAGTATTGTCACAAAGGAGAAGTTTAAATTTAAATCAAAACCATGTATCACTTTTGCTGTAAATAAGTTTAAAAGGTGTAATTAGTTAATCACAATACAGTAAAAACTGTCTTGACGGGACATTAATTAAACCGAAAACATGTTCAAATCAGACATTTTTTAGTGTCCCTCTATATCAGCTTCAAATGTATTTCGAATCTTTGTAAACCGAGCAGCCGTCTATACCTTACCAATTCAAAAGTACAAGGGGTTTGGTTAAAACAGGTCTTACTGTTCTTCGATTGTTTAGCAATCAACAAACAAGTTCATGTGTGCTCTTTTCATCTAAAGTTCAGTTATTGTCTCTTTAAGATCAGTTTGTGTCGAAAGCTTTGAAAAACAGCTACACCATTTAATATCATTGAAACAACAATAGACATAGGAAGACAGCTGTGAAAAGAGAATCCAAAGGAAGATATCTCGATCTTAGATTTCTTGATTTGTTTTTCAAAACCTCCAATTTCTACAGAGCACTACATTTTGGATACCATTACAATGAAAAAAAAAATCATTTAGAGTGATGATAGTTGGCAGTATGATGGGTTATGTCAGTTTTTTATGAATAAGAAGTTTCACAAGATTGTTGGCCTCATTCATAGTCTTTGATAATAACAATTGAATACGTTGCTTCCTGATTACTGATTATTCGGTACAGTCATTAAAAGTAAAGTAGATAAACAACACCTTTTAAACGGTGAAATTTTTTCTGTTAAAGAGGTAGACCTAGGGTAAAGGACATAATTCTTGAAATCAGTTATATGTTTGTATCATACTCAATTTCACCAAAGTCTTTTAAGCTTTCCTTTGAAACAGAATGAAAAAGAAAAGAGTTCAATTTAAACAGGTAAACATAACCATTGGACTAATATAATGGGACTTCTGAAGACACTTAGTGATTAAATTTATCGAGGGTTCAATTGAAACATACTTCAATGTACTATGCAACAAAAGTAAAGTCATTTGGAAACTTACTTAGGCAAATATGATACCTTTTGATTTGGCTTTCACTTTATATTTACTAGCAGCTCCATCTGTAGCAAAACATATTCCATTCTCATTTAATTTTCATTATTTTTTTTTACTGACGATTGCATACCCTAAGAAACATTACGGTAAAATATTGTTTTAATAACTCTGTAAATGACACTAACATACAAGAGAAACTATTGGATTTTCAATATGAATTATCTCCTATGAGCAGACAGATTGGAATGAATGATAATATATTTCATCAAATAGACTCTCAAAACAACTGAATAACAAAAACAAAAATGTATATCATTTTTATGGGAGTTTCACATATTACAGCATTTGCATGATTCTTTTAAAGACTCTATTTAAACCAAGTAACAAAGGAAATAACAATCGTAAGAATACACCACTAAAAGTCGATAAACTAAAAGTGCAAGACTTGAAAATCTAAATTTTATGATGGTCAATTTACAGATTTATATTAGGTAGTCAAATGTTATGCGTCCAGAAAATGCAAACTATACCTTAATACAATTACAGTGTTAATATATGACGACGATAACAAATGACTGCACAAACTGAAATGAAATCCTGAGTATTTGCATAAATAAAGTGGTAATCAACACGACCCTTAGTCGACAGTTTCCTGATGAATCATGGTCGTTATTGGTCATAATGTCCAATTAGTATACAATGACCAACTAGTTAATTTTTATTCAGGTAGTATAAAATGTTACTGCTGATGTCAAATATATCAATCATATATAGAAAACAGTTCTACCAGCGCGATATAGCATAATTAAAATATATCAGATATGTTTACAACTCGAAAAGAAAGATAAACAAACAAAAATCAAATTGAGTCAAAGAAAATAAAACAAAAACAAAACAAAATGAAATGACACGAAACAAAACATAAATCAAGTACAAATGTATATTCGTTATTTGAAACATTAATATACTATTAAAACTGACAAGTGGAATTTGTTTTTATCCCTTTTAACTGGTAACTATCATACATCTGTCAAACGTTGATTTTGTAGCTTATATTGTGAATGAAAGAAAAATATTTGTTAAAAATATATGGTAATGTATTATCCTGATTACAATAAATTACAATATTTACAATTGTCGAAGCAGCCTTCATTGCAAGAAGTTTGATTTAAAATGAGAACCAATTACTACGAAAGTATTTAAATTCGTGGATACCATTTTCCGTGGATTAGGGAAGAAACACAAGATCGTGGATTCTTAATTCTTGGTTTTTAGGTTTATCAATTCGTGTTTTTTAGGTTTATCAATGGAAATTTCCTTTTCATTGTTGGCAACCAAATTTCATGGTTTGGATTACCAACGAAAACAACAACAATTGGAACCCCACGAACAATTGTACTTTACAGTATGCTACACATTGTGCGTATGTAAAATTTTATATATTCATGTCTTTGTCTGCCTGATATAGCATAATGCTTTTGTTGGGTATGAAATTTATAGCATTTCTAGTTCGATTTAGATTTTCCTATGTACTGTATATAGCTCTAATGCCTCTAATTAGAGATTACTCATCGAAATACATGTACACTACAGTGAATCTGTAATGTTCATGTGATAGATATTTTTGTATTCCATATGCAACAATAATTACGGTTGATGTTGATGTTTTACTGCTCCCTAAATTAATTTCAACAAACGTGGTTTCTATATATGGATTGTTTGTTTGTTTTTGGGGTTTAACGTCCGAGCAGCAATATTTTAGCTATATTCAGACGATGAACATGAAATTGATGATAAAATGAACATGAAATGATGATGAAATGAAAAAGGGATGGGACACAAGGATAACGGTGTCTACAATTTTGCTTGCCACTGGAAATAGGGAGAGGTGGGTAGGGTCGGGCAATTTAACCTCCTGTGGCGGAGCCCTATGGTTCCTACTCCGGGATAATATCACAGTAGGGTTCTTTAACGTGTAAGGAACGTGGCATCTTTCCCAACACGGTGCATCACTATGGTTTGCGGTCAGGTTTTCCGTATTATAGTCTGACAACTCCATCATGTAACACGCCAGGGTTACCCCATTCCACCACCTGGGGCACACAACCCAGTTGCTCTGTTGGCAGAGCGCCCTAGCCCCCGGCTAGGGTTCTGAGCACTATTTAGTCGCCTTTTACGACAGGCTTTGCGCTGCTGCAGGCATATTCTTTTAACACCCGGACCTGCACGGGGCTGTATATATGGATAAAAGATTAATTAAAAAAACAAGCAAAAACAAAACGTCAGACTGAAATGGTATTAGAAAACTACCCTCATATGGATCAGCCATATTTATTCTTCTTTCAAACATTGCATGGCTTAAATAAATCAACTAGTATACGCGCTGGATAAATCAATTTTCCAGGAATAAACGTTTGCGTGTTAAAGATAGATCTTTGATATTTAAAACGTCCCAACTATGTAAAACCCTATTCTCCATAGAACCTTGGTAGTATTTTGCATAATTATTTCATTGTATTATTCTCTAAAATGTAAGAAGAAAAACAGCTCTGAATTACAAATAACTAATTTTTGTTTCGTATTGAATTCAATATTGAAAAAACAATAAGTGACTGTAAAACCGTTTTCTAATGGTTTCGCCATTCTCCATTCCAATTTCGAAACACCAAAATACCCTATTTAGTTCTTATACACTTTCAAATAACCAAAATATCAGTTAATAAGGATGACAAGAGGAAACTGTAAATGCTAATAACAAAATTAAATTTAAGTTCATTACTTAGTAGTACTCCAACTAAGAATGATGCAAAAGTGATTCATAGTTGGAATGGCTACGTATTTTTATTTTTGATGTTTTGTTTAAAATCCTTAAGTAAATAGAAAACAACATAGGGATTTTCATAGAACCAGAGTTCATAACAGATATGATTTATATAGAATAAACTGCAGAATTCAAAATTAAGGGAGATAACTCTGTAAATGACACTACAATACAGTAGAAACCATTGGATCTTCAATTTGAATTATCTCTTAAGAGCAGACAGATTGGAATGAATGATCATACATTTCATCATATAGACCTATAGAGCAACAAAAATAAAAATGTATAGCTTTTATGAGGTGTATGCCATATTATAGAATTTGCAGTCTTACAAGGACCGATACTTAAAAAAAGACAAACGTTAAAGTACTCTTTTGTCAGATTATCAATCATTACAGGCCTTCGCACACAAGGGTTAACAATGCCCGAAAATATTTGAATTTTAACTCAGGAATTTGAAATTATATTTACTATAAATATGCATTTTGGGTTGAGTATATAATAAAATAAAATGACCGTTTTGAGGCAAGGTACATTCTTACAAATCATTCAAATTAACGATTGTATTCAGCAATTCACATCAATCAATTTTATATAAGCATCAAAGTAACTTGGATTGATTTCATTCTGATTCAAATGAAAGCTTGAAAGCCTTGAGTAAAATTGAATATGATACAAACATATCACTGATTTTAAGAGTTATGTCCCTTGCGCTAGGTCTACCTCCTTATATTGAAACAGTAGATACATATATATTTCGAAGTAAAGCTAGAAATTAGTCGCTAGAACACTTTTTTTGCAGAAAACTGTAACAGAACAAATTTGTTATTAAACATAATAATCGGTAAAACGTCCAACAAAAATTAAATGAGTAGTATTTTTGTATTTAACAACCGCAGGATCGATACCATTGTGGTGGACCAAAGGTCCAAAGTCAAATTCACCAGCAGAAATATGGATTTGTCTGACCGAATTCATAAAAAAGATATAGTACAATTGGTCGTATAATATAATTCTAAACCATTTAACCACTGAGGCTTCGTTCTACTTATTGCACTTTGTAGAACGTTTCGGAACTGGATTTGACTTTCATTTTTTTAGTACTTCTTGTACAAACTTTACTTCTGGGATTTAAATTTTTCTTTGTATTGGGTTTTAATTCTTATGATGAAAGGTTTTTGCAAACTCATGTACAGCAAACCGGAAATGGAAATATTCATTTGAGATATACTTTTATATTTACAATGGTCAATGTCTGATTTGTCACTTATTTCCCCTCTCCTTAGTAGTCCTTACCTTATTGATAATTGCTAAAATAAGTTTTGGACGGTTTTCCTGGATTATTCCCAGAATCAGCATCTATTGTATAGTAAAAAATAGTTCCTAGATGAGTAAATGTCATTAATATGTAATTATATGTAAGAACATTATTTAAATACATCATGATATAGACCTTATTTTATCAAGATATTCCCCTAAGACTTTGACCTAAAACATTGATGTATATTTATATAAGTGTCTCCTAATATCAGTTATGATACCAAACAAATTTTCTCCTTATGAGTTGACTGCAGACATTTCACTTATCGGAATTGGTAGAAAATGAAAAATGAAAAGCAATTAGTCTCAAGAACTTTGTTGATATACGACATCAAATACTTAATGATTGTATTGAATAAAACAAAGTAATGTCTTGGATACATTGAATCTATAATTATATCGTCTTTTCCATTGCAGTTAGTAATATAAGTTATACAAGATGTAATAAGTTGAAAGTGCGCTGCAAATATCTAGGATTCGGTAAAATCCAAATTGGGGAATCACCTTCAAATATCTTTTTGTTAATTTTGTGGGTTCTTGTTCGTTTTTATATGTACCTAGTTTGTGCATTGACTAACGGATTCCCGATTTTTTGTTAGCCATTGTTTCATTTATTTATCATTTTTATTTCATACCAAGCAGTTTTCTATTCAGTGTCCAGACTGTGTCCAGTTGCACAAATGAATTATGATCTTTCGTATTTTTATATTTTCTAATATTATATGAGTACTAATACATTCCCACTCAATCGGTTTAAAACTTTTTATTCTCATTTAAAGTTAATAAACCTAAAACTTCAGAACAGAATAAAAAAATCAAAAATTGTTTTCATTGTCAGCACATATGAGAACATATGAGCGCATTTAAAGATGTTAAATTTGCAAAAATATACAGTTAATGTACATAACTTTGGAATCTAATTTTAATATGACCTATTTTTATTATCCTTTTCAGTTACTGTCAAAAGGATCTAACAACACCATTCCATTTTACTTTATGTTCAGTCAACTTTTCCAGAATCCTTAGGTCCACTGCTGGAACAGGAAATCTTTCCTCGCGATATCACGATAAAGTAAGCGGATCGAGAAGAGGATCCTCTCCGCGGTAGCACGAAAAGGTAGCAAGGAAAAAAAATTCAAAAGTTCTTTCTTAGCTTTCCTTTTTTTGAAACTTTTTTGCAGTGTTGTTTACATCAACTGCATCAAAGGTACAATTTAGATAGAAATACATAATGCTGTCGGTATAATTCTGATCATACTCAACTAAGAAAGTTCTATAAAGTTCGTGTATTGAAGAACGTAATGTTAATTATATCGTCAAATGTTCCTACACTTAACTAATAAATCATAAAGTCCTCCGACGCCGGTTGATATCTCGAAATAATTCAATATATCTTGCTAAATGTTACCATATATTACAAGGGTCTTATATAGATCATATTTATATTTGATACAGGAAAACACGTTTTTGATAACGTTTTGTCATTAGCCGACTTTAGTTGGTTGACTGGTACAGTTCTTAAAGGGTATATATCTGTGCATTTGAAATGTAGGCACGCGTTTTGGGATAATGCACATTTCATACAATGAGGAGGAGAAATAGTATGATTTCACGTGTTACACTTAAGCAGCTTGATGGCAAGTAAATGAATTTATGGTTGTTTTAAATTTTGCACAATCAACATTTCAACAATAGAATGTACTACTACTACCAATTCATAAATACGAAATATTAATATATTCTAACATGTATACATTACTCTCTTGCCACAATCAATGAACAACTTGCTCATTTATTTCCTCCCTCCCTCCCTCCCTCATGATTATTTATTAATTTTAAGTGTTTGAGCAACTTGGCGGGTATTTCTAGAAAAGCAGAGGACGTTTACCCTACCGGTGCACCTGGTCCATGCTCCCAGTTTTTAGTGGAGTCCGAGTTGCTCATTTGCTTTTGTTACTTTGTATGTATGATTTTAGTTACTTTATGTTCTTTGTTGTGTATGTCTGTTTTCCATATCTGGTCTTTGTCCCTAGATTGCATTCGTTTGATTACCCTATAACCTTGGTTCCCTTGATTACTCTTCCTTAACTAGAAGTTTATATCAATATTTACTGAATTCTACCCAGCAGTTGATTTTTTTGAAAGTAGTAACATCCGAGTTAGAAACAACAAAATAAACAAAATAATCTTCCAGCAATAGGCATTTAATTTCAACATCGCCACGCAGATTTTCACAAAAATAAGACCACTGATAGATTTCATCATGCTTAATATACGAGTTAGATGTTTTGGAGACATATGCAAAAAACTGCTTTATTTTATACGTTAAAATTGTTTTGAAAAAGTAAACATTCATTTCAAACTGTCAACGTCAACTGTGCATCATACCCTTTTTGGGACCTTTATTCAATGTATCGGTGGCGGACCTATTCCCTGCTCAGAAACACACATGTCAATAAGATGTTTATTTTTGTTTTTTTTTCTGTTTTCTTGTAAAATAGTTAGTTAATCAAACAGTTATCATATGTCTGTACAGAATTAACAACAACAACAAACAAACAAACAAATACATACAAAAAGGTCAAGAATGCAGTGTATGGAATTTAACAACAATGACATAGATTCTCATTTGAACACTTTCTTTTCCAGCTCCAACCTCAGTCACTCTTTAATTTGACAATACAATTAGAAATGTTTAGGTACAGATTCGAAGTAAATTTGGCATCATAAGTAACATCTATGATAGATGATATGTCAATAATTGATATCAGATCCTTTTAATGTGTGCGATGGACGTTGCGCATATTAATTTTCCATCTAACACAAAACTGATTAAGATTTAACTCGTATCTTATTTTTATGTGAACCAGTTTTGTTTTTCACGAGTGGTAATAGACAAAAAACTGTCATCTTGAGTCATGTGTTAGAGCAGAATATTCCCCTCGTATAGAACCAATCAAAATTCAGCAAATTGACACGATGTATAAAATGAAAAATAACACAAAAGTCCACATAATAAAATAACTCAAATATGGGGCATTATATATTCACGAAAATTTTGCTACAGAAAGTTCTCATCATATTGAACAATTTTATATCATGTAATAATTTGGCTAAACCCTACGATTTTTGAGATATGTTCGAAAGAAATATGTCTGACCCCCATGCTCTATTTTAAGTAACGGCGGCCTTGTTTTTATATGAATCACATATCGAAGAATAAATTTTATGCAGAATGCCCTAAGAGAGAATCACATCAACTGTCATTGAATTTTGTCAAGCAGTTTCAGAGGAGAATATGGCTGAAGAAAATGTAAACGATGACGAAGACGACGACAGACGCCAAGTGATGGAATTGGCTCGCATGTAATATGTCTAGGTGAGCTAGTAAAGTTGTGTGATTTCATCCATAAAATTGAAGAAAAAAATGTAAACCGGAAAACTGTAGAAAAAAAAACAACAATTTTTCAAAGGCAGGTAAGCATTAATAATAATCATAATAGTAATAAAAAAACAATACCGATGAAATAGACATAGAATTAAATTGTATTCACATCATTTTAAGTCATCATTGAGTAGCAGATAATACTACACAATTTTTACCAAACAACCTAAGTCGTAATAAACAGTTGCCCCATTTGGTATTGCACATCAAAAGAAACTTACATATTTGAATATGAAGCTTATTTCAATAATGCTATAATAATCACCCTCCACCGCATCCGGTGTCACATATGGGATTAAATTTGGTAAGTAATTTTCGTTTTTGAGTTTTCTGTCTGTTGTTACGTGTAACCGTTTGTCATTTGGTGTTCTCGGCTTTTGCCCTGTTCATGTTCATGTTTTTTCTGTCTATTGTGTCTCCTTTTCTTTTATCGTGTCATTGGACCTTTGCGTACTCAAACTACCACTACAACAAGTGCTATAAATAAACAACACAATAATATAAAGGACATTATCATCACCATGAAATCAAAGCAATCGCGATAAATAGTTCATGCAGTCTGACAAAGCAAGATTTATTATAATCTGTTTAATGTATCAACTTAATTAATTTTACACCATCAGCTTTTATTGTATGTACAGAATTTATCGATGGTTTGAGTCTAAAATACATGATTTGCAATATAGTTGTTTCAAGTTGACAATAAATCCGAGAAGGGAGCTAAATGCGTTTTTGTGCTTATTTATCCTAATAAGACTTGACCATCCACATTATTGGCTGATTGAAAAAATGTAGACAAGACAAGAACATAATTTCAATGGAAATCCTTTTTAACTAGCTCGATGTCATAGGTGGTGGATCGTATATCCCCAATGGTATTCACCAGCCCAATAGTCAATCTTATGGATACCCGATTCATGTATCATTTTATTTACTGAATGTTTTAAAAACAGAATTCGAAACATCTAAAACACTGAGACTTTATTCCTTGATCATGGTAGCTACAATAATGTAGCTGATTTGACATACTTTAGTAGAGCTTATCGGTACTGGATTTGGCTTTTTGTTTCTTTGGTTTGAGTGCCTTTTGCATTTACGTTATTTTTAATCTTCCTAAGTACATGATTCCTATGCTACTGTTGAGAAATTACTCCCGGAAAGACGTGAGCAGCAAACCGCAATTTGATATGATTAACGTTTTTGTTTGGTTTATACAAATACTAGACAGGGAAAACTGAAACACACACACACAACGAAGAACATAGAATAACCAAAATAAAACGTACAAAGAAACAAAAGTAAATGAGCAACTCGGACTCCACTTAACACTTGGAGCATTGACCAAATAGGGTAAGCGTCCTCTGGTTTTCTAAAAACACCGGCCGAGTTGCTCATAAAAAGCCGGGTAGACGAAAGTAGAAGGGAAATCCATGATATATTGAAAAAAATATCGGTCCTCATGGTGCAGATGGATACACCGTAACGACTCTTGAGGTTATGTTGTCCATAAGCGACCCAGGCAGTGGGTGAAATATGCCCAATTTTGTTAAAAAGTCATCAATTTAAGATTACAAACACATGTTTGATAAAAAAATAATGTTAGTTTTTAGTTTTTTGAAATGGTAAAAATGGACAAAACATTCATAGAAAGCAATGAAAACTTTGAAATAAAGGCAAACTAATCTGTGCTTGATTTAGTTGATTTGTTAGGCAATTTTGGAACACATCTTCTGCGTCAACCACTTTGAAACAAGCAAATCTTTGTTTTTTTCTTTCATTTTGATAAATTTAACATATCACTAGAACAAATAAATTAGTCGGATAAAATTTACACTGTCGTCCATATAGGATCTGCCTGGTTTCTACATTGGCAGTCTTTTCACGTGTTAATGAAATGTATGCATGAACCCCAAATATCGATGCTATGGCATATTGAAATCTATTTTGTATCAAACAGAGAAATTATTTGTTCGCTTAAAATCCTATAATTATACATCAAATATAGCATTACAACCATTACAAGAAAAATAATGTCATTTAATTTCATCAACAGTAATTTGTATTATGCAGCAGAACACACATAGCCAACCATATAAAAAGTAGTAATCATTTACTTTTTGAAGTATCATTTTTTACGATAACCAATTGATAATTAAGGAATTGATGACGTGTATCTATTATTTTGTCACTATCATGTTGGCATATCACATTTGTACACCATAGCTGAAGATAATCACATAGCAAAGGAATGCCAGGGAGAAAAACGCAAACAAAAGATTGAAATATAACGGGAGTGACATGAACTATTTTATGAATAGAGATTGATCATGGATCATTATAAAATCTATCATGAATCTTGAGTATTTAAGAGAGAGAGAGAGAGAGAGAGAGAGAGAGAGAGAGAGAGAGAGAGAGAGAATAAATAGAAGTAAAATCAAATTCGTATCGAACAATAATCCGAATTTAATAGTCTTAAATTTTGAAAAACCTTATCAAATTTTATATCAAAAACTCAGTACAATTGGTGAATGTCTTATCAACAAAATTACGCCACAAAAACTCATTTAATTATTTTTTTTAATATTCAAACAAAAACACATTTCGCAATGTAAATAATACTAGTTTGTTTGGAATTTTAACTTCATATCGTTTATGCACACGGAATTGCACAGGCCCCATTATTTAAAATGAGTGGTGATCTTTAATACTTAGTCATGTGCATACATTAATACGACAATAGTCGACATATTTATAATAAGACTGCAGATAGATTTCAATAACTTAAGCAAACTGTAATGTATAAAACTGATATAGGACAGTATTTCCAATAAAAATTCAAATACCAGGTATACCAAACAAATAACGTTGACTGGTCATAGCCATATATATTTTTATCCTGCAATGTCGAAGCGGCTATGTAGAGGTCTCGGGTGGTTATGGACGTGTCCAAACAAGCAAAAATGTATAGTACACATATTCACTAATAGGTTTTTATTCATTAAATCAACAAAAGAACAATTCAAAAGATTTCATAATCAAAATTGATTGTGTATTAAAGTAAGATGATTACTGTAGTTGTATATCACAAAACGATGCTAAATTAAAACCTAAGTTTCAGTTTGAGCTCATAACAAGTGCTTTTGGCATGTCTATTACGCATTAATAGTTATGTGTGAATAAATCTTGTGAGTTTGAAGTTAATATTGATAAGATCTTGGCATTTGATTCAATTTGGAACTTAAGGATATTTGTATCTAAAATTCTACTTTTGCTAGTTCAGACTGGTAATTGCCAAGTCGTAGATGATTCAACGATTTAGTTATAGCAATAAAGTCTGAAAAAGAGCCTTTCTACATATAACTCTCGTTCATTCGATTACTTTACTAAGAACCGAAAGGCAACATGTTGATAATATTGGAATATTAATATGCTGGATGCGTTTTCAATTGAGGTCAATATGCATATATTGTAATTTCCAAACGAAAAAGAAAAGGAAAAAAAATACTACAGAACAAATAACAAACAATCCCATAAAACAAGCAAACAAAAAGAAAACATTTCCAAACAAAAATAGCCATACACAGACAAAATAAAAACATACACGAAAACAAAACACAAAAACAAAACAAAAAACAAAAAACAAACATTCACACTAATAAAAAGATAACAGCACGAACAAATAAAAAAGTACAAGAAACATTAAGAGAAAAGGATTCTTTTTTTTATCATTTTTAGACCTCTGCAAAACATCGGATCAAACAAGGCGACCTTTGTCCCTTATAAAGATCAATCTCTAATATTTTAATATTGTAATTTTATTTCATATTTTTTTTTTGTTTTTCATAAAACGCATTGATTTCTAGTTGTATCTTTACAATTATTACTAAGTGCTTTTTAAGCTTACTCGTTTTAAGTTTCAATATAAATATTATACGAATAAATATTTTAAAACTTTAGTCAATACATTTTTCACACGAGTTCATCTTGAAAGACAGGAAATCAGATTTGCTTTTGTATAAATACAGTCTGAAATTTTATATTTACTTTCCTTGGTCTACATACTATGAAAATCTATTACATAATCGTCAAAGTACATATATAAGACCAGTTAATTGATCTTGAAACTAGATCTGACCTGCTATGAGGCGGGGTCATCACAAATTTGATTCTAAAATGATGATAGATAGATTACATTTGATCCTACTCAATCAATCACCTAAATGATCAGGATCTATTCTTCACAAATCGCTAGTCCGCAGTTAATATAGTCTCGTTATAACATCTGTTGTTCGAATCAGATGAAGTTTTCAGTTAATTTTCTAACTTTATATGGTTTTTTGTATTCTGCGGTTTCCAATGCCATGGAATTTACTCGTCAATCAATTTTCGCTTGATGAATATTCTCCGACTTAACATTAAATCTGGTAATTTTGTAATACAAGTTTAAGTTCATCATGCACCGTAAATGGAGAAAGTAGTTTTGAAACCTGTGCAAAAAGGCAATTAGTGCGTTAAATCTAAGTGGTCAATGAAGACATTATTATCTTTTTTGTCCCACTAAATGGGACTTACGAAAATTTGTTTATTGTAAAATGGAATGGCTCCTACTTTTGTTGGTCGGTGAAATGAGAGGTAAGTTAATTTTCATAATATTTTAAAGTCTACAGCATGAAACTGAGTCTCTTGAATTCGTTTTTGGTTTATGTCGCTTTATGTTGACTCATTTGAATTGAGGTTACTCTAAAATGAATACTATTCCGTTACATAAAAGACTTCAATAAAAATGAAGACCATGTTGTGCTGTATTTTAATGTTTGTTTCAATAGTACGTTTAACATTTCTATTTTGTTAACATACGTGCATATACAATACTGAGAGAGAGAGAGAGAGAGAGAGAGAGAGAGAGAGAGAGAGAGAGAGAGAGAGAGAGAGAGAGAGAGAGAGAGAGAGAGAGAGAGGGGGTGGATAGAGAGGGTAGCGGGAGAGTGGAAAAGATGCATGTACTTGATATATCTTGTAAAACGTGATGTTACGTACGGTATCAAACACATACAACAAATTTGTCTGCTCAACGAAATTACGGTTTTAACAAACATGATACAGTATATAAGAGTTTCCGTGATTAAGATATGATCTTTATGTATGCCAGAGATGGTCCCATTTTTCACTTTCTTAGGATAACGTACCTGCAATTGACAGCACTTCTTGGTTGACACTTGTTTCCTATAATTCTGTAATACTTTTTGAATAGAAACGGGAAACATTTTTATTTTTGTATTTGTTTACATCGAATGCTCAAGATGCATGCCAAAAGACCAGAGAACTCAGTTCTTTGCAAAACTTCTTTTTTAAACTTAAAACATAATACTATATTTATAAAACATTTAAGATTTCCGAGGAAAAAGGGTGAAAGACACAACCAAACATTTAAATCACATATTTCACAGATAAAAAGGACGACATTATTGAATATTTTTTAAGGAATAATTTCATTTACATCAAGTTAAATTGAATGTGCGCCGGTAACAGTAATTCAAATTAGAAAATGAAAGTCAAACCAATTATTCTTCCGAGAACTACGATTATCATTCTTAATTCAACTAGTTAAAGATGGTTAAGTTCGCTGGAAAAAAACGAATGAGAACTCATTGGTTTTCCTTTAGGTAATCAGATTTGTTAACACGATTTAAAAGTTTAGACATATACAATTCCTCGACTAGAATAAAACACAAAAAATACAGGAAACCGACAAAGCAATTGATTACAATGGGGACGTAAGGAAACGAATAAGATACTTTAATATTAGAACAGGTGTTAAATTGTCATAATCTGTCAAAATCGATAAATTTGAATTTTTTAAATGATTTCTTAGCATAGAAATCAGAATGGTAATATTAAAAAAATTTAAAAAATCCTTTCAGGAGAGATATTTGGCGGGAAAATGTTCTTTTGAAATGTGTAGGGAATTTTAGTTTTATTAATTTTGCAAGAAAATTAGTTCGTTGATCCCCATATTCGTTTTGAAATATGAGATATTGTCAGTTAAGTGTTCTTGATATAAAGTAATAAAACATTTATCTACAAGTTTGTTTTAGAAAGTGCCAAATACTGAAAATTCCCTACAAAAGCCATATAAAATTTCGTAATATATTGGCTTAAATAAGGCCCAATTATCTCACAATCAAGTTTGGTGATCTGTGTTTTTTATATCAAAATTCTAGATATGTTCATTCAAGATCATATTTAAAAAAAACTTGGAAAATGTATCTACTACAAATATTTGGTATGATCTTCCTTGAGTTGTTTTAGGTACAAATGTACAACAAGTATAGGTATAGTACTTTTTGCAGAGTACAAATTTGAACATGCTGTTTTAATAAACTAATTCATGTTGTGTACATTTTTATATCGCGAAAACTATTGTACCCTGTCTATATAATTATTTATTGACCAACGTTCGAATATTAGCTTAAATATGATAAAAAAGAACTGCCAATACAATATAAAATACGAAAGTGCGCCAATATAGGATCTAGCCATCCAATACGGGATTTAGCCGTCCAATACGGCTTTTACCCGTCCAATACGTGGTATTAGACTGGTTGAAAGCCATATTGGCCTAGCATATTGAACTAGTTAGTCAATAAAAGTGTAATTGCGTAACGTTTTCCATATTGGCTGAATTATTGATCCTCGGCTAGAAATATTGGACTTCGGCTACGCCTTAGTCCAATATGGCTAGCCTAGGATCAATAACTATGTAACTTGTCATTGTACTAAAAAAAATGCAGGAGGGATTGACTTTTTTTGGTACTTGAGAAGGGGAGGGGGTGAGAATTTTTCTGTGTTTGGAAAAAGGGGGAGTCAGTTATTTTTTTCCGGGATAATTTTTCAATTTGCCGGCACACTCCTGGAGATAAATAATGACCGCCTTTAATGTATGTTTTTTATCATTATAATTTACTGCTTTCTTTTTAGTTTTGTTCATAAAGTTACACAAAGGCTTTTAAATCTCTGCTCCCAATTGCTAACCGTCTTCATTTCATATCAACCTTTTTTTTCAATTGTGACCGATTTTAAAATGCATTGTCGCGAATGAAACGGATCTCGTTAAAACTAAACAGACTCCTTAATGTCCTTGGCCTATTCAAGCTACATTTCTGATATATAGATCATGGAATTATCACGGTTTCGCAGGCAGAAGAAATTAACTTCGAGGATGTAATTCTATATGTTGCTTCAAAAAATATTTCTTGTTGTGAATATCTTGAAGATGCAATATTTCCGTTTTGTTCACAGACCCAGAATTTTGAGTGTAGGTGATAACCTAACCCATGAATTGATTCACACATTTCCCCTAAATTGACTTTCTAATTGGACGCAAGCGAATCGTACAAGTCCAATTATACAACCAACATGTCAATAAATGGTTTTATTATTGCCTGATAATTGAACAGACAAATAATCCAAACATTTCCAGGTGCATTTTTCTTCCTGGTTTCTGACCTTATTTATTTTTTCACGGAAGTTATAGATTATTTTTAATAGAATAATTTTCTGAAATACAATTGAAAGGCATTTCTCAGAGTTTTGTCTATAATTAAGTTCCAACAATTATCCATCTCAATTATGATATTTTTTTCATCACATACTGTTGGCTTGTAGCAAAGAAATTTTGTGAATATTTTTAATATCAAGGGACATTTAACGGATAAAACTTTGTTTAATGAAATATAATAAATTAAAAGTTCTCGAACATGGAATGAACCCAAACCTTATTAAAGTTCAATTTAACCAAATCCTCGTGGAAATTGATTAAGTGGTTTAGGTTGAATATGGCTAACACGGAATGTTAACTGACACACAGACAGACGGACAAACAAGATAGTTCTATAACATCCACAACTGAACTTTTTAAAAAAGGTAATGTAAAATACATATGATCATGATTCACGCTTCGAAATACAAAATTGAAAGGCAACCTTTGTAACTGATCATTGAATATCAATGAGAATTTCTTGGTTGTCAACGACATACCATAATACCGCAAACATAATTAAATTTGGAATTTGAGATGATATTCTTTATTCAAAACAAACCAGAGAACTTTTGTAAATCGCTAATATAATTTCAATCAATGAAACCACCTGATTTACATTCTGTGAAATGATTTCCTCGTACTTATTATTATGTAATTTAATTATCATATCTTTTAATGTTAATTTTTATTCCAAGACAAGAAACTAGCGCCAATCATTGTCATTGTAGACCTAGGGTAAGGGACATAACTCATGAAATATGTTTGTATTATATTCAATTTCACCAAAGCCTCTCAAGCCTTCGTTTGAAGCAGAATATATGAATCCAAGTTAATGAAATGCTTACATAAGATTGATGTAAAATACCGAATACAAACTTTCCAATGATCTTTAAGCGTTGTGTCTTTTACCCTAGGTCTACCTCCTTTACCAAAGAACGGGAAATTTTGTGAAGGGACTAAGGTACAATATACTTTTAAAAGATTAAATTACCATTTGGGATATTGAGCATGTTTGAAACAAGGTTTTTGCTATTATTGAAAACGACTGATTAATTGAATGTGACAATTATTAAGACTCCAAGCTAACAATTTCCACTTTATTCCTTAAATACTGCGTGCTTGGCCGAGAAAGTAACTACAATTTTTAATGCATTTGGTTTGCCTCGGTTGAGGATTGGCTTCAAGTTCTCATAGCGACCATGCTTAACCGAAACCACATTATTGTTAATGTGGCATGTTAACAGACGTTAACTGTGAAATTAAAAAATGCGAAGCTAAAATAAGACAGATTATGTCGCCATGAATAAATTCAAAAAGACGTTTAGACTCTGACTGACAAAGAATATCAGGCACACTATAAAACATTACAATGACACATAACCTTTTCACAAAATTTGACTTTAGTCATGGCTGCGATTAACACATATAATTAAACGTGTATGATAGTAATACGTGATAATAGGGGAGTTGATTCAGTACATCTGTGTATTGCCCCTCCCAAGAAAAAATTGCATATATATTTTATAAATAAGCGATATGTACAAAAATACCAGTCATATAAACGTATTAGAAAGGCATATTGCTTTGAAAAAATAAATGCTTTAAAAATAAATACGACAGTTTCCCTAAACATATAATTTCTTTATTTTGTGCCTTTTCCGTGTATGTCATACCGCCATCGCGTGTCTGAGTATAAGAGGAACGACCGATACAATGTAAGGTTTCATGGCATTATGGCTTCCTTATTGTTCAATGGCGTTAAAAATTAGACATATCTTTGTTTTGATTCAGTTGTTGTATAACAAGTTAGTGTAAGATATATTACAGAAGGTAGTTTAGTAGTATATAAAAGAATGAAGATGATTAAATGTCACACTTTTTAACACAACAACGTTAAAGAAAATAAATGATGATCATACATAAGGTGATAGTGAGCATTGTACTTCTTGAATAGAAGTCTTTGATGTGACACACTTTCTCTCAGTGTAACTATAACAATATGATGACCGATCAAATTAAAAACAAAAGTTAATTTGGTAAGTAAAGAATACACGATTATTTCAAAGACATTTAAGAGTAAGTACTTGTAAGAATCAGGCAAAAAAAAAAAAAAAAAAAAAACACAAAAAAAACAAAAAAAACAAAAAAACAAAAAAAAACCCCCAGAAACATGCATGTCAAAAAACCACTGATATTATGATATAATTTCATTTAAGAAGGACTTCTAAATTTGAAAAGATCATTATTTGATCTCTGCATTACTGGATTTGTTCAGAATTTTTTCAAAAGAATGCTAGAAAAAAAGAGAGATTTTGGACAGAGATATCTGCCCTTAAAATGTTCATTTTCAGTGCATTTCAATGAAATTATAACTCAATTTACCAAAATAGTATGGAAAATCTTGTCCTCTTTGCTTTATTTTGATGGTGCGAAGAATTCAATTACACTTTCTCACCCTGTTTCACACTCTGCCTGATCATTAAAGAGACTGACAATTAAGGTGCACAGAAATCGGCACTGTCCTAGATTTCTTAAGCTTATCACAATCCACGATGAAATTTTAGGGCTTTGGGATTATTGAGAGTTCGGTATTTACTGGTTTTAATGTAACTTTTTAATAACAGAAAGATCAAATTTTATTGTCAACTGTCCAGTTATCTACTTAAGAGTAATCAAGGGAACCAAGGTTATAGCGGTAATCAAAAGAATGTAATCCAGGGACAAAGACCAGACATGGAAAACAGACATACACAACAAAGAACATAAAGTAACTAAAATCATACATACAAAGTAACAAAAGTAAATGAGCAACTCGGACTCCACTCAAAACTGGGAGCATGGACCAGGTGCACCGGTAGGGTAAGCGTAAGTCAGATCATTGGGTAATGGTCTATATATCATAAGAAGACCAACTCTATCCCCTGACATTAAGTATTTCAACTACATATAGACTACAATAAAACTATTCGGTTTCAGAGACATGTTCATAATAATAATCTTTTCACCCCGTTGTCAATAGCCTAAATTTATATCTGTTGTTTGAAAAAGATCATTTTTCCTTAAAACATTAAAAGTACCACTAGAGACTAAATAATTCAAGCCTTAGTATTTGCTTTTCATTCACATGCAATTGTATTTTTCATTTAAATTCATAAATATTTATGCGCCCAATACAAATATCGAAAAAGTTTGATATGAATGACATTTCAGAGCATTTCCGTTCTGAATTGAAGGTTAGTGTTTATTTAAAATTATATTAGTAAGCATTTTTTAAATGTTTACTTTTGATACTGAAATTTTTAAAAGAATTGTTTTAAAAGACATGATTGATTTATTATCAAAAGAAATATCTCCTTATATATTATGATATGTATTTCGTTTCGATTATTCAATATTGTTTGTATACTAGAAAACCTATCAAGAATTTTACTAGACACTTTCAGGGATACCACCACCTTTGTCTTTATCTAAGAGTTTGCAAATTGCTTTGAATTTCAATAATTATTCTATGATCAACAAATTGATTCGTTACTAAACGAGTTTTAAGCTCACCTAACCCGAGGTTCATTATCTGTTCATATCCTGCATGGAAACTATTAGGGGTATCTAAACTGAACTTTGCACAAATGTGCATTTTGGCATTTAGGGAAAAAAATCAATGCCTTTTATTTGTCCTTAGAAATTTCTGCTGGTACTAACATAGAAGACAAGTCATTGTAGAAGAGGATTATGTTGCTACAAGATTGAAGCCATCACTTAAGAAATGTTGTGGTCGTCATCATGAACTCGTGGATCATTACAGCGTATCCATCAGTACCATGAAAACTGATTGGTTCAACGAGTAATAGTTTTCCTTTCATCTTTCATCTACTCTTTTATTAGCAACTCTGCGGTTGTTTCTAGGAAAGCAAATGACGCTTACTCTACCGATGCACCAGGTCCATGCTTCCTGTTTTTCAGTGGAGTCTGAGTAGCTCGTTTAATCGTTTAAAAATGTGATACACCCCAAAAGGCTACATATTGTTTTTATTTTTGCAATTAAGTTGTTTCATGGGTCTATATCATGAAATGTGTAATTATGCCTTCCAATCTCTCTACTCTTAAGAGATAATCAATGTTAAAAATCCAAAAGATTCTATTATTTTTGAGTGTCATTTACAGAGGTATCTCCCTTAATTTTAAAATTTACAGTGAATTCTATATAATTTTGTATCTCCTAAGACCATGAGTTATTTGAAAAACCGAATGTTCATTTCTGTTGACTATAGCAATTCAAGCAAAATTTTAATAATAAAAATACGTAGGCTTTTCATCCACGAATCACGTTTTGCCTGATTCTTAGCTGGAGTGCTACTTAAAAATAAATATTGACGGATATGTAAACACAAAAAGGACTATATACACATCTGATAAAATCAGTCAAGCCTACTGATTTACCACATCACATGCAATTTTGAGTTTTTTCAAACGTTCAAAAGCAGGAGATTCTTAACCATATATCAGGTCAATGCTCCAAGGAAGAAGATAACCCCTAACATTTTAGCTATTAAATAGAAAAAAACCCAAATAATGAATACATGAACTGAAATTTAAAAAAAAGAAGCATTCGTGTATTATACTCAAAATATGCAGATTTTGATATTTATCAGTTAATAAATTAATTTGAGGTAAATACTGTAATCTGATTGCATAAAATGATTTTGTTATACCCCAATGGATAAAACAAATATTGACATGCCCTTATTCAGTTAAATTCAGAGCTACTTGTCTCATGTTTAAAGATAAAAATATGTTTTCAAAAAATTTTTTTAAGAATTGGCCATGATAAAAATTTTGTCTATTGAAAAATAGCATAAATTTTCCATGTGCATATTTAGTTTATTGCACTTCGCGCACTTCGCGAAAATTATTTTTCAATTTTTTTTTTTATCCTAGCCAATTCTTAAATGTCTGTTTGCACGGAGCGGTAGTTGAACAACGGAGGTTAAATGGAACCCAAAGATCTCAAATATCTTGTACAAATATATGGTTTAACATTTATGATTTTAAGGCGGTAGACCTTGGGTAAGGTACACAAATCTAACAAATCAGTGGAACTTTTGGAACTTCATGAAAGCATCAAGTAACTTGGACTGATTTCATTCTGTTTCAAATAAAAGCTTGAAAGGCTTTGATTATATTGAATATATAAACATATCAATGATTTCAAGTGTTGTGCCCCTTACCCTAGGGCTGCCTCCTTAGGTGCCTAGAAATCTACTGTATATCAGTTGACAATTATTCTGTACTTGTTGTCTTACTGGAACAAAAATGCTATAATCATGCATTGTTCACACTACAAGATATCAAATCAGTGACTTTTTGTTCAAATTTAATGTCATTGTCATATGAATATAAGTAAATTGGCGTAATAAGTTCTTAATGATAGTTCACTTTGAGGTTAATACGCGTTAATAACACGTTAACGAGTGTATATGTAATTTTCAAGTATGTCATGTTTATAATGTAGGCCCGTAATTCAACCGGAATTCTTGCTGACTCGATAGTCATCAACTTAAATGATATACATACAGAGAGTATGAATAGGTCAAATGAAGATCGTTATCCACATTACTTTAAGAGTTTTATCTGCCTATTTTTTCTTTCTTATTTTTCCATGAACACATACATTATCCATGAACATTCTTTATGTAATAGGAATGCTGCAGTGATAAAGTTATAACAATGTTTCTCAGTCAAACTAAAAGCGTTCATCATAACGAAAAAAAAATCTTTTGAAAAAATCTTAACTTGGAGCACGTGGTAATAAGAGTTCATTTCAGAAGCATATATTGATTTCCATTTCTTTAAAGATTACTTATTCAACTCATCCCGACGCTTCTGTTTAGTCGGTTACGTACAGGATGTTGAGAGCATAATACATGCCAATAATTCGATGAATCTAATCCCCAGTGAATCTAGACATATCACGTTAGTACACAAAGCTGATTCATGGTCACATCTATCTCTTTCCTTGATATTTCATTATAATTCCAATCAAGTTAGCATATTGTGTTTTCTTTCATTATTATTGGTGGTTCACCTTCTACGGCTACCATTGCTTCGACACATTTAGGACCATTGGAAGCGTGAAATGCTTCTATCTCATTTTTCTATTCATTGTCGACATCATATATTTAAAACAGCAATTTTGAAAGAATATGGTTATCAGTAGTACTTTTTAACTCCAAATATTTCAACTGAAAATCATATCAGCTTGCTGGAATTCCGTCGTTTATAATTTCAATTCCGGGTGTCATTTTCACTGAATGAGAGTTTAAAAAAAAACAGAAAGAAAACAGAAAGAAAACAAAAAGACTTTTCAGATAGTTTGCAAAAGGAATAAAAATGTGCAAATGTGGACTAACACAAATCCTTCGGAATATTATTTGTTTTGTGAGTGAAGGGTCAGATTTTACACATTGATAAATTTTGGAAAAGAAGTGTTGATCCTATTACAAGTAAACCCTGGCATTTGTTGATTTAACTAATTTTCTTTCTTAAAAGAAATCTTTTTGAACAATAAGTTGCTAGTGTGCGTATAAAAATTAATGTGCCAAAGTTTTTACGGTACTAGATGTGCCATTTAAGTTTTGTGATCTGTATTTAAAACATTTGTTTAGAATATTTACCTGCCATATAAAATGAATAAGATATTCATGTATAATCAAAAATGAAACATATATAGATTCAATTAATAAAAAGGATACCAAAGTACCACTCCAGCTAAGAATCATGCAAAATGTGATACAGGGTTGGAAAGCTTACATATCTTTATTTCTGATATTTTGTTTGAAATTTTATAAATAACAGAAATTAACATATGGTTTTTCAAATAACCGTTGTTCATAGGAGATAAAAAATGTATAGAATGTAATGTAGAATTCAAATTTAAGGGAGATAACTCTGTAACTATATAAATGACACTTAAATACAATACAAACTGTTGTATTTTCAATGCAGTTTATGTCCTACGAGAATAATATAATTATAAATCAATAAAATGAAAATATGTGGACAAGAACAAAAACAAAATTAAAGATGATAAGATTCACTGGTTCATACAGGTAATTGAAACGATTAAACAGAATTACACTTGTTTATAAGTTTTTTTTTAAAATGTGATTAGAAATGTCGTTGACAGGACAACCAACAGAAAACCTTATGACTGCACTTGGGGACATCACATCGTTTTTTGTTGGTGGTGGATGAAGATTTACATTTATAAATGTAGAACACAACTAAAAGCTAACGTGAAAGTGCTCTGCTCTAAAAGCATGAAACAAATCTATTTTTTGAGACCTAAAGAAAATAAACTGGAAAACCAATGCTTCAAGTACATATACAAACAAAGCAATGCCAGTTTACTAAATGATTAGCCATACAACACTTTTCCCTTGTCAATCAGGCAGCAAACTTTCTTTGCAAAACAAATTGGAAAATGACACTATTAAATACACGCTGTGCTGAATTATAAACATAGTACAGACTTCCGTAACAACAATACAATTAACAGTTGGAGCCAATAATGTCAAATTTAACTTTGTCTGTAAAATGATATATGTTCAAAAGACGGGATACATTGAACACATAGGTGACTCAACTTTAAAGATAATTTTTTTTACTTTATTAAACATTTGTCATTCACGTCTACAGAATGAAGAAACTGCTTACAGTTCCATATTAACACTTCATTCATCTTGAAATAGCTCAATTCCTGAATATGGCTAGTATTCCATATTGTGGTTATCTGTATTTCGAATAATGTTTTACACGTATACCAAAGAAGAACTTTGAAAAAGTTCCTTCGTAAAACAATTTAAGGGTTTATATTTTCAATACTTCTGTTTCTTCTGCAATATACTACTTCATTTTATATCCTCTTAGTAGTCCATGTATTCTAAGCTAAGTAATAAACAGATCATCGACTTGAATTATTAGTTTTCTTTTTGCCTTTTCGAGTAATTACATGTTATGATAATTGCCTACCTAATATTTAAAATATTTGAAGTTTGAATCTATTTCCTTTCAAACAACATTTGTTTACGAGACAATGCTAATAACACTTAACGTCAAAAAGTACATTAAAACCATTAATTTTCACGACTTAATGACAAAGAGTATAGTGCAGTAAGCTCAGTAATCTCCCCCTAATTCCACTCTCCTATAATTAGTGGTGAAGGTTTCCTTTTTGGTTGAATTACTCTAACATCAAACTCTCATAAATCACGGTTTATGTCAATATAACTTTCACTTACTGCTTCATAAGATTAATCCTCTAATCTTCAGAGTTAGATACAACCCAAGCCATTGATGGCCCTTCTCTGATTTAATTCAAATATACTTGATTCAATTTATGATAGGGATCTTAGCAGAAACTTTTTTCTCAGTTGGTTTTACAAAGCAAATGGTGTAGGGGATTTATGTTAGGTGTAGAGTGACTGACCATTAACTGATTCTGTTTATAAATTCTTCTCATTTACACAGTTAGTGATTGACCAGTTAGTAATGGCGTTTATTAAGAAGGCCCACAAAAATCATTTGCATACATTAAACATTCTTTGTTCCTTTTTGCCAGGATGTATCAAAATTTTGGTTGGTACGTATATAAGTTTAGATGGACAAACATGACAACACTTGCATCTACCGACTGCTCTTACAACAGAATATGCTACATGTATAATGTTGACTTATTTTGTTTTAGTATTGCTTGCAGAGGCTGACGAAAATGAACTGCGACTGGTTCGAGATTTGACGAGAACATACGACAAAAGAATCCGTCCGTCTAGAAATGCATCACAGGCATTAAACGTTACTTTTGGTTTGGCTTTATCACAAATAATAGATGTAGTAAGTTTATTTAAAGGTTTATGGACTAATTGAACACGTATTCGATTTTTCATATTTCTCTGAACATTATTAAGACTCAATGAACACTTAGAATAATTTCCGTTTCATTTAAGGATGTTTCAAAATCACCATACTGTCATAAAAAAGTTGATGATACCACAAAGTATCTGAACATTCCACTTGCTAAATGCATTTTGAATATATGTTTATTTCAATGAACATAAATCGCTTATTTGAACGAATCATCTACTTACTACAAAATGAAGTAAAGCAAATATGTTAAATTATTATGTGTTGATTTTTGCATAGGATGAAAAGAATCAAATTTTAACAACGAACTGTTGGCTTAATCAGGTAAGTCTATGATGGAGGAACATATAGAACATTGCAAACATAAAAAGACAATATCAACTATCTAAACTTCCAAAAATGATATCTTATTTTCGAATTTGTTTCCCAATTATCCACAAAACATTTTTTCAGGCAAAAATAAAATCAAACAAAATTTCTATATATCTAATGATTAATTGGACAAATTATTCCCACTTGTTAGGGGTTATATTCCAAACAACCAGCCAGTCCGTTTGTTAGGGAAAACGTACCCTTTTTCAACTTTTTCATAAAATTGATAATTTTATCCCTAATACAAGACGTGTAATGTTGGATTCATCGCCTTTATCATTGATTTATAACGGGCGCCATATGTGCTTTTTTGCATCATTTTGTCTATGCTTCTTTTATGCAAATGGCTTACAACTCAATACACAGCTGCTCATCAACCCCTTATTTCCAGACCAAAATATCTGAGTTGAACAAAAAAGGATATTAAGCACGAAGAGTTTAGTTACACGTTTACTGCTTCGTCTAGACAGAATGCTTTCAGATTTAGGAATATTTTTGCTTAATGGACATGTCATCCTGGATTTTCACTTTCAAGTTTTATTTAAACAAATTTGATATTTAGAATGAGTGGATATCATAACTGTTGCAGAACTTTTAATAGATAAATACAGACAAACACAATTAAATAAAATGTGAAAATAATAAAGCTTAACATGACTGTTAAAAAATCCAAATATTTTTGAAGATCATCTTTTTGGATTTTTTACGCATGCTAACACATATAAGTCACATACAAAGAGGTTAAGGGCAAAATTCGGCCCACAAAATAAAGTCTACATAAACAATTTTTATGTTGTTTCTTCAGCTCATTTATGTGTTTTATAGTTGATTTGATTGATTTATGGTAATAATAATTAGAACTTTAAATTTTGTTGAGATTGGGAAAATATGTAAAACAAGCGAGAAAACAACAAATTTTATGCAAGTTTGTCACTCTTTTAACAATGACCACATGCGTGTAGATTCGTGTTCCATATATTTTATGTATAATTATCTCATGTAAAATATCTTGCGTCAAAAGATGTGTGGCCACTTCCATTTCACACAGAAACCATTTTAAAAATTGCAGAAATGTTTAAAAATTTAAGGTTTTTGTAAAAGTTCCATAAATGCGACTTGTTATTTCTGGAATAACGTCATAAATCTCGCCACAAACATCTTATATTCAGTGTTTGTGACCATTTTACTATACTACTACTACTGCCTAGAAATCAGCTTTAATCAATTATTACATTTTCACCATCTTAATCAAGGAAAATAGACAAGATTTGCTATATCATGCTGCACTATTGTATTACAATTTCATTGAAATTCCCTGAAAATGAACTCTCCATTTCTATTAAATTCTATTAACAAATTTCTGGACAAAGTCAGTGATACAGAAATCAAATAATGGACTTTTCAAAGTATTCTTTACTGGTATTACAATGTCAGATCGGTGGGGTTTTGACATGCATGTTTCTGATTTTTCTCATTTTGCCTGATTCTTACAAACACTCACACTTACTCATGTTTTGGTTTAAAACCACCGAACAAATACATGGAGGAATCAACTTTCAATATCTGTCTTTCTAGTAATTAGAGCAACATCTAATAAGACATTCACTGCGAGGCTTACAATAGATGTTCAGTCAAACCGGAACAGGTTTCAGATAGGCCCGCAAATATGGGTCTGGGAAATGGATTCAAAGTGGAAAAAAAACTTTAAATTGATTTAAAATTAAAACATGCAATTCAAAAACCAAGATAAACAAAAAAAAAGAAGAATTATTTGTAGTTTCTAGATCCTGAACGCTGAATTAAAAAAATATGGACAATCATTTACCCATCCTATCTCGCCCCTTTCAGGCTACGTCCGTTTTTCAATGTGACAGTCTTAACAAACGTAAGAAACTTGTATAAAAAGTGTATAAGTGCTATGCTCGGTTGTAGGCTGTGACTAACTCTTATTATATTGTATGTAGATGGATGTTCATGAAACAAGTAGTCATTTGCACAAACATTCAAATGAAGGTAGACAATCGAAATTACGGTTTTGTTGGTGCACCTGGTCCATGCTCCCAGATTTTAGTGGAGTTGCTCATTTACTTTAGTTACTTTGTATGCATGATTTTAGTTACTGTATGTTCTTTGTTGTGTAAGTCTGTTTTCCATGTCTGATCTTTGTCCATGGATTACATTTTTTTATTACCGTTATAACCTTGGTTCTCTTGATTACTCTTTTACAAGTTGCATGTGTGAGTATCATTAAAAAACTCTTAAAATATGGAGAGGATTTTTTTCATCTTGTTCGTGTCAATGCTAAAGAGCGAACAGTCTAAATATTGTTTGTTTTGTAATACTTCCCTATGATCTATGGGGTTCGATGTATACGTTTTAGATGTGGACAGATTATGGACTGTCATGGGATCCTAAGAAGTATGGAGGTGTAGAAGTAATACGGCTTCCCCACGACTTGGTCTGGAAACCTGATATATTTCTTTATAACAAGTAAGGATTTCAAAGATTAATTTTAATCAGTTTGTAAACAAGTTTACTGTTTAAATCCTAATATAGTAGAACAAGATCAACTGAGAAAACTCGGCGATAGTGCTACTAAATTTTTTTAAGTAACACTCAAGGTAAGAATCATGCAAAATGTGGCTCATGGTTAAAAAGCCTACATATTTTCATTTTTGATATTTTGTTCAAAATGTTATAGCTAAAAGAAATTATCATATAAATTTTCATAGAACCCTTGTTCATAGGAGATAAAAATTATTTGAAATGTACTGTAGAATTCAAAATTAAGGGAGATAATTCTGTAAATGACACTAAAATGCAATAGAAACTGTTGGATTTTCAATGTGGATTATGTCCTAAGAGCAGACAGATTTGAATGGATAATTTCAAATTTCGTCATATATACATATATTTGTTTGTTTGTTTGTTGGGGTTTAACGTCCGAGCAGCAATATTTCAGCTATATTCAGACGATATATACATATAAAGCAACTAAATAACCAAAATAAAAATGTGTAGCCTTTTTGGAATGTATCACATATTACAGAATTTGCATGATTCTTGCAAAGATTGCTTTTTAAGATAGAAGAAAGTGAATACCTTATTAGAGTACAAGTTGACGTATTGTTCAAAATAAACTTTTTTTTAAAGAAATTAATTTGAATTTGGTTTATTATATTTATAAATTACATCTGGTAAAATAAACTGTTGAAATATTTTGTTTTTCAGTGCGGACATTTCCACATACTTTTCATCCCTTAGTTCCAACATGATAGTGACGTCAGATGGAAATGTGACATGGTTGTCAATGGTTATTTTCAAAAGCACATGCTCAATAAACGTTCGGTATTTTCCTTTTGATGAACAAAACTGTTCAATGTTGTTTGCATCCTGGACTTACGACGGTTTCCAGGTGAACCTTTCCCTGACAACAACGGAGGGAGATGTCTCAAACTACATAAAGAATAGTGAATGGAGTTTGCAAAAGTTATACGTCGAAAGAAATGTAGTGTATTATTCTTGTTGTGAACAGCCATACCCAGATGTGACGTTCTATATTTACATCCGTAGGCGCCCTTTGTTTTATATTTTCAACATGATCATGCCGTGTATATTGATAACTTTAGTTGCTCTTCTGGGATTCTACATTCCATCAGATTCCGGGGAGAAGGTTACAATGGGAATCACTACACTCTTGTCAATGACAGTTTTTATGATGTTAGTAGCAGAAAATATGCCACCAACATCAAACGTTTTACCATTAATAGGTATGATTGACTTAAAGACAGTATTTAGTTTTCCCCTTTATAAAAATATACTTTATAAAATATTTTGAAAATGGCAAAGGTAGCATAGTGAAGACACGAGTTTCACGAGGAAGAAAACATTACCATAGCTTGTTGTTAAGTTGGACTCCACCTATGGATCATGCAAAATGTGATTCATGGGTAAAAAGCCTACATATTTTTGTTTTTGAAATTTTGTTTGAAATGTCATAGTAAACAGGAATTAACTTGTGGTTTTTCATATAACCAGTGCACTCAAATACAACAGAATTTATTGGATTTTCAATGTTGATTATCTCCTAAGAGCAAGCAGATTTGAATGAATAATTACACATCTCACAATAAAGACCCTTAAAACAACTTACTTACAAACATAAAAATATGTAGCCTTTTTTGGGGTGTATCACATTTTTCAGATTTTACATGATTCTTAGCTGGAGTGCTACTTAATTAGAAATAGAACAAGTTGTAAATACCTAATGCTACTATATAGGAAACTTCAATACAAAAATATATGTAAATCCTATAATGTTTAGAGATGCATGTATATCATATTGCGAAATAACAATTAAAATTATATAAATTACCATGGAATTAAAAAAACAATCATTCAAATGAAAATAAAATGTAATGACAAAACACTATTTTGCAGACATAAACTGGTGAACAACAATATGAAACTGAACATTTTGTCCAATATTATTTTTGCATTTGAAAACTACAAACAACAGAATTACAACAAAAGAAACATAACTATATAACTTTATGTATGTATAAACTATATAATTAAAATTTAAGATATTACAAATAAAAGCAATGTAAAACGATATAATCTATTTAGGTTAAAAAGAGTAATCAAGGGAACCAAGGTTATAGGGTAATCAAAAGAATGCAATCCAGGGACAAATACCCGACATGGAAAACAGACACACACAACAAAGAACATAAAGTAACTAAAATCATACATACAAAGTAACAAAAGCAAATGAGCAACTCAGACTCCATTAAAAACTGGAAGCATGGACCAGGTGCACCGATAGGGTAAGCGTCCTCTGCTTTTCTAGAAGCACTCGCCGAGTTGCTTATAAAAAATCAAGTCCGGGGTAGAGAAACGAGGAAAGGAAAACCATGACCCGTTGAATAAATCAGTTTTCATGGTGCAAATGGATACACCATAACGATCCACGGGTTCATGATGACGACCATAAAATTTTTGTAGTGATGACTTCAATCTTGTAGCAACATAACCCTGTTCCAGAAATCAATTAAAAATCAATGGAATATTTATATACATACATTTGATTTAACTACATGATATTTTACAGGCATATATTACGGGATAACAATAAGTATAGTCTCAACAGCGACTGGAATGACCGTGTTTACATTAAATATCCACCACAAAGGTCACAGGGGACGCCACGTACCTCCCTTGCTGAAGAATATCTGTCATAATTTCTTTGCCAAAATTTTATGTATGAAGATGGAATCTGTTGACTGGCGGCAATCTAGAGTTGTAAGTTTCTTATATCATTTGTCAGAATTACAATACTTTGTATTATGTTTGATCGTATCTGGACTGGAGCTGTCCGGAAATCATAATAACTAAACCCATGTTATATATTTGCCATTCCTTCTTCTTTATTGAGACTACTTTATAATGAAAATTACAAAACCACCCACCCTTTTTGTTTTATAGTATCACAAGGTGGTTGCATTTACTTTAAAGTCATTCTTGAGTAACCATTTCTGCACTAATAAAACATACACTTGTAAGTTCAAATTAATGACATATTGTAACATATATTTGAAGTACATGCCTACAGAAGAAACCCAGAAAGGATATTTACCTTTCACCATAGTAAGTGAAAAGGAACATCAAACCACAGTATGTATAAGTTTAAATTTTATTTTGGTCTGTAAATAAAGAAATAGAGTTAATATGATAACACCTCCATTATAATCCTTGTTGTATGGAAGTGGGCTAAATTGCAATCACTTACAATCAAGTTCGCTCTTCCCTATTTCCCATCGTTTTGTTTGTCCGTTATCAAGGTGGACGCATTTATATTCTTCTTGCTGATTAATTCAGTGTATGGTAAGTTTTCTCGGTGTTATTCTTTCACCATTATTTTTCTGGATCAGGTTTTCCAACGAAATAAGATTACTTTTTTTGCTATTTCATGTTTTTTTTTGTCGTTATTCCTTGAATAATATTCTTTTGGTTACGGTTTGAATTCTGGTTACCTTAACTTCCCCTACCAGAAAGGAACCAACAAAAATAACTAGGTAATCAAATACTATATTCGTAACACCAGTTCGTACAACAAATAAACTAAAAATCTCCAAAGGAAACCAAACCCATTATGATGTAGGTGAAAAGTTAAATACATTTATCAGGATGTAACAACAGGTAATTTGAGACATCATTTGAGTAGCAGTCCTTGTAAAAATAATGCAAATTCTGTAAAATATAATACATCCAAAATAGGCTACATATTTTGATTTTTGTAATTAAGTTGCTTTATAGGTCTATACGATTAAATGTATAATTATTCATTCCAATCTGTCTGCTCTTAGGAGATAATCCACGTTGAAAACATAATACTTTCTATTGTATTCTAGTGTCATTTACAAAGTTACTTCCCTCAATTTTGAATTCTACAGTACATTTTATATAATTATATCTCCTATGAACAGCGGTTATATGAAAAGCCACACGTTACTTTCTGTTTACCATTACATTTGAAATAAAATATCAAAAATAAAAATATATAGGCTTTCCAACCATGAATCACATATTGCATGATATTTATGTTGAGTGCTACTTAACTAGTTTTCATTGTAAATATTCGAATAGAGTTGTAACAAAAGTGACAGAACCACTTTCCAGTGAGGATTAAAGAAATTTCGTCGCTCATCACCAATACATTGAAGTATTTATACTCCGGGTAAATCAATATAGACGTAAATATACTCCGAATTATATCGTTCAACAAAGATAATTCGATGTGATTAATGACAGAGGAAAAAAAGTCTAAAAACGTTATGTCTAATTAATGTAAAATATTGGTCACATGTCATATACAGTAACAGAATTATATATATTTGTTTACATACCCTGAGTTACATAGGACAACGGAGTAAAATGATGTGACTAATGGCAGAAAAATAAGGCTTCAAAAACGTTATGTCCAATTTATGTCAGATATTGGTCATTTGTCAGATTTATTTACTGAACTATATATCTTTGTTTACATCAAAGCTTCTTTTCCTGGTTGATATTGACTCTTTATATCGTCTGTTGTTTGCGTTCCTATTTGAATGATGTTCAGAGAGCACGTTAAAGTTACATTTTGTCTTTTTGTTTTTTTTTTGTTGTTGAAAGGACTTGTAAATATCAGCCTTAAATATGCTCTTATTTTCTTCTTTATATCTTACTTTTTTTTTACAATGTGACAGGTTGTAGTATAATATATTCTAATTATCATATAAAATATACAAGATAATTATTCTAATATGATTTCTACAATCTTTTTTCTAAGATTGTAAAAGTAAATACAAATATACTAATCAAATATAATGTATCCAGAATTTTATATTATGATGTTGAAAAAAGAAAGTATTCACATTTTTCTAAGACGGAAAACTGTCTTTCAATATTTTAACACACATTTGTTTTTATTTCCACATCCTTTTCACCTTGATTCAAAGTTTTATGAATAAAAACTTACTTAGCAAAGAATACTGAATCCACCCCAACACCGGATTGTGATTATAACTTCCGACGAAATATTGAATCATCAGTATGTGGAATACTTTACACTATATATTTCCCCCTAAAATTGTCTTTTTTTTTATTTTGCAGGTAAGAAAGTGTTTTTTGAAGCTTAGAAACTTGAGTTACTGAAATTTATTTTTTACCGTAAAAACATCTACAAATTTCCTTGCCATTATGTTAAAAAAAATCAAACAAATATCTGCAATTTTAAGGATACTATGCTCATTTCGGATTGTTACTATTTAATTGAAACAAGAATGCACAGTTTCAGTTTTCCTTTAGAATATATTTTACGTTTGAGCTAAACATTCACGTCGGTAACGTAGTTAAAATTAAGAACTGTAAATCTGAATGTATCTTTAAATGTCCTAGACACGAATTTACAGACAATTTCCAGTCGAAGTAAATTTTCTGAATAAATTGCTTTTTGTTCAACCACATGAGCAATTTGGACAAATATTACTTGCCGAAACTAATATATCAATTCTTTACATCATGAAATTTGCGTCGCAGACTTTGGGCAGAAAAAAGGCAATTAAGATCGTTACAAAGAAGTTTTCTTTCCCAAAGCATGATTACAGAAACATGTTATACATATTTTAAGAATTAGTCACGAACAATCTGATTATTTAACATGAAAACACATTTAGATATGTTTTTTTGAAAAGTGGTAATTCGAGTCTCTCGATGTCAAATAGTGAAGTATTGATGAAAATCCCATCCTAATATTACCACAATAAATCAGGAATATAATGACATGACGCATAATGAAGATGAACAACTGATAAAAGTAAAATTACAAAGGGAACACGCATAACTTTAACAATTATGAACAGACACTATGTCTAATAGCTGCTATCATTATTTCCTTTAATTAGATGATCCGAAAATTTCAAGATACAAACAATCTCTCTATCTTAGAATCTTTCTTTAACAAAGTGTAAGATTCCAGAGTGACAGGACAGGCGTTAAACAATCAAGGTCATCGATAGAATTGGTCATTAGCATTTTTAAATACACTTTAATGCATCAAATCTGATTTCATTCGCTGAAGTCATAAACCAGCACGATATGCCAATCCAGTGAAACGAGCAAACTTCATGTTATTGGTTCTTCACTCCTTTACCGGTCAGTTTCCGTTAAAGTGTGACGTAAAATACAGCCATAAGGTATTAAATGAATAAAATACCAAAGGATTTTAAAAAAAATCTTTTTTTCTAAATTCATATATTCACAAACGGCTTTATGCACCAACAACATAAACTGGCAGTTTTTGAATATTTAAGCACCATGAAGACCGATGCATACCATTAGGTATTCACTTAAGTAGCAGTCTTTATAAAAGAAAACGGGCAGACGTCAAAAATCAACCAAATTAAGTTATATTTCTTGTTCACAAACAGTTCCTGAAATCATAACCAGTCTTAGTTTTTTTTACTTGGTTGTTGCGCCAAAAAAGATTGTACATGAAATTGGCCCTTTGCAATGGTAATCGTTCTTGATTCGGTTTGATTTAGTTGATTTTAATGGGAGATAAATATATGATTTTATCGAAAGTGCAGACACTAATACCGAAATATTTATGTTATGTGAAAATATAGCATCGTTTGTTTGGTGGTTTTCCTAACCATAAATCACTTTACCATTGGGAGTGTCTGAATTATATATGGACTGGTACTTAATTCAACAAATTATCATGATGTAAAAAAAGTAAAAATACGGACATTGTGGAAACTTATGTGAACTAAAGAAATTGAATTAATATTATAACAAAATCACTTTGATTAAGTGACATTACCTAATATCGGCGAAAACAAACTACCGTATATCAAGAAGTGCTGGAATTTTAACTTGAACTTGATATAGCAGAGCAACTTTTTATGCGATAGCTATCGTCAAAAAAGTGACTCGAAGATTGCAAAGCAACTTAAATGTATCTCTGTGTGATTTCAACGCCTTCACACGACGGTATTGTGATTTACAGTTGCAATAATTCTGTAGTGAATCATATGACCCAGCTTAAATTTATACATGTTGGAAATTAACAATTTCTGCCAGTATCAAGACGGGAAGTAACACTTACGTTTCCTCAGGTCTAGAACGTATTTGGATTGAATTTAATATCATAAGAGAAGTATTAGTTATTGACGTAACAAACGTATCTATCACTATTGACGTCGACAATAACGGTGCTCTGATTTAACATAAAATTAATATACGCTTAGAACCGCGTAAAAATTGGAAGACTGTGCTTCACCGGTTCGAGCCGAATACGTATATCACAGTTTTTGTCAAGTCAGTGCACTATTATTGTAATACTACACAAAATGGCGTTTTGAGCAAGGAAAACAACGCTTTTTATTCGAAGCGGCTGACCTCTTGGCAACTTCAAAACATTGTTACGTCCGTAACATCACGACAGAAAAGTGGGTGAGTCAGTGATCGTAATTCACGTGTAAATATTCGGTCAATGCATTTTGGCCGATCAAATAGAACGGTTGCAATATAAATATACAAAATATTTGTTCAAAGAAAGGCATCATGATTGCGTCTCTTCTTTCAAGTTTATTTGATAAGAATTGGTATTTTTCTAATTTAGCTTTAAAAGCAAATAAATCGCAATCTACTTATAAAACGGTAAATAAATATGGAGCTACGTTTACTTCATGTATTGACCTTTTAAATGCGACATTGTACGTTTCGTTACGGCTTTTGCTGTTTTACCTCACATTTTTATGATGTGGTAACACGTGACAGTGTGACTGTGGTTTAATTTTCATAGATAAAATAAGAAATAAAGATTTCCAAGGAACATCATCCCAGTTATTAATATTAGTATACAAGATAGTTTTCGGCAATGGTTATCCATGTAATACCATTCCTCTGGCGAAAACCCCGGAAGAAGCTCAAATCATTTTCATTTTTCATTTGTATAAGACAAGTGTTTGAATTCCATCCAATTGGCTCGTTTACTAATTTATACTAGTACCGAAATTCAAAACATGAATTATCGACTTGTGTTTTACATAATCAAATAAATCGCTTTATAAGAGAAAAGAAAATAATAATGTCACATAGCCTATGCCATTTAGGAAAAAAGTAGGAAAATACAAATAAAAAATAAGGATCTAAAAGGGAACCAAAGTTATAGCGGTAATCAAAAGAATGCAATCAAGGGACAAAGACCAGACATGGAAAACAGACATACACAACAAAGAACATAAAGTAACTAAAATCATACATACAAAGTAACAAAAGTAAATGAGCAACTCGGACTCCATTAAAAAAAGGGAACATGGACCAGGTGCACCTGTAGGGTGAGCGTCTTCTGCTTTTCTAGAAACACTCGCCGAGTTGCTCATAAAAAGTCAAGTCCGGGGTAGACAAACGAGGAAAGGAAAACCATGACCCGTTGAATAAATCAGTTTTCATGGTGCTGATGGATACACCATATCGATCCACGAGTTCATGATGACGACCATAAAACTTCTGTAGTGATGACTCCAATCGTGTGGTAACATAACCCTGTTCCAGAAGCTTATTTGTTAGAGTTCTAGCGCGATACAAAAAGTCTGCGTAGTTTCGGCCAACTCTGGCATAACGTATTAACGTATGAGTTGTGATATGAACACTCCATACGCAGGAGCCGAAGGGATGTTGCCACAGATGACAGGAAAGTTGAAAATTCTGAATGAAAAGTCATCACGTTTGTCGTAAAGTTTGGTCAATAGTTTTCCTTTACCATCGATTTCTAAGTGGAGGTCAAGATTTGAGGCTGACGTCACAGTGTCTCAAGTTCTTTTGGGTAGATGCAATGTATCAAATCCCCGAAATTAGGATTGTTTAAAGATAACACGTCATCTATATAGCGGAAACTGAGATTGAAGGATCTAGCCAAACGATATTCTTTCTTTCTGATCAGATCAGCTATAAAGTCAGCCTCATAAGAGTGAAGGAATAGGTCAGCAAGTAAAGGAGCACAATTTGTTCCCATTGGAATGCCGACCGTTTGTTGAAAAAAACGTCCACCACACAAGACAAATATGTTGTCGATTAAAAATTCTAGCATTTTGTAACTGTGCATTCTACGGTCACCCTTATTTACAGCCTTAAGATGTTGGTTCATGTCCATGAAGCTGGAGCCATAAATGTAAGAGAACCAGGATCAACTGCATTCGGTCTAGCTTTTTGTTTAATAAGGTGGATCAGTCATATAGGCTATCAAAATATAAAGATATAGTGGAAATTATTCAACTTTTGTTGGTAATTTTGGTACGTTATTAATTTTTTTTTATGTAATTGAATAATAAAACACTCGTCTGTGGAAATAAGTTACATACCAGTGAAATTTACGGATTCAAAGTAGAAATATCAAATTTTGTTTACATGCCGCTTGGAATATTTTTTGGCAACAATAAAAATATGAGAGCTTAAACTCCCGGAAATGTTCACATGCTAAATGTAAAAGACCAAACACAGGTGTATTTATGTACAGCGGTCTTCTGTAGCATATGAATGAACTTTCAAAGCACACGGCGCGTATTTCTTAGCTTTCTCCCAGATGCTACTAAATAGAATATGCAAAATACCTTTAATCGCTGAATCAACTTTTTATCAGCTATGTTCGTAGAACCTATGATATGTTTTTGAACAATTTTCCGAGATTACGCATTTCTACTTAATATCCAAAGTTGACAAATCCAGCTCAAGTTTTTTAATTATAAATATTAAATTAACGTATTACCCAAGCATAATTTGTGACATAAATACATGCACATACTTTTATTCAAACCCCCATTTCCGTAAATCATGCTTATGTTCGTTTTTCACTAATTTACATTTTTCGTTGGTTTATGTATAAAAAGAATTCTATAACATTAGATTGACACTCAGTCACCATAATAATTTGGTTCGGTTGCGAAAACCGACTTAGAAAAGACTGTAGGCAAGTTCCAAACCTAAACCTAATTTTGTCAAATAAAACTCCATGTGACAAAAATAGTATAAAAATATAGGTCATATAATTGGACAAGATTCGAAGACTGTTTTAGTAAATTTGGGTAAACAAGGAAATAAATGAATGATTAATTCCATCACAGTTTTTGAGTAACAACAATTTCCGGAATTTTTATCTTTCAAACAGGAAAATCTACATTCAATGAATGGATGATTTTATGTGATAAACAACTATCAATTACGTGTTTGTATGAGCGGAAGATTTCACTAAAAGCCCGAAGATGGCTTTTCGTTTGATTTATTGGTCTTTTTGATACGTCAGAAATATTTGTTCAGTGGTAAAGTAATTTGTAAAAAACTCAATTACATTGGTTCATAAATTTGGTTGCTAATGGAAACTGATACGGAATTTATTTTAACACGATACGTGAGACCTATTAAGCAAGCATTGTATAAATGTTTGATATTAAAACATATTAATAAGCGATTTGCTTTCTTGTTACATTGTACATATAGCTTTTGAAAACATTGGTTACTTTAAGACCGCAGCTGCATGTGTAAAGACTTTTTGCAGTAAGATGCCATTTTCATTTTCAAACAAACTGCTATTTGAACTTACCCAGAACATATAAATTTAAACAGAAAATGCTAAAAGGGAATAAGCATTCATACAGAACCATGAAAATATTCAGACAATGTCGTGATCTAAACACTAACAAAAGAAAGTCTTGGACAAGAGAAGCTCTTTATCATAGAGATATGAATCAAATATGATTGTTTTTGTTATGTTTTCAGGAACAACACAATGCGTCAGACGAAAAACATCCTTCATCAAGATATTGTGTCAACAAAGAAAAACCTAACAGTAATGGCAAAATACCTCGTAATATACAAAACAATTTTCAACAAAGAACTCATTTGCCGGAACTTGACAGATTTGAACATCAGTTACGTAACGTTTTACAGAAGATTTCAGTGACAATTGAAAACCACGAAAAGAGGCAAGAAGACCAAGACAGACGGGACTTAATTAAAACGGAGTGGCAACAGATCGCACAGATTGTCGATCGAGTGTTACTCTCTATTTTTGTTGTTGTGACCTTGACCGTGACAATCGTTGTCATGGTTCAGGGACCAGTAATGTACGGAACTCCGATCGATAATGACATACATGATTAGATAGATGACGTTTCACAAAAAAAATTGAGAATTTTATCTTTTATTAACTTACTCTGCTCAGTTTCATAGTTTAAATATTATAAAACATAAGTTACTATACTACCTGACGGCATACGGGAAGACTTGTTGCCAATGTGTTTGAAAGTTCAAAAATAAGGAATAAAGTAGGACCAAGAAAATGTGTAACGAGGTCCGGGTTTTCTTACATTGCCTCAGTCTAAATCTTAATAACGAACTAGAATTGCTGTATTTGCTTTTGTTTGTTCTTTTTGCATTTTCATGGAATGTTATACACTGACTTGTTAGAATTTGCCAAGGAGTAATCAAGGGAACCAAGGTTATGGCGGTGATCAACATAATGTAATCCAGGAACAAAGACCATGGAAAACAGACATACACAACAAAGAACACAAAGCAACCAAAACCACACGCACAAAGCAACAAAAGCAAATGAGCAACTCGGACTCCAGTAAAAACTAGGAGCATGGACCAGGTGCACCGGTAGGGTAAGCGTCCTCTGCTTTTCTAGAAACACCCGCCGAGTTGCTCATAGAAAGTCCGGGGGTAGACAAAAGAGGAAAGGAATGTTTAATTCATAAACAAGGCAAATCCAACATAACCATGGCCTTGAACACTTCTCTTCCTGACTTTACATCGGTCGATTCACAATATTGATTAACCAGTTTTGAATCAAAATCTAATTCACTGAATATATTGAAGTGGCAGTCTTTGTAAGTATCAAGCAAATTCTGTAATATGTGATATACTCCAAAAAGACAACGTATTATTACGTTTATCTAACTTGGATTAATTTTATTCTGCTTCAAACGAAACCTTAAGAGGCTTTGGTGAAATCGAATTTGCTACAAACATAACACTGATTTCAAGAGTTAAATCCCTTACTCTAGGTCTACCTCCTTTGTAAATCACGACAAAATTGAAATATATTTTTGAATTATCACGATGTTTAATAGTGTTTTCATTTCAGTGGTATATTTTATTATAGGGAAAGTTCTAGAATCAAATATATACGGTAGCAATTAGTTGGAGATCAATTTTTTGGATATAATTTTAACTATGAAAGATATACTTCCCATTGTAAACCATGTTAAAGATGATTCGGTGTAGCTGAAAGTCATTGCTCTCGTAAATAACAAACATTGCACATACATTATTGAATTGCTTCCCTGAGTCTTATATTTCAAGTTATCTAGGTTTTAAGTTACATATAATATATTTCGTTATTTTAAACTTATAGTCGTTTACTGTAGAAAAAAACATTTAGTAACGAAGCATATTGAAGTATTTGTTCAATGAAGAAAATTGTTTGATCAAAATCTCAAAACTATCAAACAAAAGTTCTAACGGGGAATGAAACATAACAAAGTCAAATAAGTCTTAACGAAAACTAAAAACATTCTTAAAACCTGTCTAAACCAGACATATTTTATATTTTCCCCTGATAGAATGTATTTTAAAATTTGATTATCCGAACATCTGTCTAAAATAAACCAATGTCAAATTTCTAAAGTCATTCGGGTCCGACAAGTTTCTTTTCATGATCTTATGTAGGTATGGCATATACAAGCAATAAAGACATTGGAATAATCTAGACTGTTTACTACAATCGATTGCTGACTGAAACTCTTAAACCCTGCAACAAGTCTTCATGTCTATCAAGACAATTCAGTTTAATTCAACCATGAAAATACTATTCTAAAGCAAGTAAGCAAGTATAAAAACATACTTCAAATAATTTTGTACCAAAACAAAACACTGAAAGTGAAAACAAAAAAAATACATACATAGGACAGACATTCCTGACTTGAGACATGTGTAAAATATGCGACAGGCTAAAGTACTTTGATGTATTAACACCTATTCCCCTTTTGAATCTGATCATATTATAAAAAATATTACACATATTATAAAAAAATATGTGTAACATCATATATAACATCTTCATAGTATCTTTTAACAAAAGTACTTCACCTTGTATGATTGAGAAGTTTAAACGTGTATTATATCATGATCGAACATACTGGGTTGGTTTCCTGTTAAATCACAAACCGGAATCTCTACTTCTGAACCGGGAAATAAACGTTGTATTTTCATCAGGTCCCTCACTGACATGATCAGGTATGTACTACTAGATACTTTTCTATAGAACATAAATACATTTTTGTTTCAGGATAATTTTTTTTCTTTTCTCTTGACACTATTACATTAAATTACATTATACTTCAGCTTTTAACTAGATGTATTGTTAAAAAAACAGAAACTATTTTAATGTCGGTGTCAATAGGGTTTGTAAGTATCGTTCTAATTTCATTGTTCCTTCCGTAATTTTAGATATAGAACGTATTGGAATCCGAAGACCGATCTGCATTTTATTGTTCACTTCCGGAAAATGAAAACGCTGTATTACTATGCAAAATCTTCAATGTCTATGTTTTTCTTAACATTTTTATTCAGAAGATCTAGATATTTGTCATTTGTTATCAGTTTTTTTTTCACAAAAAAATGTTTACTTTTAATATTGAACTCAATGCTATGTTAATGACTAATCTCTATGCATTTGAATGGGAGATGAGGACCCATTCTCATGAAATCACGGAGTCACGTGACGAGACTTATATACCCTATGTACAATGTAGGAAATCACAAGTTATGATTTTGTAGTCGGACTAGAATGTTATTGTCTAGTGACACAAGGACAGTATTCATGATTATAACAAGAAATAAGGGAATAAATACAGAGCAATGCAATCCAATAAATAAATAAAATGAGGGAGCAAAGAAATTAAGAAGAGGTAAAAACTTACTTTTCAAAACAAAAGATGAGAACCCACATTGAAGAAAAATTTTAAGCTGACACCCCCCCCCCCTTTCCTTTGTCTGGAGTCTGACAGTTTCAGTATGTTTGTTCAATTCATTCATTTATTCATTGATTGTAATTCTCTCTATGTATAACACATGGTAGAACCTTTCATGATGGATATTAGCTTCCTATTAATACCGTTTTAGTTTTGAGTACTTGAATTCAGATCTTTCTTGTACTCGTTGAAACATATGTACAGCATATCGAAATTTACAGTATATATATGATTGGTATATTTGTTCATGTTTGCTATTTTTTATACACTTCGTTTTAAGGTCTTTAAGAAGTTTCCGCTGAAGTTTGATTTTAACACTGTTTGGTTTAGATGTTTATTTAGTGACTACCTTAAATTTGCAAACTAATATCATATATCTTTACACAGATTACGATATATCGATTTATCACATATCTAATTATTTATGAATTAAAAAAGAACGAATAAGGAGAAAGACAACAAGTGCACCAGCGTGTAAACTAAATATATGCGTTCATATAAAGGATGAGCGGTTCCTGCGTGATGTAAAATACACGCCAATTTGGTCGCTAGAGGTCAGGCCCAGGAAAAAGGAAACTATTTGTTACTAAATAAGGCCGTTCGTTATATAACAGATCTACCATATTGTTTTATCATTCTGTGTAACAATCAGGCAATGAGTAGCACATCGTTTTTTTCAATTTAGTTTTTTTGCCTCAAACATATCCTGAAGCATTGGTGACGTTGATATTTTGTGACTGCTTATATAAGGAAAAAGTTTATGAAAATGTTCCTGCCATTTTTTCATAGTGCATTTCAACTATACTCGACGTCACATCCAGTACATTTTCGATTTGAATCTCTATTTTTTAAACTGTAGGGACTTACCGCTTTAGTTGTCTCTCTTTCACTTAATCTGAAGATATATATGCATGATGTGAAATCGTACGTAACAAATCCTTACGGGAAAATCCTATACTAATATCCGTCATGTTGGTTTCTACGGGACGATTTGTTTACAAACAAAGTTCGTAAGTTGCCGTCGAACTCCGGTCACAATCATCTGCTTGATCAACTTCTCGGTGTTGTACGATGTTCGCGTAGAATAAATCCGAGATATCCAAATTGGAGCCAAAGTGCATTCTGGGTTCTTTGGTTTTTGGACAAACAATTTTAACGTAAACAACATCTTCTAGCAACCCGATCACTGTAAGCATGGCCGACCTTTGACAATGTAAATATTGGGACCGAGAATTAAAATCTCACCGGAATTTAACGATTCAATTTTTAGGGAGAAGCCCTTTGGCTAAACGAATGATCAAGTCATTTAAGACAATTTATACGACGGTAGGTGTCAATAAAAATCGTAAAAAAATTATTCAAATTTTAACAGTATCTTATTTATAAGATGACGCCGAGTATAAATGTGGCCTATCAATATCTTAAAAAGGCAAACTTTACAAACACTTTGTCAGTAATTTCACGAGGTTATGAGGTATAAATACTTGGATAATACAATAAAATATCTGTGTATTTTTTCTTCATGTGCCACAAATCATACACATTTTGCCTGATTCTTAGACGGAGAGGTACATAATGCTTTTAACACAGCAATGAAATGAGCTGGGATTGTCTCACTTTAACCACAATAATCATTTTGTTTTAAGTTAACGTGGCTCCAACATATAAAAAGCCAGAATTTCGACATATATTGTACAAATTTTTAATCTTGAAATAAGTGAAAGTGAAAGTGAAAATAAATGAAGGTGTCACGGACACATTTTCGCGTAATTGGGGACCAAAAAAGGGATTTTGGCCATAGAAATGAATTCCCATTTCCCTTAGATTGCATTGTATATATGCAGAGGGAATCTAGGGAACCAAGGTTATATCGGTAATCAAAAGAATGTAATCCAGGGACAAAGACCGGACATGGAAAACAGACTCACACAACAAAGAACATAGAATAACTAAAATCATACATAAAGAGTAATATAAGGAGATGAGCAACTCGGGCTCCTCTAAAAACTCGGAGCATGGACCAGGTGCTCATTATTTTGTTAAGATTTTTTACAACTTGCAAACATCACTGAATTAATCATTGTTCTAAATTGGCAGAATCCAACTATATTACTCTATATATCCAAGCGTATGACATTTTCTCACTTAAGGAGGTAGATCTAGAGTAAGGGACATAACTCTTACAAATAATTGGAACGTGTGTGTAATGCATTTTACATCAATCTCTACAAAGCATCAGAGTAATTGATTTCATTCTATTTCAAATGAAAGCTTGAAATTGAATATGATGCAGGCATATTACTACTTTTAACAGTTGTGCACTAACCGCACGTCTACCTCCATGAATCAAAAATTAAAAGAGCAAAATATGAAGAAAATTTAGTGTTTATTGAAACTAGTCCGTGTAAGATATTATACATGTTTTATCAAAATGGATTTTCCGTACCAATCAAGATAAAATTCAGACACTGCCTATGGTAGAGGTGATTGATCTTAAAAAAAAACAACTGCAGCGAACAAACATTTTTGCATTTTTGTTCTGCATATTCTATATATTAACGTTACAATAGACTTTTCTGAATTCAGATCTGTATTTGTTAGAAACCATTCATTAATCTCCTTAAATCAACAATATTAAACCAAATTAAGTATGATAACTTGTAAAATGCCAATTTCAAACGCAAACTGTATTATTTCTATCTCGAAAGTGCACCTTTGAATGACAATCTAAGTTAATGGGTTATTTATGCCTGTGGATGTCAAAGTAAACATGGTGAGTTTTCGACAAGCATAGATCACCAAATGCTTGCTTTGTATAAAGACTGATAATTGAAATGCCACAAGATACTAATGTGGGAAATATAGGTCATAGAACCCTTAAAGAACACATATTGTTGACTTTCAAACTTTACTATGAAAGAGTTATAATTTGAATTTTTGTAAGTCTTAAAATGATTATGATATTCTATTATGTCTAAGTATAATATGCATACCATATAGATAATCTATCCTGGTTAACTGTTAAACCCTTTAAAAATAACAAATTTATGGACAAGATAATCAAGTTTAAAAACTAAAATGAAACTGTAACCGAAAATGTACGTCAAATATATAACTTAGTACAGTTCGAACTTATTACGAAAGTATTACTTGTAAAATTTTGTAAGTGCAATTCACTCTAAATTTTGAATCATCACTTTTTATCTCTGCATCCCTGGATTCGTTCGTAAATTTTTCAAAATAAGGTCTTTGATAGGATTATCTGCCCTTGAAATAATCATTTTAAGTGCATTTTACTGAAATTATAACTCAATTTACAAACTTGATATGGAAAATCTTGTATTTTTCAGAGATTTTGATGGTGCAATTAAAATACACTTTCCAAATGGGGATTTTTTTTCATACCATGTTTCATATATCATGACTGATTCGATTGTATAAATTATTTTTTACCAAGGTTAAAATAGTAAGTCGACTAACATATTCCAGAATTATACTTCGGTATTACACATGTATCATCGATATCATTGAAATATCGATGTCAAAAGTTATAAAGACAATAACAGTGCACTTACTTGAGATAAAATTGATATACAGATGAAGCTTAAAATAAATAGATAAATACGAAAGTGCACAAAGCATTTTCATCGGTTCGAGCAGAATTCGTAAATACAGTTATTGTTTTGAATTTGAAAATTTGAAACGAAAAATGACGTTTTAATCAAGGAATGCAACACTTTTAATTGGACGTGGACGGCATCCTGGCGACTTCAAAACAATGGAACGTTCATGACGTCACACCACAAAAGTTATTTTCAGTCAGTGGCCGTATACAATTTCTTAAATTACAGTCAATTTGTTTTGACTGCTCACGGTCGCAGTATAAAAAAAGTTACCTAAAATGTCAAAGCTAAACCTTTAAGGAACGCCTTTCATATATGTTCGGTGTTGAACACTACATAACCGTCATGATATAATTCAATACTTTAATTTTTTTTTATTACAATTAATGTACAGATAGGAAACATGTTACAGCAAAGAGTCGTGATGTTCATTCTGTGTGTATGTTCCTATCAAGTATGTCAAGGCAAGTAAAGCATGATTATGATTGCATTTTTGTATTAAGATAAAGATAATCATAACACAACTCAGATATGTGTGGGTTTGGGGCTTGTTTTCACATGTTTATAGACTGTTAGAAAGATTAATGGTTTATAAAAAAATTATTAAAATTTAGGCAAAAGTCAAAAGGGGAAGAAAAAAGGAAAGTCCATATAACTAACGACAGTACCAAGGTAAAAAGTGGAAAAATAAAAAAAAAACTGCACGGTTATGACTAAGTATGAGCATTTTTGATGGACACTGTGGGTTAATGAATGCTTTTGTTGCTGTGTGTGTATGATTTTAGTTACTTTATGTTCTTTGTTGTGTATGTCTGTTTTCCATGTCTGGTCTTTGTCCCTAGATTGCATTCTTTTGATACCACTATATTCTTGGTTCCCTTGATTACTCTCTTCTACTTTGCTTTGGTAGCTTTGCTTTGAATCAGTTTGTTAAATACGTTTGCTAATTAAAAAATACATTTTGAAAGTCTGTTCCAAATTTGTAATTTGTTAAATTAATTGAACTGCTCATGATCTTGAAATTATGAATATTAATTAAAATATTCTGTGAAAGTACTTTTATTCATGGATACATGTACCAATTTTCATGGATTATGCAATAAACGCAAGTTCGTGGATTCTTGAAGTCGGGGTTTTGGGAATGTCAGTACACAAATATAAGGAAATCTCCTTTTCGTCGGTAACCAAACTTCCTGGTTTAGCCCACCCATGAGAACCGCGGAAATTGGTACCCTACGAATAATAGTACTTTCACAGTACTGCATGTATATCCTAATACAAAATGTGTCTACTTATGATTTAAAACATTCATCACAGGAAAGAACCCTTGCTTGGGGAAGGCGACTTGTGGAGACTGTATATCTGTCGGAAGAAGGTGCACGTGGTGCCAGGATCCGGTAAGGTTGTATTTGCATAAGCAGACCTGTGTTTCCGATCCAAGTACTAATTTAAATGTTAAGTAATACTCCAGCTAAGAATCATGCAAAATGTGATTCATGGGTAAAAAGCCTACATATTTTTATTTTTGATATTTTGTTTGAATTGCTATAGTAAACAGAAATTAACATTCAGTTTTTCATATAACCCGTGTTCATAAGAGATAAAAATTATATCGAATGCACTGTAAATTTCAAAATAAAGGGAGATAACGCTGTTAATGACACACAAATGCAATAGAATATATTGGATTTTCAATGTTGATTATTTTCTAAGAGCAAGCAGATATGAATGAATAATTACATATTTCATGGTATAGACCCATAAAACAACTTAATTACAAAAATAAAAATATGTAGCCTTTTTGGGGATGTAGCACATTTTTCAGATTTTGCATGGTTCTTACAAAGAGAGCCACTTAACTTTTCTAATTCATGCATCGCGGAATTTTCATCAAGTGAAATCAATTGTTTTACTGAAGTAAAGTTTGTGTACAAATTTTGTAGCTCTAAGAACTACACTCTATCTATTAATTGTAAAAAGAACTCAATGGGAAATATCTGAGGACAATGTATCGATGTAGGGAAGTATTTATTCAATCAATCTATTTAAGTAGCAGTAAATATATATATAAAAAAAAAATCAGACAAGATGTGATTCATGAATGTCAAAAACTCACCAAAAACTGTTTTATTTCTTACTCAAAAACAGTTACAGATCACATAACCAGTCTTAGTTTTTCATTTGGTTGTCGCACATTTGAGAAAACAATCACATAGATTGTACATGAAATTGGGATTTAGCAAGAGTAATCGTTCTTGATTTTGTTTGATTTGGTTAATTTTCGTGGGAGATAAATATACATAATATATATTATTAAAAATGCAGATTTGAATACAGAAATCATTATCGTAATGTAAAAATGTAGCATAATAATGTAGTCTGAAAGGCAACGTTTTTTGTGGGTTTTTCTACACCACGAACCACTTTACCATTGGCAGTGTCTGAATTTTATTTGGACTGGTACTTAAAGTAAGAAAATGAACATAAGTAATTGTTCACTATAATTACTCACTTGGAGATTAAAATTCTTTTACAAAATGATATGTGGAAGTAGACATAGGCCAAGGGACATAACTTTTGCAATCAGTGATATAATTTCGCCAAAGTCTTTCAAGCTTTCATTTGAAACAGATTGAAATCAGTCGAAGTTACTTTGGTTCTTATATTAGATAGATGTAATATTGTGAATATAAACGTTCCAATGATTTGTGTCCCTTACAATAGGTCTACTTCCAAAAATCATTTTGTAAACAAAATTATCGTCTTAGTTCACATCTTAGGTAACATTTAAACCTTAAATTCAAAGTTTTTATGCAAACTGCCACATTTGCCACCATTTGTTTCTTCGTTCCAGGCTTATGACTTGGAGAACAGAGAGAGGTGTAACCTTGAGTCTGAGCATACAAAATGCCCCATAGAGCAACTGATCTCTCCTGGTAGTTCGTTAAACAGAACAATGGTAGGGAATGATATCTGTCAATGTAAAATGTCTATGATAACACGTGTTTTAACCTGGTTTTTCATACAATATAGATGGTTTTAGCATGAAAATGCAGTAAACATTTCCTTATATTGATTAAATCACGGATAGTAACTGTTCATTGATACAAATTAGGAAACAAACCTTAATAGTAAATTTAACATACCAATCATATTTATGCAAATTTTGATACTAGTATGGGGTACACGTGTTCTAATGAGTAACCTCTCATCAGCAACATTATAGTCGAATAAAACGGAGGGTCAAAAATCAAAAATTAATTGTATACAAGAAGTATTAAAAAAAAACCGTCGATTAGGAAGCCAAATCCATCACCGATATGTTCTACCTTGTGCAATACGATGAATGAAGTCTTAGGGTTTTAGGTATTTTGAAATATACCGCAAATTTTGATATATATATGATTAATAAAATATCATACAATTCGGTGTCAGAAAAGTCCAAATACTGGATGGTGAATACGTTAGGCCCACCTACAGTGGCATTAATCCAGTAATAATTAAATACAATACCAATTATATATATTGCAAATTTCGATATGCTATACACGTGTTCAAGATGAAAGAGAGACAATCCCCGTATATTTCAATGAATAAACGTCATTGTTTATGTGAATTTTATTAGATACTAAGATTACGCTAATAAATCTTAATTCTCTTTTGTAAAACGAAATGAAATTACATGGCTGCAATATTATTAAACATATCTTCATCAAGAAAAACTCCAGTTTAACATGCTTTCTCAGGCGCATGTTTGTCTACATTCATGACTTTATCTGATAAATTGTATCATAGCAATAAGGACGGCTGAAGAAAAGATAACTTGACATAAATAATATTGCAATACAAAAATGTGTTAAAATGGTTTCAGGCAATTCTTCTTTTTTTATGACATTTGATTTTGATATATCAGGATGAATTACCGATAGATGGTAATAATGTAGACCCACCTATACAGATACAGCCTCAAGTTATTCATCTTCAACTCAGACCAAGTAAGGGACCTATGAGTATTTCGTATAGTTTAATATTACAATTTGTACTGTTAGAAAAGATGCAGCCTTTTTAATTTATCCTGGACCAAAACAAAAAAAAATCTGACCAATGAATAAACCAGACTCCTTTTAACTGGACTACTATTACCAATGAATAAATCCTGCCAGAAAAAGGCTTGTGATTGGAATAAATCGATATGGATTTATCATATTTTTGCCAAAATATTAAATTGTAAAAAATATATCTAATATCTGAATTTATTACCAATGTATCCTGTATAAAGAAATTTGGTTCAATTTACGCAGAATAAATCGGAAAGCGGTTTATGTTATGCGTAAACCGAACCGAAGTTTTTTTATACAAGGTAATATTTTCAAATATTTCAATGAAAAAAGTTTTTCTTCACAGAGGATCCTCAGCGGTTTAACTTGACCTTTAGAGTGGCTAAGAACTATCCTGTGGATTTATACTACCTAATGGATTTGTCTTACTCAATGCTGGATGACAAGGACAAAGTGGCGACACTAGCCCTGGAAATCGGTAGGAAATGAAGCTTAAAATTAACAATGTAGTGCGTGCCGATGGAGATGATAATCTTAATGTTCATAACTAAGAAAGTAATAAATGACAAAACACTCAAGAGAGAGAGAGAGAGAGAGAGAGAGAGAGAGAGAGAGAGAGAGAGAGAGGGGGGAGCAGCAGTAGGATATATATGGGTGAATTCCCTACATACACCTCCGTAATCATGGATATACAATTAATAAGGTGACATTTATATTAATAGCGGACAGAATGAAGAACCTGACTGACGATTTACAGATGGGTTTTGGTTCGTTTATTGACAAAACTAAATTGCCGTTTGTAGATAGGTATATTCTAATAATGTAACGCACTGAAATCATATGCAAAACATAGGTATAATTTAGTAGAAAATAACAAAACACGCTAAATTAATAAAATTAATGTGCATTTCCAAAAACAAAAGTAATCAAGGGAAATCTTTTTTACATAATCTGAATTTTTTACAAAAACACAACAAAATAAAAGGTTAAGATTTGACTTCCTGTAAAAACTAAACAAATAATAATATAACGCTTGGTCCAGACACACGCGTAAATATCCACATATCAGATATAACGTATAATAATGGGAATGGTTTATAATTTGCACTAAAAGTTGCGGGATATTGTACATTTTATCATGAAAGTATGTATACATTGTCTTTTATCAGATAAGAAGGATTATGTTAAATACTTCACATGTACACTGATTGCCATTATTTCGTACCAATAGTGATGCTACTAAAAGCTGTTCGTCATGTGTGCCACCATATGGATTCAAACACCACCAAATATTGTCAGCTGATGTTAATTTGTTCCAGGTGGGTGGCATGTAGAATATGTTATTTGATTATCTTCGTATTGTTGACATTTAGAACAATCTTGAAAGTTTAACCGTGTGAGCTCTTTATTTTCAACGTCATTGTTGATACCTTAGGTTGAACAGGTTTCAGTTCTGAAGGAACTAATGCCATAATGGGCATAAACAATTATCTCATAACTTAAGATTCCAGTTCCGAACCATATCATTGTTTCTAGAAAAGCAGCGGACGCATACCCTACCAGTGCACCTGGTTCATGCTCCAAGTTTTCAATGGAGTCCGAGTTGCTCATTTACTTTTCTTACTTTGTATGTATTATTTTAGTTACTTCATATTCTTTGTTGTGTATGTCAGTTTTCCATGCCTGGTCTTTGTCTCTGGATTACATTCTTTTAATTTCCGCTAGAATCTTGGTTCCCTTGATTACTCTTGAAGCAGATATTACATGAAGTAGGTGATATTAACATATATCTTTTTTTCTAAAGTATAAAAGTGTATAAATGTATGAAACAAAGAACAATAAAATTGAATAAAATATAAAGCAAATAATAAAAGAATTAAAACCAAATTAACACGAAGATGCATGTTGATAGAGAAATAAGCAAAAATTCTGCAGCAAGTTCAACATTGAAATTGAGATCTAATAGCTTATTTAGCTAGACAGGCTTAATATAAACATATTGGGACCAAATATTCTCTCTGTATTGCGCTGCAGATCATACGTTTGAATACATGAATAATATATTTAGTTAAAATGCTTGTAGAGAGCGATATCGGAAGCCAAAGTATCGGGAAGTCTAGACGCACCAGAAGGAGGTATGGATGCTGTGATGCAAGCTATAGCTTGTGAGGTATGAATTTGACAGTGTCGATTGTTTTAGTTGCTTTGTAATATTATCATCCCGCCACACTGCCAAGCAAACGAAATGATTGTGAACAGATCGATGAAATATGTCACGTATTACAGCTTGATCAATTTGACAGAATATTTGATTTGTTGGTTTTTGTTTGTTTTTTTTTTTGTTTGTTTTTTTTTTGTTTGTTTTTTGTTTTTTGGGTTTTTTTTTTTTTTTTTTTTTTGCTTGAACTGTCAAAATTCTAAAAATAGTTTTAACACGATCCTTAACTTGCTTCATCCGTCATCTCAAAGCTATGCTAAACATTAATTATCGATTGGTTCACGACGTTTTCTCTTGTTTGACGGTGTGGCGGGATGGGTATATAAGAATATTCAAGGTGGGCAAAATCTAGCGGCAATTAAGGAATATAATCCTTAAAATAGAAACAACAAAAACAATTAAAAAAAAGACAAAAAAAAAAAAAAAAAAAAAAAGACAAAAAATACCCGAAATAAGTCTCTTGTTGAACTATAAAGTACATTTCTCTCTAAAAGTTAGGCACAAGGCGTATAATGAAAAAAAAAACTCAGATTTTCTTGTATTATCCAAGTATATACCTCATAATATACCTAATAAAATAACTCTCAATATTGGACATATTTGCAGGACGCTATAGGTTGGCGAATGTTGTCCAGAAAAATGCTCATTTATGCTTCAGATGCTGCTGCTCATTTTGCAGGAGATGGAAAGGTTAGATGCTGTGTATGATATTTTCATTTTGTGTTTTAATTACGTCTTCCGAAAAAAGAAATTTCAACCGTCACAGCTCATGTATGATATGTTCCTTTGACATCATTTAAATAATATAATATACAACACAGATATGAAACATAATCATATTTACACCTTATTATTATTTCGTATTAAGAAAAATAATCATGAATAATGAATTAGCTTTAAATTCGAATCTTTATAGACCCATAAGAAGTAAGACAAAAGGAAGAAATAACGCACCATTTACCAAAACATTTGCTATGATTTACTTTTTAAAAGTGCCTAATTGGTTGTGATTGGAAATATTAAGTTACTTCATGGTCGCTGCAATGTTAAAAGCCCACATGGTACGTTGGATTATTCAACGATTGTGCATAAAAATTGTCGATGCAATGTTAAAAGCGCATAGAGAGCGTTAGATTATTTAACGACTGTGCATTATACTTCCCTTTTCAGTGTGCTAGAATGTTACAAAATCTGACTAGATTGTTGTTTCCATTTGCCTGAACAAATCGTCTTGTCCAGAAATACCCAACAAGTTATATAAATGTATGCCGAGGCATATGAAAACAATAACTTTGTCTGTTAATTGTTGTTTTGTATAGTAAAGATATTTTATACAGCTAGGAGGTATCATCCGCCCTAATGATGGCCGTTGCCACCTGAATTCCACTGGTGATTATGTTGAAGTCAGAGACCAGGTGCATATTAATATTGTTTTGTTCGTTTATATAATTGCGTTTAAAATCTTCATTGGCTGTTCGACAAGATACCGATCATACAAATTGCTATACTTCGCATTATTCTCACCTTTCTTACATTGTAATTCTATAGTTGATTTGGGACATGCATATACATAATTGACTTTAATTTGATATATACTTTAAGCTTATTTTAAACAAATTTTATTCATCATATTCCCAAATTTCCAAATTTAGTTATTCAAGTAAAACTTATATTCATACATTCTCCGTAGCATTCTCAACCTCGTGGTTGCACTAAAGTGATGGTCATACTTCATTCGTGAAGGCTTCAACCAGATATTGAGACATACATGTAATTCTTTGTGTTCCACATAACAGAACCTATCGGAGATGGATTTGAAATATTTGTGGATTTGTATACAAATACTCTTTTTATTTATATCTCCTTATACTTATGATTTTAATACTGCTGATGAGACCTTATTTCTTGAAAAACGTGTGCAGCATATCAAAATTTCCAATACACTTTAAATTTTCGCAGATTCTGTCAATTGAACATATTCGCAGGTATCAATTTTGGCGGTTTCAAAAATTGATTACTATAATGTATTGTTAAAAAATCAATTTTGCGTTACATTTTTCGCGATTTTATGTTCACCGCGTAAAAAGGAGCCAAAATTAGTACTTTTACTGTATATGATTGATATTTTTGTGTTTCAATATTTCTTCACTTATATCAGGTACTTCGTCGACTTGCTAAACTGATTTTCATCTTTGTGACTTATTTACGACAGGACTATCCCTCGGTGAGTCAACTAGCAGCTAAAATAGTACAGAACAGTATACATCCAATATTTGCAGTGACCGACAAGCAGATACAAAATTATGAGAGGTTAAAGAACGTGATTATAGGTGCAGCCATCGGACAGTTAGCCAATGACTCATCTAATATCGTGGATATTATCATAGAAATATATAAGGTATTCATGCTTTACATGGTAGTATATCGTTTTGGTAACACCAGTTGTACATAATACCATAGAAATTGCCTTCCCTTTCATATCACGATTTATATGTATTTTGTTTTTGTTTAGTTTCATTTTGATAACCTGTTAAATACAGTTTCTATTTACTTGTATATAACTCATATCAAAAACATGTTGAACACTTCGTCATCAGATAATATCCATATCAATTTAGATAGGTTACAGAAAACAAGTGACTAATTTAAGGAGGTAGACCTAATATAAGGGACATTACTCTTAAAATCAGTGATATGTTTGTATCACATTCAATTTCACCCAATGCTGTAAAGCTTGCATTTGAAACAGAATGAAATCAGTCCAGGTTACCTCATTGCTTCCATAATATTGATGTAAACTGCTGGAACACAAACGTTCGAATGATTTTAAGAGTTGAATGCCTTACCCTATGTCTACCTTCTTAAATATAATGACACTTCTACCAGAACTTCCGTTTGTGTGCCAGGTCATATTTTACTATTGAATTGATTATTTTCTATGTATCAATTACCAACAGGGTAGGACTGGTTTTTAAAAAAATCATCTTACTAGACAGTTCTATTTGGTTTTCAAAATAATAAAAAATCAACAAGGATAGTAAACATGAGTAAAGAAATATTTGGAATCGAGAACTCTCTTCCAGTAGTAGAAAACAATTAAAAAAATACCAACAATAAATATTGAAAATTTTGATATGCTGTACACATTTTTTCAATTAGTAACCTCATATAAGAAGCATTCGAATCAAATACATAAGAAGATATAAATCCAAAATCTAATAGTTAAGTAGAAGTGCTCAAAACCAAAACTATCAAAATTGGAAGCCAAATCCATAACCGATAAAATTAAATGTAAATTCTCTTGCGGAAAATAAATTTTGGCAACGTGGTTTAAAAGTTGTCGTGTGCTAATTGGCAGATAATTAAATATACATCTGTTTTCCTATTTTCTTTTATAATCCATCACGCTTCATGATCACGTGACAAATTACTGTATTTAAGGTCGATTTTATGTCTTCAATATATTTACCTTAAAATGTCATCTTGTAGTTTGTATCCTCTGCACTTTCAGACATTTACTTCCAGAGTTGAAATGATATCTTCCGGAGCACAAGATGTAATAATTAAATATATGAGCAGATGTCTAGAGTATGTTATACAAAAGATCAATAAAGTTAATAACTTTGAAGTTTATAAAACCTTTATTTAGATAGTGCTAGTTCTAATTACTGTGTATGTTTTTTGAATGTATGTAATTGTACTGCCATTCTGGAAACTTAGTTAATTGAAGATATGCACTGATGAGTTCGGTATATAAATAAAACAGATCTTTGGAAATAAAAACAAGACTGCATATATTGAAAAAAAAACTTACTTGAACAGACAGTTTTTACTTTTTTATGTTAAGTTACACATTGTTGCATTTGTCGCGTTTCATCGAATTCTTTAAAACGGTTTTTATTTTGACTTTTAGAAAAGATGGTCCTTTAAAAGAAACCAATATATGTGAAAATCTTAATGTTGGCGACTCTGTAAGTATACATATACGTAGTTTTTTTTTTTGTTCAACCAACTATTCTATCAGCATGCTTATCTTTGAATTCCTCTTTTATATCTACGATGAGAAGGAAAAAATATTTGCATAAGGACTTGCTTCAGTCTATAGTATTGTAATATTATTTCGAAATGTATAATTCGTAACTGTCAACTTTTTAGCGAAGCTTTGTGCTGTGGCATGCGTTCGTTTTCCCTTTTACTAATCGCTACAGACGTTATTTAAGCCATACGACGTTTGACAAAGTCACTTTTTTCCGACGATTCTTGAATTTTCTGAGTGTCATTTGTAGCATCTAGAGTGAATTTCGACCTCGAACGTCAGACTCTGTTCGGAGCTTACTATTCAGTATCAATCGGGTATTTGATATTTGATTGGAAGCAAAAATATTGACATTTTTATTCTTTTGGAAATTCAAACATATAACGATTTTACAAACGACAGCAGCATGGAATAATTTAGAAGACAAAGTCAAAACGTGCAACAACATTTAAATAAAATGTAAAACCATTTCAAATTTAATGTAAAGGTATAACAAGAAACCAAGATTCTAGCAGAAATCAAAAGAATGATATACAAGAACAAAAATCGGACATAAAAAACAGACACAAAAAAACAAACAAAATTAAATAAATGTAAAACATGCATACTTTAGGTCACATTTGAAATAGAAATTGAAGCAAAAGAATGCCCCAAAGATGCACAGAGTTATAGTCGGAGGTTTGACATAAAGCCAGTTGGTTTGGTAGACAAAGTAGAAATAAGATTAGAACTGTTGTGTCAGTGTGACTGTGAGAATTCACAATCTATTGTAAGTTTATGTTACACCTTGGTCACCAACTACGTCATTGTATATGTTCAAAATATTTAAGAGCAAAGAAAGATAACTTTATTTGCAAATAAAGATACAGTTAATTTATATTAATTAGCTTATGTTTGGTGGTTGTCTTCCATTATATGCTTACTGACATTCCATCAAAGATGTAATAAATAGCAATTTTTCTATTAATTAAATTTGTATATTAAGTTGCCTAAATATAAGATATATCTTTTACGTCACCCTCATAGTTATGTTTAACTCCCATGTACAAGTTTTAGGAGGTAGACCTAGGATAGGGGACATAGCTCTTACAAATCATTGGAACTTTGTACTCACCATTTATATCTATTTCTTTTAAGCATCAAAGAAACTTGGATTGGTTTCATTCTGTTTCAAAGGAAAGCTTGAAAGGCTCTGGTAAAATATAATATGATACAAACATGCCACTGATTTCAAGAGTTATATTAGAACCCGTATAAACCAAACACCTTCCCAAACTTTAAACCTTTAAGATGTTTTTTCTTAGCAGGATACACTGTATATTTCAACTTGAAAAACATGAAATTAATCAACGATTTGAATAGTCATTTATGTTTTACATTTCTGGTATCAATATTTCTGGAAAATTTGTAATTCAGGAAAAAAACAGAAACAGTGCTCTATGTAACGGCCATGGAACTTTTGTATGCGGCTCCTGTCTTTGTGACGATAAATACTATGGTGCTACCTGCCTGTGTAATACCATGAACGATACTGAATCCATCGACAACTGTCAAGCGTATGTAATAGAATTTGTCCTTCGTTTATGCAGATATTGTTCATCAAAAAGTTTAAAGGGGTAGACCCAGGATAAGTGACACAACTCTTACAAATCATTGGAACTTTTGTTAACTTCATGTTAACATCAATGTAATTTGGATTGATTTCATTCCGTTTTAAATAAAGGCTTGATAGGTTTTGGTGAAATTGAATATGATACAAACATATCATTGGTTTCAAAAATTATGTCCCTTACCCTAGTTCTGCATCATTAAGTTGGCCCAAATGAACAAGTTATTATCAAACAATTATCTTGCACTCACCTTTGAACCTTTATATTGATCACAATTAAACTTGTGCACTTTGAATATAATCTGATACATAACAAATGGCAAATTACTCCATATCTTATCTGCATTTAGCACACACACACACACACACACACACACACACACACACACACAAGAAAAAACGAAGGACCAAAACAAAGTGTAAATGATATTCAAATTGATGTTATAAACTTGCGTACTTTGAAAATAATCGAATAATTTGACAATGGCAAATTACTCCATATCTTATGTGCATTTAGCAGAAAATAAAACAGAGGACATTGACGAGAACCAAAACAAAATGTAAATGATATTGAAACTGATTTTTTATAACATTTATAGATCATTAGTCCTGAAATTGATCATGTATGTCTTATATTTTGCCAAGCCCCATGCAGAGGCAGACGTTCCATTCCTCTCTTACTAACATCTGCAGACAACCCTTTCGAAATTCTCGGACATTATTCAAATCAAACGTCGTTTGACAATAGGATAACGTCGATTAAAATTTTCCACTTTTCCCGATTTTGCAAAGTTCTTTTCATTTTCTGAGAGGGCTGACTGCAGCGTTTAGAGTGAATTTCGAACGTCAGACGCCGCTTTGGAGCTTGATATTATTAGATTATTTTATTTTTCAACGAGATGAGCATGAGAAAATCCCGCGAGTTGAACAAAATATTTGCTGATCTATTTATCGCTGTTTTGCTGAGTTGTAAAATATTAGTTTTCGTTTATTTTCAGTTTTCTTGACTTATATATGCAAGTTTTATAAGCGCTGCAAAATTTCCTTTCGGGGTTCTTTTGAGCGACGTGCTACGTGACGTCACATATGTTGTGCGGCTGTGATACACATTTAAAAAAAAATCGGTTAACTATGACAGTCGCGTTTAAAATTTGTGGAATAATTTTGGGATTTATTCCTTCTAATCGGGTAAGTTACTGTATTTAATCATTTTCCATTATAGACTAGAAAATATTGCCACAAATTAGCCATTATTTCATACGTAGTAAACAAACAGGTTATATAGATCGTCAAATATTCCTACCCCGCTTGCTTGTATGTTATGCGGGGACATAGAAACTAGCGATAATTTTCATTCTCACTCGACTGGCGTGAGATTGAAAATTGTCGTATAGCAAGATCAAAGGGATTCTTAAAAAAAAATAGCTATAATTTGCAATATTTCAGTCCCGAAGACGGTAAGATTTGCTCCGGTCGAGGAAACTGTATATGTGGACGTTGTGAATGTAATACTAGAAGAGATGTTAAATATACTGGACAATGGTGTGAATGTAATGATTATAGCTGTCCATTCCTTAACAATGCTCTTTGTGGAGGTAGGCATTATAAGTCTCATTCTTCAACAATGCTTTGTTTGAAGTTGAATATTACTTTCATCACACTCAACGTCTAATTATGCATTCATTACAACTGTTTATTCATTGACAAAATTATGTGTGAAGGTCGCTATCGATTGTAAATGTTGCCTTATGTGGAGGTACATGTAGACAATAATATCAAATGCCAAGAAAGGTATTTACTTTTTTCAATATTTCTATTCCTTGAAAACTCACTGTGTGAGGGACATATATTTTTACTGTTCATTCCTTCAAACAGCTCTATGTAAGGTAAGACATTTATTTAAAATTTCTACTTACTGACAACGTGCTGTGTAGAGGTATCATATTTTTCGTTATCCATTAATTTACAACGTTTTTTATGGAGGTGGACGTTGATCGTAAATCTTGAAACGATTGATGACAACTTGTGCCTGATAAATATTTCTACCAATTTTAATACAAATCAAGGCCAGGGTCAGACCAAGAGTTGAAAGATATAGATCAAGCTATTTCAGAACGATTTCATTAATTTAATTTAATGATAGCTTTTCAATTGACAATTTTCAAAATTTCATAAAAAAGAAGGTATTCATGATTCGGTAACAAAGATTAGACCAAGATAAAGGGTACGGTTACACGAACTGTTAGGATGTGCGTCCGAATTTGCTTATAGAGAGAATGGTAACAGTAGTCGTTGAAGTTATTTTAAAAATGTTAAAGTAGACTAACGCTCTGAGTTAATATCATATTTTAATTAGGACCAGATCACGGTGTTTGCCATTGTGGTGAATGTAATTGTACGGACAGCTTTACTGGCGAGAACTGTGGATGTTCTACACGACAGGACTCGTGTATAGATTCAACAGGGGTAGGTGTGAATCGACCCTAAAGTGTCAGTCCCTGTAAGATTCAGGCAGTCGGTGAAACATGGTATGAAAAAAACCATCAGCTTGATAGTGCAATATGACTATTTGCATCTTTAGAATCCATGAAAACAGACAAGATTTTCGATATCATGCTGGACTTTGGAGTTACAATTTCGTTGAAATGCACTGAACATTTCAAGGGCAGATAACTCTGTCAAAAACCTCATTTTTCTAAGTTTCTTTTGGAAAATTTCTGAGCAAAGCCAGTCATGCAGCGTTTAAATAGTGTTATTTTCAAATACAGAAAATATCTCCCATTGATATTACATTGTCAGATCGGTGGGTATTTGACATGCATGTTTCTGATTTTTCCGATTTTGCCTTATTCTTACAAATACTTACACTTAAACTTCAAATAATAATGGCCGAGTAACTACAGTGCATTAGTCTCCCACTAATTCATAAACGGTGATCAGTAGCCGTGGGAAGGATCTTGATAAAACCCTGCAAACTCAGCCGAACCCGGAACAGTTCTTCTGATAATTTTACGAATATTTGGAATGCTCTTAGTCGTCTCTCAGTTATTACTAATGAAAAAAAACTTAGCAAAATGATAAATTGCATAAAGCCTAATTTGTTGAACAAGGAACCTGATACTTTTGCCTAGGACTTCGCTCGCACTTAACTGAGTCCATTCCCTTTCTCATGTAAAATGAACGAAAAAGATCTTTTAGTAACATGCTAATTGAAGAAAAAACATCATAATTTGTCAATGTGATTGCTCAACTGTAGATTGTAGCACAATATTTGTGCTTCATTATCAATGACAAATAATTTAAGATATAGTAAAGACGAAGCATAAGCGACGTCCTAGGAAATGTAGATGCCCTGAAACATGATTTGCTCAAATTCTTTCTATCGGATGTGGAGTATTTAGGAAGTGACGTCATCAGTTAGTATGTGATTGTATTTTTAACGCAGACTAAGACGATTGTTGAAGTAAGTCTCGGACATCAACGTTGGTCGAGAAATCAGCAATATTAATAACATAGCAGTGCATTATCGACATGTTCTTTGAGAACAAAGCAAGGCTAAGCCTTAACTCATTTTAATGTAACTGATACTTCTAAATTATTTTCTGATTATTTACTGATTACAGGGCTTGTGTGGTGGACCTTTAAAGGGTGTTTGTGAATGCAACCAGTGTAAATGTATTGAGGGATCCATGTATCGCGGACCAACATGTGAAGATTGTACGGTATGCATAACGATTTATGATATTTATGTGAGAAAAAAACTTGTCTTTATCCTTGTTCATAAAAAGTATAAAAGCTGTTTCTTCGAAAAAAAAAAAAAAAAAAACAAAAACTCATGCCCATTTTGTTATCATATTCATCGACCTGTGTGTCACAAATATTATTTTTATAACAAGGGTATTTTACATGCTTCTTACAAGCGTTTGGTTGCCATTTTTTCAATGCAAGGCTGCTAACCACATGTGAAATTTTGCGGATTGCGGGCTTTACATGGCGAGCTTACATATACAAAATTGTACTGATGTTTTGATACATAAGGCATTGTATTAATGGTTGAGAAAATTGTAAATCATACATAAATTCAATTGTTTTAGTTCTATTTCACTCTTTTACATGTTTTGGTATGTCTTAAAGGAAAATTCGCAAAAAAATTTCAAAAATAATCTCTTCAGAATTGTGAGCTAGTATGCCGCCAGCACAGAGATTGTGTGGAATGTATAGCCTATAAATCAGGCCAACTTAAAGACAACTGTCAGGAATGCATAGCTAAGAACTATATTGAAGTCCGAGATAGTCCTCCAAATAGCACAGGTAAATTGATGATTTCAGTAAAACACAAAGATTTTTTTAACAAATCGAGAAACAAATCAATCGTTACATTGCAATAAACGATACTTACACTGTAAGTGATTTGGATTCGGATCAACAGAAATTCAAAATTCAAAAACAAATAATGAAATAAACTAATATTACATTAACATATCATACTTCATGTAATCTGTACAGAATATTTGTTAAAATTTATGTTTTGCTTTCAGTAAGTTTAGTAAATATGATATGAACCGATAAATAAACATGAGAATAACTGTCTATACAATACAAAACTCAAACAGTACAGATTAATTTGCCAAGACATTAATATTCAGCTCTTCACATCATTTCTAAAGAGCAGCTTCGTTTTATTCTGAACTATGCTATCGATTTTTCATCTTTTAAATCGGGATAGATGTACTATGTATACACTATGTACTTTACAAATAACAAATAGAAATAAAATTATGCTTAGCACATAGTCCGAGATGTTGAGGGTCATACAATGTATAGCAATATATGGAGCGATTGTTCGACCTCACAAGTATCTAGAACGAAGATCTTACGTCCTTTGATTTTTTTTTGGGTGGGGGAATGGGGGCACCAACTCGCCTGTATGCATAAATTTGACGTAATTTTATCGTGAACTGTTCACAATTTTTTTTTTCAAATTTAGTTTACTCTGGAGTATTCATGGGTAAGGTCACGTTTAAATTATGACATCACATTTTTAATTTGAAAGCGAGGCGGTCCATACTTCCCTAAAACGCTATATGGATCGGAAGAGAGATATCAGAAAGTTATTTTAAAAGTATGATATCTATTATTAGGTGAATACAGCAGTTGTGAATTCAAAGATGAGAATGACTGTATATTTTACTTCGTTTACTACTACACTGAGAATAATGAACTGCGAATCTTTGCAACAAAGAACAAAGGTAAAACACTGTCAGAAATTGAGGTTCAAAAGGGACACGAACTAAATTTAGAATTTATTATTGGAAATGCGCATATTTATATTTTTAGCCTTAACGAAACTGAGAACTTTGTAACTCTATTTTTTTCCTTTAACAACGGATAGTCTTTGGCTAAATCTTGATAACGAAATGACTTTTAGAATGAAATGGCCTCATATGTTCAAATGTGTATTGTCATATCCGCCTGTTGTAAAATCCATTTAATGTAAGTGTTTGTAAGAAACAGGCAAAATGGGAAAAATCAGAAACGTGCATATCGAAACCCTACCGATCTAACAATGTAATATTACTCAAGGATGTTTTCTGTCTTTGAAAAGACCATTATTTGCCATTTGTAACTCAATGATCCAGCATGATATGGAAGATTTTGTCTGTTTCCTTGATTCTGATGATGAAAAAAGTCAAATTAAACTATCAAATGGTTGGTTTTTTATACCATATTTCTCCCACTGCCTGATTCTTACCGATACTGACACTTAAATAACGAATTCCCTACTTATGCTTATTTCGGAAAGTTTGTTTTCATTGAACAGAACTCTTCAAACATTTATACAGTCAACTATGGGTAATTTTCTGTTTAAACTGGAATTTCATAATGAAACGTAAAATCAAGGGTCACCACAGTGACAAATAATTTCAACTGTAATTAATTCGAGAAACTAAGACGAAGTCAAGAAGAATTGAAATAGAAGCAACGAAAAACTTGTAACAAAAAAATTAAACAAACAAAAATGAAAATAACATTGAACTACGAAAACTAAATGTCAATCAATGACTCATGAGTTGTTCCTCTTTCGTCTTCGCAAACGAAGGTAAAACTGAATGTAGTAAAACAAGATGAGTCTGATGTATCAGTTTCCCAATATCTTCGTATATATAGTCGTCATCATGAACTCGTGAATCGTTATAGTATATCCATCTTGAGAACCGATTTGATCACAGTGTCATTATTTCCCTTTCCTCTGACGTCTACCCTGGATGTGACATTTTATGAGCAACTCGTCGGATGTTTTTAGAAAAGCAGAGGACGCTTACCTTACCGGTGCACCTGGTCCATGTTTTAAGTGGAGTCCGAGTTATTCATTACTTTTGATTGTTTTTGTGTGTAATTTTGGTTGTTGCGTGTGCTTTGTTTTATGTGTGTGTGTGTAGTTTTTATCCTTGGAACATATATTGTTTTGGTTTTTGCTCGAATTATTGGTTCCTTTGATTACTCTAAAGGTTGTCTCTGACACGAGTTTTTAAGATATATAGCGAAAAGTAATACCAAAAGACTTGGCTTATTTCATTTAGACAAGATCTGCTAATAAGGTTTTTGTTTTGTTTTGTTTTGGTTTTGTTTGTTTTTGTTTTTGTTTTTTTTGGTTCAGACTAAACAGCAATTAATTGCATAATGGGAGTTCATTTTATTCATTGAATGTCGATAATTTCCTGAAAAAAAGCAAACAAATTTAAGATCATTATGTAAAAATGAAACGTTTTTAACCTATCTTACTTGTTGTTCCACCAGCACGAAACGCTGTGCCTTATTTTCCTTTTTGTATAGTCAGGTTTACCTTAATCTATTGTGACATTGCAATTTATACCGTGTCGGAAGGTTTAAGGTAAACTAATATGTCAGTTACCTTTAATACCAAAGGTTACAGTAATTTATTCCATTCAGAGAAAGTCTAAAACGGCTACCTTTGGTTCGAATGAGACTGGAATAGATTTAAATCGGGATTTTATAAAGTGTCTGGTTTTGAGAGGTTTTCGGATTTTCAAGGTTTACGTAGGTTTAACATTAATAATTTTGACATTAAAACCAAAATCAAAGTACTAAAGTCGACGTTGTGAATTTTTCTTTTACTTTTCTATTAAACTAGGGAACAGTTTTTCGCGGTTTTTTAAAACTTTGCAACCGGAACTGAATCTGCTGACGAACCCTGTTTCTACTTTCAGTTTCGTTGTTTTTGTTTTTTGATTTGTTTTTTGTTTTTGTTTTTGATTGTGTTATGTTGCGTGATGGTTTTATTCACTAGTCTTGCTCCAGGTTGTGTTGCCATTGACTATCAGTTGGAAGAGTAATCAATGGAACCAAGATTCTAGCGGAAATCAAAATGCAATCCCATCCATGGACAAAGACCAGACATGGCAAATAGACAAACACAACAAAGAACATAAATTAACAAAAACAATACTTACGAAATAATAAAGTAAATGAGCAACTCGGACTCCACTAAAAAGTGCGAGCATGTACCAGGTGGTGCATCATTCTAACCAACACTTCGCTTTCAGCGGTCCAGATTGCATGAATCATACACAAATCGTGAAGCAATTTGACCGAGACGGATATAGTTAACTGCCTATGTATTAACGTAAGCTTTACTAATCTACGGTGATCAACCCCAACAAAACTTACTGATAATTTGCAAGAATTCCTCTTGAAATTAACTGTGTCTTTTTTTAGAATGTCCCGAAGAAGTGGATGCCTTACCTATCATTATTGGTGTTGTGGTGGGAATTGTCGCACTTGGTATAGCTCTACTCTTTATTTGGAAAATTTTCACAACAATCCAAGACAAACGTGAACTTGCGAGATTCAGACTGGAAACAGAAGGTGCTCAGTGGGAATCGGTAAGTTCAGGAAGTGAAATAATAATTGAAAAAAGCCATGTACTAACGTAATTTAAACATTATTTTACATATTAATTTTGTTGAGAAATTACGAAACAAAAAGCATCAAAGAAACCCTGCATTGTCCAACAAATAGGATATGTGGGCAATTAAAACAAAGTATCTTATGTCTTTCACACACAGGTAAAAGACCGTTTGCTTTATTTTCACCATACACATTGGAAGTAATTGTCGGGCTTCTGGCATGCTTTCGTTATACGTGACTACGACAACTGTAGTGATAGATTATCAAACTGTAAAGGATTACGAATTAATTTATCACTCTCTGCCAATGTAGTCATTTAGTGATCGGATAGGGAATTTACTCCAGTCAGTTTGTTATATACTTATTTTGGCATTTAATGACCGGTACTCTATAAACTACGGTCAGTTTGTTATATCATCGTTCGGCAATTAATAACCGGATTCAGAATTTACTACCATCAGTTGGTTATACGCCTGATTCGGCTGTGAATTACAGGATACAAAAAAACCCTGGTCATTAGGTTTTATACATGTTATACCTGATGAGGCGTAGCCTACTGACCAGGGTAAAATCCGATCCGGTCACTTAACGACTATGCCTGAAAGTGAAGTCAAGAAAACCAGGATAAGAACGGTAAAAAGTGCATAATCCAAAGATTACGATAAGACAAGGCAATGAAACAATATTAGACACATACAAGGAATGACATGAAATAACAAAACCGACACGCACATAGACCAAAAGGTAAATTAGCAATTCCGGATTCCTCTAAAACTGGCAACATCAGCCAGGTGCACCGTCGGGGTGTAAAGCGGTACATTTATAAACTTTGAAGACGAGATCAAGCTCTAGCTAGTGCGAAAACCATTAATATTATTTTTTTACAGGGAGAGAATCCACTATACAATCCAGCTACACGGAAATATAATAACCCTGGATACTCTACCCAATCCTGATTTAAATGCTTAAGGAAATAGACCTACATGTAGGGTAAGGGACACAACTCTTACGAATCATTGAAATGTTTGTATTCAGCATTTGAAATCAATCTCATGTAAGCATCAAAGTAACTCGGACTGATTTCATTTTGTTACAAAGGAAAGCTTGAAAGTCTTTGATTAATTGTATATAATACAAACATATCACTGATTTCAAAAGTTATTTCCCTTACCCTAGGTCTACCTTCTTAAGACACATACCAAGGACTAGCCTGGTTGCGCTTGGAACCATTTTAGAATTCAATGCTAGAATCAAAATGTGTACAATAATTGTATTTACGAAGCACTTTCTCGAAATGTAATTAGAATTTGTTGACGAAACATTCGTTTTGGATCATTCATACCCTTGTCGTATTTTTAGTGGCATCTAGCACTTACAAAATTGATAACAACAAGCCAGGAGCAGCTTTAAATCAAATGAACTGATTAAAACAAGTTGTCATTCAGTTGAAATATTTGTCTTATTTGTTTGTATAATTTTACGTGATACATTGAAAAAGTGCACCATTTAAAGTCGTTAATAGAAAAGTCTGACTGTTATTGCATTTATCGAGAATTCTTGAACTTGTTGTTTGATTAGATTCCCTGCATTAAACTTGTGTTACATAATCTGGTTAGCGTCTCTGTTATGTGTTATTAAACTGCTAACTTTAATTTTTAGATACAATGTTGTTTGCTTATTCTTTGAAATATTATAGTAGACGTTTTTCTCTATAGGGTATGTAAGTCTCGTCACGTGACCCTGTAGCCTCATGAGAATGGATCCTCGTCTACCATTCAAATACACAGAGATTTGTCATTAACATAACGTTGAGTTCAGTATTTAAAGCAAAATATATTTTTGTATAAACAACGAACAAAAAAAGACAAATATCTTATTCTACATTATATAAATGTTAATGAAAAGCAGAAGATTTAGTATCGTAGTGCAGCATTTCAAATTCTCAAATTTATCACACAATAAATTAAAAGCGAAGTTTGAATCAAGTATTGGCAACAGTAATAATAAGAAAAAAACAAAGTATTACAATACTTGTATCGTGCTTTGCCACACCACCAGACAAAAGAACGAATATGGTGAAACGCAATCGGTGTATAACCTAAATACAAAACAATAAATACTGCCAGATATCACCAAAATGTCTTCAACAAGTTCTACATGCACGGGGACTCATTTTTTTCGCACCTTTCTTCATTCTTATTTATACTTGTTCTAACTAATGTTAATGTGATTGTTAATGGTGTGTAAGGCAAAGTTTATGTGAAGTAACCATTGTCGATTACAACGCATGCCCAATCTATACATAAAGCCACATACCAAATTTAAAATGAATATTTTATGTTTAGTGGGAGCCAAGGAATTTATGAAAACAATTTTCTCTATCATTCCATATTGTGAAAACCGTGACAGTAATACGAAACAGGAAGGTAATATCAGACGGTAAACAATTTCACTTACAACGTATGGCCCATCCATATAAAGTCACTTAAGAAATAAAAATCAATCCATCATTTATTAGGAGTCGAGATAATTTGCGACAAAATACGAACGGACGGACAATAGGGTTCCAATATCTCCCTATTTGTTGTGTTGGGCTATGGTTTATACGTAAAACAATAGGACCAGAACTATGAGAGTGGTATACAACATTTCAATAAAGAATTCTAAACAAAAAATTACTATATAACACTATGTATCAAGGCACCTTCAAAAATTCTTCTACAATGACGGTCGTTTTTCAATACAGTACATATACGTTCATTAGCCAACTAACTACTATACTATCATGATTCATACCTATAGGCCTCAGTGAATATACATCTCCGATCCAATATTGCACAATATACATACATGTAATTGTTTGTAACAAATTATATTCTTCGACCAATGTTCTTAATCGACTTGTAACTGACTCGATACTGATAATCGATGAGTCAGCAGTTAGAAAAATGCTTTATATCTCATGTGTTTAATGGATCTTTTTCTGAAGGAGGAGAATTGTTCTGAAAACTATCATCCTCACTTTTTTCTGAGACAAGAGCTTTTTCTTCATCTCTGCTTACACTGCCCCCGCCGTTTTGTTCTGTGCTTTGGTCCCCACTTCCACCATCTTGCTTGTTTAAAGCTTTATGAACACTTTGAAAATCTCCGTCAGTTCTAGAAATCAGCGTCATATTAATTGATGTTGAGTTAAATTTACTCCTTGAATGTGAAATACTGCGGTCCCTCACTCTACGCCTCCATGTACGACGAAGTAGAGAAATTACCTGTCAAGGTAAACATAGAATGTAAACAATTATTTAGGCCAAGCTATCAAAAAAAAAAAAAAAAGAAGAAAGAAATAAATAAGAAATAGAAGAAAAAAACACAAGTATTTAGGGCAATCTATAAAAAAATAAAGAACAAAGAAATAAAGTATATGAAATTGCATGCAAATCCTTCATGAATCAGCACATATGGCGTCTTTTCTGAAGCAGGAACTGCTCCCTCTTCCAAGGTTCCTGAGTTAATCCTAAACTTATAAGGCCAAGAAAAGTATATATAACGAGAATAGGTATGGTGTATATACCAATAAGACAACCCCATCGGGATGAAAATGGCAGCCGAAGTCTACCATCTGTTTAACGTAGCATTGAATGAAAAAAATGGGTAGGTAAGTAGGTAAAATCATTTTATCATTTAAAATTATTTTATATAGACACTTACTGAAGGATTATTTGACTTTGATTATGCTGAACCAATGTGCTAGCGAAGGCAGGAAAAATACAAAACCTCAAACAAACCTATTTTTTCTTGGCCTTATCGGATTCGCGGTATTCGTTATTCAGTGCTGCATTTTTTATTTCCTAGGTGCCATGGGACTTCCTTAATTGACTTGTTGATGATCCCGGCATTTTTATGTTCATGAACTTTGAATTCCATCGTTTGAAAGTTGTATATTGCTACATGTACTTTGTTTTACTGAAGAAACTACATTAATATATACATAATATGTAACTGATACATCAGCTTATATGTATAACCTCAACGACGGAGACAGAAAAGACCCTGAATTCACAAGTTTATTATTGTATAGCTCTCAATAACATCACAAACTGCGTTCAATCGCGATCTAAAGTCGAACCTCGAGTCTAATGTTTTCACTAACACCTGCGGATATACATTTCTTTAATATCATACTGTCGAGTCATTATACTTACTTCATTATTTATAAAACAAAACATCAAAGCAACGAAAAATCCCTGAAAAAAAATTGGAAAACATCTTTAGGCAAGTAAGTATTATCTATGCAACATTAGAACTGATGATCGAATAAATATACATGCAATATTTTGTATCTTTTTTTTTTCTGTGATATTTACCAAAACTTAGAGCAGTATACTAATAGTATTCAAAAACCTGACACTGAGGCTTCATATATAGGGTATGTAAGTCTCGTCATGTGACTCCGTGATTTCATAAGAACGGGTCCTTATCTCCCATTCAAATGCATAGAGATTGGTCATTAACATAGCATTGAGTTCAATATTAAAAGCAAAATATATATTTGTGAACAAATACTGATAAAAAAAATTAAAAATATCTAGTTCTACTGAATAAAAATGTTAAGAAAAGCATGTCAATAGAAGATTTTGCATAGTGATACAGCGTTTTCATTTCCAGGAAGTGACAAATAAAATGCAGACCGGCCTTCGGATTTCAATACGTTCTGCATCTAAAATTCCGGAAGGAAAACTGAAACTAGAACGAGACTTACAAACCTTATTACAACTCGGTGCTTGATTTTGCTTTTCATTCTGATATTTTTGGTTTTGAGCACTTCTTGTAAACAATTTATTTCTGGATTAAGATCTTCCTTTATACTTGGTTCTAATACTGCTGATGAAAGGTACATGTAACTTATTGAAACACGTGTCAGCATACCAAAATTAGTAATATTAATATAACAGATATTATGTAATCGGCTATTTTCAATGTTTTTTCTCGTATTTCGTGTTTTGCAATTACATGTAGTAGTAAAATATACATATATGGTCCATCTTAAAATAATGATCGCGACACCGAATGATAAAGTATTTGTTTCCATTTGACGTCAGTTCGTTCAAATCTATCATTCAACAATTGTTCTGTGGAAATTATCTTTCTTATAATGTTAAGCGTTAAGATCGATCCCAATTTAAAGATTATCGCAAAAAAAACACTGAGGTTTACCTGAAGATTACTTATAATTATTGAAAATCGTTCATATTCGAGTCCACCGGGAGCAGATACAGGTATTCTATAAATAGTAACAAATAACTGCACACCAAACAGTGGTATGAGAACGAAAGTTGCTTTCACAGCTTTCCTGATAAAAAAAGAAAAAAAAAACAATGTCGGTATTCATATGAAAATTAAAACACTGATCTTAAGTGGGTTTTATTTATTTATCAAATACTAAGTGCCTTTAAATCAGTAACAGTAACAATATTAATAAATACGTAATCAAGACTACTGCCTGTGCGAAAGCTTAAAACAGTACCAGCAAATTTTTTCAAGCCGATTTCAAAGGAATAAATCTTAATATTAATATCTTTCAGTTATTCTTTTCATATAGTTTGAAAATGGTTGGGATAATGAAATGTAAATAAGGACACATGTAATAGATGTCTGAATGTCATAAATTGCATTTTAATGCCTGACCTCGTCTTAAAGCGCTTTTGATGAACAGTACATTGTATATCATTAAGGTGAAATTCACTGTTGTCTATTTAAGTAGTATTCTTTATAAAAAGCAGGCAGGGTTTGTCATTCGGTTGTTGCATTTTCGTGATAAAACTTATGTAGATTGTTTATGAAATTGACACTTTGTAAGAGTTATCGTTCTTGATTTGGTTGATTGTAGCTATAGTGACAAATAAATGAATGGTTTTCTCAATTATACATACATTATTACATTAAAGTAAAAATATAGCATATGTAAACCGAAAAAAGCATCGTTTGATCAGCGAGTTTTTCTACATCATGAATCACCGCTACCATAGGCAGTGTGTGGATTTTACATGGATTGGTACTAAATAAAACAAACCTAAAGTTACTGGTTTGTTAGGACGAGACTGCATATGCGTTATATGTATTCGCTGCATGATAAACACGGTATTGCAGAGTTTCACTTAGTAGAAATTCATTAACTTTTTTTTTAAATAAAACAAACCTAAAATTACTGGGCTCATTAGGATGTGACTGCATCTGTGTGAGAAGTATTCGGAGTATGTTACAGAGAAATACCAGGTTCACCTGTTCAAATAAAAGGCAATGCCATGCTGTATCAAAACGGTAATCATAGCGGTCTAAAGATAAGTTTAAAGACATGAATTCATCGATACAACCCTTCCTCATCGTTTATCTTAAGTAATGGGATATAATGCTAATTACTAATTAGCAAAATGTCTACAATCTCTGCTTAATGTCTTCTTAACTAGTTTTGAGCTATTTAAATGTAGCTGAACAGAAGGAAGAAAACAACTATTTACATCGTCAGGCGTTGTATATCTATAACGATCGATTTGATAACAAAATTTATTTTAAGTACATGGATATGATTGTATCAAGTTGCTTCTAAAACAATCTTTGTTTAAGTGTCAGTCCCTGTAAGAATCAAGCAAAAATGGGAAAAATCAGAAACATACATATCAAAAACCCACCGATCTGACAATGTTTTATCACTCAAGGATGCCTCCTCTTTTTTAAAACGACCATAATTTTATTCTGCATTATTGGCTTTGCTCAGAAATTTTTCAATAGAATGTTAGAAAAATGAGGATTTAGGCAGAGTAATCTGCGCTTGAAATGTTCATTTTCAGTGCATTTCAATAAAACTGTAATTCAGTGATCCAGTATGATATGAAAAATCCTGTTTTCCTTGATTCTGATAGATCAAATAGTCAAATTACTCCATCAAAATGATGGGTTTTTTCATACCATGTTTCACCCGCTGTCTGATTCTTAGAGAGACTGACACTTAAGCGTCGTGTGTGAGCATCATTTGATCGTACCGTTCTTTCCGGGGTTTTGTTTGTGTTGTAATGAATACTACCATATGATCAGTAGTATATTTAGCTCGTTCCTACTTATCTCACGATGTTTTTCTACTGGTTTACATATTTTAAACCCCTTAAGCCCGTCCATTTCACAAAGTCATTCAATTACAGCAACCTTGTACGTGGAAATTGCACAGATGTTAAAAAAATCCAACAATTGAAGTCACATTTCACGGTCTTTTTCAAAAGCGTTTTTTTTTCTCTTACATGACTAGTTAAAAAATGTCATTAAAATAACATTGCTTTGATACAGCTTACCACTAAACAGATTAGATTTAAAGAATCAAATATCCACTCAAAATTCTTATAACCAGTGGACCAACAGCTGAAACGGTAATGACATTATTTAGATGTAGACCACTGAAGAATTAGGTGGACAAAACTACGAATTAATTTGTCATACATGACCAATGGTTCACATACTGTTTGGTTATCTAAGAAATAAATCACGAAATATCCATTTTATCATTGTTTTACCACGGGCTGGCCATGTTACATCATTGTTTTATCACGGGCTGGCCATGTTACATCATTGTTTTACTCTGAACGATAGTGAGGCATTAAATGACGACATAAATGGCCAGCCCGTGGTAAAACAATGATGTAACATGGCCAGCCCGTGGTAAAACAATGATGTAACATGGCCAACCCGTGGTAAAACAATAATAAAATGGAGTTTCTAATTGGACTAGTTTCTTCATGTGGTCTAAAGAGCTTTGAAGGACGTCATATAAAAATATTGTTTTACCTATGATCAGTAGCGAACTGTTGTTTATTTATTATTATAATAACATTTATCAATTTGCATTGCAGAACTGATGTGTATTTAGTACTTATTTCTTGATTTTCGTCTTGGTATATTTGCTGCAATTTCTTTTTTTTTTAAAGACAGTCAATTGTTGAGCCGCGGCGTCCAAACATCCCGGAATTAACTTTACATGTAATCTCAATATTTATCAAATTAAACAATTATCATGAAACAATAGATGATGTTGGAAATACTGGGAAAAATATCCATGTTCATGCATTTTTAAAAAAACGTTTAGTTTTCTTTTTTTTTCAAAATAAGTCATGCAAAAAGTTACCTTGCATTTGCATAAACAGCCCGTAAAATTGCATATACAAGTGTCGTAGTAAAAGGCACAGCTGAAACGATATAAGGATGTCTGGATAGTGTACAGTTCCTATTATATCAGAGTAAAAATGTTTGTTGAAGGTTACCCTACCTACCCAGTATTTTCTATCCAACCTAGCACATACCATTGGTATTTTTTTTTGTATGAAATAAGGTATACTATCATTTTATAGTGCAGCAAGACATTCTCCCATACAATGTAAGTGTCTATATAAAATAACTTATAACAAGAAAACGATTTTACAAAATTTTATGGTAGTCATCATGAACTCGTGGATCGTTATGGTGTATCCATCTGCACCATGAAAACTGATTTATTCAATGGGTCATAGTTTTCCTTTCTTCGTTTTTCTACCCCGGACTTGACTTTTTATGAGCAACTCGGCGGGTGTTTCTAGAAAAGCAGAAGACGCTTACCCTACCGATGCACCTTGTCCATGCTCCCAGTTTTAAGTGGAGTCCGAGTTGCTCATTTGCTTTTGTTACTTTGAATGTATGATTTCAGTTACTTTATGTTCTTTGTTGTGTATGTCTGTTTTCCATGTCTGGTCTTTGTCCCTGAATTACATTCTTTTGATTATCGCTATAAACTTGGTTCCCTTGATTACTCTTTTACCTACCTATTCTTCATAGAATAATTAATTTGAAAGATGGAATAACCAAAATATGATCACGAGTGCCGAAGAACCCCTGGATCTAACGAGTGCGCGGAACTTGCGCACGTGTTAAATCTTTATACGTTCTTGGCACGAGTGAGGTTTTTACGCGAGTGTTGAGGATCTGGGATTTCTGCCACCAATGTGAAAAAGTCCCGTCTGTTCACGATGGCGTACAGCGGAACGAGTGAAAAGACGAGGAATTTATCGTAGGACTAGAAGAAATCCAAGAGTGTAAGAACGTATTTCGTCCCTTTTTACAGTCAAAGGTGAGGAATTACAATGGAAGGTAATGAGTACTGAATTTGCATAAAATGCAAGTCGTATTACTAGGCGCCGATTTACCACGTGTGATTAACAGTAATCACCGCGAAAATAACGTTATATAGAAATTAATTCTTAAGTTTTTTTGTAAAATTTGAATATGTTATAACATACATGTACATTATCATTCAAAGATGTGAACCTGCGTACAAAGAGTTGGATTATTTTTTTTATTGACTCTTTGAACTTTACTGGACTACTTTTACATTGCGTGTTCCGGTCGCTAACAACTATCTGTCATGGGCTGTCTGTCATAGACAAACAACGAAAACGGAAGAAGAATTCGTTCACTGGTATTCAGATATGATGGTGAGTGTCTTTGATCTACATGCATTACAGCGACAAATTAAACGGTAAAACCATACGAGTGATGCTAACAATGTATCAATATATTCTTCCATATTATATATACAGAATTTTACATGCTAAAATATGTATCACATGCAATATCAACCTGAAACCCCTATATCATCCAAAGGGATACCAGCCCGAAGGGTGATATACATGTAGGTCGACGGTTGTTACAAAGCATGTGATACTGATTTTTGCATGTCATGTTCATTATACGATATATTTAATCTTGATACTTTAAGTGTGTCCTGAGTAAAATGGTGTGGTCTATACCATTAGGGGTTAACAATATACTTTTTAGGGTTTAAACAATCACTTAAAATGCATGTGCAAAACAAGTATATTTAAGTATTTTTCTGTCCAAGAATCAGGCAAAATGTGTGTAAGGTGTGGCACACGAAGGAAAAAACAACGCAGAATTGCCTGATTCTTATAGAGAATGGCACTTAATCCTAAATACATGACAAAAGTCGTAGCCAGGACCAAAATCAATACGGAAGCCTCTCGTAGCAAATAAAAGTATTTTGATTTGTTCCTATCGCAAGCATATTGAAGCGCCTTCCTTCTACACGATGACGTACTCCTAAATAGTGGGGAAACGCTTTCGGATCCACGTCGGGTCTGGGAGAAGGCCAGAGCGTCAACACAGCAGCCCAGCCGTTAGTAGGACAAACTCTGAACGAGTTCTGCGGTCAAGTATCCCGAAGGCTGGGCTCCGCCACAACACCAGTTGGTTCTACTAACCACTAACACCGACCACGAGAAGCATACATTAGTATTCAAGGTCGTTAAAAAAAACCCTGTCATCATTTAAATCTTGGCTTCTTTAAATACATTGTAACTACACCACTTATTATCATATAATGCATTAGTAAAACTAATCAAAATAAAATTTATGAAAATAACGATACTATATTTATTTCCCTGCGGATAACACTTACTCCAACCTGCAACATAAAATGGTAGCAGTGATCTGGGAGGTGAAAAAGCATCGCTCATCAATCGGTGAAGAAAGAAACCCTCACAGAACATCCATGTAAAGCTGGCACTTTTAAGATATATCTTCAAAAATGAAAGAATCTTACATCCTACCTGGAAAATAAATGACACCATAATAATAAATGTTTAATGGTGATGATCATTCATATGTAAAATTTTATTGATACATATACATAGGGTATGCAAGTCGCGTCACGTGACTCCGTGAATGGGTCCTAATCTTCTTTTCTATTGGATGGAGAATCGACATTTACAGAGCGTTGAGTTCAGTATTAAAAGAAAAACACCTTTCTGTGAAAAAATATCGATAGATATGACAAATATCTACTTTCACATACATGTAATGGATTATTAAGAAAGGCAATAAATAAAATAGACATTCCGGTAAGAAAAATGAAACTAGAACGTGAATAATAAACCCTATTGTAGTTTACTGAATTGAGTACTACGGTCATGACAAAAATGGATAAGAATGGGATACGCAATAATGAAATAACTGCATTTTTATCTAGTGCAAGTTAATATGCTCAAAGAAAGTTTATCGTTTAGACCTTCATATTTCTAAGTAGTAGAAAAGTTATGATTAATATCAAAGTGTATTCAATTATGGTTGGGCGATGTTCTTTAAATATTATTCAAGGAATGATTGTTATATTTTTTCGGTCTATAAGAAATAACCCCAATCACGTGGTGCAACTAAATTTTGAAGTGTGCACCACGGGCCTTGGGGTAAACACATCAAATAGACCGAATAAGTATAACAGGCAATAATGGCTTTTCTCTAAAACTTACCCCATTTTGAAAGAGCACTGATTCACTACTAATCGCATTTGTTATTCTGTCATACGTCACAAACAAATCCCACAATACCACAGTAATCTCTTTCAACAACAAAGACAGGAAGAAATTAATATGAAGACGAATTCTATGTTGTTTTCGCAGATTTCTGGAACAAAGAAACTGTACGAATGAAAAATTCAATTTAATGTTACATGCGCGACATTGGGTCAACTTTATGTAATGATAAGGTGAAGAGATTTTCAAAATAAATGAAATTTTGTTTTATAATCAATATTACTAGATTTAAAATAATAATGTCAATGATAGGTCGCAGTTTAGAAACAACATTTATTCGTGTCGTATAAAGCGATTGCTTTTTTTTTCACTTTCTTTAAATGTATTCATTTTTTTTTTGGGGGGGGGGCATATAAAAGGATCCCACATATCTAAATAACAATACATCTCAATACGACTTTCACACTCATTACCGTTCCAGAAAAGATGTTCATATATCAAGTTAGCTTGCGTCAACAGGCGCCAGAACGGAGAAATTGCAACGGGAGCCAAGGGAACATAAACTTGAATTGATTACTACGAAGAATTCTTAAATGATTCAGTTCTATAGACTAATTTCAGATTTTTTATGTTAAGAGACATTTGCTTCTCTAGTGTAAAAGCCTAAACAAGTTATCGCCAAAATCGACGAAAAAGCGATTGTGAGCGGCTTCTTTTGTTTTCTCGTGTTACGCAGACATAAACATTTTGAAAGTAATTGACCTGATTGGTCAAGACATATTTTTCGCCTACGTTGCGACACCTCATTTATAAGGATGGAATAATGAAACTTTAAAAACTAGCCAATGAACATTTCAAATTCTATTTTAAAAGAAAGAGTCTCCAGTTCTATCTTAAATAAATTGTATTGGCGGGTCCCGAAATCTTGAAAATGTGTCAAGAAAAAATGGGGATCCAGGCTATAAATGCTCATAATTTGACTAAGCCTTGCATGAGGTTTTCAAAAATTTCCAATAAAACCCCATCCTGGGTAAGCCACTGGCAAGGGATCAAACATTATACTCAACAGCATGCGTTCACATCATTCAAGAACTTCCAGAAAAGAAGATTCAAAACCAACGCGGATAAGTTATGTTTTAATGCCATTATTTAGTAGGATAATATAATATAAATCTACTAATTATAACGTAATTTACACTTCCGTCCATTTAACAGATGGGTCTATAAAGGATATAATTATTTTTCCGCCTTAGTTATACATTTTTCATTACAAACCTTAATGAAAAATTCCAGTCATATTGCGTGGTAATTCAAATAAATAATTAAATTGGTCTGAAGAAACTATTACTGACAAGATGGTTAAAGGTCAATAAGACTCTGTATATATCTTATTTATACCTTCTTATTGTATGCAGAGATTTGAGCCATCGTTGTAGAACTTAGAAAGTATATAGTTAAATGTGATTACGCTGCAGCTCAGTGTCGCTTCACCAGGAGAGCGGATGAATTCAAATGGATAACGTATGGTATAGATTAAAATAATTACCAGGAGCTGTGTTTTACGACTTTTGTTTCAAAGTGATAAAGCAACATAAAATGAGATGAATTCTATTACGAACAAAGCTATTAAATAAAAGGGAAAAGTTTTATATTCCGGACACTCTTTCGTGTCATTTCCGGATTTGACTTCAATTATACTTTTCACCTGGTCAATTTAAAAAGTGCCTTTAATTTGAGATTGTGGGTTTATTTTTCCAAAATTCTATTAGATGCCTTGTGTGAATATTCAGTTAGCAAAGTCTTTATAATCATATTAGGAAAAAAGCGTGAGCGATGTCTTATTCCATGAAGAAGTTCTGGCATATGAATGACTCGAAAACGATCGTTCGGGCCTGGTGCCAAATAATACTAATAGAAAACTTAGATTAAGTCTGAGAATTTTCTTAATTTTCACGGTAACTCCAATCGAGAACTCTTGAATTTTTTTATGTCGCAAACAGTACAGAAATTTCTGTACTTCATTTTTTTTTTAAAGTTTTGTGGCTCTGGGACCGGAAGTATGCAGTTAGAAGATGGTCATAAGTTTAACGCAGACCGGAAGTTTCGTATATTTCCTTTGGGCAAAACATCGGCGATACAGGAACATTGCAGTGCATTATAAATAGTCAAAGGTTATATGAGTACAAAAAAATCCGACCATTTTGGTCAAATCCCAAACTCGTTTTATTTGAAATGTATTGCCCCTTAAACCCAATGACACTTGGAAAGATTTACATTTTTACGATTTGATCAATTTGTGAATGTTTGATATACACACAGACGCAACAAACTTTGAAACTTGTGCATATTTAAAGAGATAGACCTAAGGTAAGGGAAATTCTTGAAATCAGTGATATATTTGTATCATTTTCAATGTCATCAAAGTTCATCAAGCTTTCATTTGAAACAGAATGAAATCTGTTATGTTGATGCTTACATGAGATTGATGTAAAATGCTGAGTAGAAACGTTCCAATGATTTGCAAGAGTTGTGTCCCTTTCCTTAGGTCCAGCCCCTTGAAGAAGTCTTAGTACAAACCCATGCGTATGTATATATTCATGTACGCTTTTCTTTGAATATAACGTTAATTTAATCGGCAGTGCATTTATTACATTTAATTACTTCGGTAAAATATTCATCAAAGGAAGTAAATACTGGAACGATCTACTTACTGATATCTGAGAAAAATAAATATGGACGGACATAGAAGTATAATGCTGGCCACACTACAGCCCAAACCAATGAAGATGGACGTCTTTAAATCCTGCAAATAATAATCAGACTATTAGGATAAGAAATAAATCAATTTATCATTAAGTATGCATAAAAAATCTGTATTAAAATTTAGTTCTATATAGAAAATATATTGATAACTAAATACATTAAGTTTGCAGAAGTTTTGTCTACCTTAAAATCTTAATTGTTTTAAATAGTAGTCTTTATAAATTAACAGGAGGAGATAAATTTCAGGTTACACAAAAAAAAATTAAAAATAAAAAAAAACAAAAAAAAAACAAACACAAACACAAAAAAAAAACAAAAACAAAACAAAACAAAAAGGCAAACAAAAGCCTCTTTTATTTCTGATTTAAAAACAGTCATACATAAGCATATAGTGTTCATGTGAAATGCATGTGACTTGAGCTATATGTGAATTCTTATGAACCTGACCTTAAACTGATGTAATAATTTTAGCTTGAAATTTAGGATACATTGAGACTTGATTCCCATGGATTTCACGTGAACTGTCATAAAAAATTGGTTTGTTTACTACAGGTGAAAAGCATGTGTAATTCATGTGAAAATTATGTGTAGTTTATGTGAAAATCATATGAAATGATATTGCCTATGTAGATCTTATAACCAGATGTCCTTTTCACAAAAAATCGTAAGTGTAAAATTAGTCGTAAATTATGATGTCATAATAGAGTTAAATATGTGACGTCACAACTTACGACTAATTTGACTCTTTCGATTTTTTTGTGAAAATGGCTGCAGTATTTTAGTTTGTCATTCAATTGTTTCATTTATATAGATTCTATTTAAAATTGGCACTTTGCAAGAGTTGTCGGTCTTGATTTGGTTGAGTTCAGAAGGAGATGAATGAGTGTACGATTTTCTCCTAAATACAAATCTGTATTCAGGAAAGGCTTTTGTTACCTAAACATACAGTGTGTGTAGACCAAAAGAGCATGGTTTGGTCGGTGGGTTTTTCGGCACCATTTAACCCCTCACAATTGGCAGTTTCTGGATTTTTTAAGTCAGATTTAGAACTAACATTCAAGTGTTCTTTAAATAAAGTATTTTTCCTTGTGTACTAAAATGTTCTCTTAATCGAAAACATCATTGAGAGCTTTTAATTATATCTATTATATCTATTCAATATAAATATAATTATGTAGATATAAATTAAGAAACATAACGTACGTCCATATTCATGCATGGTTGATAGTTGGTCCACTCCTGGCCATGTCTTTTCTCCCAGCTACCATTGGCTTGGCAAACCTTGATAGCTTCTCCTTTTTAATCAATGATGAGAAAGCAAAATTCCTTTATTTGTAGTATAATGAGTGGGTTGCATAAAAAACGTTTTATAGCTATAAAATAGACTAAAGTCCATATTTGTTACATGTAAAATTTTATTCTCTGTGAGAATCAAGCAGTGGGTAAAACATTGTATGAAAAAAAGCCATTTTTGAAAGTGTAATGTTGACAAATTTGCACCATCAGATTTAGGGAAAAAAAGACAAAATTGTCCATACTATTTAGGTAAATTGAGTTATAATTTTATTGAAATGAAAACGAACATTTCAAGGGCAGATAACTCATTTCTATCATATTCTATTGAAAAATTTCTGAACAAATCCAGTGATGCGGAGATTAAGTGTTTCAAATATAGAGATCAACCTAGAGAGAAACTGTATTTTAAGATTGATAGGTTTTTGACATGCATGTTTCTGACTTTCCCATTTTGCCTGATTCTTACGAAGACGTACGTTAAAGTTCAAGCAACCGAATCTAAATTTCTATAAATATATTTAAGCAAACAACATCAGAATATGTGTACTTCGCTGCACATATACCACATTTTACGATAATAGGTGTATATGTTAGAAACAACTACCCACAAGTCTTCAATGAACGACGAGGAAACCACCATGCCACAGGGCAGGCTGAAACTGGCCCAAAAATTATACACAATGTATATTTCTACGTAGCAATTAGTAACCCGAGAGCTATATTCAAGAACAATGTTGTATATTACTTCAGAAATATACCATGGAAGCATCCAACACCAACAAAGTTTTCAATATGGCATTTTTCTTAGTATTTACGCTGGCATGATATTATTTTTCTACAGTTTCTTTCTACTATGGCAACATCCCTTCAGGACCTGCGTTTTGAGTTCCCATATCATACCTCATATGTTATGCTAGAGAGCTAGCCGAAACAACGGAGACTTTTGTACAGGGCTACACATATTATGAAAATGTTTCTGGAGAAGAGTTGTGATGCTACAAGATTAGTTATAAAGAAAGTAATCACTACACAAGTTATCATGTATGTCTCGCTATGGTGTATCCATCTGCACCGTGAACCGATTTCTCATTTCAGTTTTAGTGCATTTCAATGATATTGTAAGTCAATGGTACAGCATAATATGGACAATATTGTCTGTTTTCCTTGATTCTGATGGTGCAAGTAGTCAACTTACACTATCAAAATGACGGGTTTTTATACCATTTTTCACCGACTGCCTGATTCTTATAGATACTGACACTTAATTGCTTCCTCTATTCCTTCAACGTAATTTACCTACATTATGAGATACTTACGTGTAAGTATTTGTAAAAATAAGGCAAAATGGAAAAATAAGCAACATGCATGCCAGAAACCCACCGATCTAACAATATAATTTCTATCAAAGATGAAATTTTTCAACGACCACTATTTTATTAATTTCTGGATCACTAGATTTGTTCAGAAAGGCAGAAAAATGAGATTTTTGACATAGTTACATTTATATATCTGCCCTTGAAATGTTCATTTTTTTGTGCATTTCAATGAAATTATACATTGTAACTAAATATATCAAAATGATATGGAAAATCTTGTCTTTTTCCTTGATTCTGATGGCACAATTAAATAGTCAAATCAATACCATGTTTCACCCACTGCCTGATTCTTACAGAGACTGACACTTAAATGTTAATAACATTATAGTTCGAATTTCTTTATGAAAACATTTGATATAGGTCGGTGCTCTCTGATAGAGCAAGTAATCAGGTTTTATAGATGTTTATTTATTTGCACCAACCACACATATCAACATGGCATGCAGTAAATTTATGATTTTATGACAAATTGAAAGGTTAAAAGTATTGATATACTGCTTTAAGAGCTAATGACGATGGAAAAAGCTAAAAGAGAAAGAAATTGAATTAACTGATATTTTTTATAAATACAAAATGTAACTATCATACCTTTTACAAAAATGCATCAACTATGATGTATTTTTTTTCATAATTTAACAAACCTCTAAGATGTTAGCTTAAAACAGATAAATATTTGGTTTTGCAAAAGATACGAAACTAATAAAGACACCGACTCTGTGTTACAGGTTAACTTCCAGAGTTGGACTGAAATTGGACTCTCAACTCAGTTTTAGGTTCAAGTTTGATCACCGATATGAGAACTTAGTCTACAGCGTTCGTCTTTTAGTAAGATTAACATAACCAGATACAGTTCCCGGATACAATAGTTTAACAGAAAACCGTGTAGACGTATCATACTATTCCATCCAAAATATATGTGCTAGATTTCATTGTTTGGGACATTCTTTTCTATTACTCCCTTTTTACATTCATTTTAAGGGATCATTTACATTTATTGTCATACCAATGATCATAAATTATATTTTAATAAATGTATCCTATATTTACATGTATATGATACATGTATTATGATGGTATACGCTTACTTGATGGATCAGCAAAATGCAAGAATAATGGACACGACAAATATACTTGTTGGCCCGGTTCTGTGTCGTCCCAGCATCCCCAGCCATCCCACGTCCGTCCGCATGTTGCATTTGAATTCTTCACAGGGGTAGATAACTGTTTTTCACAACATTTATTAGCGGCAATACAACACGACTTCCAGCGACGACATTCATCACTGTTTATTGTGGAACAGATCTCATTGACAAACGTCTCATTATGGATATCGGGTGTAATCAGAGACTTCTTTGACGCACTGTATAAATATGGCACCCGATCTGAAGCAAATAGGTCCCGCTCAGGTTTAAGTATGAATAAATATTGATAGCACCAAGCGCATGAGAAAAGTCCAAACACATTTGGAGGATGATGCCCTACACCTGAATGACACGTTCTTTCTACTGCAGCCAAGAGCACACATATCACCTGTAAACAATATCAAGAAAATAGTGAAATGGAAACACACATCATAAAATTAAATAAAAAATATGTGAAACCAGATTGGGTGAGTTTATACAGGTTACGTTGTAATATAATCGAGTTAATGTTTATATCCGTTCCCAGTAGGTGTTACATAAGTACATTTAATGTGATACATTTGTATATGGTTTCTTACAGACCCAAGTAGGTAATGTAGTAATCGATAGTACTATATCATGTTAATAATCGTCCTTAGTAGGTGATTAGATGAGTAATGTAGTATACGGATACTAACCGTCCTCAGTAGGCGACTACATAAGTAACGTAGTACTCCTAAGTACCATTTTATGTAATAACTGAACAAGTTGTACCGTAGTAAGGTAGTCATTCAAAGTACCAATTTAAGATTATAACAATCGTGAGTAGGTGAAGGTAATGGTACCTGTACATGTATATATAATAAATGAACAGGTGATTACGTACTGTACAAATGTTACAGGTAGTCAATTGAAATACCAGACGAGTTTATAAACATCTGGAGTAAGTGTAAAGTAATGATTCATAGTGATATTCTCTTGAGTAGTTACATAAGTAACGTAAAATCGCACAAGTGTTTGCCTTTTCTAGCAATACAAATATTCGGCAAGTGTTCATGACAACTGCCGTACATGTCAAAATATCATGACTGTATTTGCAGAAAATGAAAGTACATGTACGCATAACACAGCCAGTTTGTATGGGCAAAACAATGAGTTTGTTTAGCATGAATGTTTCCATCAATAATCTATCTGTCTTATAAAGTCAGACAGAATCTTATGAAACCGACATGCCAAAATTACTTTAAGACAAATCTAAATTAAACATTTTTCGCCTTGATGTCTCTGTTGTTTAATTTGTAACAGCTATCATTACATTATATCAAACAAGTTGTCAGAATTGTACGTGGAAAATGTATTTCAACGGTCAGACTAGTCAGAGTTATGATATCAAAATACAAAAGAAAGAATAAGATTTGTACTTTATATTATAGATCAAAATTATTGTTCATGTGAACTTTTGGAATTCTTTATGTGCATTTGGTATTCTTTTGTTGTAGGTTTATGAAGGAATTGCGTATGGTCGAACTTTCTTAGTTCAAAAACATTGAAAGTAATATTTTTGAACGCCATCCGTTAAGTTTCAGTTAACGCTGCAGTACAAATAAAGTTAACACTGTAGTGCCGATACAGTTAACTGAGCCATAAGTATCAGTTAATGAAAACTGAACACTCATCTGTCCTGATCCTGACACTGACGAAAGCGATTGTTCATAGTTGCATGCTTGTTGGTCGCGTTACTATAATTTAGGACACGGAAAGCAATAAAATGGTGACCGTACCCTTCTGAAGGGTACACATTACAGTTCATTATGCATATTCCATCCAAAGAAACAAAGGTCCATACAACGACCCAAGAGACATTTCTATGATATGATATTACAGAAACAGTATATTATAAAAATTGTATTTTCCATTAAATTATAATTGATATATCAATGGAAGAATTACTTGTATTTTCTCAGTGTTATTTGAATTGTAAATTTGTTATGTCCACATAGCCTTTAATTTACATGTATGTGATGAGGATGGCGCGTCTCCTTTTTGTCCACTTCATTTTATATGGCTCTAATGTCTCGTCACGTGACTCTGTTAATACACGAGAATGGATCCACAAATCCCACTCAGAGGTTAATTAATATACTACAACTCTATAAATAAAAACCTCGGTGATAAAATATGACTCTTACCTATCGGTATATATACACTATAAATTAAGTTTAAAGACAAAATAAAAAATTCTGATGCATGTACTATAATTAAAATATGAATGTGTACCCTACAGTACCAAATCTTGGACGCGACCGAAACTTACAAGCCCTATTTTGGTGTTGTGCTTCAGCTGCATCTTAACTGTAAAATAGGTGAACAATCTGTATTCTCTTTTTAACAATCCGATTAGCAAGTGCAACACTTGACAGATGGAAAACATTGAAGGATTAATGCAGGGGAACGTGCATGTGGTTATTGTGGTCCAATTACACAGTGCTGGATCCCGCGGAATCTTGTATAAATCTTGTTAGAAAGTTTTTCAATATAACTGAAAGGAACAATATATCAAAATTCCTTTATCTAATGGAAACTGTAAACACCCAAAGGCCGGGACACTGACACTGCACTTTATCTTCTGGCTGACGACATATCTTTAATTCCTTTACCACAGACTGCTTTAACAGTAGAATCAATGTGATTCTTTTACGATATGACTTGAACTTGCGAAGAAAGGAGTTTGGTCAAAATGGGGGCAATTTAGCAACAAATTATTTTCTTCCTTTATAAGAAGAATTATTATCGTCTATCTTAGTTTCCTTAAAGTGCGTTGAACAGTTACAAAATGACAATAAACGATAATCTTGCGATAGAATAAACAAAATGTCAATAAGGAAGAAATAAGAGAGTAAGTTTAAACTTGTCGGCTGAATTTCACCTTGATCGCCTCGTTTCTTGAATCAATTAGATTATTTGTCTCTCAGACTTGAAAATGCAATTAATAACTGGTTTCAAGCATTCCTTGTCCTTTCATATAACCGTAACATGAGCATGATTTCGAAATAGCATGCAAATATAACACTGTGTGGGTCGTGACACAAACGTCTCCGTTGTGAAACAAATTGTATCAAACTTTAAGAACACTCACAAAATGAATGGATACGTTTTAAAACGATTTTGAAGAGGACAATTAAATCTTAAGACCTGCTGGTGCAATACTATAATCAACAAAACACTTAATCAATTAAGAAAATGTAAATTGTACTTAAGAGAATAATCACATTAGCGATACGTCTTCTCGTTATAGATGTATCATTGGACGCTTAAATCAAGTCAGATGGGTGCAAAAAGTTAAAAATATAATATTTTTTTTTAGTTTTGCTTTGAAAGCATATGGAATTTTGACAAAAAGTGTTGTAAAATAAAAGAAAAATAATTTGTAAGTTTGGAATTCAAGACCTTTGATTTATATTTTTCTATTTATTTTACAGACTCACTGCAGTGGTGGACCTAATGGAGGATTACAGGGGTTGGTGGACCCGCACCCTCCTTCATTGTTGGAATTGTTTGGTATTGTACAAAGTTTATCATAAAAAATGTACAAATGACTGCTGGACCCCCTCCCCTCGCTCACTTTTTATAGATTACTTTGTCGGATCACCCTTTTTGATAAACTCCTATACCATGAATTGTCTGTTTTAGTTGAACTTTGTTTGTTTTAAATATCATTGAAGTACATGTAGTTATTGCATTTGCCAATCGAGAATTTCGCATCAAACAAACACGGCATTGACCTGTATAAGCCATTCAGAACTATGAAATGTCATTTACATGTAAGGAAGCATATCTCATTTTAAGACCACGAATTAGAGATTTTCAGAAGCAAAGGTTTGTACCACGAGGATTATAAAAACTGTAGGGGTAACCAGCGCTACATCTTATCTTTATTTATAATTAAATCTAAACAACATGGGAACGAGAAAACTATGAAATTCTTACCTAATCTTTGCATGGACGCTATCAGAATAACATTGAGTACAATTGAACTCGCCAGTAACGGATCCAAGAAAGAAAGAAAAAGAGAAAAAAAGGTTCTGGGGATGAAAACCTGTAATATCCCTTTTGTTAACAAGTTTTGTTATCCTTAAAATTTAGGCCTAATCGAGTAAATAATAATATTTCAAATATCCTTAAAATTTAGGCCTAATCGAGTAAATGATAATATTTCAAATACTCTTTATCCGCCTTTGCTTACTTACCTATCTTCATGTGTACACATGATATCAGATTGACTGTGATGTTAATTTGGCAGTGTACACATGTACATGTATGTAGCACTGTCTGAATAGGAAAATTTCTTTGTTGTTTGCTCTCCCCTTAATAATCTGATATTTCAAAAAAGAAAAGGATGACTACATATATTACTACGGAAGCCGGTTATGGCCACATCTTACAAATATATGTCGAAATTACGATATAGGTATGTCGAAATTACGATATAGTTATGTCGAAAATACGACATCCTATGTCGTTATTACGATATAGCTATGTGGAAGTTACAACATCGTATATCGAAATTTCGACTATTCTATATCGTAATTTCGACATACGATGTCATATTTACGACATAATATTTTTTTTCAAGTGGCCTAACCGGCTTCCGTATATTACAATGTACCTGTGACAAGATAAAAATCCGGAACGCTGTTGGAACTGTGAAGAAACTACGCATATTTTTGGTCTTTGTCCATTACATCACCTAGAATCAAAACAAATAATGGTTATGCTCAAAATATAGGTTACCGTATTTGCATTCATGTATATAGTACATGTGTACCAGAAAAACGGGATAACTTCACGTGTAAAAGGACACTACCAGACGGGAATTGAATTTATCATGTTAATTCAAGCTTACGCATTTTCTACTGAGGTACCAGCAAACATTCATGTAACCCAGATATACATGTAACTCTTGGATTTTCTCATATTGGGTCAGTGACCAATTCTTGAGACAAAACATGGGTGATTTCTATTAATACACTTGACCAGTAATTTGAATGCATTATTTTCACATTGTATACAAAAGGGGAAATAGATCAATGCACGCCAATCGGTTTGAGTCATTGTTGCATTTTCAGGGCCATTGGCCCGTGACCCCTCACGAATTGATCCCCATAACTAGCGCGCGAGTATAGGGGTGCGACATCTAAATCTACCAAACAGAAATTATGAAGATAAGACATCTTACATTAACCGTACTGGCCTGTAACATTTACTTATGTGCCATGTAATTTTCACAGAAAAATAACGAAACTTGGCCCTTTGTAAAAATCTCATTTGTAGGTCACGATGACCAAACTAATAGATACGTTTATTGCGACTTACTCTGAAATCCAGAAAATCCTAATAGAAAATTTATAATATGAATTTCTTCTCAAAGACCGCAGTTAGAATTACTTTCAGATTACCGTTTCGGCTTTGACAAAACCATAGTCTATTGTAAACTGTTTATCCGGCTTATTCCAAGGTATCCAATACATCAAATGAAGATACCAGGATAATAGAGATGATTTTTCCAATTTGAACCCTGTCGCAGTTTGATGAATAATCAGTGAAAGTCCAGCCACCAGACTTGTTATTTATGTAAACTGTTAGATTTTCTTTTATCAATGTTCTCTAATGAGGAAATTATCGTAAGTCTAACCCTTACATGTGAAAATTATGACTTCCGTTTTAAAATAGAATAGTCAATCTAGCATGAAAGTAGAAAAATTGATTATAAATTACAAACGTACTTTTACATTGTATATGTAACGGCGAATAAATCATGTATACATGTGTATAGATATGCATGGACAATTTTATAGATATCAAATTTATTGTTCATATTTTCCTCTTATCTGTGCTTTACTTGACGTCTAGCAAACATACAGGACTAACTTGTAAACTTGCATTAATAATTATTAAAACATGTACTCAACAAATGCCTTGTTTGGTATGAAATATGTAAGGAAGCAACCATTTGATTTTTAGGGGAAAGTGTGTGTGTGTGGGGGGGGGGGTTAGGATCGAATTTTCTATCCTGCCTTTTATTTCTTTCTTATGGCCTGCCCTGGCTTTGTATCTCTTGAATTTCAATCCTGAATTTTATTTTAAATTTTTGATACTACCCCCTCCCCCAAAAAAATCAAAGTTCAGCACCGTAATCCTGCAGATTTGATTTCAAAGATTTCAATGCTATTTCCAATTACCACTGTAGCTTAATTTTCAAAACTTAATGTATACATCTTACACTCACACTAAAAAGATTGATGAAAACCGCGAAAACTGTTCTGGATACATGTACGTGTTGTGGTGACTTAATTGATCCCATGGTATTTGGGCTACATCAATAACTTTTTATGCCGGATGGTTTAATTTCAAACTAGCACTACATGTGAAACAACCCAAAGCAAATCTGGTGAGTTATCTATCATACGAACTGTAAATTATAGCAGACAAGAGACGAACACAGCACCCAGGATTATTTTTCACAGATCTGACAGACTGACATTCATAACAATTATCACCAGATAACCCAAACCTTTTCACTCTTACGGGAATTCCTTTGTATTACATACAATTACTATCGTAATGTATAATTAAAATAAGCCGACAATAGACATTGTGCTTATGTAAACTGTTGCTTTGAAAAATATCAAATGTACTTTCCACTTCTGACTAGGAAATGACTGCTATCCAAACTACTGCATCGAAAGAATTAATGTTTCCGTTTTGAAATAGAATCTTAAATCTCAAATGAAATATCGGAAGTCTGGTAGTAAAATTAATTTTCTTTGGGCTAAATACTTTTTAACCATGCCAGTGACATCAATTATTTTTGATATAAAGTGTATTTACAGAGGGAACAAGACCATTCAATATCTTTGGGTTACTGGTTTGCTATTTATAGAGCTTTTAAGTCTTTTTTTTCTCACGTTTTTAAATAGCAGTCTTTATTAACATTAGACAGGAAGTGAGTCAGGCATCTCGTAAACTCACCGAATTGACTTTAATTTGCAATTCAGACCGGTCTTAGTTTTTCATTCGGTTGTATTTTTTTGTAGATTTTCCATGAGAATGACACGTTGTAAGACTTATCATTCTTGATTTTGATTTGTTTTTTGTTTATTGTGGTGGGAGATGAAAGGATGGCAACCAGAGGAGTTCGAAAATGAAAATCTGGCAAAGATAGCTGAACATGACCATCGGTTCCTTTAAAGTTAACTGTCTGTGACTTAATTTCATATGGACTTGTACTTAAGCTAAGCTTACCTTTTTACTTCTGCTCCTAAGTATTGCATCATTGTGATTACAATCAAATCAATATTGTCGTAACTTAGGTATTGTCACCAGTCTAGAAATAATATCTTTAATCTAGTATTTCTATAATGTTGTATTTGTCCATAAGGTACCAAGTTGCACAGTCAAAGTATCCGTCTTTGTAAGAATCATGCAAATTCTGTAATATGTAACAAACCCCAAAAAATGCTATCTATTTTATTTTTTTGTATTAAGTTGCGTTGTAGGGCTATATGATGAAATGCTACTTATAATCATTCATTTCAATCTGTCTGCTCTTAGGAGATGATGCACATGGGAAACCTAATATTTTCTATTGAATTTTAGTGTCATTTACAGAGTGATCTCCCTTTATTCCGGACTCTACAGTGCATTCCTATAACTCTTATCGCCCAAAACATGGCTTCTGTAAAAAGCCACATGCTAATTTCAATTTATTATAGAATTTAATAAAAAATATCATGAATAAAAATATGTAGGCTTTCTAAACACCAATCACATTTTGCATGATTTTTACCTGGAAAACTACTTAAAGTTCAAACATGCAAACCTCGGGATAGTTCCTTGAATGTCAAAATTGAAGTCAAATGAAAGATCGTCACAGCGAACAACATTTAAAACTTCAATACACCTAACACTTAAATATTCGTTTGACATTGGTAGTCAGTCGATCACACAAGTTTTGAAGTATTATAACCACTTTAATGGCTTTCAATAAGGGGCATAACACTTGAAGTCAGTGATATGTTTGTATCATATTCAATTTTACCCAAGCCTTTCAAGCTTTCATTTGAAACAGAATGATATTAGTCCAAGTGACTTTGATGCTTAAATGAAATTGATGTAAAATGCTGAATACAAACGTTCCAATGATTTGTAAGAGTTGTGTGCCTTACCGTAGGCCCACCCCCTTAAGAAAAAAAACTAGAGAGCTCCAGTCAAATTGTGGAGTTTTTTTCATATAGACTATATTTTACGAAAATGATTCTACTAAAATGCCCCTCCTTGCGCCTATCTTTCAGTACAAAGTTGATTTTATTTCCTACTGTACTGAAGGAAAAATAACATTTAAAGTTATCCTGATAAAAAAATCCAAGAAATATCAGAGTTAAATTAGGACACGCTAAACACTTGCCAAATTGATCAGCACATTTGAATTGAACATTAAAATATATGTACATGTATCAATGTTTCATTTTAATTAGATTACCAATCGGAAGTACTTAGCCTTTCTGGTTACACAGAAGGAAAAAAACGTTGCTTTTTAGTATAGCAGAAATGACCAAGCAGTTCCGATTGATCAGATAACTTAAGGAGTACCGGTGCCATTTCTATTGATGACACTGCATACACTACATCTTAAGCACTCAAATTGAAGGATGGTAGTTACTTCCGGTCGAGTGTTTATCCCGGTCCCAGACGTTAATTAAAACAACAAATCCAGACGAGTTAAAGACAGCAAAACTGTAGTTATAACACGAAAAGCAATACTGTTAATATGTTACCGACCATTACAGTGGTGGACAAACACAATAATGATAATCATTCGTGGTAAAGTATGCATGATGCACATATCTAAAACTGATACCGCGTACAAAGATGTATATCGAACTTCTTTCCATTTGGTTTATTAGAAAACCGTAATGTAAGAAAGTGTCAAATTTGTATCTCATATCTAAAACAAAGCTAAATCTTATTAGCAATAATAAAAACGAAAACAAAAGAAAACACCGATAAAATAAGAAAGAATTAATATCACCTAGTGATAAACAGACGTACGATTCATCTAAACTTGACACATGCTAATTTTGAATAATAAGAGGTTAAATCATAAAGCCAGCACAATTTCAATGTCTAAGCATTTTAGCCTCATAAGCTTTTATTAAAAATTTCCTCACGAAGCTTTATATCCAAGCATGTCAGACTAACGCTAATGATATTAAAGCCGATAGATTCTACAAATACGAAAGCTTAATGTAAGGGCGACAGGGTTTAATTAAGTGAATTCCGACCCATGTGTAAAAGCCCATGAATGAACGGACTGACAAGCTTAAGCCTTGAAATCAATTTATGGTAATTCTTAACCCGGGTATTCGTAGAAAAAAAGGAAGGTATTTTTGTTCTTTCATTTTGCTGGAATCTGGCGAATGACGTCTTCTCTGACATATAAGTACTGTCTAATGCCTGTTTTGTTTCAATGCAATTTAGCAAGAAGAAATGAAAAAAGATTAATAAGCCTGACATTAGTACATGTAATGATAATTATTTGTTCCCACGGGGCAATCCAAAGTTCTATAAAGTTATTGAAAGGGGGTAAATGTTGAAAAAAAAATACGAAGCATCAGTAGTGGGATGATTCAAAAACGTCGAAATAAAAGAAAGCATGGCCTAAACATGAACACATGAAACGGAGACAATCTATATACACAATGTAGCGAACCGAATAAAAAGTATCATTACACATAAAAACAAAGATGACGGTACAGACAGACAGACAGACACACACACACTAGCAATAATAACTCCCACAAAAACCGGGAGTGATATCAGGTTCTCCGGAAGGGTAAGCATATTCTGCTTCGACAGCTTTATTGCAAGTGAGTATATTTCCGGTAAAAATCTAGCAACAATAATGCAATTCTGCTACACGAGTAAAACAATATTGGTGATATATATATTTTCATTTTAGGCCAAAAATTGAGAGAAATTTACAAATGTTTTCAACGAAAGAGTGAGGTTCCATCCCGCTTATGGTTTCTTTTCCAAACTCTCTTTCATTTGACAAGTCTACTTGTCAATATTTCGTAAATATTGAAACAGGTTTGCAATTATATGCATATTATTTGCTAATGTTTGTCCAAGTTTTGAACGAAATTTACAAATGTTTTCAATAAAATGGGATTCTAAACCTTGATCGTCATTGCAATTATGGTAATTATATATTTGTTCTTTTTAGACATCCCATAAAGACTGGTCATATTTAGTCGTCACGACAAATGTTCTGTATACTATATGCGCTTAAAAACGGAACATATGTAAACAAAAAAAAAACAGTTACATGTAGGTAGGTACAATTCTATGTAAAAATCAGGCAATGGGTGCCACATCAATTTTCTTAATATGTTTTGTTTTGCCTCAAATATATTCAATAAATCTAGAAAATAACCGAAAAACTATGTTTAAATTAATCCAGAAGTAAATGTGTATGTAATGTATTCAACTAAATTTCAGCTATCAATACATTAAAAATATAAACTCTTGGATAGTTATTTCTAGAGATTATGAGGTAAAAATACTTGGATAAAGCATTGAAAACTCTGCTTTTTTCATGTGCCACATCTTATAAACATGTTGCCTAATTCTTAGACAGAGAAGTACTTAACAGTGTGTTTTGTACTAAAGGACAGAGTAATTACGGACAAACAGTACATTATAGAATAACCTACGTAGCCTTGTTAGGAACATATGGTGTGCGCAAAATATATACCAATATACACAAACAATAATATTTTCTGCAAACAATTTTCATGATGCGCATATCATATCTTTGCATATTCCTTTTCGAGCTCCGTTGTAAAAATGAAAATATTTCTCACCTGAAAAAAAAACCCCCAAAAAAACAAAACAAAAAACCATTCAAACTGCAATTAAATTAAATGTGAAAATGAATCATACCTATTCAAGTGTATTACACTTCCTTCTTTGCTTACATATATTAAATTAAGCGTCTTAAAGATTCTTAAATCCAGATGAAAATTCGCTTAAACCCGAGAACGTTTGTCTTACCTTCACTGGTTGTAAATGACAGTCACAGAACAATTGGTTCCCTCAAGATTAGTTTTAAAGATATCCACTTCTAGAAAACATCTTAGTATTCTCCACTCACATAAATCTTCCTGTTCGAAGGTTTAACACTTTCAATAATTGCAGGAAAAAATTAAAATGTTCTGTCATCCGAATGAGATATTAGTGGTTAATTGATCGATAAGTATTGAAGGCTTTCTAACGTCTTCATTAACTGAGCCTTCAAAGATTCGCTGGATCATTAGAGAGCTAAGTTTATCTGATCCGTACATATCTTCATATGTATACAAACTTTAAACTCGTCATGTTACATTACAGCGCATACAGAGATACATTATCGTAAGTACAGTATACTACCTTAATCAAATGCCAACCACCTTATCAAGGCAACTGTAAAATTGAATATATCAGACATCTATTCAAATACCCATAAAAAAACTATAAAACTTAATATGTTTGGTAATTGTCCAGCTTACTAGATGCACCTAAGCATTTCAGGAAGTAATGATTGATCAAAGGAAGACAAACTTTACTATTTTATTCGCTATAAAAACGACCCTGCTTTCAATCACTAACCTATATATTAACATGGAATAATAAAAGTAAAAGAAGTCTTTTTGTCAATTCGACCATTTTAGTACAATTAATTAAAATGCTTAATTTTTTTAATGGTCTTAACATACACCTTTATAAATCACCAGTTGTAACTTGGTACGTCAATTCATTTTATTTATATTTACAATAATTTGATTTGGGTAACGTTGGCGTAAAAATAAAAGTCATTAGAAAGTCTCCGGGTTATCCACGGTTTGACTTGAAAATTAATACCAACTTCGAAGGTGTTTGGAGTCTTTACCATTTAATGATTATTCTATGTAGCGCTTATGGCTACATGTGCATACCCCAGCATTTATATATATGTAATGTTAAGATATTGTACAATGTACGTTTTTGCTCATTGACAAGCGAAAAAAAAAAGAATAAATAAATAATAAAAAAAACAAACAAACAAACAAACAAAACAAACAAACCAAAAATAAGACCAAGCAAACCAAAAACCAAAAAAGTAATAAAAACAAGAAACTAAAACGAAACAGCAACAACCAAAGAAAAAAAACAAACAAAAAACAGTCAATAAAAAAAAAAATAAAAAAAAAAAAAAAAAAAATAAAAAAAAAAAAAAAAAAAAAATAATAATAAAAAAAAAAAAGAAAAAAAAAAATTATTTTAACATTCATAGAAATATGTACATTAAAAAATGGTTTCAGAAAATTGAGCGTAGAGGATTTTTGCTATGAAAGCGAATGGTTTAAATTTCACAACCATGCGATAAACCATATCATTACATTTAAGATATCGGATTTTATCTTAAACACTTCTCTGTTCACAGTTAGGTGATTTAAAAACTCGCATTATATTTACTTCTATTACGATTTTATCAAATTAAGCTAAAACATTCAATGTTACAATATAGATCAAATGTTAATATTTTCAGCGTGCTTTAGAAATGTACCGGGGTGTTGGGTTCAAATAAAGATGGCGGGAAATATACATAGTATTATATTGAAAGAGATACCTGTAATTTCAGAACAGGCTTAACGTTACATTTATAGATGTATGCTGGATACTTTTAATCGTAATGAAAGAGATACATGTGCTATCAAAAAGGTTTCCAGTTTCATTTATAAATGCATGCTGGGTACTTTTATTCCTTTCTTGGTTAGACTATGTTAACAACCTTGAGGTAGAGAAAAAGATAAACATTACAGAAACCATTAAAGAAGTTTCCACAATATTACTTTGCCTTGTACGTTAGTAATCTGCACCTTTTCATGTCCCGTAGAATATGTTAAAAATTTGGGGTAAGATTTCTCATGAATAGTCCAAAACTCACCACGGTTAGTAGGCAAACGTTTACATAATCCCGAAATATAACTTACGTTATCAATACTGTTCGAAACGTCCAACGTAAGGAACGCCAACTTTGCTAAAGGCGATAACAATGACCCAACTTTTATTTTGCATCAATATTACGCAAATTTTGTAAAAAAAAATCTTGTCTGGATGGTTACATTCTATGTATACCATTCGGACGAAAATTCGACAATTTTCTTGTTAATATGTTGTTTTCTCCTTTGTCTTGGTTAATTTCCCGCCCAAAATGAGTTTTTAAAAGCGAAATATTGAAAAAATTGAGAATCGTGACCCCTATTTTTTCATGCCCGTGACATTTTGTTAAGAAGTTACTAATTTAAAGTCTACAATTCAGAGATTTTCGTAAGAAAATAAAAAAAAAAATCTTTCAATTTGATTTATTTGATTGCATTAAAATAAAAAAAAAAATGAAAGTGTTTTCAATCTCTTAAAAATGTACAGTTTCTATACTTCATTTTTTTTTTATCAAATTGCATGATGGGAAGCTATTTTAAAACTTAGAGATTGAAGTGAAATTTAGAAGCTATAAATATATCAATATACTAAGAAATCAATTGCTACTTTTGAAATGAACTTTGAAAATAATCTAGATTTGAATTTAATTGCTATATGCGTTGTAGACAATCCCATAGCATTGAATGAATAACACTATGAGGAACATTCCATTTTCTTCTCGAAGGAGGAGAGCAAAAATTCGTTGTAAAATGAGAATTTTTTTTTCATGTAAGAGTGAAAATCTACACTATTCAGTGATGGCCGGGGGGAAATATTGAATCATGTTTTTTTTTTCTGCCCTTGGTTGTGTATTGTTTTGCCAAAATTGGGCATCAATTTATTTCCCCCCTTTCTCTAATAAAGTGGTTTGGGCTAAAGTCTGTCAGAGATTGTAACATTTCTATGAACATCACTGATATGTAACGGTATTGTATATTTTACAAACATAAACATTTACTTTGGCTCGTCACCTTAATCTCTTGACTAATGGTTTCAAGTACAGGAGAGAGATTGTAAGTCTGTTGAAAGGGCATGTTTTTGATAACCACAAAGGTGATGATTTTACCATCAATAAATAATTTTCTCTAGTTTCTTTACGTTATCATCTATCTTCCATGCTGGATTTGTTTTCTTTTGATTTTATACAATTGCTGATATCTTATTTTTCTTATGATAACTGATCTTACACGAGGCTGTGTATCTTACATGATGTTTGTAAGTAAATAAGGTCAGTAGAGCTCTATACTCTGTGTACGAATCAGGCAGTGGACAAAACATAGTTTTTAAAACAATTCACTTCGTCAATGTGATGTCTGCCATTTAAATTTTACTATCATAACTTGATGAATAAAAACCTGATTGTTATGAATTGGTAATGTAGTGAGTAAAGATTTGATTAAAAGGAATAATTCCAGGGGAGATAACTCGATATTTGACATTGCACAGTCGAAAACTTTGCCATGTTCCTCTTTTTGAAGAAATCAGTCATCAGGAAACATTTTCAGTCACGGGAACTATACAGTGTATCATCCAAGTTATGCTTGCATATCGTGACCTACACTTAGAGATCGATGGTAAAGGAAAACTATTGACCAAACTATACGACAACCGCGATGACTTTTCATTCCGTATTGTCAACTTTCTTTCATCTGTGGCAAGATCCCTTCAGCACATGCGTATGGAGTTTTCATTTCACAACTCAAACTTTATGCCAGAGCATATCGTAACTACGCAGACTTTTTATGTCGCGCTGAACTTCTTACAATAAGACTTCAGGAACAGGGTTATGTTGCTACAAGATTAAAGTCATCACTACAGAAGTTTTATGGTCGTCATTATGAACTCGTTGATCATTACGGTGTATCCATCTGTGCCATGAACAATGATTTGTTCAACATGTCATAGTTTTCCTTTCTCCTTCCGTATACCCCGGACTTGCTTTTTATGAGCAACTCGGTGGATGTTTTTGAAAATAAAAGCAGAGGACGCTTACCCCGTCGGTGCACCTGGTCCATGCTCCGAAGTTTTAGTGGATTCGGAATTGTTCATTTACATTTGTCACTTTGTATGTATTACATTGGTTACTTTATGTTCTTTATTTGTGTGTCTGTTTTCCATGTATAGTCTTTGTCCCTGGATTACATTCTTTTGATTTCCGCTAGAATCTTGGTTCCCTTGATTAATCTTGCATAATTTGAATTGTTTATGCATATTAATTGCCTGGCTTTAAGAGGGAATGCCCCTTGAAACTATACAGCTTCACGTAGTATTTTATTACGACAGTTATATTATTTAAAATATTCTACAAATGTAAGTCGATCAGCGTGCGTGTCTTTGTTGCTGTTGGGATGAATAAATGCAATGACATCATCTTTTCAGGGCTTTGCAGAATTTTAAACCCACTGAAAACAAAAATGCAGGTTATTTAATAAAGGGATACGAAAAGAATTATTATATATTTTTAATTGGTATATCGATGTACTGAGTTAGAAAATAAGCATAGGGGCGGCGAGCTCTCATTGCAGGTAGAAAGCTGTTCATTGCCTCCAACTTACTGAAGTATAAATATATATCAGAGTCAGATTTGTTTCCAACTTGCCATGATATCAACTTTACTTATAAGTACTCTGTCTAGAAAGTTGCTAGGGGAGGATTCGACTTCAATATAGTAGTGCTTTACAATATTAAATACAACCAGCGCAAATGTGATTATACAAGAACAAAACTACGGTTATTTCTCTCATAAATAAAACCATCTCCTCAAGTACATGTATATATATCCATACATACATGTACATACACAACAGTGCGAACATGCCAGTAAAGGCAGGAATAATGGTAGAAGTACCACATTGGGTATACATGAGGCTGCTGACAATTTATCGCAGTCGAATTCTTTATATGGCTGAAGTGAACTATATTGTTTTTTAAAGTTAAAGCCAGCTGGGTTCGCTCCAAGCCATTTTTTGCACGGACCAGTAGAACCTAATTAGCATTAACTGAATTGTTACGAACGGAATGGGCGTGGTGTCTAAAATCTGAGCCCTGAATACTGCATACTTGGCGGAGAAGCATGCAATGACTACCATTTTTAATTTTTTGTTGACCAGGCCAACAAGGATCGAACTCGACATCCTGCATTCAAGGTGAGCACGCCACTCCGAAACCAACGAGGCGGTTGGAAGCTATAAAAGTTCATCGATAACTGCATTGATATGAGCCGATTAAATACTTATTTTAAAAGAAAGGAATTGTAATTAATATCGTCAATAAAAGTAGCAGATTCCAAAGAAACGAAGATTGTATCAATAAAATCCTAATTCCTCCCTGACAAGAAAAACAAGCTATGTATTTTATACAGACGTTTGTGGTTAAGAGATCAATGGAATTAAGAAAGTGTAAAAGTCGCTTAATCCATGTTGTTTGGAGATTATACATATATTACTGTATGTATGTTGGGAATAGAAGAAATGTTTTTAGTGTTTCTAGCTTGAAATAAAAAAAGTTAACATTTTAACATCCTGTTGGCGAATATTTATACTTTTGAATTTAAACGTAAGAATTACATACCAACTTATCGCTGACTTGCATTCTTCGTTTCGAGCTATGACATTAATGCAGTATCGTTCATAAGCAAATTTTATGATTTGTTATGAGATCGCTGATCCTCCAAATGTTTACTGTGTTTTTAATCTAATTTCTGGTTATTAGTTAAAACCATTAATTTTGTGGATGGACAAATTTGCGTCCTTGATTTCAGTTTAAATACAAGGGTCAAGCAAGGTAGCCTTAACTTTATTTTTTGTGAATTTTTAGAATTGAAAATTTCCTAAGTTTGTAATTTGATCTTACCATTTGAGACAAAAGTTTTAAATTAGTTTTAGCACATCAGTGTAGGGGAAAATATATGTTTATCTATAGTCGTTAACCCTGAACTGTATCAACTTTAGAAATGATAAGTTTACATTAAACATGAAAGAAAAAATCAGTATATACAGAATTCACGATTATCTATATCTTTACGAGAGAGAAACTACACATTACTACAATGTTTTTGATTGTTAGAAATGCTTGTCCTACTATAGAGTTACTTCCCGTTGAGTAATTTGATACAACAAAAATATGACTAATATTAACCACAAATTTCCAAATGAAGTATTAATTAAAAGGTTTACATGCGACTTTTCGATCCGGATATATGGCCCAAAAACTTTAACAACCTGAATGTTTTGTTGCCCTGATGCAATAGGATTTTGTTATTGAACTATATAATATTTTGACGCGTGGGGCCCTATCTCAGGCCATGAATCAAGATATTAACAAGAATGACATGAGTGACGCTGTACTAATATTGCTTAAAAAGTCATCAAATATGATATGGCAATTTAGTTTTGTATTATTTGTCATCAATACTATAACGATTTAAAATGTTGGTGTTAGTCACCAAACCCGTAACATTATCATTTCTTACTAATACAATTACCTGTAATGATATTTATTTTCTTGGCATTCTTGGAAGACACCAGTGATTCTTTTTAAAACTGCATAATATATGTACATGTAGTTGATATATATATTTTGTTCTTCTAATTGAATAAATTGTATTTTTTTGTAGGTAAAGGCAAAATGCGATTTATTGTTGAAAAGCCTGCATATTGTTTGTTGATATCTTGATAAAAAAATCTTATTATAAGTAAACAGACGACAACATGTGGTTTTTCATATCAACCCTGTTCAAACAAGACATAAATTATATAGAATTTACCGTAGAATTCAAATTAAGGGAGATAACTCTGTAAATTACACTAAAATGCGATAGAAACTGTTGGGTTTTCAATGTGGATTATCTCCTAAGAACAGACAGATTGGAATGTATTATTATACATTTAATCATATAGACCTATAAAGCAACTCAGTAAGAAAAATAAAAATGTGTAGCCTTTTTTTGGGGTGCATCACATTTTTCAGACTTTGCATGATTCTTACAAAGACTGCTACTTAAGTACAACCATATTTTTTTCTTCGTTCTTGGATTCTCATGACGACTATTTTATCCGAACAAATCCAAATTAATTTTCCGGTATTAGGGTCGTCGCCTTCTGGGTGTTAAGAGAACTGTCATCTAATGCGGACATTAGATTGACAGCATTCAAATTATTTTACGAAAAATAATAACCCGGTACTTATTTCATTGACTGTCTGGAACATTTCAGTACTGACAACATGATAGGTATATGATTCTAAATAATGTTTACTATTACCATAGTTATCATTACAAATTTCTGGACATGTAATCCTCATCCATAATGATAGCCACCTCTTTGATTTCTAGGATCATAACATTCATCTTTTCTTCAAACATAAACTGTTCTAGCCATGTAATCTCGATTACGTTATCTCGCAACAATTCAAGAGTCATTCTGATTGGATTAGACAGGGGTGGATTCAGAATTTCAGGAGAAAAAAAGGTAGGCGTAAAAGGAATTAAGACCGAGCGAAGAAAGGCAAGACGACTTTTGGGACAAGTATTAGTTAAAAAAAAACAAATTTCATGCAAACTCTTGATTTCAATTTAAGGGGACGCATTCGGCAGTTTCAACCCTACGAATCCGCGGCTAATATATACTTGGATTTCTGGATCGAAAGGCATATCCTGTCATTATGATTTTTAAAGTAGAGTTATAGGCTATAACGAGGTTTTGAATAATATAATCCATTACCAAAATGTCTTTTTGAAATACTTTACTTTTTTTTAAATTTCAGACCAAAACGTTTCAACTGATTCAAATTCCGTTTATAATTAATAAACTGTGTTTGAATAGGGAATATCGCGTAGAACTTAATAGAACGTTATGTCTTTCTTAGTTTTGTTTTTGTCAAATTTCGTTCTAGCATTTTAAAACTGACTTTAATATCTTAAAATATTTTGTTCCAGGCAACACCCAGAATAGTTGTCGTTTTGTAAATGGTAATTAATCAAACAAATATGACGACTGCTAAGTACATTTCCTTATTACTGAATGTATGGGACTTTCTGTTCAGTCCATTCATTAAAAAGGAAGTGACAAAAAAAAAGCTGTTACTGGTAGCCATACAATATATATTGGTACACATTCAAGCTGCCATAAGAGACTGTCTTGACATGACATCAAGTCAATGGGACAGTGGGATAGTTCGAGCTCATTACAGACAAGGAAGGCAGAATAATTTACCGAGGCTTATCAGTAAAACATGACAAAATAATACTTTGTACAAAAAATTGATACGGCTGTTTGATTGTTCGTTAACCTGCACGAGATATTGAACGAGTTGTTATATGCTGGAGACTGCCATGAAACATGCACTCAGATATGTTTTTTTTTTCAGTTTCAATATTATGAGGGGATTATAAAGATCATGTTACAGTCCGGAAAATATGCAATTACATTAACAAGGAAAATAAAGAAATGAACTGATCACAATAAAACATTTTAAATAGTTGGCTGTACTTGATCGTCACTTCTGTACTTAATCGTCGTAGCTATCCATTATTCATAGACGGTTCAGGATATTGTCTGCCGGACTATTAAAGTGCATACTTTTTCATACATATAGCTATGCAGCCCCTATGTATTTAGGAACCGGGCGGGCCGTAGGTATTGATTAAAAGTGTCAGAATATTGAGGTACAGGGGGACCATAGCAACATAGGCCTCGTTTCAGACGATTCATGCGCAAGGTATACGATAACTGTGAAGAACACGTGTCACGCATTAACGCTACTAGCTATATAGATCACAAGTCAGACAATCAAGGTACTGGTTTGTCCATAGCTATGTAGACCACATATCAGACAATCAAGGTACTGGTTTGTCCATAGCTATGTAGTCCACATATCAGACAATCAAGGTACTGGTTTGTGTCCATAGCTATGTAGACCACATGTCAGACAATCGAGGTACTGGTTTGTCCATAGCTATGTAGACCAAAAGTCAGACAATCAAGGTACTGGGTTGTCCATAGCTATGTAGACCACATGTCAGACAATCAAGGTACTGGTTTGTCCATATCTATGTAAACCACATATCAGACAGTCAAGGTACTGGTTTGTCCATAGCTATGTAAACCACATATCAGACAATCAAGGTACTGGGTTGTCCATATCTATGTAGACCACATGTCAGACAATCAAGGTACTGGTTTGTCCATATCTATGTAGACCACATATCAGACAATCAAGGTACTGGTTTGTCCATAGCTATGTAGACCACATGTCAGACAATCAAGGTACTGGTTTGTCCATATCTATGTAGACCGCATGTCAGACAATTAAGGTACTGGGTTGTCCATAGCTATGTAGACCACATGTCAGACAATCAAGGTACTTGTTTGTCCATATCTATGTAGACCGCATGTCAGACAATTAAGGTACTGGGTTGTCCATAGCTATGTAGACCACATGTCAGACAATCAAGGTACTGGTCTGTCCATATCTATGCAGACCACATGTCAGACAATTAAGGTACTGGTTTGTCCATAGCTATGCAGACCACATGTTAAAATTGCATGGTGTAAGTCGTTCATAGCCAGGTAGACAATGTCAGACTATCACGGCACTAGGTGTTCTTAAGATGTAGGGATTATGTTTGAGTTGATAAAAGTATTGTTGAGATGTCCATAGCTATGTAGCCAACGCGTCAGGATATCAAGGCAACGGATGTTTCATAGCTATGTAGCCAACGTGTCGGATTATCAAGGTAACAGATGTTTCATAGCTATGTAGACCACGTGTCGGACTATCAAGGTAACGGATGTCTTATAGCTATGTAGCCCACGTGTCGGACTATCAAGGTCACGGATATTCATAGCTATGTAGCCCACGTGTCGGACTATCAAGGTAACAGATGTGTAATAGCAATGTAGCCCACATTTCGGACTCTCAAGGTAACGTTTTTGTCATAGCTATGTAGCCCATGCGTCGGACTATCAAGGTAATGGATGTTTCATAGCTATGTAGGCAACATGTCGGACTAACAACGCAACGGATGTTTCATAGCTATGTAGTCTCATGTCGGATTCTCAAGGTAACGTTTTTGTCATAGCTATGAAGCCCTCGTGTCGGACGGACTATCAAGGTAACGGGTGTTTCATAGCTATGTAGACTACGTGTCGGACTATCAAGGTATTGGATGTTTCATAGCTATGTAGCCGACGTGTCGGACTATCAAGGTAACGGGTGTTTCATAGCTATGTAGACTACGTGTGGGACTATCAAGGTATTGGATGTTTCATAGCTATGTAGTCGACGTGTCGGAATATCAAGGTAACGGATGTTTCATAGCTATGTAGACTACGTGTCCGATTATCAATGTAATGGGTGTTTCATAGCTATGTAGACTACGTGTCGAAATATTAAGGTAAGGGATGTTTCATAATTATGTAGACTACGTGTCGAACTATCAAGGTAACGGATGTTTCATAAATATATACCCCATGTATTGAACTATCAAGATAACGGATGTTTCATAGCTATGTAGACTACGTGTCGGATTATCAATGTAACGGATTTTTCATAGCTATGTAGACTACCTGTCGGACTATCAAGGTAACGTGTGTTTCATAGCAGCTCTGTGGCCCGAATGTCGAACTATCAAGGTAACGGATGTTTCATGGCTATGTAGCCCACGTGTCGGACTATAAAAGTAAACGGATATTTCATAGCTATGTGGCCCACATGTCGGACTTTCAAGGTAACAGATGTTTCATAGCTATGAGGTTCACGTATCGGACTATCAAAGTATCGGATGTTTCATAGCTATGTAACCTTCGTGTATGACTATAAAGGTAACAGATGTTTCATCGCTATGTGGCCCACGTGTCGGAATATCAAGGTAACAGATATTTCATACCTATGTGGCCCACTTGTCGGACTATCAAGGTAACATATGTTTCATAGCTATGTTGCCCACGTGTCTGGCTATCAAGGTAACATATGTTTCATAGCTATGTTGACTACGTTTCGGACTATCAAGGTAAAGGACGTTCATAGCAATATAGCCCACGTGTCGGACTCTCAAGGTAACGAATGTTTCATAGCTATGTTGACTATGTGTCGGACTTTCAATGAAACGGGTGTTTCATAGCTATGTTGACTATGTGTCGGACTTTCAATGAAACGGGTGTTTCATAGCTATGTTGACTATGTGTCGGACTTTCAATGAAACGGGTGTTTCATAGCTATGTTGACTATGTGTCGGACTTTCAAGTTAATGAATGTTTTATAGCTTTGTAGATTGGTTAAAAAGTGGTCAAGTGGTATTCATTAATTTACGTATAAAAGTCAAGACGCAAACCACTTGTCAGATAATCAAATAGAAATATCTCAAAGCTATGAAGACCAGATGTAATTTCATAAAAAATTCTTGCCATTCATAGCTATGTAGTCCAATATATATAAATATATACAGAATATAAATGGACTGGCTTTGAAAGAGTAAGAAAAAGTATGTTACTAAGCCCATTTTTTTCTATAAAGACCACATGTCAGAAAATCATGTTTTTGAAAAAAAAAATATAATTCCAAAGGTCATGCCCATTAACTGAAATAGTTTGTTGTTACAGCGAAAACAAATTTTGTTAGCATTGAAACATACTAAAATCATTTTATTTCATTTCTTAAAAGTATAATGGATGCCACAAATAGTGTATCAAAGCAAGAAAAAGAAACATTTTCTGGTACGGGAAATAAATACTGTACACAGCAAGTTTTATCCAATAGAAAGCCCCATTTTCAAGGTAAATAAATGATTATTTGTTCTTTTTTTAGCTTGCTCCAAAATGCATGTCTATTTTTTGAACATTTCAATTCACAATGAAAGCCTCAGCACTTGACGTATTTTAAGTACATATATCGAACAACAATTAACTGCACGAACAACAATGGGGAGCATGAACAATTAATTGCACATAAAACCGAACATTAAGAAATCCTTTATCACTTAAATGCTCTACGATTTCAAATATGTATCTGGTTTTGTTTCCAAAACATACATTTTTGTCAATGAGTTAGAAACATAAATATAATTTAGCTATATAATTATACAACTTCCGTCTTATAGATTATGCAATAGTGTCCATTAGATGCATATATAAAAAAAAATCAATAAACCAAGCATTTAAGTACCATTTTGTTTAAGAATCAGGCAACGGGTGGCACATCATTTCCCCCAATTTAGTAATTTTTGCCTAAAATATATTCAGTACATCTCGAAAACAATAAAAAAATATCCTGAAGAATCAGTTACGTAGATATTTTTTGACTGCTGATATAGGGAAAAAGTGCGGGAAAATAAGCCCGCCATTTTTCCATATTGCATTTCAACTAAATTGGACCTTTCAATTTCTTAAAAAGGTAAACTTGAAGAACAATTTGATGGTGAATTCTGGATGTCATGAGATAAAATATTTGGATAATGCAAAGAAATCTTCGCGTTTTTTCCTTCATGTGCAACATCTAATACACATTTTTCCTGATTCTTAGACAGAGAAGTACTTAATTTGTTTGAAGTGACGGCAACACTAGAACGACAACTTAAAAATATCGACAGAAAGACTATCTCTGCAAACGTCCACTATAGAGACAATGAAAATCACCGTTAGATAGTTTGTATGATAGCTCTGCGTACCACTGAAGACGTCTTTGTTTTACTGTTACACATTGAAAGAGATACTTGATATAATAACAGTTCAAACTTCACCTAAATCTTTACAAAAAGCGTTAAATAGAATATTAAGATAATATTACTGATGGCATTGCAACATGTGTTTTCGTCACATCACTGCAAATGACTGCTATAATACTGATATCATATCCACGAAGAGAATACTTGAAAACAACTTTATATCATGCTATTACTAACAATTGCAATCACTTATATCATATTACTACAAACAATTAGTGAAACAAAAAATATCATAGCAATGCAAACAACTGCTTAAATTTATATCATATCTCTACAAACAACAATTAAAAAAAATGTTATATTATATTACTATAAACAACTGTTCAATTTTTTTTTATAATATCACTGCCAACAACTGCTAAAAACTGTATATCATATCACTGCAAACAACTGCTAAAAACTGTATATCATATCACTGCAAACAACTGCTAAAAACTGTATATCATATCACTGCAAACAAGTGCTAAACACTTTTTATCATATCACTGCAAACATTTGCTATAATACGTATATCATATCCACGCACAGAATGCTTGAAAAAAAAACTTACCATATTACTACTAACAACTGCAATCACGTTATATCATATTACTACAAACAATTAATTAAAAAAAAAAAAATATATCATATCAGTGCAAACAACTGCTTAATTTTTATATCATATCTCTACAAATATTTAAAAAAAACTTTATACTTTATTACTAAAAACAATAAATTTAAAAAAAAAAAACTTTATACCATATCACTGCAAACAACTGCTAAAAACTTTATATCATATTTCTGCAAACAACTGCTTAATACTTTAGATCATATTTCTGCTTTTTAAAACTTTTTATCACTGCAACCATATAGTTGAGATTAAACCAATTAGCCATTATTTTATGATCACTATGATTTGATGCAACAGTGCTACAGAAATGTACACTTTCTTTGGTAACCTTTTTTTTCATATAAAAGGACCATCGTAGAAGGAATGCTTATTACAAGCAGATTTTACATAGTTCATTTGTGTTAGGGTCAAATGTTCAATCTGTCATGTTAAGTTATTGGATTTTATGTAAAAATTGTTTGCGTAGAAATGTCTTACTAGTTTGAGCCAAAGTTTATTTATCAATTTACCAAAGTTAAACTATATGCTTAAGTTGATGATTGAAATTCCAGAAAGTTTATTTTCTTTAGATTTCGAAATATTAGCATTTTCTGTATATTTACACCTTAATGTTATCGTTGTACACATACCCACAGTTTGAAAATAGTGTTGTCATATTTTTTAATGAGATGATGAGGGATCATATTTTAACTTCCTATGGCAGATATTTGATGTATTTTAAGTACCAGTCCATGTAAAAATCTGACTCTGCCATTAGTAAGGTGATTGGTCACCATACAAACCATTTTTCTCAGTCTATACATGCTATACTTTCACATAACATTAATCATTTCTGCATTTAGATCTGCACTTTTTCAGAAAATCATACATTTATCAATCACTACAATCAACCAGATGAAGCAAAATCAAGGACAATAACTCTTGCAAAGTTTCCATTTCATGTACGATCTATATAATTTTAATCTCACAAGCGGAACAACCAAATGTAAATATAAGACTTGTTGTGTGATCAGTAACTATTTTTGAACAAGTAATAAAACTGAATTCGGTTGGTTTTTGACATGCATGATTCATCTTCTATCTGTCTTTTTTTATTATAAATACTGCTACTGATCAATCACACCATGCTTAGTACTTGTCCAACATGCTAGGCGGAATCTTATTGTGCTAGCTCACAAAAGCAATAGCCAGAGGTAGGCATACAAAACCACTTGGACCCATTATGTTGACTCTGAGTCAGCCAACGAGTCGTCACTCTATCCCTTTAATACCGAAGACATGGCGGATAAGCAGTGAATACCAATTTAAAAGGTTCTAGTGTGACAGCATGGGGTTGAACCCATGATATCCTGCGTGTATTGCGAGCACGCTTACCCGAGATTACCTGGCCGGTGTTTGGAAAATGAAAAAAAAAAAAAAACAACAAAACAAAACAAAACAAACAAACAAACAAATCTAAAACTGTAAGTACAGTGGCCCCTTTTAACAAAATTCGCAAGAGTAAAATTAATCGTAAGTTAGGACGCCACAATACTTTTATTTACTATGACGTCATGACTTACGACTAGTTTTACTCTTAAAAATTTTTTTGTGAAAAGGACCACAGAATCGCATCACATATACAATAGTTGCTCGTTTATATAAGAATGGTCATAATAAATTCATTAAACCAATTATTGTGTTTATTACATTACATAATTTCAGGAATGTGGTCATGACCTTGGCATGTTTATGTGATATTTGCGTCTTGACTTTTATACGTAAATTAATGAACACCACTTGACCACGTTTTAACCAATTGCAGCTCCTTTATTTCCGATATGAAATAACTACGAATTATAAACCGATACTGGCAAACAACCATTGATATTGTTACTGAATAATGATTCTAACCATTTGTAGTTTGTTGTATGTAGACTATTAATACAACTTAATTTAGCTATTCGTTTCGGTGTTCACACGATCATGAAAATTTAATGAAGACCATAACTGTTTACACGATACCAATATTCTTGTTAAATACAGCAGTTTATCAAAAGGCCCATTTTGATTATATGTATTTTCAAATTGTCAAAATTCAATTCGTTTCTTTTTATCTATACTGTGTTTGAAATACATATGCACACTCATCATATTTGACAATGTTATTACTGTTTTTGAATATATTTTCTTGATCATTTTATATTAATATTGAAAAGTACGTGTTGTAATAATCGAGATGACGATCAAAATGAATCAAGACAATATCTAGTAAAATATGCTGAAAATCAAAAAGTAATCAAGGAAATCAAGATTCTAACGGAAATCAAAATAACGTTATTGTTATCCAGGGAACTAGACCAGACATAGAAACAGACAAGCACCACAAAGAACATAAAATAACCAAAATAAAACAGCGGACAAAATATCTTAAGCATCACCACATCTTTGTCGCGAACAATTTGCATTCATATGTTTTTACGCTGACCAAGCTTATTCTATACAACATAAAGTTGGCGACGGAATCGCCCGAGTTGATTCAAGATCATACTCAAGATATACAGCTTACTCTATGTATAATATTTGACGCTACTAATTCAATACTTAATAAAAAATAATGGATATCATAATCCGTATTGGTCCAGTTTTCATCCGGAGACACCTTTATTAGTCTGATGCTGGCTGATATTGATCGAGGGTTGAAGGCGGGACGATATGGATTATGTATTAGAAAAGTTATCATATTCCTTCGACAAAAATCATAGACAAAATTAAATAAGTTGTTAATAAAATATCATCATGCATTCATGTGCATTAAAAATGCAGATATTTTTAGAAATGTTTATATAGTAAAATATGCCAGCGGACCTGCAGCTTGATATGGTCAGCTTGGCAAAGATTAAGAGATCAAGTCTCAGACAGAGGTTCCGAAAAGTCATTGAGGCAAATGGGTATTCTTCCATCTATATCAGAAGTCAATATATTTCAGGTGAGGGAAGCAAAGCAAAAATACCGAATATTATCTTAAATAAAGATGGAGTATTAAAGAGTAAAATCCATTTATTGACAGAAACATGTTTGAGAGTACAAAACTGATAAGCACAAACAACCAAAAACAAAACACAGAGAAGTGCAGCAGAAGCCTTACCATAGCATCTGAATAAGAATTCGTTACGTTCCAGAAAGCGTTTTGTTTGTAAGTTTTGGATTTTTAATGTCACATATGACGTACGTAACTACAAAGTTCATGACATGGATTGAATTGTAAGGAAAATACATGAAAACTGAGTAAAACTAATACAGATGCTTAATTCGTCTACCCCGGACTTGACTTTTTATGAACTTCGCGGATATTTGTAGAAAGGCAGAGGGCGCTTACCCTACCGATGCATCTGGTCCATGCTCCCAGTATTTAGTGCAGTCCGAGTTGCTCATTTTCTTTTGTTACATTGCATATTTTAATTTAGTTACTTTATGTACTTTTTTGTGTTTGTCTATTTTCCGTGTCTGGTCTTTGTCCCTGGATTACATTCATTTGATTTCCACTAGAATATTGGTTTCCTTGATTACTCTAAGACGCTCTAGCAATGGAAAGTAAAACGATGGATACTATGGTTTTATTGAAACACATGATATGCATAATCCGGTAAAAATAAAAGATTTGACAAAAAAGCACACACACCCACCACAATTAACAATATAAAGTCACTAAATATAAAGATGAAAGATAAACACATAAGACAACTGATGAATAAGTTAGCATCCCGGACTCTGTTTACAAATGATGTATGGAGCAGATGCATCAGTATGCAAAAGGTCATTATTTCTCGAGCTACTACCGCATAAAGGTTATTCATATTAAGTCATATCTGTGTAATTTTTATTCAGGATATTCAATGGTGATACAGCATTTTATTGTCATTGTATTCCTCAGTGATGATCTTAAGGGCTAACTGTATTCAATTCAACTCTCTAATACTAATTTGGGCTATAACAATGTATGACTGTGACATCATATTCTATCCTCAGGTAATTGCAGGTATCTATTCATTTATTTTATACTAATACGTGTCTTACAGTAAAAGTATTTTTATTCTTGTGAAATTCATTGTTTCTTGTTAAACTGATTTTTTTTGCAGTGCAGAATGGAATTGAACTTTGAAGAAAAGTATTTTAAAAGCTTTTATCTGAAAATGTCTGTATTTTACACGGCAAACACTTGCACAATTACTTGACAACGTCTAGCTTGCTTTGCAGGAAGTAGATGTCAGTGCATTTCAAAAATCCGAAAAGAGGTAAAACATCCGTTTAAGACAATTGACAACCTATCGGTTACTTTGAATCATGAGTTGCGCTGAACAAAGTCGCTACGTACTTATAAGAGAAATATTGAAAAAAAAAACACAAAAAAAAAAAAAAAACACAAAAAAAACACAAAAAAACAAACAAAAAACAAACAAAAAACAAAACAAAAAAAAAACAAAAAAAAAAACAAACAAACAAACAACAAACAAACATGCGTCTGCATTGAATCACAGTAATTAAAATTTGTTTCACGTGCAATATTAGATTTTTGTTCATAATCAAATAAAAAATTAAGTTTGAAATAAAAGAAAGACGTATTATTTATGACTACACATCGCATTATTTATGACTACAAATCGCATTATTTGATGCACGTAATATCTGAATTTAAAATATAAAAAGAAAGAAATGTCAAGGAAAACACACTTAAATAAAAAAAATATTTTGCAAGATGAAAGGCACATACACACATACAATTTCAAGAAGGTTAATCTTATATATAAATCATCAATGAATATATCGATAGTATTGACAAAACATCAAAGTCTAGGTCTATTTGTTAAACTACTTGTATCTGAATGCAGTGAAGAGCTCTCACTTGATCCGATTGCATCCTACTTGGTTTAATCAAATAATGGGATAGAATTTAGTAAAAATACAAATGGTCATAGTCCACCATCCAATTAATCGCAAAGAAAAATAAAACAAAACCAAATCACACCAAGTAAACATATGCAAAGCAAAATGTCAACCAGGGAACTAAACAAAACCTTAAAAAGCGATTAAAAGTGAAAAATGAAATTACGAATAAACAAAATTCTAAGTGAATTTCGTCCTTCGTATAAAAGGTTATCAACATAAAATGCACAAGGCACATAGAAATAATAAAAAAAAAAGAAACATAAAAAATCTTTACCTCTACTGGTGTTCCAAGTCTTCGATGTCAATTACAATCTTCCTATTTCTGTTTCGCGAAGAAATGCATTGTCACTTTTATCAAACACTTTACAACATTACTGTAAAATAAATAACTTCAAAAGAAGCATAACTGTCTAACGATTAAATTCTCTGAAGGCGTGTTTACATTTGTCTTTCAGCGCGGAGTTAATTCGACTCTAACGATATCAATATGATAAACCATACAATCTGATTGATACGTTAAAGCCGATACGACGAAACAAACAGTGTGTACAGAACAATGTTGTGGTATTTACAAATCAATAACATTCAAGTTATCCTGATTATTAAAATGTTCACTTTTTATCTTATCAGTTAATACAAATATAAACGAATTTCACAATTCCATATGGAGGACATATCAAATTAAGATATCATTATAAATTTCCATGGGTATGCTTAATAGAAAGTGGTATATTACATATCTTGACCCTACCATTTTACTCTGAAGTGGCCACTTGATATCATGTGACACTTTAAAACGTAACTACCTTGGGAGACGGAGACGTACACATGATCTAAAGTGAAACCTTGAGAGATATCACAGCATGGGCATTGCTTTTTACTTTATAACTTAATGTTTAATATATGATATTGCATTTATTGAAATGCTTTTAATTAAATAAACAAAGATTTTATTTACATAACTTGTAATAGTAATTTCATTTCAAGCCATTAATATGAACGTTGTGGTTTTATAGGTTTGAATAAAACCTTTTGAAAAAAAATTGTTTTGAAACAACCTAAAAACGAATTTAAAAGATAATTGAATTGGACTGAAATAATTTGTTCCCTTTTTTTAATTGTGTAGTTTCAGAAGCATTATATCACCAACGTTTCACTTCGAGTGTAAGTTTCGCTAGGTGTTTGTTAATATGTCTTTGTTCTAGATTCAATAAAAAGTCTGTAGAACTTGTTATTGACCAATAGCTAAAATATTTTAGTTTGACAAAACTAAGGCTTCATAAGAGCATCAGCTTTATTAAGTATAAGTCTCTGTAAGAATCGGGCTGTGAATGGAACATGGTCTGAAATAACCTATACTTTGGCGGTGTAATATGACTTTTGCACCATCACCATCAGGATTATAGAATAAGATTTTAAGCATAATTGTGGTTAGTGAATTATGATTTCATCGCAACGCACAGTAAATAAACACTATAGGGGCAGATTATTCTGCCAAATACAATCATTTTTCAATATTTCAATGAAAGTATTCTTAAAGTATTTGTAGAGATCAAATATAATTGTCACTTTCAATAGAAAAGACTTCATTGTATGTATTTATATTATCACATAGGTGGGTTTTTGATATAAACATTCTAGATTTTCCAATTGTGCCATATTCGTTCAAAAACTTGTACTCAAGCTACGTGAATTCTAATTTAAAACTCTAAGGAAATCAATGCTTAAATTGTTTATCTATGGAAACAATAAATGACTTTTAATTAACTGAAAACCGTCTTGCACTTAATATGATCTTTTCATCTAGACTTTGAGTAAAAATCATACCATTTTTTAAAATTGTTGTGTAAATATTTTATGTAGATATCGGATATTTTAGTAATTAACATTCTTTACAAAAACCGTGTACATACTTTAAATTACAATCTAGAGGCATGAGCAGGTTTTGTAGGATCGTTCAACTTATGGTTCAAATCAGTACCATTACCGTTATCATGGAAGAAGGTGCATATATCTCATTAACATATACACAATGTGCAAAATTCAAAAAGGATGGGTTAAATTCTAAGTTACATATTATGCACAATAGATACCCTCTAAGCGTGAAAGGGATGTAGTCAAGCGGCCACCTAACCTGCTTTCACCGCTGGTAAAACTATTATTCCAAAAAGGATGTGATTATCGTTTGAGTTCCCTAACTACAGTATAGTCGTTTTATCGTAATTTATGCAACAAACTATAGTGAAACCTGTCTAATGTGAACCTTGATCTATACTCCAGCTACTTGTCTTAAGGAACTAGACCTATGGTAAGGGACAAAATTCTTACAAATCATTGGAACGTTTGTAATCAGTATTTTACATCTCATTTAAAAATCAACGTAAATTTGACGGATTTCATTCTGTTTCAAAAGAAAGCTTGATAGGCGTTGGTTAAATTGAATACGATCCAAACATATCACTGATTTAGAGAGTAGTGTTCCTTACATTAGGTCTACTTCCTTAATATCCACATGTCAGTTCAAATTTATTAACCGAACCCCAGTCCAAACTGTCCAGAAGCGGTTCGGTTTAGGCAGGTTTCATTGTGGTGTACTGTTATGATTGGTATTCTTGTAAAACAGTAGTAATTTTGTATTTTGGTAAATCCTGCGAATGTGGTACGAATTGTTCATATTATAAGAAGTTGTAGAAAAAAAAATAAATACAATGAAAATTAAGCAATATATAAAAAAAATATTTTCCCCTTTTCAAGTACATTTTATCTTGGACTGCACAGGAATAACACTTATACACAATTTCTTGTATGACAAAACCGTTATCTGTTGTTTACACAAGTAAGATATATTTCTTTCAATTTCGCTTGAAAGATAGAAGTCATTTAAAATTTTAGTCCAAAGTTCAACAGCATTTTCCTTTATATTCAATTACTTTTATAAATTACAGAGATGAATTATAAATCATAATCTTAACTACTTTATCAAAGACAGGTCATTGCGTTCATCTTTTGTGCAAATGTCATATAAACTGTCTTGCCTGCCTATCATTTTGCTTTATGAAATCACCAGTACATCTAGTATGAATTGTGCTACTTTTGTAACATCTCATGTTACTACTTTATGTTCTTTGATTTTAGAATCCGTTTTATTTCCATAAAATTTATTTCGTAAATTACAAAATTACACAGGTAAACGAACTTATTACCGTTTCAAATGTTAATATTTATGGTCCAAAGTCGCGGACTAGGGTTTACCATTATTTTCAGTCAGGTTCTATCTACTGATTGCTAGGTTACACCTTACATTTTTTTAAAAAGCTGGTCTGACTGTTATCATTGCTGATGCTAATAATGTAGTACTGTTACTTATGACTATTTCCAAGATACAAATGATTTAATAAAATTTCCAATCGCAAAAAAATTCATTATCACAATTTTTATGGAAATATCTCAGAATATATATATATATATATATATATATATATATATATATATGGAAGATAAAGTTAGCATAGAAAGGTCTGAAAAATTCCCAACGATGTTAGAACTGTCAAATTTGCTTCTTGGTCGTTCCCTCCGCGGGACTCTTACTCGTACCGCTGAGGCATCTATGGCAACACCGCCTGCACAAAGTCCAGCGCCCTAGACCTACCATAGATTTACATTTTGAGAAATAAAAAAATATATATAGGAATTGACAAAACTTAAAAGCTAAAAATGTTAACCGAGTTTTGTCCCAATACTACAAACCGCTTCGCAGTGTTCATAATGCCCTGGGAGTATTTTCATCCGAATGATAGTTATCGGATGTGCGTTACTTATAGAATTAGTATTAGAATTAGTATTAATATTAGAATAACTCACATTTATCCAGAAAAATTGTTTCTTACGCAGTAGTTATTATGAAATCAGAAAAAAAGGTGTCCAAATCCCGCCGACTTTTGAATTCGTAAACAGTTTTAAACTATAAATATAATATTAGTTTGTCGGTTGGTTGTTGCATACTTAATGTATACATCATATAAATTGTGCATGAATTTGGCACTTTGCGGGAGCCATCGATTTCGGTTTGGTTTGATTTGGTTGATTTATTTGGGAGATTGAATGTAACGGGAATGGATATGGTGAATATGAGGACACAACAACCCGACAGTTATGAAATATGTCAGGTCAAGACAATCAATCAATAATTAACGAGGACCACATCCTCGCATCATAGGTCAGGCTACAGCTGGCACCAGCAACAAACAACATTATACACAAGTACAGAGAAATGGTTGCCTTTCTAGACTCCAGCAACATAAAAATATAGTGAAAACGAAACAAGAAACAGAGGCAAGAAGTCACTGTTTTGAGACAGGCGCATAAAATGCAGCGTACCTTGACGCACAACATTACAACCCTTCCCATCTTGCCCTATTGACAAATGCATGCTTTTCTCAGAAAAGCACATCAAAATATGAAAAGAGGGCATACAAACGATAGTCCTGTCTGTATTTTAATCTGCTTTTCAAATGATACATTGCATATCAGAACCGATAAAAAGCATCATTTTGTACAATGAATTATCTTTACTACAGGCATTATGAATTTAATATGGACGTAGAATTATGCCATTTTGCTTTAATTTCATGAAGAGGCTATTATTCTTTTGATATGTTTAGGATGTGAATTCTTTGATGAAGAGGATATTATTTTTTTATATGTTTAGGATGTAAATTCTTGACAGCACACACTAAACTAAACATATCTTGTGAAATTTACTTTCCACATAAGGTTACTTACTAGTAATTGGTTTTAGAAATAACAAAAAAATTAAATAAAAAAAATAAAAATAAATAAATAAATAAATAAATAAAATAAAACAAATAAATAAAATAAAATGAAATAAAATAAAATAAAATAAAATAAAATAAAAAAAAAAATAAAAACATCTGCTTTGATAAATAGGTTATATTTCTTTTGATATGTTTAGGATGTAAACTCTTGACGAAACACACCATGAACACAGACGTATCTTGTGACTTGTACTTTCCATATCATGTTAATACTAGTATGTAATTTTAGTATTTTTCCGATGTCATTGAAATAATGATACTGCAATATGCAAATAGTATCCTTTCTTTGGAAGTTTGCGGATACTGTCATTATCTAACAAGAAAAACACAAAATTAAGGGTCGAAAAAATGTGGGTATTTTAAGTACTATTCTGATTGAACATCAGGCAATGGGTTGAACATAATTTTTTTCCATTTAAATTAGTTTGTTTCAAATGTATATTAAATACATCTAGAAAACAACAAAAAAGCTATTTTATTTACCTTGAAGCATCAGTGGCATAGAAATCAGATGCTACCTATATAGGGAAGATGTACGGGACAGTTTTCTTGCCATTTTCCATAATGCATTTCAACTAAATTTGGCCTATAGATATCTTAAAAAGGCAATCCTTACAAACACATTGATAATTATTTTAGGAGGTTATGAATACTTGGACAATGCAATAAAAAGCGCGTTTTTGTTTCTTCATGGGCCACACTTTATGCTCATTTTGCCTGATTCTTAATTAGAGAAGTACTTAATACTTAAATACAAACCAGGTTTCGCAACTACAGGTACGCAAATGGCATTGAGAACCAAAAAATCTATCGCAGATCCGATAACTATCTTTGGAATGAAAATACTCCCAGGGCATTATGAACATTGCAAAGCGGATTATAGTAAGGGGTCAAATTCGTTTATCAGTTTTTGTTATTAAGTATTGTCAATTTCCATATTTGTTTTTCGAGATTTCTCAAAACTGTGCAGTTATACGTAACAAATAACCAGTTCAACATCTGATATTAATATTGTGTTTGAAACAGTATTTTTTGTTTATGTAGAAAATTCGCAATGTAAGTTTTACATTTATTTTAATTAAATATTTTGTTAATAATCACGTAATGTTTGCCGCAGATATGCAAATTAGGGAACATCATAACAATTTTGTTGAAAACATTAACGAACTAAAGAAATGTTTGATTTCTCGTTTTAATTACAAAAAAAAAAAACGTAAATCAGTGACACTCGTGTGTTTCTACTAGTCTCTCGAGAGTCACAGGGTTGAGATGCAGCACAATATTATTTATCATTTACGTTGCATTCGGCGGTCATCGGTGTATAATACTACCGATAATTATTTCCTCCGAATTTCATGTTACGCAGCATTTTATTTCGTTGGAGACAAAACATTCTTTTTGGTGAACGCTGGCTGAAGATTGTTTATATAGTTATAAATTTAAAAATTAAAATTGCTAAACACATGAATTATTGTCTATAGAATATCCTTTTCATATGATTTTAGTGATGATTCCAAGATTTTTTCACTTTTATTTTTACTTTTGGATAGTCACTCTTTCATTATTTACAAAACTGTTGCGGTCATATGCAGAATAAAAAATTCCATCGGTAACATCAATATTTTCAACACTAAGTTTAAATGCATTTCAAAATAAATAGCGCATTAAATGTCAAAAAAAGGCAAGAAGTAGGAGTAAATGTACACATCACACGTAATGTACAAAAAATAACGAACGTATACAGAAAAAAATACATGACACTTTAAACTATTAAAATGAAGCAGTTGACAGGAAGTCGCATTTCCTCTAACGCAAATAATATGCTTTTACACGAAGGAATTGGTTCAATGTATATCAAAATGGATTTGTGAATACCACGAGGCTTAAAACATGTACATGAAATAATACATGACAAGACTTTCAATAATCGGATTTCTGCTTTTATATACCAGTCGCATTTTGTTTAATTTGGTTAAATCAGTGATATCAAGTATCAGTGTAGATTTTAACATTCAAGTATTGTTTTTAATTTATTACCAATAAAACAACATTTATGGTAATTTTACGCTTATGAACCTCGAAGCATTTATGAACTAGCGTAAATTGCCCCAATGTTAGTTATGCTAGCATTACTTGTTCACAAATTAAAAAACAATACCTATTTTCGTTATATTGTTATGTCATTTCTAATAAATTCCAGTCTAAATTAAAATTTTATCCAAACGGTAATTAGTTTTGGATTATTTGAAACGCAGAAAATAGGTTAATTGCCGTTAATGAAGTTACAGCTTCACGTTTGTTTTAAGTAGTAGCCGTTTTAAGAAACACCTAAAAAGACTGCATATTTTTATTTTTGTTTTTAAGTTGCTTTATATGTCCTTATGATGAAATGTGTAATATTCATTCCAATCTGTCTGTTCTTAGGAGACAATCCACATAAAAAATTCAATGGTTTCTATTGAATTTTAGTGTCAATTATCTACCTTAATTTTTAATTATACAGTACATTCTATATAATGTTTATCTCCTGTGAACAAGGGTTATACGAAAAGTCATATGCTACTTTTTGTTCACTATGACATTTTATACAAAATATCAGAAATATAAATATGTAGGCTTTCCACCCAAGAATCACATTTTGCATGATTCTGATGTTGAGTGCTACTTAAAAATATATTCTATATTGCCAAAAGTGACTCAACAAATCAGAAGGTTGATAATAATTCTGGTTATTACTGGTTGTTTCTGACTTATTTTTGACCTCTGATTGTATCCGCCATCTTTGCTCATTAGAACGATAAACAATTGACGGTTAGACAAATACGAAAAACTATCATGAGACAACGGAAAACTCATTAAGGGACAATGAAGTCTTGAGAACATGGAGTTACAACGACTTGTCCTCATTATGGAGAAGGACATTCTAGTCCTGAACACAGAAAAGGACCATTTGGCCTCAATATTTAATATGCCCATTTATACTAAGTCCTCCATAAGGACTTTCTTATCCTCAACCGAAAATAATATGTATCATTCTTCAACGCGTAGGGCGACCGCCTACTCAATGTGGAATAATCAAACCTTATCCTAAATACACAGCAGGACCATTGAGTCTTTAATACAGTAGTGGGACGAGTAGTTCTTTACACGGAATAGAACATAATATCATTTTCAGGTTTAGAATCAGCTTTGTAGTAACATGTAAAATATCATTATCTAAAGTAACGTTTTAAGATAAAATGAGATTAAATATCTAACAATCAATTCCATAAAATGTCACCAAAGACATAAATTAGCTGATATTGCATCCTCACTTAAAACGATAGGGCAATCAGATGTAAAAATGATAATAACCATAAATTCAGATGTATTTCTGATCATTATTGTTTCTTTGCACTACCAGTGGCAAACTCTGAAATCATAGAATACATGGATTAAACAAGTTAATCTGTAAGAATTTTCGAATTTTCTAGTTTCGGATCTTAAAAAAGTGTTAATCACTAAAAAGCTCACATTGTCAGATTTCTCTTTTATAAAGGAAAGTCTTCTATAGGTGTTGTAAAATTGTATAAAGCATGATTATAAAAAAGTATATACATGTATCAATAATTTCTGCTTAGTTCTCTTTGATACAGGCTACATCTTCTTCATATTATACATTAATCAAGCCCTTTTTCTTATGCTACAAACATTTACTTCGGTACAATTCTTTATTGTTTACAAACAATGTTAATGTCTAGAAATAGCTCATATCATCACTCGTATAATAAAAAGAAACCTTGTTCTTATAATACTGTATATTTCTGGAAACAAGTTTCCAATAATGATACAGACCAATCCAACCCTTTAGCATATGGTACACATATTATTTGTTAAATTACTAATCCTGATAAAATTTTAAAGTTTTTTTCATATTGAATCCAATAAAGCTTACTCTGTTGTTTACAGCAGAACATAATATTACACATGTTCTCACGTCAAAACTAAACATGGAAACCACTTGCTCTCAGTTGTCATACCGATGTACCATTCGTTCAGTTTGGGTTGCTCATTTTCTTATTTTTCTTTATTAATTTGTTTATTTCATGTTCTTTGTTGTGTGTGTCTATTTTCCTATCTAGTCTTTATTCGTGGAATATATTCTTTTGATTTTCGAATCTTGGTCCTTTTGTTTTAATACTCTTTAATAAGTAACAGCTATCATACTAACACTTTATCATTTTGTCAAAACTTGCTGTCTAATAATTTGTTCCAACCAATATATAATTCAGACACTGCCAATGTTATTGGCAGAAATGATTCTTTGGTCTGAAAACCACACCGCACACACGATCCCTTCTTAGCCTACATGCACAATGTTTATTCTTAATTGTAGTCATTTCTGTATTCAGACATGTATCTTAAAGACAACTATACATTCATCACTCATATACATTAGCTACCTTCAGAACAATAACTCTTACAAAGTACCAATTTCATGTATATTCTACATAAATTTTGTCTAAAAACTGTAACTACTGTCTGACAAACAGTCACAAGCACATTGGGGTCTCTGTCTGTTCGTGCATAAGAAATGAAATTAGAATTATGTAGAGTTTTATGTGCATGACACACCCCTTTTCTAATTTTGAAAAACACTTTAACTTTATTTTTCAAATATATGTTTGTAAATAGATATCGTGACATTACTGTTCTTAATATTATTAGAGATGTATGTTAGTGTCTTTAAAGCGTTTTTTTTGTCTTTACAACACCGAAATGATATAAGAAAATGATTTAAAATAAATGGAAAAAGAGGGATGTAACATTTGTGCTCACAGGTATTAATTGTGTCGAAACATTCTCCCCTGGAAATGATGTGGGGTTGTAGAGATAAACGAGTGCACCTTATTTCACTAAAACAGTTTATTAATTTTCATATTTAACTCATGTTGGTGTCGTAATGTAGAGTTAGCGATACTATCCAATGGAAAACCTCAACATGATGCTGGTGTTACCTGTGATAGGACGAAGTTGGATTTATTGATATTTTGTCTTTAACAGTTTTACATGAACTGGGATTTAAAATAATCTAAGGAAATTTTAAGACACGAGCTATAATTATAAATTATTGTTAAAAATTCCAATTAATAATGTTCTTGCCCTTAGTATTACAGGTTGACTTCCTGTCAGACTGAAATCAGGCATTCAGTGCTTCTAATGTCAATTACAAGTTGACTTCCTGTCAGACTGAAAACAGGCATTCAGTGCTTCTAATGTCAAAGGTTAAATTCGCGTTGATTACCATTATGAGAACTACGTACTCTACGAATATACACTGGCGTTGGGATTCATTATCTTTATTACATGTTTATTTTTGTTGTCTGTCTTCCGATTAAAATTGATACTGCTTCAGTGCCCAAATACTCTTCCTTTTGCTTTTTATTTTTAGAAATTTCATCCTATTTTCATATTAATATTTTAATCAAGTCCCATAAGATTAGATTGTTTGCTTTGAAATGCATCAACCTCTGATAAGTTAATGTACGTAATCTTTAGATTAAAGAAGAACAAATTTAACAAAAATCAAAATATTTTTTTCTTTTAAAGTTATATCATATGTCTAACAAATAGACATCTAGAAAGTAAAATAAAAATAGGTCGTTTGTAATTAAAAGAGTAATGTATTAGAAGAACAAAAACTGAACCATTAAGCCGGAATCAAAGCGTGGTAATCTAGAACAATCTAGTCATTTTCTGGATTAGAAAAAAATAGTTACCTAGTTTGCTCTAAATGATAATGGTTTCGATAGTGGCGAATGATAGAAATAGATCTAGGGTCCAGAATATCAAGTGCGTTATCAAGATCAATTATTACTTGAATTCTGTTAAATTATAGCCCATCTTCATGCATTTGATAGAATGATTCATTGAAGTATTTCAATCCAGTTCCCAAAACAATAATTTCTATTCATAAGTAATGAAAAAAATTTGTAAAATATTTTAGTCAGTTCACTCTACTAAAGGGTGGCTTTATAGGGGTCCAGGCTCACATCCCCTCTGAATTTGGAAGAGCATTCTTGCATAAAAAACGAGGTTCATCGCAAAGTCTTCTTGACTCGCTTAATACGGCTTTCATTCTACTTACTAACTTGAAATTCTGGACCTATACCATAGGAATATATACATTATGTGAATTAGGGAGTGTAAGTAATGAAAACATCATATATAGGTAAACATGGCACTACGGGTTTTATACTAAAAATAGATATGCTGTTTTGATCAAAGGTGGCTCTGATGAAAACACCACACGATGATAAGACTTTTGAAAGAGTAATCAAGGGAACCAAGGTTATAGCGGTTTTATTCCACTTGTGATAATTATATAAAAAAAGTTTGAAATATAGTTCATTGCAACAACCCTTAGTTGAGAATTTCCTCAAGTCCTGGATTTTACCTCAAATCTTTAATGATTGGTCGAAATTTGAGATGAAGATTTGAGGAAAATCTCAATTTGAAATGGCTATTGAAACAAGACCCAGATTTTGAACAAATGTGGACCAGTAGACTCTAATAATTTCTGCTGAATTTTCATATGTAACAGGGTATATTTTTTTGTACGTAACTCTTTTAATTGGTAAATAGAAAACGAATGCCTTTTCATACTGTGTAATAAACCAATTCAATTCTGTTTAAATACATTGGAAATTATGCAGGTTCTCTAGAGTGAGCTTGAGCTAATAAAGATTTTTATCGGACGAGGCACAGTAAGGTCCATATTTCGCCCACTGCATGACTATAAATTGATTTGTAGAATATTTTTAGTTTTATTTAGAATGTTAAATGTATGGTTTAGCATATTCAATCACATTTATTCTATTTCGAAGATGAAAAATAAAATATCCAAAATTTTGTATGTGTCAAATATGCCGACATTGGGCACTTTTTGAAACATTATTTGCATTTTTTAGAGCCTCTGCCGATTTGACACCAAATTATTGTTTATGATTTCTAAATACCACTTTGATAGGAAAACGAATCAGTCAAACTATTTCTAAGACACGTTGGTGCAAACCATTGAAAGAGTAATCAAGGGAACCAAGGTTATAGCGGTAATCAAAAGAATGTAATCCAGGGACAAAGACCTGACATGGAAAACAGACATACACAACAAAGAACATAAAGTAACTACAATCATACATACAAAGTAACAAAAGCAAATGAGCAACTCGGGCTCCACTAAAAACTGGGAGCATGGACCAGGTGCACCGGTAGGGCAAGCGTCCTTAAATAGCAACAGTAGCATTGACAATTGATATATTTCCCCATTTTGTTGATTTTGGCAGATTTGAGGCTTCCATTAAACAACAATTGATGTAACTGAAAATCTAAAAACCAGTTTGAAATAACATTAATCAACCATTAAACAGTGTATATCACATTTTGACATTTCCTTTAATATTATTTGTTCTTAAAATAGGGGAGGGGGTACATATGCCTTTTATTGTGCCTTAGCTTTACTTTCATGCCTCTCCAGCAATGTTCGGATTAAAAAAAAGAACAAGTATCTCTTTGACTGACATGTATCAATGGTGAATTGTAAATGAAAAAAATAGACCATAAAAGAGTTGTATTAATTCGATCTGTGTTTAAAAATGCCAAACAATATGTTTTGAAATAAAATTAGATATGGTGTATACCATAAGATAATTTTACTTGTATGAGATGCATAAAACCAACATAATTATTCATATTTCAACTTTTATGCGTTTTATACAACAATACATTCCATACATTATAAATGAGGCAAGCAAACCTTTATGAATTAATATCTTTCAGTTCGTACCCATATATATTATGTCATAGATATTAAGTTATAATAAATTGATCAAGAGATAAAAGGGTCATATATTACTGGGTTAACACGCAATTCATGATATAGCTTCAAAAGCATAACTAAATGATAGATATTAGTGAGTTCATGTATCTACAATTACTTATCTTAACAATTTAAATATTATAATAGCTTCCGCTTGCAGTTTGTCATCCGCAGATAAAGACAGATGTTTCTCATTGGAGAAGTCGATTTTTTGTTGGCTTTTGTTGTTTTTCTTTAAATTAAGGGGATTCAAGTTACACTCTTTATAGTAAATCAGACAGAGGGTGATCGATGCATGTCAAACAATTAACTCAGAAGCACTTATAGACGACATATGCAGTCTCAGATTTGTCAATCGGTTTTCATACGTTTTAGAAAAAAAAATATAGATAATGTATGACAAAAAAGCACCTAGACAGAGTCGTCGTTCTTTATTTCAGTGGGCCGTTTCAGTGAGATATGAATACGTGGGTTTCTAAAAGTAAACGGGTCTGCATACAAAAAAAACTATAGTTATGCACAATTGTCAGTGTGTGAATTTTTAAGGGATTGTTACTTAGTACTTTGATACGTAGTTGCAGTTTATACAAACAAACATATCTTGAATCTAATCTTATAAATCATTTAATCGAAGAATTCAAACAACTAACAAGACCAAAAACAATGCAACTCATTTTTGTATAAAACTATTACATGTATATGTTGTAAAGTGGCTTATATTAAACGTTAATACACGAATAAAGAATTAGTGAAAAATAAACATGTTAAAAAGTAAAAAGGAACTACATACATTCAAATATATATAAAGCATAAAAAAAATGTATAGCAACTGCTGATGCTGGTTACTAGATCCAAGATGGTGATATGTCAAATGGAAAAATATTTCCCCCTTACGGCCTTCGTCAGGAGGAAAAAGTATTGAAAAGAAGTCTGACAACTGCCGACCCACATGCCCATTTGGAAGATGCGTCATTTTTGAGATGAAAAATTATAAAACTGTAAATGTATCTGACGGAAAGCAATTGAACAAATGTGTTATAGTTAGTAAATAATGCTGGTTTTGACTTTCATTTTAGAAGGGTTTGTAGCCCAAAGAAAGCTTATATATTGCTCTAGAAACTTTCGTTGTTTTCGTCTGAACATGTTTCCAAAAGGACAGTTATTTTCATGCCTTCGACACTGTGGATTGCCTCTCGAAAATGTACACCAACTGGAAAATACTTGCCATTGTGACATGGCTATTGTTAACTTATTCATTATAATTCCCTTCCCTTAGAGTGAAAAATTATGAAAACTTTTATAATAAAGACTTACTTATATAAGTGGATGTGATTGTCACAGTTCATATGGCGAGGTTACAGACCGCCGTGCATACAGCGGCTTGCCTGTGTTTTTTTTATACTGTACGTCAGTAAAAACAAAAATAATTATGTACGTAAACACACAATAGAGAGACGTATTAGACAATTGAAACAAATACGTTTCAAATATTCTCCCCAAGAACTCGTTGGTATGTTATACACGTATTAAGAAGGAAGAACGCCTGAGTTCCGATATGAGACTAGTTAAGGAACTTCGTCCACCTCGTACATTCAAATAATACCACAATACACTGTGGGAAAACACAGAAATAGCCTTCCCTAATTGATATTTGCTGATGTATGATGTATGGACATGATCCACCACTTTATCTTGCCTCATCCCGCCTATACAAAGATAAATGAATAACTATAAACTTAGTATCATTCCCTATTTAATACTTTTTATATGTAAAACATAAAAAAATGCCTGGAAATTTTCGATATAATATGTCAATTTAGGTAATTGAATTTATTGATACATTTATATTTTTGAAAATGTAAGAATTGCACAAACCATAGACGCCTCATAAGATAAGAGGAGAATCGACTCTTTTTACGGTACATTTACTGAAATAGTCCTTTTAACGAGACGTTTTCCCCTTGATGAAAAATTTGTTAAGACTTATTAAGGCGGGAACGTTAACGAAATTTTTTTCCGTATATCATTAAACTAAACACAAACTATTTTCACTTTGATTAAATTCGTTTATCTATTAGCTGATAAAGCATATTACTCTTAATATCTTTTAAGACCAAACTAAAATTGTTAACTGCTGGATGCAAAAAATCTTCCTGATTCAAAATGAAATATAAGAGAAAGAAAAGTAAGCCGATTTTGTCAAGTCTCCGCATTTCTTTTATTTCTAGCCAAGAGTTGAATGTGATGTTGATTCTTACATTAACCTGTAATCTAATTCAATTGACACAGACAGTACTATAAATAGCAAACATAACATTTCCATCTAAGAATCAGGCAAAATGTGTTTAAGGTGTGGCGCATGAAGGGAAAAAACACAGCAATTTTATTGTATTAACCAAGTATTTATACCTCATAACCTCCAGAAAAAAAATCACATTAAAGTGTTTGTAAAATTTGCCTTTTAAAGATATTGATAGGTCATATTTAGTTGAAATGCACTATGGAAAAATGGCGTGAAATTTTCCTGCACTTCTTCCTTATATAAGCAGTCAAGAAATATCTACGTCACAGATGCTTTAGGATAAATTTAAATAGCTTTTCAGTTGTTTTCTAGATGAATTGAATATATTTGTGGCAAAACAGACAAAATTGAGAAATATGATGTGCCACCCATTGCCTGACTCTTACACAGAATTGTACTTAAGTGCACATTACATACGATGGGAGATAATTTCTTTCCAAATGACTGTTGCAATAGTTATCAACTATAATAACGAAACCATAAGACGTTTAATTGGATTAGAGTCTTAAAATTAAAATTTAAGATTGTTTCAAATTAATGTGTAAAATCTTAAGTGTATTCTAACTGTATTAGATTAAAGTTGTGTTATTTTGCACCGAAATTGCCATTTTTAAAGAAAAATCAACTGTAATGAAGATGTCATGCAATATAGAAAAGCCATATATTATTCGGTCTCCTGCACATGGAATGTACTTTTAAATTCAAATGTTATTTGATCCACAAAATGCACTGACTTTAATTCTAATGTAATCAATTAGTAATAGATGGGATGACAACATACAAATCTACAAAAAAAAGAAGAAGAAAAACAAGTGATCTCCAGTTACCCCGTTCCTTAACTTAGCTGTATGCAATAACGAATTATTAGGTGTGAAAAGGAATTTTAACGTGTATTTACAATATGATAAATCAAACAGATATGAATGGCTTTATAAAATACATTTATTCACGATCTTAAAGGTTTTTATTGTTAAAAAAAAACATTTTCCTTATTTACAAATGAAAAGATATAAGCGGCACGATTTCCTGTCAAAAAAAAAAAAAATTCCTTAAGAAATGAATGAACAATTTATGATAAACGTAGTTCTAAGAAATATTACCGTTTTCTTCATATTTCTAATTTTATTTGGTTTCCGGTCTGCTGATAATTTCAATTTTCAAATAAGAATTAATTATACGAATTGAAATAAAACAGCTTTTTGCAGCTGTTTTTCATGGCATACTCAATCTCTCGGGACACCCGATATCACTTCTGACTTTTTAAAAGTTCATATTGGAAGTGTTATATTTTATGTGTTGTTTATCATCTTTTCTCTACTACTTGACCGGTGTGGAAAAAGATATTCTCATCACTAGTGACTTTTTTGTTCTCGGCTTAGATTGGCTTAGAAATCGATTGTCTTGGATTCCATCTTGAATCGCCTCGATTGCCGTTGTAGTTATATTTCAGTTAAATGAGATAATGTTGGTGTTTTCTTACCTTAAATAAGAATTATAAAGGACTCGGAAGATTTGAAGTGAAAAAAAACTTTAAAATCGTCATGTTTCCTTACTAATCGGATTCATAACGCTTCGCGGACTTTTCATTTCTGGGTATTATTGACCTTTTTGGCATTAGAGAAACATAATCTATACTCAAATATTTTTGATTATGAATTTCTCACATCTCGTTAAATAAATTTTATAGTTTGAAAAGTTCGGCAAGCCTCGCAATCAAAACTATACAATTTATTTCACTCGATGTGAGAAATTCCATAATCAACTCGTTATCGTTATAGGTTCTATATTTCAGATTTGGCTATGTCCTTGGATATTAATGAACTGTTCGCTTTAATTTTATTTGGCTCGTATACATTTTTTTGAAATTATATTCAGTGGTTTACTTTGGTATAGGAAGAAAAATATAAAACAAAATTAAGAAATTGTGACTTTATGATTCATGGGGGATAATTACAATGAACAATTGCTGATTTATACAACTTATCTCCCTTAGGTGTTGCGTGCCCCCTAAAGACATTTTATCTAGAAACAATGTTTGCAAAATATGGTAGTTAAAATCCATCCAATGTAAGCTATATTTTTGTTGCCTTAAGATGGCGGTTTTAAAATGAATATTAACACAGAATAGAATGGTCTCACGAAAAACACAGTTTAAAAAAAGAAATGTAGAGGAGATTCATGGTGTAGAAAAACCCACCGAACAAATCATGCTTTTTGTCTACATATACCATATTTTTGAGTAACAATAGACCTTTCTGTAATCATATCTGTACATTTGAGAAAACCATACATTGTTCTCTTGCTTAAATCAACCAAATTAAACGGAATCAAGAAAGGTAACTCTTGCAATGTGCCAATTTCATACACAATCTAAATATTTTTATCTCAAAAGTTCAAGAACCAAATGACAAACTAAGATCGGCCATGTGGTATGTAGCTGTTACTGAGTGTACAATAAGAGTGTTAGTGGGTTTTTGACATGCACGAGTCACCTCTTGTCTGATTCTTATAAAGACTGATATTTAATGCCCCTTTGTAACGTTCATATTTCCTAGAACATAAAACTAATTATATTCTTGTAAACTTGTAAAAAGAGTTTGCAATACGCACTGCTCCCATGATTGTATATCAAATATGATGTTAAGTTGTAATCTAAAGATGGGCGTACAAAAAGCTTTGAATAAAAATAATAACAAAAATTCTGAACTTATAGGGACAACTATAGTAAAAATATACATGCAATACAAAGGCAAACAAGTAGATTGAAAACTGCCGAAATGGTTTTGACTTGATGCTGTTATTTCGTTAAAACAAATTGTCAAACCACTTGTATGGCGCGCTAAACCGCCCGCTTACATCTTGGTTTATCATTTCAGTTAATAGAAACAAGCAAGAACTGTCAGAGTTAATAATCAGTAGTAAGACAAGTATTACTAAAAGTGCTGAAGTATCTAGTAACCATTAAGTTTGGACAATCACTGTTTCCACCCACATCTATGATACTGTCAGATTTTGATGTACTCATATAATTCATAAAATGATTCATATTGTTGTTTGGTTGCAACAGTACATAAGGCGTCGTTATTCTACGCTTTTTTCCGTAAATAGATGAGAGAAAGAAGAATATAAAGGCGAAATATATATGTAAATATATGATAGACATTTAAAACCTTTTTTAGTTATTTATTTAAAGACAAAACGAATATTTTGTGGTGGTTAAATAAAAACCAAAGGTCAATGAACATTACTGTGAAAGTACTTTAATTACAATAGCAGTTGTCGGTACCCCACGAAGAAAAGTCCTTTCACAGTAATATTAAAACGAACCTAATGAATAAAAATACCATCCTACTTTTTAAAGAATAATTAATTTTGTTATTTGAACTGCATTTTAATGACACCGGGAGTTTTAAAAGTATTTTTTATGCAAGTAAATTATGCATTTCCTACACTCGTTTGTCAGTTTGTTGTTATTATATACATTTTTGAAGACTGATGTTATTTTGCAGAGTGCCAATGTTGTGATGCCGATTCATATTGTAATTACCGTTAACAATTACCGTAATGGAAGCAAGATGTTGTGATCCATTATGCCTTGTTTAACGCACGAAATTGTATCAAGTAAGGGCAATCGGCGGTTGTTTCAAACTTTTCGGTTGTTTTGATTCATAGTGCGATTTGTTATATGAATTTGCCAAGAGATTTTCAGTTTGGTATTTTTTTTTATTGAATATTACACAGGTGATGTATTTCTCGGTGTCATTGATGCTTTTAGTGTTTATTTTTTGATTTAATACATTGTTACAAAACCAATTAACACATGACCTGAAAAATCTGATAAATTTGAAATTGTTTTGAACTAGCAGTAGTCTTTCGTGTATTGTAATAAAACAGAGTGAAAAATTAAGCCTGTTGGTTTCGGAATTAATCTAGACTAGTTCCTGGTCCTAGTAAGGCACACGTCATGGTATTGTACATCCGGTTAAAAATTGAAAATCGTAAGAAATATTGAAGTCGTTCATCTTATTGAAGGCGGACATTCTATTGACGTCAAGTAGTTGACAGGGACCACCGTAGCAACAATGGGGAAAAAACGTTATTATTCTGATGACTTTGTTTAGTCACTGAATCCTATCCAGAATATATATGTAATTATCACGATTCATATAAAAAGTGTCATTAAAATTTAAAATCAATTGCCATCGTAAGATTTACAGGTACATTTTTGTCACGTTTACATTTGATATCCTTGTGTCAAAATGATTTTCTTTATCGTATTGTTATAAAAATGATTTATGCTCACAAGTGCGTAAAGATTGATCTAGTAACAGTTTAAAGGTAGCTCCTTGAATGCGTATCTCAATTTAAACGACTTGTGAAGTGGTCTTTCAATTCAACAATGTGCAACCTGTTAAATTTGACATCTTTAAAAAAATTAGAGGAATTTACAAGTCTCATTTAATTAAATGCCTATATAAATGATATTATCTAGGCTACAATAGATATGTCATGTCCCTTAGTTAATCCACAACTTAGATATAAAAATGAAATGAATGTATAAGGGGTATTGCCTTACAAAGTGTAACAACAGTGTAGGCTTTTAACAACGAGTAATAGAGAAAAGTGAAAAGAAAAAGAATATCATAAATGACAAGCTTTGAACATTGAATATTGACATTGGGGATAGTCATTTTTATTTTTTCAATGTAAGGACACATTATGACACTAATAATATTTTTTGTGGGTTTAAGTTCGTACTGGTAAGGGGTCAGTCTTCCTAAATGCTAAAGGATCGGCACTTCACTTCTCAATACAATTTTTTGAGATGAGAAACCAATAACTATTTGCATGTTTATATATATATACAACCAAATATAAAAACAAATGTCTGACAGAGAATTTTCTAGATTAGATATTAATGTTGTGTTAAATATTCAAACGAAATATTACAAAGAATATCACACGTAATTCTTTCGCAAAACCCTTGATCCATTCAGAGTGAAAGCGTCAATCTTCAATTCTTTAAATAAGCACAAACATTCGGAATAACTTGAGTCATAAGGATCAACATAAAACCAGAAACAACTCTTAAATGGAATTAATTTCCCATTTACACCGTAAAACATTCCGTCATTCGACATACCCATAGACAAACACCTCCCGCTTATAATCCTGTTGCATTTTTCGTTATCAAATATTTACATTACCAAATTGAATTTTCTATTTCAATTCTTCAATCTTTTAACTTTTATTTTGAATTAAATTTAATACATTTATCATATCAATACATATTTTTTTAACTATCCACATTCAAAATCACCACTCCCATACACTATCCCGGTCCCTTATTCCTTTTTACTATCTCCCCATTTACTATTATCCCATATACTATTGAATGGAAAGTTTTTCCCTTACAAGAACAGTGATATTGTTTTAGGGAAATTAGTAAAAACGCTAAAATCCTATGGCAAATTTCACCTGTAAGTAACGTCGGTTGAAAAAGAAGCGTATCTCAAGACAGATGGTGGTCGTTGACCATATCTGAAACGGGAACTTCTTATCGGCACATTTGTAAACCAATCTCTCAGAAACTGCTGCAGATAGGCCTGTCGAAATTATCGGATATAATTCAAATCTGATATTGTTTCACAATCGGATAATGTCGTTTAAAATTATTTACCTTTTCCTTTGCATGATTCTTGCATATTCCGGGAGGGCTGGCTGCAGTAGTTTCAAATTCGGAACGCTGCAGCCAGCCGCCTCTGAAAATGCAAGAATCTTGTCGGGAAAAGGTAAATGATTTCACGCGACCTTATCCGATTGTTACACGATTTTTAATTTGAATAATACCAGCGAACTTCGAAACACCCTGTCTGTAGGGGTTAGTAAGAGAAGAAACGAACGACTGCTGCTGCGTGGAGCTTGGGTAAATCAGATCATCTTGACAATCATGACCTAATGACTGTGGACTGACAACTTTAATATCTTTGTAATGTATTATTAGCCCAGTAGCTTCTAAGTTCTACCCTACAAACAAAATGTTGTAAAGAGACTTGTGGTGATTAGTTTTTTTTTAAATTTTACCTGTTCGTTCGTGAAATAAGCGAAAAAAAGATTTGGTATACAATTAGTTAAATAGAATGTATTGACTACACAGCCCACGATATTTTGTCTCATTTTTCATCATTAGCAGAACATGCAGATATATCTATATTGAGATTCTCCTTTAATAATGGGCGGATTTAGTTATTTCTTCAATCGAGTTGATAAAATTTAAATTGTTGAATAGAAATTGGAAAATATAGTATTAATCTAGAAAAGGCCAGAGGAGAATCGGTTTGTCCAATGAAATTTGTAGAACACTTCGAAAATGTAAAAGAAGAATCTATCGCAGGAAGTTAGTTATCGATCGCCGTGTAGCTGGTTTAAATATGACGCGTATTTGTATCATCGGAGAAAATAATACATAAAATATAAATTTTCTCAACCATTTCTTTTTCAGTAATGTAACTGTGAAGTTGAGGAATCATTTTCAATTGCTACTGTCTAATACCTAATGCTGTTTTGTCAGTATACTAGTTTAAATAGCATTTTTTCAATAGCAGAAAGGTACTGTATGTGTCTATCGACAACACAAGTGAAGTAAGTTTTAAAATATAATAACCTTTCAGTAGCTGTCCTTATCAAAATCAAAAAAAGAAAGTCATTCATGCATGTCAAAAACCCACAAGTTCACTTTTACTACTTATCCAGACAGAGCTACTGACCACAGAACATTTTTTTCGATGTTCACTTTTGAAATAAAACTCTATATCATATATAACATATATAGAAATTGAGACTTTGTCGTCCCTGATTCTGTTGTTTTAAATGGGTGATAAATGTAACATATTGTGTTCACTAAAGTACACATTTTTTGGCAAAAATGATATACGTAATTTGTAGATCGTAGATGTATCGTTTGTTTGGTTTGAATCCTTGAACTACGAATAACTTCTACAATTTGCAGTGTCTGAAATTTATATGGAATACTACTTAAAACCTTGGATAATCCTTAAACTGACTTTTTTCAGTGAAGACTAAAATGAATGTAGAGCAAAGTCAAGGTAAAAACCGTTGCAATTTAAGAAAGAAAGAAAAAACAGTATAGATATCTTACTAAGAAAATATTCCATGTATAACCTATTTTTGTGCCAAATTGAATGCACGTGTATGTTTGTGTGTGTGTGTGTGTGTAACAACTGTTTGAATTTGAGTTTGAATTTCTAGTGTTGCAAATAAACATCGTTATACTACCAAAAAAAAAAAAATAATAATGATCTTTTGAAGTCCGTTCAAGCTAAAGAAGATAATGGGTTAATTGAAGTTTCCTTATCTGCATTATTGACAACAATCCTTTTGTATTTTTTACTTCACTGATAATTTGTTTAAAGACCCCTTATAGTGTATTAAATGATAAATGTCTACATAGTGACGTAAATGTTAATGTACATATGACACATGTTTTGCTAATAAATTGTGTTTTGAAAGGTAACCGTGAGAGGCCACATCTAAATTAACATATTAAAATATATGTATCATACTTTCTCTTTCGACAAGTGAAGCGAATATTTTATTAAGCAGACAATTTGATTGACAAATCACTTTTGAATGCATAATATTCCGTAATGTATAATAAGACACGAAGTTATAAATTCCTTTCGTTGGTTTTACAAACTGTCCGGCCACGTCAGAGACTAGATCACGCTTCGTGATCGGCGAGTTGATAAAACATGTATAACTAATTAAACAGCCATGATTTAAAATGAACAACCGGTGCACCTGGTCCATGCTCGCAGTTTCTAGTGGAGTCCGAGTTGCTCATTTACTTTTGTTACTTTGTATGTATGATTTTAGTTACTTTATGTTCTTTGTTGTGTATATCTGTTTTCCATGTCTGGTCTTTGTCCCTGGATTACATTCTTTTGATTACCGCTATAATCTTGGTTCCCTTGATTACTCTTTCAATCAGACCAAAATGAAAATTTGCACTAAATTTTTGAAACTGATGGAAGGGATATTGTAATGCCTTGGTCGTGTGTATTGGTTTGAATAACAGTCCCATTTTGTTACTTTCAAAGATGCAACTGATAGAGTAGTGGTTGATTATAATTTTTATAAAGTTGTGCTTATGTGTTACCTGAATATCACAATAATCACTCTATGAAATAAGGGACAATGTACTAGTAGAACCCTATAATTTAGCCTGCTATAGTAATACGAGTACAAAGAAAAGGGCTTTAGTTTAGAGCAACGCAAAATGTTGTTTTTCATTTGTTTTGTAAACATTTTCTTTATTTTGTTTTTGTTCTGTATCGTTGTAGTTAATAATAGAATACAAAATAGATTGTAAACTACGTAGCCAGTAGTTATACCACTTGCTACCAAAAGACGTATTTCCATGTCTCGTATGACTTTTCTTAAAATGTAATATTGAGTATAGGCAACGGTTGATGACAATATCAAGGGAATTATGGTAAGAATGGTAATCAAAGAGGAGATAGTCTAGGGAAGCCGCATAGAAATAGATAAAAACAAGAATTCACAACAAAAACACGAAATAGTTAAAATAATACGTGAAAAAAAATAAGTAAATAAGCAACCAAGTACAGCATTGAACACTTAGAGAATGGACTGTGTCCACCGGAAGGGCAGGCGTTCTTTACCTTTATAGTGGCACGCCTTTATTCAAAGTAATATTAAGTTGATTTGTTACGTGTAAGATTTTTAAGTAAAAACCCCTATTGACCTTGTGTTTATTATCGTACCAAACCGATTGGAAGTAGATCTTATGCATTCGTATTTTGTTATGAACACGTGCACTTTCTTTAAACTGTTTTATACAGCTGGATTTCAATGAATTAAAAAAACACATCCAGAACATACGACTGTTTTCTTTTATCAAAGATGTATATGCTTTGATAATGAGTCGGGGTATTTTGTCATTCTTTTTACAATGTTTAAAAATAAATACCGGAAAGTTAGTAATGAGTTTTCGATATATTTCAATATGGTACGATTATAGATGATATCATATATAAATATCTAAAATGTACTTTTCTATAAGAAGATAGTTTACTGTTAGAATAAATTTTACGGTTGGAGTAACGTTTTTGTACTCTACAAACGTTTATTTTTCGTTTCACTGCTTACCCGTCCATGTGTGTGAAATAATGAGCTTGAGAGGACCTACTTTATGTTGTTTTAACTTGATTCAAAACTTCTTGCCTGTATTTTTGAGCAAATGGACATATTTTTTAGTAGCAAGACCTAAATGGTGCTTGAGCCAAAATGCCCACAAATACCTTATGTATTTACTTAAAGATATAATAGGATAGAAAACAAAAAATAAATTCTTCTTATGTTACATGATTTGTGTTGACACCATGGGGTGTTTACACACAATTTATGCCCACCGATTCAAATTGCACTATTTTGTATTCACTGTATTACACCATGTTTGTACCATGTACACACTGTAATTAAGTACTAGTAATTCAAATTATTTTGTAGTGTCGTAAACGAACCATTTACAATCATTCGTAGATATATGTATTTACGTAGCAGTAGTTCTAAGTGTCGGATAGTTCACCGTATACATTTATGTTAAAGAGTAATCAAGGGAACCGATATTCTAATGTAAATCAAATGAATGTAACCCAGGGAAAACACAAGACGGGGAAAACAGACATACACAACAAAGCACATAAAATAACCAAAATAATTCATACAAAAATTATGAATAAATAGTGTAGCAACAGTAAATGAGCAACTAGAACTCTACTAAACGTGGGGACGTAGACTAAGTTCACCGGTAAAGTAACGTCCTGCTGTTAAAAAAAAAAACAAAAAAAACAAAAAAACAAAAAAACAAAAAAAAAACAAAAAAAAAAACAAAAAAAAAAACAGTACATTATAAGTACATTATACAATGCACTCACATTTCTTAATTTCGTTATACAGAACTATTTTATTTATGTACATGTAATTAGTAAAATGCCCCTACGTAGTCAGAATGTTTTCTGAATGTCAGAAAGGAAAAGGAAATTGTTTAACAAATCTTTAGTAACTTAAACATGGTTTTGACAAAATACTCAATTCATCTTATCACGAGGAAAGAAATGTTTCATTCTCATGATAAGATAATATAAATCAATGAGCTAAGAGCATGTTCGAAACCATATTTGCTCTCCGTGTCATAGTTTTTCTTTTCCTCTTTTGTCTACGCCGTACATAAAATTTTAAGAGCGATATGGCTTACGTGTCTACAAAAGCAGAAAACGCTTACACTGTCGGTGCATCTGATCCATCCTTACTGTTTTAGATGAGTCCGGATTGCTCCTCATTTACTTTTGTTTCTCTGGGCGTGTTATTTTAGTAATTTCAAGTTTTTTGTTGCGTGTGTCATTTGTCTTCATTATTTCCCTAATAATGTTTTCTTTTATCCTGATTCTCTTGATCTCACGTTTCCTATGTTAATACATATATTAAAGTGAAAATCATGATATTCAGAAAAGTATGTATAACAAAAAACATAATTCAGTTGATTAATGTATGTAGGAACACCACCAACTGCACTTTTATTACTGTTTCATACCTGTTTCAGTTTGTCACACGGAACTTAATAAAGATTATGTAGATTGTACATAAAATGACATTTTTAAAGATTTATTTTTCTTGTTATAGTTGATATACATGTATGTAGGAGAATGTGTTGACTTCTGTATACAGAAACAAAGTATAGTTTCGTAAAAATACATTGTATGTAGTCCATTACGCACTGTTTGTTTATAGAATCACTTTACCTTTGTCATCGTTTGAAATACATATGTATTAGAATTGGTAAGAAAATGAATACAAGGAATCGTGATTGAAATGTACTATCCTGGAGACAAAGAGCAAAGCAAGAAAACAGACAGACAGACGAAATGTAAGCGACTAGAACTCCTCTAAAACGTGCTGAAATGATAAACCGGTTTCTACTGATCTTTCAAACTGGTCAAAATCTTCAAAGAGTTTAAACCTCTGTACGATTAACATGCGTTATAGTAGTACTTAAGTTCACAACCGATAAATGCATTTTTGTTTATACAATTTGTCTTGATAGTGTGTTTGCATTGTGGTTTTAGATACTCTATATACACTTTCCGCTGTCCATAACGTCTGCTAGGGAGCAAAACTATGACTATGGGAAATACTTTTCAGAATCATCGTAAAAAGAAAGAAGACCACGTTCAGCTTAACCATAGTTCGACTTTGGGCAAAGAGCTATAGTAGTATTTGTTGTTTTTCTTAATGCATTTCCGACTTCTACTCATTGTGGTTCGGAATATCTAAATAGCTGCTCCTTATATCCTTCCTATATTGTAGACTGAATCAAAACAAAATGATCGGTGCAAATGGGTAAGAGTAATCAAGGGAACCAATGTTATAGCGGTAATCAAAAGAATGTAATCCATGGATAAAGACCAGACATGGAAAACAGACATACCCAACAAAGAACATAAAGTAACTAAAATCATACATACAAAGTAACAAAAGTAAATGAGCAACTCGGACTCCAATAATAACTGGAAGCATGGACCAGGCGCACCGCTAGGGTAAAAATGCAATGAACAAACAAAAGAAATTGTAAGCTGAAAAAAATCAAGAAGGTCAAACAAAAATTAGTCATTGCTTTATTACGCATTTCACTTTCCATCTAATATTTTGCCATATGCCGTATTCGAAAAATGATCATGTGCATATTATTAGCGATAAGTTTTTATGAACTATTGGCCCTGCTGAAATAATACGAGGGCACTTTACTGTTGACGTGGAGCAAATTTGTTACGTTTATTCTTATGTCTTGCATTTACGTTAAAAATTCATGTTTTGTTTTTTTTTTTTTTTTAAGTGACGGTATCTGTAAGAATCAGGCAGTGGGTGAAACATTTTATGAAAAAAAAAAATTGATAGTTTAATTTGACTGTTTTCACAATCAGAATCAAAGAAAACAGACAAGATTTTCCATATCATGCTAGACCATTGAGTTGCACTGGAAATTAACATTTTAAGGGCAGATAATTGACAGAAACCTCATTTTTCTAACATGTACTGAAAAAATTCTGAGCAAAGCCAGTGATGCAGAGGTCAAGTAATGGTCTTTTCCAATAAAAAAACGTATCCTTGAGTGACATTACTTTGGCAGACTGGTGGGGTTTTTGATTTCTCCCATTTTGCCTGATTCTCACAAACACTTACACTGGCTTGTAACGATAAAGTTGAAAATCATTATTGTAATTTTGCATTGCGTTAGAAAATAAAATGTTTATGTCAACAAGGAATCAGATTAATTTTATTTAATGAACGTTGTCATGCATTTGTTTAAATCTGCTATATATTTTCTTCTTTGTGCCCCGGTTTCATCGAAGGGACGTTATTCATTTGGTAGATATTTTTAACAATTTTAATCTTATTTTGATTTTGAGCTTTATTTCGCCTTCTTAAAATATGATATATGTTGATGTTAATTCTTAAAAGCAATACATTTATGCTTCAGTAAAAGAGTAATCAAGGGAACCAAGGTTATAGCGGTAATCAAAAGAATGTAATCCAGGGACAAAGACCAGACATGGAAAACAGACACACACAACAAAGAACATAAAGTAACTAAAATCATACATACAAAGTAACAAAAGTAAATGAGCAACTCGGACTCCACTAAAAACTGGAAGCATGGACCAGGTGCACCGGTAGGGTAAGCGTCCTCTGCTTTTCTAGAAACACCCACCGAGTTGCTCATAAAAAGTCAAGTCCGGGGTAGACAAACAAGGAAAGGTGAACTATGACCCGTTGAAAGGTTTGATTGATGCACTACTTTACACTCCTAGTGCAAGGTCTGTTTTGATACAATACAAGTTTTCTGTTATTATTATTTTTGAATTGCTTCTAAATAAAATATCTGTATATTGAAATGTTTCTTACATACTGGTATGCTTTCAAACTTTCCACTCATATTGTACCATATGTAGGATGCTTGTCCTCATCTTTTCGGTCTTTAGTTACCCGTATGATCTTTGAGCAAAATATCTGACCCTTTTTAAGCAATATGTACGTGTTCACTGAAATTTCTTGCTGAAATTCGATATTTTTGTGACCTGTAACTAATTTGCATTTTTGTATATTTTTATTATGTTTTATATTCTCATTTCAATACAAGAAACTTCGAAATGTTAGAAACATAAATGATCTTTAGAAATTCAACAAATCTTCTTGAAACTAATGGTGGAAAATATGTTTGTATATCGGGTAGAATTTTAAGTAGTAGTCTTTGTAAGAATCATGCAAAATCTGTAAAATGTGACATACCTCAAAAAAGGCTACATATTTTTTTTTGATATTAAGTTGATTAATGGGTCTATATTATGAAATGTGTAAATATTTGTTCGAATCTGCCTGCTCTTAGGAGATAATCAACATTGAAAATCTAATAGATTCTATTATATTTGAGCGTCAATTACAGAGTTATCTCCCTTAATTTTGAAATCTACAGTGCATTCTATATAATTTTTATCTCTTAAGAACACGGAGTATATGACAAACTGACTGTCAATTTCTGTTTATTATGGCAATTCAAACAAAATATCAAAAATAAAAATATGTAGGCTTTTTAGCCATGAAACACATTTTGCATGATTCTCAGCTGGAGTGCCACTTAATCTCTCCCAATCGATAGTTTTATGATTCGCTTGAAATAACAGTGTATAAAAGGACAATTTAGGAATGTTATTTCTCCATTTACCCGTTGCATACTATAAGGGGCAGTAAAATATGAAGGTTCACGACTTATTTACTTGCGTCAATAAAAAAAACAAAACATTAGCATATCACAAAATTATCTGAGTTCAGAAATTCAATTACAGTTTGAAAAAATGAAAACTCTTTAAACCGATCCTGGATTACCCGAATATCTGTCATAACCAGTCATTTTTAGAGTTCCTTTATTTGAATTTAAACGTATTTTAAGCCCAAGTACGATAATGCACAGTAAATCCTGGCTAACCGTAACATTTTGCAGACTGTAGAATTTAATTTGTTTGGATAGGAAGGTGTTCGGTTTACCCATGGTTCGGTGTGGACGGTATTCATCAAGTAAATGTACACCTGACTTTATCTGCCAGGTAATTTGTTGGGGTTACAATTAAAATTGCTGACGTTTTAACTTGTTGTTTAAAAAAGCAGTTAAAGTACGAAACCTCAGACACGCACGAAAATGAGAGTTTTAATGTCTAGATCTCGAATTTTATTGAAAAACGGAATAAAAACTTATCTTATTTTCAACTATAAGCGACCGACTTTTATATTTATTTACAGCCAAAAACATGCATGTATACGGGTTATATAGGGGATATATTACTCACATAACACGGCTTGGTCGGACGTAGGGACTACAGTTATTATTTACCAAGCTCCACACAATGGCTGACGTTTGTTTTATCTTGTACTTACCGCTGCAGACAGGCCTTTCGAAATTCTCGGGTTATTGAAGTCATCCGTCATTTGACAATCGGATAATGTAAAAAAAAAAAAAAATCATTCACTTTTTCCCGACTAGAGTGAATTTTGAACGTCAGTTTCGGAAATTAACTATTTACAGTCTTGGTATAGACAAACAGTGTTATACAAGCGCTTTATATTAAAGTGAAACCTATTCAAACCGATCCTTGAATAATTTGTCGAGACTAGACATGTTTAAATCTGTTTAGATTGTGAAGTATTTGGATAAACCGAACAGCTGTTTAAAAAACGTAAAAGGGGTTCGGATTTAAATGGAATCACTGTATTAAAGCTATAATCCCCTACTGTTACAGAATGGTGACCTGAAAATATCACTACTTAATGTTTCATATCTAGAACCCAGGAACTTGACAATACTTAGTTGATTACTGTTGGTAAATAATTATTACCTTTTTATCAGTTTTATCAAAGGTTTTATTCGTCACATTGAAAGAGCTTCAGTTTGAAAACTTTAAAAGATATTTCAAAGGAAAATATAATAGTTATATTTATGCAATACTCATATGAAAGGAAAGAAGCAGATTAATCAAATGAAAAGTCAAAATCTATCTATTTTTTTAAAATAAATCTTTGCGACTACAAGGAGAAGTACTTATATTAAATATTTTTTGGTAAAGATATTTTTAAAAGTAAGAATTAAGGCTTAACATTTAAGAACTGAATGAGGGCGATATGATAAGATAAATGGTATAACATGAAGAGGGAAACACTCACGAAAAATGTCAATGATAATATACAAACTGTTTTAAAGAAAAAATATATATATATATATATATTATGTACTAAGTATTATTGTGTACTAAGTTGACAGTTCTAACATCGTTGGGAATTTTTCAGACCTTTCTATACGTTTATATATCTTCCCTGTATCAATTTGATCCGATGGAGCAGTGTAGCAAATAGAGTCGTCACATTCTGAGACGTTAGATTTGGATACATTGGAACATACATACGCCTTTGTACATACTCTATTCAAAATCAAATTTATAAAAAATAAAGTATTGTAAATGACAAATGAAGACAGCTATATTGTAAAAAGAAGATGCACATTAAAATCTAATTTGAATATGAATTTATATTATTATACAAAAGAATATTTTTATATCTTTTCTTAAAATGTTGGACCCAACGAAACAGAATAAAAGTTTGTTTTGCATAACTTAACTTTGTAAAACATGTTTACGAAAACAACACACAAATAGCGTACTTTTGGAGAAACGCAAGAACGATTAAATAAAAGAATGTGCGGTCATCGTTCGGGAATTAACACCACCAAATTCCCGACAGTGTATCAACACTTTAATCAACAAGATCATTCAATCCTCTCCATAAAAATTCGTGTTTTAGAAAAAAATATTTCCATCCTACAAACAGTCCCGTTCTAAGTAAAAATTATCGTAGGGAAAGAGAGGAGTACTGGAGACGAAGACTAGGTTTTGCAATACCTTACGGATGCAATGACAACATCAAAAGTATAGGAAACCTTTCAAGCCAATATAACAATAACATGAATGTGATGAATTTATTTGTCAAAAATACAAGACGGGAAAGGAGTCATTGCCATCGCCACTATAAGTTACATGATGTCTCCATAGATGCTTTCCTTCCTTTCATACAAAAACAAATCCATACCAATTATTTCATATTCCTATACTTCACCCATTGCATCCAAAATTTTCAATTATAAAAGGCTATTGCAGAACCTCGAGATTGAGGACTTCAAGGCTAAACCACCTGACTGTTCTTGCGAAAGCTCTCCATTCAAATATGATCCTTCTGGTCACGTCGTTGCGAGATTTAACCATTATCGAAAACGAATCTCTACGTAATATCCTTTCTAAAGGTCCCAAGTACCGTGAACCACGCTCCATAAATTGGAATTATAACTTTAAAGTTCTTGTGGATGCCGTCGAGGACTATGCATGAAAATGGATAAAACGAGAACAAGAAGACATTGATTCTCTGTCAGAGTGGTTAAAGGCCGTGAGGTCTTTAATTTTGAAACGAATGAAAGTTTTAAGTAGGTCAATGAGTGCCAAGGCTACATCAGTTTTCAAAGACCCCGATGTAGCAAAAAAATTGTCTACTATACATGACAAATATGTGGTCGTACCATCAGGCAAAGCCCAAAACAACATTGTTTTTTCTGCAAAACGTTTTATATCCAATGTTTATTATCAGATGTAGACGTAGAAAAAAAATAGCAGTGATAAGACCTATACTGCTACCACTCTCTCCAAAGAAGAGATTGTGGAAAACCATAAATCTGTGCTATCCGCTTTTGATCTCTACCAAGGACGATGGTTGTGATTTACCGTCTATGTACTGGATTCCTAAACTTCACAAGAGTCCATACAAACAACGTTTCATAGCTGGATCTGCAAAATGTACCACCAAACCTCTTTCAAAACTTTTAACTTCTATACTCACAACTGTCAAAGAGGGTCTGCAGTCCTACCACAACACTTGTTACTCCCGTAGTGGTATTAATTCAATGTGGATCCTGAAAAATTCGAAAGATCTTTTGGAGACAATCAGTTCAAGACTATTATCTGAATATAATAGCATTAAAACCTATTATTTTTCAACACTGTATACTTCTATTCCCCTCTACTCAGTTAAAATCCCGAATTAAAAACATTATACATCGTTGTTTTTCCAAAAAGATGGTACACCTAGATACAAATACATAGTTCTTGGTAGAAATTCCTCATATTTTGTAAGAAATAATTCCAAATCATCTTCCAAATATACAGAGGAAGATGTTTACAAAATGCTGGAATTTTTAATCGACAACATATTTGTCCAGTGTGGTAGACGTGTTTTTCAACAAACGGTCGGCATTCCAATGGGAACAAATTGTGCTCCTTTACTTGCTGACCTATTTCTTCACTCTTATGAGGCTGACTTTATAGCTGATTTGATCAGAAAGAAATAATATCGTTTGGCTAGATCCTTCAATCTAAGTTTCCGCTATATAGATGGCGTATTATCTTTAAACAATCCTAATTTCGGGGATTTGATACATTGCATCTACCCAAAAGAACTTGAGATAAAGGATACTACAGACACTGTGAAGTCAGCCTCATATCTTGACCTACACTTAGAAATCGATGGTGAAGGAAAACTATTGACCAAACTTTACGACAAACGTGATGACTTTTCATTCAAAATTGTCAACTTTCCTTTCATCTGTGGCAACATCCCTTCGGCTCCTGCGTATGGAGTGTTCATGTCACAACTCATACGTTATGCCAGAGCTGGCCGAAGCTACGCAGACTTTTTGCATCGCGCTAGAACTCTAATAAATAGACTTCTGGAACAGGGTTATGTTGCTACAAGATTGAAGTCATAACTACAGAAGTTTTATGGTCGTCATCATGAACTCGTGGATCGTTATGATATATCCATCAGCATCATGACAACTGATTTATTCAACGGGTCATAGTTTACCTTTCCCCGTTTGTCTACCCCGGACTAGACTTTTTATGAGCCACTCGGCGGGTGTTTCTAGAAAAGCAGAGGACGCTTACTCTACCGGTGCACCTGGTCCATGCTCCCAGTTTTTAGTGGAGTCCGAGTTGCATATTTACTTTTGTTACTTTGTATGTATGATTTTAGTTACTTTATGTTCTTTGTTGTGTATGTCTGTTTTCCATGTCTGGTCTTTGTCCCTGGATTACATTCTTTTGATTACCGCTATAACCTTGGATCCCTTGATTGGGAGAGACTTCCAGTACGTTGCTAAGGGAAGCTTCATGAAAATTGCTCCTGCTGAAAACTCCGTTTAAAAGATGCTATAACGTAATGTCTGCATAAAAACCTCCTGAAGAGTTTCAAATTTCGTCGGTGCTGGTTTCCTTGTGGCTAAATAGACGATAATTTACCTAGAACGTTTAAATTTAATATTTGATATGCGATAGAAACTTCTAAAGCCAGGACGTCACAAAGTACGATAACAATTTAATACCATAGTAACGTCAAAATGGCGACAACTCCTCTACAAACTGATGATGATCTACAACTAGAGATTGGAACTAAAGGCTCAAGAATAATTCTCCTGGAAATAAAGACAATGATCCATGGTTTATCAACAAGCATGGAGAACATCGAACGGAAAGTGCAGAAAATCACCTAAATAAGTGAAAACCTATCAAATCTAACAACGCGTGTTCAAAAAAACGAAGACTTAATATAAGAATTACAAGAGAAAAATAAGCAAGTAGAGGATGACTTCGAACAAATGGGACAAATAGTCGATTCATACCTTTGGCAAATATTCAACAAATGCGGAACAGATAGCCGAAATAAAAGGAAAAATTGACACAATAGAGAAAGGACAGGGAATACAAACCACGAATTTTATTAAAGAACTACAGACAGAAGTGCTAGATCTTAAGTGTAGAAGTATGAAAGACAACCTGATTTTCTCTGGTTTAGCATTTCAGCGCGATGATATATGTCAACTGAAAGTGCAGAACTTTATCTCAAACAAGCTAGGAATACCATACAGAGTAAGTCTAGGCAATGTCCATAGGTTTGGATTTGGAAAGCCAGGACAAAACAGCGTACGCCCGATAGTAGCAAAATTTATCCACCATTACGAATTAGAAGAAGTTCTGAACAACGCAAATAAGTTGAAGGGAAAGCGCTATGGAATTAGTGAACAATTTCCCCTCGAAATCGAGAAAAGACGGAAATTACTATACCCGGTCATGAGAAAAGCTAAGAGCGAAGGTAAGAAAGTTAAAATGGTGAGAGACAAATTATATATAAACGGAAAACAGTACGAACCATCTGAAACTAAAAGCAATGAATACCGAGATATCCTGATCCGTGAAAATCAAACACAAGAAGTTGAAAACAAGATCGTAGCAGAACGTCGGTTCAAAAGAACTCGCCGTGAAACTGACCCAAACGAACCTATAAATGAAGAAAATGTCACTACACATATGTAGGACAGGTCGAGAGAGTCCCCGAACATTTTAAACACTTATTCTAATTATTTAAAACGTATGTACATTAATTGTTGTGGAATAATATCAAAACTTAAATACCCTGAATTAATCAAACAAAATTAAATTGCTGGCTTTGCAGAAACAAAACTTGATGATATCGATAGTATTGATTTACAAAGGATACGAATTTATTTTCAAAAACAGATCAAATATTGGCAAGAGAAGATCAGGAGGTTTGGCTATAGCATACAAAACAAATCTTAAGGAAACTATTGAATATATTAAAACAGAATGCAAAAATGTCTTATGGTGTAAAATAACGAACAAAATTAGTCCAAAAGACGATATACTCTTGGGAGTTGTTTATGTTCCTCCAGAATATACTTCTTACTCTTCGCCTGATGCAATTAATGAAATAGATATGGAATACTTTGAGCTGTCCAACAAAGTCTTTATTTGCTGGTGATTTTAATACAAGGACCGGTTCAGAACAGGATTTTATCTATATCCCTGATAGTGATTTCAATGTATTAGAAATGGAAAATATGTCAATTAATGCCATCTGCACTTTAGAAAAATTTGGATTTAATCGCAAAAGAAATAGTAGGGATAACATTAGATATAGATTCGGAAACCAATTATTAGAATTTTGTCGTGGAAATAACTTCTTTATAATGAATAGCACAACACCGGGCGACTTAAACGCGGAAAGTTTACATGCCGTAATTTTAGTGTAGCTGACTACTGTTTATGCAACGAAGACCTTATCAAAAACTTCATAGATTTGACAGTACTAGAATTTTCATGTCTCTACTCAGATATCCATTCGGCATTAGATATTTTGTTGAAACAAACCGGGGAAACCGACTGCCAAAACGACGAGATCCTAGTTAACCAGCAAAATGTCAAGTCCCTAAGAAAATGGAAAAATGGGAAAATCAAACCTTTATTTAGAGCATCTGAATTTAACAGAAATAGAAATTATAAATTCTGAAATGGGCGATGTCATAGAAGTAACGCAATAAAGTGTAGACAATGATTGCAAAGTAGAAAGGGCAAAATTCCATAAGCTGAAACGAGAGAAAAACATGTCACCATTTCATTGACAAATAATTAAAGATGTCGAGAAAGAATATAAAAATATCTTAAATAAAGCACACAAGGAACACAGAAGAGAAATTAGAAACAAAATTGATAACTTAAAACAAAATGATTCCAAATAATTCTGGCGAATCCTAAACACAAAGAAAATTACAAACCAATCTAAGATCGACTTCGGAAAACTGGTCACTTATTTCAAAGAACTTTACAGAGCTCCACCCGAAGATGACGAAGCACACAAAATTGATACGAATACACGATACAGTGGACAGGAAATTAATAAGATGTTAAACTGTGAAATAACAAAAGATGAAATATTAAAGGCATTCAAAAATTTGAAAAAATGATAAAGCTTGTGCAGAAGACGGACTGATCAACGAATATCTAAAATCATCGTCCCATATCCTAATAGACATGTACGTAAAAATATTCAATGTGATATTCGAAACCGGAAAAAGTCCTTCGAAATGGACTCAAGGAACTATAAAACCGATTTACAAGAACATTTACAAAAACTATAGACCAATAACCATTGTTAGCTGTTTTGGAAAATTTTTACAGCCGTATTAAATGAGCGCCTCAAGAATTTTGCTGAGCAAACATCACTGTTCAAAGAAACCCAAAACGGATTCCGAGAAAACTACTCAACAATTGATTGTGCATTCATCCTTAATTCCCTGATAGAAATTCAACAACACTCTAAAAAAGAGACTATTCTGCGCATTTGTAGACTTTGAAAAGGCATTGTTACTGTTGATCGTAAATCTCTTTGGAAAAACTTATTAAACAGCAATATAGACGTAAAATGTTCCGTATTATCTACAATATGTACCAGAATATAAAATCAAGCCAAAGTTATGATAATCAAACATCGGCATTATTCCCATGTGCAGGTGGCGTTAGACAAGGATAAAATCTGTCGCCTTTTCTGTTTTCTTTGTACTTAAATGACTTGGAAGATTACCTCATTTCCGAAAATATTGCCGGGTTGAACAACATAAGTTCAGAAATTGAAGTAAAGCTAGGAATATTTCTTATTTTTTTATAATCTTGTATGCGATGATACAGCGATCTTAGCTGAAACACCAGAACAACTGCAGGAAGCCTTGAACAAGTTTAAAAACTAATGCGAGACATGGAAGATGAAAGTTAATGTTAACAAAACTAAGATAGTTATTTTCTCAAAGGGAAGAACAAATTATCCAAATTTCTATTACAACGGCCGTCAAATCGAAGTATTAAACAACTTTAATTATTTAGGAATTACCTTTAGTAAATTTGGCAGTTTTAAACAATGCAAACAGCAACTCAAGGACAAAGCAACTTGTGCTATGAATGAAGTTCTAAGGAAAGGTCGTCTGCATAATCTATCTATAAAGTGCCACATAGATCTATTCAATATACTTGTCAGACCGATATTACTATATGGATGTGAAATATGGGGATTTGAAAATATTGACATTTTGGAAAGAGTATAATTAAAATTTTATAAGATCCTCTTATACCTAAATTCATCGACTCAGAATGATGTCATTTATAGAGAATTGGGTTGTTTTCCGTTATACATAGACATACAAACCAAATTGATATCGTTTTGGACAAAACTGATAACAGGAAAAGAAAACAAAATTGCTTCAATTATATTTAAATACCTATTTAGATTAATGCAAATATCTACATTTAGATCACGACTTCTAGACAAGATGAAAAATATTCTCGATAATTGTAGATTTTCGCATCTTTGGACTTTTTAAAATACAACTAATATAAAACACGTAATAAAACAAAGACAAGAGGACCAGTATAAGCAGAAATGGGCAGGAAACATCACCAACTCACCAAAAACTATTAACTATCGGTTATTCAAGAATTCACATAACTTCGAACAATATTTTAACATACTAAACGACAAAGATATTATTACATTTTCGAAGTTTAGGACAACAAACCACAAACTACTCATAGAAAGCGGCAGATGGCAACATGTAGAGCGTAATCAACGAACATGCCATGTATGCAGAGAGGTTATTGGTGATGAGTACCACTACCTGATGGAATGTCCAAATTTTCGAAACGACAGAAAGCTTTACATTGATAAAAAATTCATATTTAACTGTAATATTTTAAAATTTAGTGTTGTTATGAATCAGAAACAGCAATCCAAACTAAGAAAATTGTGCAAATTCATTAGAATTATAAATGGCACTCTGGATTCTCTCTGACCTCTAAAAAATTATGATTGTATTTCCCTCCGCAACTGTACAACTCAATGCAATTTGTAAAAATATGTTATTCTGCATATCTTTGTACTACATCGATTTTATCAGAATAAATTATATATATATACAAACATCACTGATTTCAAGAGTTATTTCTCCTACCGTAGATCTACCTCCTGAACATGTCTCTCTCTTTATACATCTAAGTCTCCTTATATAACTTTAAATGTATTTTAAAACCAGGTACGATGATATACATTGAAATCGGTCTAAACGAAACATCTTTCGGGCTAAATAATTATTTTAATAATAATTGTTTAAAATAGCAGTACACGTGCAAGACTTCAGATACGTATGATGGTTAATGCATTTATGTCATGATCTTAACAATATTCAATTTAGAGATTTTTAAATAAACATTTGAGAATGATATGAAATAAGAATTTCAATCTACATTAAGTGTAAGCAACCGCCTTCATATTTCGGAGCGAGAGAAGAATTGAGACATAACTGACACTTGACATAGACAATCACTTGTTTGAGGGGATTGAAATTCAGTAATGGTTTTATATAATCTGTGGTGGATGGCTTCAACAAACATCCTACTCAAATATGCACCTGTTTTACCACAGAAAAATGCGTACTGGTTGCCGAAATATCATTGATAAAAAATTGATATCATATTACAAAAAACTGTACATAGGCATATTTTTATGTAAATCATGTTCAACTTTCATTAATTCTACATCTCACATACATATCTGTATAAGAAAGAGGAAGAAAAAGATCTGAAGGTTTTTTATTCTGTGCAGTCAAACGTATCCGTTTTGTCAGTTGTATACAGAGACATCACATTTTTCAAAATTAATCTCAATGTAACAATTTTCTATATCAACTATATTTGCATATTTAGATATTTTCTTTTTCTTTTTCCGTTTCGCCAACAGTTTTATTAAATAAGGGTTCCAGATTTATTTTAATGATAACAATATTGTCGTTTAGTTATTTATTCTTATCTTGTTGTTTTTAAAATGTTTACCTGTATGGCTTAATGTCTGAACTGTAAGTATTCACTTTCTATACACTGAAAACAATTGTAATATGATAAAAATTTGTACACTAAGTTACAATTTTTCGTTTTTTTTTAATAGACTTTCACTTCGCAACCGGAAGCTTTTCCCAAGAATATTTTTCAAGGTTTTTAACTGATCTTCCATATGAAGAAGCACGTGACACGTCATTTCACACGGGTAATCAAAGAAGTTACCTCATTAAATTGTTGAAAAGTGGACCTGATCATAGTTTTAAGGTCGAAAAGTTCATACAATTCATTAACATCAACGGAAAATCAACACGCTAATCGTTTTAATTTGAAATTCACATATTTATAGTAACAATGATGTTTTTATCAATCACTTCTTCTTCTTAATGACTTAATTTAGTTGTTTTTTATAATGTAAAGAAGAGTGGGTAAGCTATCATAAACGATATTTATTATCATCCTATTATGTAATTTGAGATTATAAGGCAGGCAGACCACGATCTAAAAATAAAGCATGTGGTTAAACTAAATGATATATATATAATGTTAAGGAAAGTAGACCAAGAATGTAGGAAGTTCTTTAATCATAGTTATATCGGTAGCACTATACAAATTATCTATCTATGGTAGTACTAATTTTCATGTAACAAGTTTTCATGACATAAATGATTTCATTCATATTGTGGTCAATTTTTTTAGAAATGAAATTTGCTAGAGCCTTCTGATCGTCACTTGATGTATTTGAGTTATCGTGTGTCAATGATGGTAAAAATATCCCTTTCATTTTACAACGAGTTTCAGTCTCTTATACAACAGTATGAGAATATTCAAGACCAAAGGCTAGACAAACAAAATAGACAAACATCATTAATGTCACATACTCACCAAAACTACACATAGAAACTAAAAAAGTACTCTACTAAAACCTTCGATGAATGGTTCATGGATACCTGTACTTCCAGCATTCTTGTTTGAAACATTATAATTTGCCATGCTTGAAATAAAGACGATGGACTTATATAATAAAATTAATCATGAAAATATCAACTAGCAAATATCACGGTTTATGACAATTTTTATTCATGTTAGTTATTCTTCTACATGTATAAGATAAGACTTTGAGACAAATCTTTTAACATACATCGATATCCACCAATATTTTAAATAGAAAATACCATCATATTCAATAGAAAACACCAAAGAAATACCAATACTGTGAAATAGGACCAATTATATATTTGGAGTTGGTTAAGAAGAGAAGTAATTTATTAACGTGTACATAAAACTACGTGTAAATATGAAAATATTACATAACATATCGATTACCGACTTTCTAGAATCGCACCAGACGTTTCCTTATCTTTGCGCCTGTTCCATGGTTTCAGTGTTAAGTGGGGTATGGTTTGCTTTCTACTTCAGTTTTTTTCTGTACATGCTGTATTGGCTATTTTATATTTATTGTTGTGCGTGTCCGCTTTCGTAAGACAGGTTTGTCATTTTGTTTTGTCTCTATGTATGTGTTATTTTGGTCATTTCATGACCTTTTCTGTGCTTGTAAATTTCCATTGTATAGCCGGCATCACGGAATCATGCTCTTTTTATAATTTTTGTCCTTATCCTGGTCTCATAGATTTATTCACTGTCCCATATAACGATATAGATTTACATTGGTTATTCAAACATTTGGTCAAACAATTGTTGTGTCGCCGTTTAATGTTGAGCAAACTATACTATACTTACTATCATTTTTGGTAGATGCATGATAATTAGATATAATAAAATTTATTGTGTAATTTAGAATATATTGTAGAAATGGTACCACAAATCCGCAAATACGACTCTATAACAAGTTTTCAGTTAAAAAAGGACTGGTATAAATATTAATGTATATTGCATTATTAACTGCATACAGGCCTTTTTTTTATCTGTTCGGAATTTTTATTATATTGTTTTGACAAATGATATTTAAAACAACTCTGATATACCAAATATTGATTTGATCTTTTAACAAAAATCACATTCTAGATTTCATTTATATATATTATTATAATTTAACTTGCTCTCTCTGAAATTGTATCAAATGAAGAACAAAAACAAAATTAATGAACTGATAAAATCTGGGCAGTAGTTCAAAGGATTAGCAGAAAAAGAAAGTCCGTAAAGCAAATTGCAATACATCTGGGTAAAACAAGGAGGTTACAAAACAACCGCAATGTTCCTGACTTGGTACAGGCATTTGATTATGAAAGATGAGTTGAATCAAATTTTATAGCGCACTAAACCTCCCGATTCCATTACGGTTAATTATTTCCGGTATATTTCAATCCAAATCAGTAGCATCAAAACAGTACAGAAGATATGAGCAATGAATAGTTGAAGAAAAAATAACTAATTACAATAAATATGATGTGAATCCTAGCCACGAGTTTCAATTAGTCTTGAACTTTGTGTGGAAAGTGCGTCAAGCGCAAGATGAATAATAATAATATATAAGTAAATACTACCAATTATTAATGTGTTGATATTATGAACATTTATCATCTAATATTGTTTTGTTAGAAACAGAATATTTTTCAAAAAGATATAGATATTGACAATAAAACATTTTTAGACGTCGTAAGAGAAGTATTTTCTTATAATCTTGTTCCAAAAGCCTGTCCGTTAGTCAACGGTGGTGTCGTAAGATGTCAAAATAATCGTTGCTAACTCTGACAAACCTTAACAACAGAGAAACATAAAAACTGTATGCAGGGAAAGCTTGTATAATACTGCACAAGAAAGGGAAATTCATAATATTAAAATCAAAATCGTCTCATATGTCCTATATTGTTTACGAAATGACTACTGTGGTCAATTTTGAGGTGAAAGTATAAAATGACTCAGAGGATGTTGTGTCAGTAGCCTCTTTAATTTCTAGTTCTGGTGGATAAATAAGCAGAAACCATTCTCCAAATGTAGCTTTTTTTCAATATATCGATATGTTATATTGATCGTGTCTACTTTACCTGTTGTCTTCCACAAGAGTTTGAGCCAACTCCGATTCAAAGAAATAAAACAACAAGTTAGCTATGAAGCACAAATTGTGCCTAATGGAATGCCGATACTTTGATAAATAATTGTCCATCCAAAGTGTTTGAGGACAAACTCTAGAATACTAATTATTTGTTGCTCGGTGTAGCAATTTTAGATTAAATATGTAGGATCGAAGCTTTCAGCAATAAATTGTTGCGAATTACCATTCTTGCAGTTCAATAGTTTGTGGATGATTTCTCTGAGACGTGTTTTCAATTTATCGTGCGGCGAGTAAACAGTTTTACAATATTCTCGTTGTCCTTCCTCAATTGCTGAAAAAAAATGGTGAGCTGTATAGACAGCCCCTTTTGTTGAACAAGTATATGATCTTGCTGTGTACCTTTGCTTATATGTTTTTATGTAGTTTTGCAACCCAATACACATAAGTTAATCCTCAGACTTCCCGATTGAAAGAACATTTAATGGGGCCATAAGGGACTTTTGCTTAGCTAGGATTAGTGAGTTAGGTCACTGCTTTATTATTAAAATTAAGGTACTGGTTTATTTGTTGGGTTTTCTTTTCAGAGATTTCCATTTTGAATAATGTTAAAATCATCAGTGATGACATGGCAAAAAGTTGTAAAGAAATGAATATTTTGAAAAATTACAAGTTAATTCTTTTGTTCTTGAAAAGTCGGAAAGAAGACATATAACAAATAATACTCGCCAGTATATAATTTGATGAAAATATATCTATGCCTACTGTGTCAAGTGCCGATCACGAGGGTTTATAAGTATCAGTCCCTGTAAGAAACTGGCAGTAGATGAAATATGATAGAAAGAAACCCATCATTTTGATAGTGTATTTTGACTATTTGCACCATTAGAATTAGGAAAACATACAATATTTTCCATATCGTACTGGACCATTGAGTTATAATTTCATTGACATGCATTGAACATGAACATGCAAGAGTAGATAACTCTGTCAAAAACGTCATTCTTCTAACAATCTATTGACAAATTTCTTAGCAAATCCAACGATGCAGAAAACACAAAATGGTCTTTTCAAATAGAGAAAGCATCATTGAGTAATATTTTATTGTGAGGTCTTTGGGGTTTTGACATGCATGATTCTGATTTTTCCCATTTTGCATGTTTCTTACACACACCTACACTTAAGAATATAAAGAGGCAGTGGAAAGAGAATGGTACAAATCACCATTAACCACCATTCCCCGACGATTAAAATCTTTTCAAAATATGGAAATCATCCTTGAGTAAAATTATATTGTCAGATCGGTTGTATTTTCCGTGCATGTTTCTGAATTTTTCCATTTTGCCTACTTTTTATTACTTGATTAATGACTAGGCCTTACAATAACTACAACGGATATGCATTACTCCCTATCAATCTTCATCAATATATCAGACGATAAATACTACGCTGTTATTCTGCTTCAACTTTTTGTTGAATTAACAATACCGATTTTCTAACGCCTTGGCACATTGTGAATTTTAATTTTTATGCAGCAAAACGTAAGCGATATTTTATTATATTTTCCCCACTTAAACTTCTTATTCTATCCCATTTCCCATAACCCAGCACCCTTTTTGTCATGCGCAAATCCCATGTATGTCCCATTCCTGTTAACATTCGTCTAATCTGGACGTGACATTTTATGAGCAACTCGACAGTTTAAAAAAAAATTAGCATCATTCCAAATGTATAAAAAACATTGGTAAACTTTGATATACATAACATTATATTAATTCAATCGAAAATGCGTGAACAAAGTAAACAGGTGCTCCATGAACACCTGTCGTCCAATATGACATGTTACAAAAATCATTGAAATATTAAAAAGTCCCATTCCTCTGAAACTATGGATCATATTTTCTTAAAACGTGTACAGGTCGTTAAAGTAATATAACGTTTTTTGTGTATTGTACCGGAATTTACAGTGCGACATGGGAGAAAAATCCTAAAATATGCAGGTCAATGAGTAATCAAGGGAACCAAGGTTTTAGTGGTAATAAAAAGAATGTAAACCCGGGACAAAAACAAGACATGGAAAACAGACATACACAACAAAGAACGTAAAGTAACTAAATCATACATACACAGTAACAAAGGCAAATGAGCAACTGGGACTCCACTAAAAACCTGGAATCACGGACCAGGTGTACCGGTAGGGTAAGATTAAAACATGATAGAAAATGCAATATCTTGTGTATTTTGTAGTATTTCTAGCCTGACTGTCTTAAAAGTAGTGCGAAGTATTCATTGAAATAGAGAAAGTTCGTACTTTGATTCTTACACTGGAATCTTCTATTTATATTTTTGTATCTATTTTTGATTTAAATGTTACTATTTTGATATTATTTCCGATAACCAATTTCTATACAGTTAGTTTACACAATAAATCTTACATAATTTATTATACGATTTTTTATCATTTTCATTGTATACAACATGTTGCAAATTTGACAGTTCTTACATCGTTAGATGGAGCAGTGTAGCGAATAGAGTCGTTCATCTAATTCATATATATAACCAATTATCAATATACTAACATTATGAATATTTGTTCCCTAACATCTATTAAAAAAGGACCGCTATTGAAGTAAGACCGGTTTTTCTTGAGTTTATAATAACAAATCATATGTATTAAATAATATCACTCTATAGTAAAATCACATAATCCACGTAATTGTGGTTAAGTGTGCAATTTAATCAACAAAAAGATGTTTAAAGTATAAATTTTTCGCAAATTGTAAAAATTTAAATACGTGTAGAAAAACAAATTGATGTATTTTAAAAGTTAGTTCCGACTCCTACTAATTGTGGTTCGGAATATCCGGAGCTGATTTTCATAACTTTACTATGCATAGTAGACACAGTTTGCTGAATCACTACCAAAGCGATATGGTAACTAGATATACTTATGTTTGTGGAATGTTTAGACAAAGAAAATTGTAGGCTGCTAGTCCTGTATATAATGGAGAGAGTCAAACAAATTTCACTACAGTCTGAAAATGCCTTCCAAGAATTCAATGCTAACTTATTTGTTTCTCTATCTCACAGTATGCCATGTGGCCTATTCTTTTGAGAAAGATATTGAGATTGCTTGCGGTAAGTTTTGCTACATTTAATAAATTGCGTTATTCTACGGCAAATAATACGAGGATACTCTACCGTTGAACAAACAAAAATAATACTTTGCCCAAAAAAATGAATGATTAGTTAAAAAAAAAACATTGCTGTCTAATTACAGTTATGTCGGGAAATATCATTGATAAAGGAGTTTAATAATGGTGTTCTGGTACTTTTTATTTTATTAAGTAGAGTTCTCAGCATCATAAGGTCTGAAATTTAAAACGGCAAATATATCTGCCAAAATTATCCGAGGAACTTAATGGGTTAGATATTTGTTTATAACTATTTTCATAAAATATCTTTTTTTAATTACCAAAAATTTGATCTTGCATTTTGAAAGACAACTTCATTTTGTTTTCTTCTGATATAGTAGTTTAAGATCCTTTTATGTTTATTTAGAGTATTTCGAATGCATTAGTACTTCCTGTCAACTTCTATTCTATTAAAGGGGTAACAGCTTACCGTTTACCCAGTATTCGGTCATTCATTTTACACTTAAACTCTTAATCTCCACGTTTCGTGTTTTCTGCTCATCAATTGTTTCTTAAACATGTTAAATATCAAAGTAGCATTTTGTGTAAGAATGAGGCAATTGGTGGCACATAAATTTCCTTAATTTAATTTTCTTTGCCTCAAATATATGAAATAAGCAAGAAGTAACTGAAACGCTATTAAAATTTACCCTGAAGTATCTTGGCCGTATATAGTTTTTACTGCTTATATAGGGAAAAGGTAATTTTCCGTATTGTATTTCAACAAAATTTAACTTATCAATGTCTTAAAAAAGGCAAATTTTACAAACATTTTGTATTGATATTTCTGGAGGCTATGAAGCATACATACTCAGCAATGCAAAAATATGTGTCTTTATGTGCCACATTTTGTACATATTTTACCTGATTTTTAGATAGTGAAGTTAATTACCTGTAGCTGACTGACTTTCCATCACTTATATTTTTTTTTATATCATACCAAACAAAGGTAAGGCACTGAGCACACGAAGCAAGAAACAAAGAGAATCTTCAGAATTGAATGCAAGGGTATCTGAAAATACATCAAAATACACAATAATTTAAAAAAATGGAGTACTTGCTACCATTCAATCAACGTAATTAAAAATGTTTATTAACAGGGAGTTCGTATCGACCTCAAACAACATAGGACAAATATATTAAAAAGAATAAAAGAAAGAAATGTGAGACGATATAAGGAAAATGTCCTAACAGTTCAATAAAAGTCTCTTTAACTTATAATTATTGTATATAGGATTTAAATCTTAGCTTGAACATTTTAAAATCTAATGAGGTGTTAAAACGACTGCGTTTTATGCATTTATTGTGTATTATGTGGAATTGCATTTGAGGTCAAAAAGATAAATATGAGATTTTGATAATTCAATTCCGTCTTTCAATTCTTAATAACAAAGAAACAGAACAAATCGGATAGAATTCCAATATTATACTTTTAGTGAAACAAGTATTTATAGGTAATTTCTATTAAAATAAACCAAAGAAAAATTGTGGAACAATATTTCTTTGAATCTGCAAGGAAAATAAATAGTGAGGTATGGAAAAGAACCGATGGGTTCCAAAATTAACTACCTTGACCGGTAGAATATAAACCAGTACAAATGAAATACTGCTTGGCGGGCGATTTTGCAAAGTATAATTTTGACGCATTTTAGGGGTCTGTTTCAAAAACGCCTAAAACAATTTATTTACTCTGAAATTCAGTACTAATTGCACAAATTAGCTTCCGCGAGAATTAGAAACGCAAACATTGTTTAAATGCATTTTTGTTTCAAATATCAAGATTTTACACACCAAAAATAAACCGCCATACCGCAACCGTTTACAGTATTTATAACCATGTTAACATAATAGTGGAGTGAGACTATTTCTCAATTGTGGATATTTTCCAAACCAGACACTTATAGATGTTATGAACAGTTCGTAAAAATATGAAAAATTTGTCAGTGAAACATTGGATACTCAATCCTTAGATTGTAAATAAAACAATTTAAACAATTAAAAAAAAAAACAAAACTAAAAACTCTTCCACTGGTAACCACATGCTTTTCAATGATGAACAGAACCCATATCATAAAGCAAGCTGCAAAATACCCCAAAATAAATGAAGTGAAACTTTCATAATTTACGAAAATCGCAATGTATTTGTTCTTAAAATGACTCTAACATGTAAGTACACTTGATATTTCCATTTATAGATGATCGCCTGATTAAGTTAACGAACCTTCAGGAGAGAATCAAACAATCACAAAGAAGATCAGGAGCAATAAAAAGAAGAAACCAACGTATAGACGTAAGTGTATAATAAAAAAAAATATATAAAAAAGTTATTATCTTTAAAAACATTTAAATAATTAAGTTCAAGTCCTTTTTTATTATTTGTCATTCGTAACTGGCTATATAAACACATACACGGATAGGCTAATTGAATTGCTTTATTTTCCAGGGCACAAAGTACATGATTTTGTCACTTTTCAACAGTTATATATAATTCTATGGGTCTTTAACATGGGCTGTTTAAGAAGAAAATGGGGTTGGTCAGTTTTCTTCTTATGAGATAGGATGTTTCTTAAAGTAAAATTTTAAAGTAAATATCATAAGTCACTGTACGTGATTTCTAGATTAGTAAGTCTTCGTAAAGGCATTTTTACAACATAAATATGGATTATGTAGGGACTTTTTCCATTATGGAAAAAGATTTTCTACAATAAATGTTTGGAAATTTACCATACAGAATTTTGCGCCAAACGCACTATTTTTATGCATTGACAAACACTTACATTGACTTGGAAGCACATCTGTATAATTCTGTATGATTTTGCAAGATAATAAAAATAATGCTGCACGAAAAAGGTATGATTAAGAAATAATTCGTGGAGGGGTAGATTTGTGCTCATTTTAACAAGGGTACGGCATTTATATTCGATTATTTAACACCGAGTGATAGCGAGCTCTTAAATGAGAATATAAATGCCAAATCTATGTTACAATAAGAACAAATCTATCCCCGGAAGGAATTCTTTCTTTTCTAATATGACAAAGACGGTAATGTTTGTGACAAAATCTCCCTAGGCGTTGCCAAAATAATGGCTGTTCCGTTTAAATTCCCCCGTATGGAAGTTGGATTAAATTTGTATATCTATGCCATCGTATGTGTTAAATGTGTGTATTTATATAATTAATTTCAATTAGATAGTCTCCTCTCAGCTGTTAATTCATCGCGTAAACGTTTATAAATGGGTGCTGTGTCTCGAAGCGACAGCGAATAAAAGAGACAGTGCAAAGGTACTAAAGGTGGGGTTGTACCGACATATACTGTTTGACGATATGAAGACGTTATATAAGAATCTACAATATACTTGTTTAAGCAGATCGCCAAGACTAATACTGAAAAATTGATCAAAATCAACAAAACTCACAGAAGTTAGTTTTCCGTGATGCATAATATAATATGCTATTCAAGATGGCCGACTTTTAACGGGAAAAATTATAAAAGCCAAAATGCGCACAAACGTTGGTATGATAATTCTTTTTGGCGTAAAAATCTACATCCCTGCCCGAGTAAGGAATGCTGTCATTACCTCGTGAGAAATGTATAAGATTTACTTCTTTCATTAATAAAGTAATTGTTATTGATTGTAGTGTCTTGTCGCAGAAATCGAAAGATTAAATGAAAGGTGTTCATAAAAGATATATTGAATGATTACCTGAAGTGATTAGCAGATTACCATACAACGTTAAGTTGGTGTTGCCTGACGTCCACAACAGTTAAAACAAATGTTTATTTTTCTATTCATTTATTTATACAATTTTTTATATTTATAATTTACATTTATGTACGTTTTTTTATTTTTTTTAAATAAATGTCTTAAAATAAATAAATATCATATTTAACTTTGTTGTCAACAAAATCATTATGAAGAATATTTTATAATTTTCTACACTTGAGGAAGAAACGTAGAATGACAACAAAATGATATAGTGATTTTCCTCCAAATGGATGTCTGTCTATCCGTCAGTATTTTTAGCACCGTTTAAACGAATGGCAAAGGAAGCACACACACAAAAATATTTTTTACAGTTTCAAAAATTCAAATATCGTTAGACGAAGAAAGACATAATGAAATACAGCAAAAAATTACTTTAAAAATAACCTGATAAACTAGTCATAACCTAACTAGAGCATACTTGACTCATACACTAGGTATTCGTCATACAGAATATATAACAAACCCAAGCATCCGATGAGTCTTTAAAGTACACAAGGTACTTCATTTATCCCCACTTGTAATTCCAAGAAAGGAACCAATCAGATTTGATGAATCATTAGAGTTAACAAGAACTTCATACAATTCGAATTAACTACAGTTCTACTAACTTTTACTATGACAATCTAAAGGTGTAGCTATTAAAACGGCTGAACACATGTTTGTCGGGTTTTTAAGAGAGATTGGAAAATTATGCGCGTCGATATATTTTTCATTGCAAAACAAATCTGAATTAAACATCAAATTCAATTTGTTCGTCAATTTAGATAGACGTATATTTAAAGAAGCAAAAGGTACTCCGATGGATTAAATGTAGCCAGATACACCCAAGAAAAACAGAGCACATTAATAATTCCCGATTTTTTTCTCCACCAGATCAATACCATGTGTACAGAAGCAAAAGAAAAAAAAAAAAGAAACACACATATACTTAACTACCTGTCTAAATATAGTTAGGGCTTCATAGGAAAAAAGACAAAATCGAAGCGCTTTCAACAAACTTCTAAATATGCGTTATTATCTTTACATACGTAATATCAATAATGAGATAGACCAAGGTTGTTTTTACAATTTCTGGTATATCTGCCTAAAATAAAGCAAGATGCACGCGGTGACAGACGTTCCTTTCCCCTCCTACTAACCGCTGCAGACAGACCTTTAGAAATTAGCATAAAAACCTCCTGAAGAGTTTCAAATTTCGTCGGTGCTGGTTTCCTTGTGGCTAAATAGACGATAATTTACCTAGAACGTTTAAATTTAATATTTGATATGCGATAGAAACTTCTAAAGCCAGGACGTCACAAAGCACGATAACAATTCAATACCATAGTAACGTCAAAATGGCGACAACTCCTCTACAAACTGATGATGATCTACAACTAGAGATTGGAACTAAAGGCTCAAGAATAATTCTCCTGGAAATAAAGACAATGATCCATGGTTTATCAACAAGCATGGAGAACATCGAACGGAAAGTGCAGAAAATCACCCAAATAAGTGAAAACCTATCAAATCTAACAACGCGTGTTCAAAAAAACGAAGACTTAATATAAGAATTACAAGAGAAAAATAAGCAAGTAGAGGATGACTTCGAACAAATGGGACAAATAGTCGATTCATACCTTTGGCAAATATTCAACAAATGCGGAACAGATAGCCGAAATAAAAGGAAAAATTGACACAATAGAGAAAGGACAGGGAATACAAACCACGAATTTTATTAAAGAACTACAGACAGAAGTGCTAGATCTTAAGTGTAGAAGTATGAAAGACAACCTGATTTTCTCTGGTTTAGCATTTCAGCGCGATGATATATGTCAACTGAAAGTGCAGAACTTTATCTCAAACAAGCTAGGAATACCATACAGAGTAAATCTAGGCAATGTCCATAGGTTTGGATTTGGAAAGCCAGGACAAAACAGCGTACGCCCGATAGTAGCAAAATTTATCCACCATTACGAATTAGAAGAAGTTCTGAACAACGCAAATAAGTTGAAGGGAAAGCGCTATGGAATTAGTGAACAATTTCCCCTCGAAATCGAGAAAAGACGGAAATTACTATACCCGGTCATGAGCAAAGCTAAGAGCGAAGGTAAGAAAGTTAAAATGGTGAGAGACAAATTATATATAAACGGAAAACAGTACGAACCATCTGAAACTAAAAGCAATGAATACCGAGATATCCTGATCCGTGAAAATCAAACACAAGAAGTTGAAAACAAGATCGTAGCAGAACGTCGGTTCAAAAGAACTCGCCGTGAAACTGACCCAAACGAACCTATAAATGAAGAAAATGTCACTACACATATGTAGGACAGGTCGAGAGATTCCTCGAACATTTTAAACACTTATTCTAATTATTTAAAACGTATGTACATTAATTGTTGTGGAATAATATCAAAACTTAAATACCCTGAATTAATCAAACAAAATTAAATTGCTGGCTTTGCAGAAACAAAACTTGATGATATCGATAGTATTGATTTACAAAGGATACGAATTTATTTTCAAAAACAGATCAAATATTGGCAAGAGAAGATCAGGAGGTTTGGCTATAGCATACAAAACAAATGTTAAGGAAACTATTGAATATATTAAAACAGAATGCAAACATGTCTTATGGTGTAAAATAACGAACAAAATTAGTCCAAAAGACGATATACTCTTGGGAGTTGTTTATGTTCCTCCAGAATATACTTCTTACTCTTCGCCTGATGCAATTAATGAAATAGATATGGAATACTTTGAGCTGTCCAACAAATTTTCAAAGTCTTTATTTACTGGTGATTTTAATACAAGGACCGGTTCAGAACAGGATTTTATCTATATCCCTGATAGTGATTTCAATGTATTAGAAATGGAAAATATGTCAATTAATGCCATCTGCACTTTAGAAAAATTTGGATTTAATCGCAAAAGAAATAGTAGGGATAACATTAGATATAGATTCGGAAACCAATTATTAGAATTTTGTCATGGAAATAACTTCTTTATAATGAATAGCACAACACCGGGCGACTTAAACGCGGAAAGTTTACATGCCGTAATTTTAGTGTAGCTGACTACTGTTTATGCAACGAAGACCTTATCAAAAACTTCATAGATTTGACAGTACTAGAATTTTCATGTCTCTACTCAGATATCCATTCGGCATTAGATATTTTGTTGAAACAAACTGGGGAAACCGACTGCCAAAACGACGAGATCCTAGTTAACCAGCAAAATGTCAAGTCCCTAAGAAAATGGAAAAATGGGAAAATCAAACCTTTATTTAGAGCATCTGAATTTAACAGAAATAGAAATTATAAATTCTGAAATGGGCGATGTCATAGAAGTAACGCAAGAAAGTGTAGACAATGATTGCAAAGTAGAAAGGGCAAAATTCCATAAGCTGAAAAACGAGAGAAAAACATGTCACCATTTCATTGACAAATAACTAAAGATGTCGAGAAAGAATATAAAAATATCTTAAATAAAGCACACAAGGAACACAGAAGAGAAATTAGAAACAAAATTGATAACTTAAAACAAAATGATTCCAAATAATTCTGGCGAATCCTAAACACAAAGAAAATTACAAACCAATCTTAAGATCGACTTCGGAAAACTGGTCACTTATTTCAAAGAACTTTACAGAGCACCACCCGAAGATGACGAAGCACACGAAATTGATACGAATACACGATACAGTGGACAGGAAATTAATAAGATGTTAAACTGTGAAATAACAAAAGATGAAATATTAAAGGCATTCAAAAATTTGAAAAAATGATAAAGCTTGTGCAGAAGACGGACTGATCAACGAATATCTAAAATCATCGTCCCATATCCTAATAGACATGTACGTAAAAATATTCAATGTGATATTCGAAACCGGAAAAAGTCCTTCGAAATGGACTCAAGGAACTATAAAACCGATTTACAAGAATATTTACAAAAACTATAGACCAATAACCATTGTTAGCTGTTTTGGAAAATTTTTACAGCCGTATTAAATGAGCGCCTCAAGAATTTTGCTGAGCAAACATCACTGTTCAAAGAAACCCAAAACGGATTCCGAGAAAACTACTCAACAATTGATTGTGCATTCATCCTTAATTCCCTGATAGAAATTCAACAACACTCTAAAAAAGAGACTATTCTGCGCATTTGTAGACTTTGAAAAGGCATTGTTACTGTTGATCGTAAATCTCTTTGGAAAAACTTATTAAACAGCAATATAGACGTAAAATGTTCCGAATTATCTACAATATGTACCAGAATATAAAATCAAGCCAAAGTTATGATAATCAAACATCGGCATTATTCCCATGTGCAGGTGGCGTTAGACAAGGATAAAATCTGTCGCCTTTTCTGTTTTCTTTGTACTTAAATGACTTGGAAGATTACCTCATTTCCGAAAATATTGCCGGGTTGAACAACATAAGTTCAGAAATTGAAGTAAAGCTAGGAATATTTCTTATTTTTTTATAATCTTGTATGCGATGATACAGCGATCTTAGCTGAAACACCAGAACAACTGCAGGAAGCCTTGAACAAGTTTAAAAACTAATGCGAGACATGGAAGATGAAAGTTAATGTTAACAAAACTAAGATAGTTATTTTCTCAAAGGGAAGAACAAATTATCCAAATTTCTATTACAACGGCCGTCAAATCGAAGTATTAAACAACTTTAATTATTTAGGAATTACCTTTAGTAAATTTGGCAGTTTTAAACAATGCAAACAGCAACTCAAGGACAAAGCAACTTGTGTTATGAATGAAGTTCTAAGGAAAGGTCGTCTGCATAATCTATCTATAAAGTGCCACATAGATCTATTCAATATACTTGTCAGACCGATATTACTATATGGATGTAAAATATGGGGATTTGAAAATATTGACATTTTGGAAAGAGTATAATTAAAATTTTATAAGATCCTCTTATACCTAAATTCATCGACTCAGAATGATGTCATTTATAGAGAATTGGGTTGTTTTCCGTTATACATAGACATACAAACCAAATTGATATCGTTTTGGACAAAACTGATAACAGGAAAAGAAAACAAAATTGCTTCAATTATATTTAAATACCTATTTAGATTAATGCAAATATCTACATTTAGATCACGACTTCTAGACAAGATGAAAAATATTCTCGATAATTGTAGATTTTCGCATCTTTGGACTTTTTAAAATACAACTAATATAAAACACGTAATAAAACAAAGACAAGAGGACCAGTATAAGCAGAAATGGGCAGGAAACATCACCAACTCACCAAAAACTATTAACTATCGGTTATTCAAGAATTCACATAACTTCGAACAATATTTTAACATACTAAACGACAAAGATATTATTACATTTTCGAAGTTTAGGACAACGAACCACAAACTACTCATAGAAAGCGGCAGATGGCAACATGTAGAGCGTAATCAACGAACATGCCATGTATGCAGAGAGGTTATTGGTGATGAGTACCACTACCTGATGGAATGTCCAAATTTTCGAAACGACAGAAAGCTTTACATTGATAAAAAATTCATATTTAACTGTAATATTTTAAAATTTAGTGTTGTTATGAATCAGAAACAGCAATCCAAACTAAGAAAATTGTGCAAATTCATTAGAATTATAAATGGCACTCTGGATTCTCTCTGACCTCTAAAAAATTATGATTGTATTTCCCTCCGCAACTGTACAACTCAATGCAATTTGTAAAAATATGTTATTCTGCATATCTTTGTACTACATCGATTTTATCAGAATAAATTATATATATATACAAACATCACTGATTTCAAGAGTTATTTCTCTTACCGTAGATCTACCTCCTGAACATGTCTCTCTCTTTATACATCTAAGTCTCCTTATATAACTTTAAATGTATTTTAAAACCAGGTACGATGATATACATTGAAATCGGTCTAAACGAAACATCTTTCGGGCTAAATAATTATTTTAATAATAATTGTTTAAAATAGCAGTACACGTGCAAGACTTCAGATACGTATGATGGTTAATGCATTTATGTCATGATCTTAACAATATTCAATTTAGAGATTTTTAAATAAACATTTGAGAATGTTATGAAATAAGAATTTCAATCTACATTAAGTGTAAGCAACCGCCTTCATATTTCGGAGCGAGAGAAGAATTGAGACATAACTGACACTTGACATAGACAATCACTTGTTTGAGGGGATTGAAATTCAGTAATGGTTTTATATAATCTGTGGTGGATGGCTTCAACAAACATCCTACTCAAATATGCACCTGTTTTACCACAGAAAAATGCGTACTGGTTGCCGAAATATCATTGATAAAAAATTGATATCATATTACAAAAAAACTGTACATAGGCATATTTTTATGTAAATCATGTTCAACTTTCATTAATTCTACATCTCACATACATATCTGTATAAGAAAGAGGAAGAAAAAGATCTGAAGGTTTTTTATTCTGTGCAGTCAAACGTATCCGTTTTTCAGTTGTATACAGAGACATCACATTTTTCAAAATTAATCTCAATGTAACAATTTTCTATATCAACTATATTTGCATATTTAGATATTTTCTTTTTCTTTTTCCGTTTCGCCAACAGTTTTATTAAATAAGGGTTCCAGATTTATTTTATTGATAACAATATTGTCGTTTAGTTATTTATTCTTATCTTTTTGTTTTTAAAATGTTTACCTGTATGGCTTAATGTCTGAACTGTAAGTATTCACTTTCTATACACTGAAAACAATTGTAATATGATAAAAATTTGTATACTAAGTTTTTTTTAATAGACTTTCACTTCGCAACCGGAAGCTTTTCCCAAGAATATTTTTCAAGGTTTTTAACTGATCTTCCATATGAAGAAGCACGTGACACGTCATTTCACACGGGTAATCAAAGAAGTTACCTCATTAAAATGTTGAAAAGTGGACCTGATCATAGTTTTAAGGTCGAAAAGTTCATACAATTCATTAACATCAACGGAAAATCAACACGCTAATCGTTTTAATTTGAAATTCACATATTTATAGTAACAATGATGTTTTTATCAATCACTTCTTCTTCTTAATGACTTAATTTAGTTGTTTTTTATAATGTAAAGAAGAGTGGGTAAGCTATCATAAACGATATTTATAATCATCCTATTATGTAATTTGAGATTATAAGGCAGGCAGACCACGATCTAAAAATAAAGCATGTGGTTAAACTAAATGATATATATATAATGTTAAGGAAAGTAGACCAAGAATGTAGGAAGTTCTTTAATCATAGTTACATCGGTAGCACTATACAAATTGTCTATCTATGGTAGTACTAATTTTCATGTAACAAGTTTTCATGACATAAATGATTTCATTCATATTGTGGTCAATTTTTTTAGAAATGAAATTTGCTAGAGCATTCTGATCGTCACTTGATGTATTTGAGTTATCGTGTGTCAATGATGGTAAAAATATCCCTTTCATTTTACAACGAGTTTCAGTCTCTTATACAACAGTATGAGAATATTCAAGACCAAAGGCTAGACAAACAAAATAGACAAACATCATTAATGTCACATACCCACCAAAACTACACATAGAAACTAAAAAAGTACTCTACTAAAACCTTCGATGAATGGTTCATGGATACCTGTACTTCCAGCATTCGTGTTTGAAACATTATAATTTGCCATGCTTGAAATAAAGACGATGGACTTATATAATAAAATTAATCATGAAAATATCAACTAGCAAATATCACGGTTTATGACAATTTTTATTCATGTTAGTTATTCTTCTACATGTATAAGATAAGACTTTGAGACAAATCTTTTAACATACATCGATATCCACCAATATTTTAAATAGAAAATACCATCATATTCAATAGAAAACACCAAAGAAATACCAATACTGTGAAATAGGACCAATTATATATTTGGAGTTGGTTAAGAAGAGAAGTAATTTATTAACTTGTACATAAAACTACGTGTAAATATGAAAATATTACATAACATATCGATTACCGACTTTCTAGAATCGCACCAGACGTTTCCTTATCTTTGCGCCTGTTCCATGGTTTCAGTGTTAAGTGGGGTATGGTTTGCTTTCTACTTTAGTTTTTTTCTGTACATGCTGTATTGGCTATTTTATATTTATTGTTGTGCGTGTCCGCTTTCGTAAGACAGGTTTGTCATTTTGTTTTGTCTCTATGTATGTGTTATTTTGGTCATTTCATGATCTTTTCTGTGCTTGTAAATTTCCATTGTATAGCCGGCATCACGGAATCATGCTCTTTTTATAATTTTTGTCCTTATCCTGGTCTCATAGATTTATTCACTGTCCCATATAACGATATAGATTTACATTGGTTATTCAAACATTTGGTCAAACAATTGTTGTGTCGCCGTTTAATGTTGAGCAAACTATACTATACTTACTATCATTTTTGGTAGATGCATGATAATTAGATATAATAAAATTTATTGTGTAATTTAGAATATATTGTAGAAATGGTACCACAAATCCGCAAATACGACTCTATAACAAGTTTTCAGTTAAAAAAGGACTGGTATAAATATTAATGTATATTGCATTATTAACTGCATACAGGCCTTTTTTTATCTGTTCGGAATTTTTATTATATTGTTTTGACAAATGATATTTAAAACAACTCTGATATACCAAATATTGATTTGATCTTTTAACAAAAATCACATTCTAGATTTCATTTATATATATTATTATAATTTAACTTGCTCTCTCTGAAATTGTATCAAATGAAGAACAAAAGCAAAATTAATGAACTGATAAAATCTAGGCAGTAGTTCAAAGGATTAGCAGAAAAAGAAAGTCCGTAAAGCAAATTGCAATACATCTGGGTAAAACAAGGAGGTTACAAAACAACCGCAATGTTCCTGACTTGGTACAGGCATTTGATTATGAAAGATGAGTTGAATCAAATTTTATAGCGCACTAAACCTCCCGATTCCATTACGGTTAATTATTTCCGGTATATTTCAATCCAAATCGGTAGCATCAAAACAGTACAGAAGATATGAGCAATGAATAGTTGAAGAAAAAATAACTAATTACAATAAATATGATGTGAATCCTAGCCACGAGTTTCAACTAGTCTTGAACTTTGTGTGGAAAGTGCGTCAAGCGCAAGATGAATAATAATAATATATAAGTAAATACTACCAATTATTAATGTGTTGATATTATGAACATTTATCATCTAATATTGTTTTGTTAGAAACAGAATATTTTTCAAAAAGATATAGATATTGACAATAAAACATTTTTAGACGTCGTAAGAGAAGTATTTTCTTATAATCTTGTTCCAAAAGCCTGTCCGTTAGTCAACGGTGGTGTCGTAAGATGTCAAAATAATCGTTGCTAACTCTGACAAACCTTAACAACAGAGAAACATAAAAACTGTATGCAGGGAAAGCTTGTATAATACTGCACAAGAAAGGGAAATTTATAATATTAAAATCAAAATCGTCTCATATGTCCTATATTGTTTACGAAATGACTACTGTGGTCAATTTTGAGGTGAAAGTATAAAATGACTCAGAGGATGTTGTGTCAGTAGCCTCTTTAATTTCTAGTTCTGGTGGATAAATAAGCAGAAACCATTCTCCAAATGTAGCTTTTTTTCAATATATCGATATGTTATATTGATCGTGTCTACTTTACCTGTTGTCTTCCACAAGAGTTTGAGCCAACTCCGATTCAAAGAAATAAAACAACAAGTTAGCTATGAAGCACAAATTGTGCCTAATGGAATGCCGATACTTTGATAAATAATTGTCCATCCAAAGTGTTTGAGGACAAACTCTAGAATACTAATTATTTGTTGCTCGGTGTAGCAATTTTAGATTAAATATGTAGGATCGAAGCTTTCAGCAATAAAATTGTTGCGAATTACCATTCTTGCAGTTCAATAGTTTGTGGATGATTTCTCTGAGACGTGTTTTCAATTTATCGTGCGGCGAGTAAACAGTTTTACAATATTCTCGTTGTCCTTCCTCAATTGCTGAAAAAAAAATGGTGAGCTGTATAGACAGCCCCTTTTGTTGAACAAGTATATGATCTTGCTGTGTACCTTTGCTTATATGTTTTTATGTAGTTTTGCAACCCCATACACATAAGTTAATCCTCAGACTTCCCGATTGAAAGAACATTTAATGGGGCCATAAGGGACTTTTGCTTAGCTTGGATTAGTGAGTTAGGTCACTGCTTTATTATTAAAATTAAGGTACTGGTTTATTTGTTGGGTTTTCTTTCCAGAGATTTCCATTTTGAATAATGTTAAAATCATCAGTGATGACATGGCAAAAAGTTGTAAAGAAATGAATATTTTGAAAAATCACAAGTTAATTCTTTTGTTCTTGAAAAGTCGGAAAGAAGACATATAACAAATAATACTCGCCAGTATATAATTTGATGAAAAAATATCTATGCCTACTGTGTCAAGTGCCGATCACGAGGGTTTATAAGTATCAGTCCCTGTAAGAAACTGGCAGTAGATGAAATATGATAGAAAGAAACCCATCATTTTGATAGTGTATTTTGACTATTTGCACCATTAGAATTAGGAAAACATACAATATTGTCCATATCGTACTGGACCATTGAGTTATAATTTCATTGACATGCATTGAAAATGAACATGCAAGAGTAGATAACTCTGTCAAAAACGTCATTCTTTTAACAATCTATTGACAAATTTCTTAGCAAATCCAACGATGCAGAAAACACAAAATGGTCTTTTCAAATAGAGAAAGCATCATTGAGTAATATTTTATTGTGAGGTCTTTGGGGTTTTGACATGCATGATTCTGATTTTTCCCATTTTGCATGTTTCTTACACACACCTACACTTAAGAATATAAAGAGGCAGTGGAAAGAGAATGGTACAAATCACCATTAACCACCATTCCCCGACGATTAAAATCTTTTCAAAATATGGAAATCATCCTTGAGTAAAATTATATTGTCAGATCGGTTGTATTTTCCGTGCATGTTTCTGAATTTTTCCATTTTGCCTACTTTTTATTACTTGATTAATGACTAGGCCTTACAATAACTACAACGGATATGCATTACTCCCTATCAATCTTCATCAATATATCAGACGATAAATACTACGCTGTTATTCTGCTTCAACTTTTTGTTGAATTAACAATACCGATTTTCTAACGCCTTGGCACATTGTGAATTTTAATTTTTATGCAGCAAAACGTAAGCGATATTTTATTATATTTTCCCCACTTAAACTTCTTATTCTATCCCATTTCCCATAACCCAGCACCCTTTTTGTCATGCGCAAATCCCATGTATGTCCCATTCCTGTTAACATTCGTCTAATCTGGACGTGACATTTTATGAGCAACTCGACAGTTTAAAAAAAAAATTAGCATCATTCCAAATGTATAAAAAACATTGGTAAACTTTGATATACATAAAATTATATTAATTCAATCGAAAATGCGTGAACAAAGTAAACAGGTGCTCCATGAACACCTGTCGTCCAATATGACATGTTACAAAAATCATTGAAATATTAAAAAGTCCCATTCCTCTGAAACTATGGATCATATTTTCTTAAAACGTGTACAGGTCGTTAAAGTAATGTAACGTTTTTTGTGTATTGTACCGGAATTTACAGTGCGACATGGGAGAAAAATCCTAAAATATGCAGGTCAATGAGTAATCAAGGGAACCAAGGTTTTAGTGGTAATAAAAAGAATGTAAACCCGGGACAAAAACAAGACATGGAAAACAGACATACACAACAAAGAACGTAAAGTAACTAAATCATACATACACAGTAACAAAGGCAAATGAGCAACTGGGACTCCACTAAAAACCTGGAATCACGGACCAGGTGTACCGGTAGGGTAAGATTAAAACATGATAGAAAATGCAATATCTTGTGTATTTTGTAGTATTTCTAGCCTGACTGTCTTAAAAGTAGTGCGAAGTATTCATTGAAATAGAGAAAGTTCGTACTTTGATTCTTACACTGGAATCTTCTATTTATATTTTTGTATCTATTTTTGATTTAAATGTTACTATTTTGATATTATTTCCGATAACCAATTTCTATACAGTTAGTTTACACAATAAATCTTACATAATTTATTATACGATTTTTTATCATTTTCATTGTATACAACATGTTGCAAATTTGACAGTTCTTACATCGTTAGATGGAGCAGTGTAGCGAATAGAGTCGTTCATCTAATTCATATATATAACCAATTATCAATATACTAACATTATGAATATTTGTTCCCTAACATCTATTAAAAAAGGACCGCTATTGAAGTAAGACCGGTTTTTCTTGAGTTTATAATAACAAATCATATGTATTAAATAATATCACTCTATAGTAAAATCACATAATCCACGTAATTGTGGTTAAGTGTGCAATTTAATCAACAAAAAGATGTTTAAAGTATAAATTTTTCGCAAATTGTAAAAATTTAAATACGTGTAGAAAAACAAATTGATGTATTTTAAAAGTTAGTTCCGACTCCTACTAATTGTGGTTCGGAATATCCGGAGCTGATTTTCATAACTTTACTATGCATAGTAGACACAGTTTGCTGAATCACTACCAAAGCGATATGGTAACTAGATATACTTATGTTTGTGGAATGTTTAGACAAAGAAAATTGTAGGCTGCTAGTCCTGTATATAATGGAGAGAGTCAAACAAATTTCACTACAGTCTGAAAATGCCTTCCAAGAATTCAATGCTAACTTATTTGTTTCTCTATCTCACAGTATGCCATGTGGCCTATTCTTTTGAGAAAGATATTGAGATTGCTTGCGGTAAGTTTTGCTACATTTAATAAATTGCGTTATTCTACGGCAAATAATACGAGGATACTCTACCGTTGAACAAACAAAAATAATACTTTGCCCAAAAAAATGAATGATTAGTTAAAAAAAAACATTGCTGTCTAATTACAGTTATGTCGGGAAATATCATTGATAAAGGAGTTTAATAATGGTGTTCTGGTACTTTTTATTTTATTAAGTAGAGTTCTCAGCATTATAAGGTCTGAAATTTAAAACGGCAAATATATCTGCCAAAATTATCCGAGGAACTTAATGGGTTAGATATTTGTTTATAACTATTTTCATAAAATATCTTTTTTTAATTACCAAAAATTTGATCTTGCATTTTGAAAGACAATTTCATTTTGTTTTCTTCTGATATAGTAGTTTAAGATCCTTTTATGTTTATTTAGAGTATTTCGAATGCATTAGTACTTCCTGTCAACTTCTATTCTATTAAAGGGGTAACAGCTTACCGTTTACCCAGTATTCGGTCATTCATTTTACACTTAATCTCTTAAACTCTTAATCTCCACGTTTCGTGTTTTCTGCTCATCAATTGTTTCATAAACATGTTGAATATCAAAGTAGCATTTTGTGTAAGAATGAGGCAATTGGTGGCACATAAATTTCCTTAATTTAATTTTTTTTGCCTCAAATATATCAAATAAGCAAGAAGTAACTGAAACGCTATTAAAATTTACCCTGAAGTATCTTGGCCGTATATAGTTTTCACTGCTTATATAGGGAAAAGGTAATTTTCCGTATTGTATTTCAACAAAATTTAACTTATCAATGTCTTAAAAAAGGCAAATTTTACAAACATTTTGTATTGATATTTCTGGAGGCTATGAAGCATACATACTCAGCAATGCAAAAATATGTGTCTTTATGTGCCACATTTTGTACATATTTTACCTGATTTTTAGATAGCGAAGTTTTTAATTACCTGTAGCTGACTGACTTTCCATCACTTATATTTTTTTTTATATCATACCAAACAAAGGTAAGGCACTGAGCACACGAAGCAAGAAACAAAGAGAATCATCAGAATTGAATGCAAGGGTATCTGAAAATACATCAAAATACACAATAATTTAAAAAAATGGAGTACTTGCTACCATTCAATCAACGTAATTAAAAATGTTTATTAACAGGGAGTTCGTATCGACCTCAAACAACATAGGACACATATATTAAAAAGAATAAAAGAAAGAAATGTGAGACGATATAAGGAAAATGTCCTAACAGTTCAATAAAAGTCTCTTTAACTGATAATTATTGTATATAGGATTTAAATCTTAGCTTGAACATTTTAAAATCTAATGAGGTGTTAAAACGACTGCGTTTTATGCATTTATTGTGTATTATGTGGAATTGCATTTAAGGTCAAAAAGATAAATATGAGATTTTGATAATTCAATTCCGTCTTTCAATTCTTAATAACAAAGAAACAGAACAAATCGGATAGAATTCCAATATTATACTTTTAGTGAAACAAGTATTTATAGGTAATTTCTATTAAAATAAACCAAAGAAAAAATGTGGAACAATATTTCTTTGAATCTGCAAGGAAAATAAATAGTGAGGTATGGAAAAGAACCGATGGGTTCCAAAATTAACTACCTTGACCGGTAGAATGTAAACCAGTACAAATGAAATACTGCTTGTCGGGCGATTTTGCAAAGTAGTAATTTTGACGCATTTTAGGGGTCTGTTTCAAAAACGCCTAAAACAATTTATTTACTCTGAAATTCAGTACTAAATGCACAAATTAGCTTCCGCGAGAATTAGAAACGCAAACATTGTTCAAATGCATTTTTGTTTCAAATATCAAGATTTTACACACCAAAAAAAAAAAAACCGCCATACCGCAACCGTTTACAGTATTTATAACCATGTTAACATAATAGTGGAGTGAGACTATTTCTCAATTGTGGATATTTTCCAAACCAGACACTTATAGATGTTATGAACAGTTCGTAAAAATATGAAAAATTTGTCAGTGAAACATTGGATACTCAATCCTTAGATTGTAAATAAAACAATTTAAACAATTAAAAAAAAAACAAAATTAAAAACTCTTCCACTGGTAACCACATGCTTTTCAATGATGAACAGAACCCATATCATAAAGCAAGCTGCAAAATACCCCAAAATAAATGAAGTGAAACTTTCATAATTTACGAAAATCGCAATGTATTTGTTCTTGAAATGACTCTAACATGTAAGTACACTTGATATTTCCATTTATAGATGATCGCCTGATTAAGTTAACGAACCTTCAGGAGAGAATCAAACAATCACAAAGAAGATCAGGAGCAATAAAAAGAAGAAACCAACGTATAGACGTAAGTGTATAATAAAAAAATATATATAAAAAGTTATTATCTTTAGAAACATTTAAATAATTAAGTTCAAGTCCTTTTTTATTATTTGTCATTCGTAACTGGCTATATAAACACATACACGGATAGGCTAATTGAATTGCTTTATTTTCCAGGGCACAAAGTACATGATTTTGTCACTTTTCAACAGTTATATATAAATCTATGGGTCTTTAACATGGGCTGTTTAAGAAGAAAATGGGGTTGGTCAGTTTTCTTCTTATGAGATAGGATGTTTCTTAAAGTAAAATTTTAAAGTAAATATCATAAGTCACTGTACGTGATTTCTAGATTAGTAAGTCTTCGTAAAGGCATTTTTACAACATAAATATGGATTATGTAGGGACTTTTTCCATTATGGAAAAAGATTTTCTACAATAAATGTCTGGAAATTTACCATACAGAATTTTGCGCCAAACGCACTATTTTTATGCATTGACAAACACTTACATTGACTTGGAAGCACATCTGTATAAATCTGTATGATTTTGCAAGATAATAAAAATAATGCTCCACGAAAAAGGTATGATTAAGAAATAATTCGTGGAGGGGGTAGATTTGTGCTCATTTTAACAAGGGTACGGCATTTATATTCAATTATTTAACACCGAGCGATAGCGAGCTCTTAAATGAGAATATAAATGCCAAATTTATGTTACAATAAGAACAAATCTACCCCTGGAAGGAATTCTTTCTTTTCTAATATGACAAAGACGGTAATGTTTGTGATAAAATCTCCCTAGGCGTTGCCAAGATAATGGCTGTTCCGTTTAAATTCCCCCGTATGGAAGTTGGATTAAATTTGTATATCTATGCCATCGTATGTGTTAAATGTGTGTATTTATATAATTAATTTCAATCAGATAGTCTCCTCCCAGCTGTTAATTCATCGCGTAAACGTTTATAAATGGGTGCTGTGTCTCGAAGCGACAGCGAATAAAAGAGACAGTGCAAAGGTACTAAAGGTGGGGTTGTACCGACATATACTGTTTGACGATATGAAGACGTTATATAAGAATCTACAATATACTTGTTTAAGCAGATCGCCAAGACTAATACTGAAAAATTGATCAAAATCAACAAAACTCACAGAACATAGTTTTCCGTGATGCATAATACAATATGCTATTCAAGATGGCCGACTTTTAACGGGAAAAAATATAGAAGCCAAAATGCGCACACACTTTGGTATGATAATTCTTTTGGGCGTAAAAATCTACATCCCTACCCGAGTAAGGAATGCTGTCATTACCTCGTGAGAAATATATAAGATTTACTTCTTTCATTAATCAAGTAATTGTTATTGATTGTAGTGTCTTGTCGCAGAAATCGAAAGATTAAATGAAAGGTGTTCGTAAAAGATATATTGAATGATTACCTGAAGTGATTAGCAGATTACCATACAACGTTAAATTGGTGTTGCCTGACGTCCACAACAGTTAAAACAAATGTTTATTTTTCTATTCATTTACTTATACAATTTTTTATATTTATAATTTACATTTATGTACGTTTTTTTTTATTTTTTTAAAAATAAATGTCTTAAAATAAATAAATATCATATTTAACTTTGTTGTCAACAAAATCATTATGAAGAATATTTTATAATTTTCTACACTTGAGGAAAAAACGTAGAATGACAACAAAATGATATAGTGATTTTGCTCCAAATGGATGTCTGTCTATCCGTCAGTATTTTTAGCACCGTTTAAACGAATGGCAAAGGAAGCATACACACAAAAATATCTTTTACAGTTTCAAAAATTCAAATATCGTTAGACGAAGAAAGACATAATGAAATACAGCAAAAAATTACTTTAAAAATAACCTGATAAACTAGTCATAACCTAACTAGAGCATACTTGACTCATACACTAGGTATTCGTCATACAGAATATATAACAAACCCAAGCATCCGATGAGTCTTTAAAGTACACAAGGTACTTCATTTATCCCCACTTGTAATTCCAAGAAAGGAACCAATCAGATTTGATGAATCATTAGAGTTAACAAGAACTTCATACAATTCGAATTAACTACAGTTCTACTAACTTTTACTATGACAATCTAAAGGTGTAGCTATTAAAACGGCTGAACACATGTTTGTCGGGTTTTTAAGAGAGATTGGAAAATTATGCGCGTCGATATATTTTTCATTGCAAAACAAATCTGAATTAAACATCAAATTCAATTTGTTCGTCAATTTAGATAGACGTATGTTTAAAGAAGCAAAAGGTACTCCGATGGATTAAATGTAGCCAGATACACCCAAGAAAAACAGAGCACATTAATAATTCCCGATTTTTTTCTCCACCAGATCAATACCATGTGTACAGAAGCAAAAGAAAAAAAAAAGAAACACACATATACTTAACTACCTGTCTAAATATAGTTAGGGCTTCATAGGAAAAAAGACAAAATCGAAGCGCTTTCAACAAAATTCTAAATATACGTTATTATCTTTACATACGTAATATCAATAATGAGATAGACCAAGGTTGTTTTTACAATTTCTGGTATATCTGCCTAAAATAAAGCAAGATGCACGCGGTGACAGACGTTCGTTTCCCCTCCTACTAACCGCTGCAGACAGACCTTTAGAAATTAGCATAAAAACCTCCTGAAGAGTTTCAAATTTCGTCGGTGCTGGTTTCCTTGTGGCTAAATAGACGATAATTTACCTAGAACGTTTAAATTTAATATTTGATATGCGATAGAAATTTCTAAAGCCAGGACGTCACAAAGTACGATAACAATTCAATACCATAGTAACGTCAAAATGGCGACAACTCCTCTACAAACTGATGATGATCTACAACTAGAGATTGGAACTAAAGGCTCAAGAATAATTCTCCTGGAAATAAAGACAATGATCCATGGTTTATCAACAAGCATGGAGAACATCGAACGGAAAGTGCAGAAAATCACCCAAATAAGTGAAAACCTATCAAATCTAACAACGCGTGTTCAAAAAAACGAAGACTTAATATAAGAATTACAAGAGAAAAATAAGCAAGTAGAGGATGACTTCGAACAAATGGGACAAATAGTCGATTCATACCTTTGGCAAATATTCAACAAATGCGGAACAGATAGCCGAAATAAAAGGAAAAATTGACACAATAGAGAAAGGACAGGGAATACAAACCACGAATTTTATTAAAGAACTACAGACAGAAGTGCTAGATCTTAAGTGTAGAAGTATGAAAGACAACCTGATTTTCTCTGGTTTAGCATTTCAGCGCGATGATATATGTCAACTGAAAGTGCAGAACTTTATCTCAAACAAGCTAGGAATACCATACAGAGTAAATCTAGGCAATGTCCATAGGTTTGGATTTGGAAAGCCAGGACAAAACAGCGTACGCCCGATAGTAGCAAAATTTATCCACCATTACGAATTAGAAGAAGTTCTGAACAACGCAAATAAGTTGAAGGGAAAGCGCTATGGAATTAGTGAACAATTTCCCCTCGAAATCGAGAAAAGACGGAAATTACTATACCCGGTCATGAGCAAAGCTAAGAGCGAAGGTAAGAAAGTTAAAATGGTGAGAGACAAATTATATATAAACGGAAAACAGTACGAACCATCTGAAACTAAAAGCAATGAATACCGAGATATCCTGATCCGTGAAAATCAAACACAAGAAGTTGAAAACAAGATCGTAGCAGAACGTCGGTTCAAAAGAACTCGCCGTGAAACTGACCCAAACGAACCTATAAATGAAGAAAATGTCACTACACATATGTAGGACAGGTCGAGAGATTCCTCGAACATTTTAAACACTTATTCTAATTATTTAAAACGTATGTACATTAATTGTTGTGGAATAATATCAAAACTTAAATACCCTGAATTAATCAAACAAAATTAAATTGCTGGCTTTGCAGAAACAAAACTTGATGATATCGATAGTATTGATTTACAAAGGATACGAATTTATTTTCAAAAACAGATCAAATATTGGCAAGAGAAGATCAGGAGGTTTGGCTATAGCATACAAAACAAATCTTAAGGAAACTATTGAATATATTAAAACAGAATGCAAAAATGTCTTATGGTGTAAAATAACGAACAAAATTAGTCCAAAAGACGATATACTCTTGGGAGTTGTTTATGTTCCTCCAGAATATACTTCTTACTCTTCGCCTGATGCAATTAATGAAATAGATATGGAATACTTTGAGCTGTCCAACAAATTTTCAAAGTCTTTATTTACTGGTGATTTTAATACAAGGACCGGTTCAGAACAGGATTTTATCTATATCCCTGATAGTGATTTCAATGTATTAGAAATGGAAAATATGTCAATTAATGCCATCTGCACTTTAGAAAAATTTGGATTTAATCGCAAAAGAAATAGTAGGGATAACATTAGATATAGATTCGGAAACCAATTATTAGAATTTTGTCATGGAAATAACTTCTTTATAATGAATAGCACAACACCGGGCGACTTAAACGCGGAAAGTTTACATGCCGTAATTTTAGTGTAGCTGACTACTGTTTATGCAACGAAGACCTTATCAAAAACTTCATAGATTTGACAGTACTAGAATTTTCATGTCTCTACTCAGATATCCATTCGGCATTAGATATTTTGTTGAAACAAACTGGGGAAACCGACTGCCAAAACGACGAGATCCTAGTTAACCAGCAAAATGTCAAGTCCCTAAGAAAATGGAAAAATGGGAAAATCAAACCTTTATTTAGAGCATCTGAATTTAACAGAAATAGAAATTATAAATTCTGAAATGGGCGATGTCATAGAAGTAACGCAAGAAAGTGTAGACAATGATTGCAAAGTAGAAAGGGCAAAATTCCATAAGCTGAAAAACGAGAGAAAAACATGTCACCATTTCATTGACAAATAACTAAAGATGTCGAGAAAGAATATAAAAATATCTTAAATAAAGCACACAAGGAACACAGAAGAGAAATTAGAAACAAAATTGATAACTTAAAACAAAATGATTCCAAATAATTCTGGCGAATCCTAAACACAAAGAAAATTACAAACCAATCTTAAGATCGACTTCGGAAAACTGGTCACTTATTTCAAAGAACTTTACAGAGCACCACCCGAAGATGACGAAGCACACGAAATTGATACGAATACACGATACAGTGGACAGGAAATTAATAAGATGTTAAACTGTGAAATAACAAAAGATGAAATATTAAAGGCATTCAAAAATTTGAAAAAATGATAAAGCTTGTGCAGAAGACGGACTGTTAGCTGTTTTGGAAAATTTTTACAGCCGTATTAAATGAGCGCCTCAAGAATTTTGCTGAGCAAACATCACTGTTCAAAGAAATCCAAAACGGATTCCGAGAAAACTACTCAACAATTGATTGTGCATTCATCCTTAATTCCCTGATAGAAATTCAACAACACTCTAAAAAAGAAACTATTCTGCGCATTTGTAGACTTTGAAAAGGCATTGTTACTGTTGATCGTAAATCTCTTTGGAAAAACTTATTAAACAGCAATATAGACGTAAAATGTTCCGTATTATCTACAATATGTACCAGAATATAAAATCAAGCCAAAGTTATGATAATCAAACATCGGCATTATTCCCATGTGCAGGTGGCGTTAGACAAGGATAAAATCTGTCGTCTTTTCTGTTTTCTTTGTACTTAAATGACTTGGAAGATTACCTCATTTCCGAAAATATTGCCGGGTTGAACAACATAAGTTCAGAAATTGAAGTAAAGCTAGGAATATTTCTTATTTTTTTATAATCTTGTATGCGATGATACAGCGATCTTAGCTGAAACACCAGAACAACTGCAGGAAGCCTTGAACAAGTTTAAAAACTAATGCGAGACATGGAAGATGAAAGTTAATGTTAACAAAACTAAGATAGTTATTTTCTCAAAAGGAAGAACAAATTATCCAAATTTCTATTACAACGGCCGTCAAATCGAAGTATTAAACAACTTTAATTATTTAGGAATTACCTTTAGTAAATTTGGCAGTTTTAAACAATGCAAACAGCAACTCAAGGACAAAGCAACTTGTGCTATGAATGAAGTTCTAAGGAAAGGTCGTCTGCATAATCTATCTATAAAGTGCCACATAGATCTATTCAATATACTTGTCAGACCGATATTACTATATGGATGTAAAATATGGGGATTTGAAAATATTGACATTTTGGAAAGAGTATAATTAAAATTTTATAAGATCCTCTTATACCTAAATTCATCGACTCAGAATGATGTCATTTATAGAGAATTGGGTTGTTTTCCGTTATACATAGACATACAAACCAAATTGATATCGTTTTGGACAAAACTGATAACAGGAAAAGAAAACAAAATTGCTTCAATTATATTTAAATACCTATTTAGATTAATGCAAATATCTACATTTTCATCACGACTTCTAGACAAGATGAAAAATATTCTCGATAATTGTAGATTTTCGCATCTTTGGACTTTTTAAAATACAACTAATATAAAACACGTAATAAAACAAAGACAAGAGGACCAGTATAAGCAGAAATGGGCAGGAAACATCACCAACTCACCAAAAACTATTAACTATCGGTTATTCAAGAATTCACATAACTTCGAACAATATTTTAACATACTAAACGACAAAGATATTATTACATTTTCGAAGTTTAGGACAACGAACCACAAACTACTCATAGAAAGCGGCAGATGGCAACATGTAGAGCGTAATCAACGAACATGCCATGTATGCAGAGAGGTTATTGGTGATGAGTACCACTACCTGATGGAATGTTCAAATTTTCGAAACGACAGAAAGCTTTACATTGATAAAAAATTCATATTTAACTGTAATATTTTAAAATTTAGTGTTGTTATGAATCAGAAACAGCAATCCAAACTAAGAAAATTGTGCAAATTCATTAGAATTATAAATGGCACTCTGGATTCTCTCTGACCTCTAAAAAATTATGATTGTATTTCCCTCCGCAACTGTACAACTCAATGCAATTTGTAAAAATATGTTATCTTAAATAAAGCACACAAGGAACACAGAAGAGAAATTAGAAACAAAATTGATAACTTAAAACAAAATGATTCCAAATAATTCTGGCGAATCCTAAACACAAAGAAAATTACAAACCAATCTAAGATCGACTTCGGAAAACTGGTCACTTATTTCAAAGAACTTTACAGAGCACCACCCGAAGATGACGAAGCACACGAAATTGATACGAATACACGATACAGTGGACAGGAAATTAATAAGATGTTAAACTGTGAAATAACAAAAGATGAAATATTAAAGGCATTCAAAAATTTGAAAAAATGATAAAGCTTGTGCAGAAGACGGACTGATCAACGAATATCTAAAATCATCGTCCCATATCCTAATAGACATGTACGTAAAAATATTCAATGTGATATTCGAAACCGGAAAAAGTCCTTCGAAATGGACTCAAGGAACTATAAAACCGATTTACAAGAATATTTACAAAAACTATAGACCAATAACCATTGTTAGCTGTTTTGGAAAATTTTTACAGCCGTATTAAATGAGCGCCTCAAGAATTTTGCTGAGCAAACATCACTGTTCAAAGAAACCCAAAACGGATTCCGAGAAAACTACTCAACAATTGATTGTGCATTCATCCTTAATTCCCTGATAGAAATTCAACAACACTCTAAAAAAGAGACTATTCTGCGCATTTGTAGACTTTGAAAAGGCATTGTTACTGTTGATCGTAAATCTCTTTGGAAAAACTTATTAAACAGCAATATAGACGTAAAATGTTCCGAATTATCTACAATATGTACCAGAATATAAAATCAAGCCAAAGTTATGATAATCAAACATCGGCATTATTCCCATGTGCAGGTGGCGTTAGACAAGGATAAAATCTGTCGCCTTTTCTGTTTTCTTTGTACTTAAATGACTTGGAAGATTACCTCATTTCCGAAAATATTGCCGGGTTGAACAACATAAGTTCAGAAATTGAAGTAAAGCTAGGAATATTTCTTATTTTTTTATAATCTTGTATGCGATGATACAGCGATCTTAGCTGAAACACCAGAACAACTGCAGGAAGCCTTGAACAAGTTTAAAAACTAATGCGAGACATGGAAGATGAAAGTTAATGTTAACAAAACTAAGATAGTTATTTTCTCAAAGGGAAGAACAAATTATCCAAATTTCTATTACAACGGCCGTCAAATCGAAGTATTAAACAACTTTAATTATTTAGGAATTACCTTTAGTAAATTTGGCAGTTTTAAACAATGCAAACAGCAACTCAAGGACAAAGCAACTTGTGTTATGAATGAAGTTCTAAGGAAAGGTCGTCTGCATAATCTATCTATAAAGTGCCACATAGATCTATTCAATATACTTGTCAGACCGATATTACTATATGGATGTAAAATATGGGGATTTGAAAATATTGACATTTTGGAAAGAGTATAATTAAAATTTTATAAGATCCTCTTATACCTAAATTCATCGACTCAGAATGATGTCATTTATAGAGAATTGGGTTGTTTTCCGTTATACATAGACATACAAACCAAATTGATATCGTTTTGGACAAAACTGATAACAGGAAAAGAAAACAAAATTGCTTCAATTATATTTAAATACCTATTTAGATTAATGCAAATATCTACATTTAGATCACGACTTCTAGACAAGATGAAAAATATTCTCGATAATTGTAGATTTTCGCATCTTTGGACTTTTTAAAATACAACTAATATAAAACACGTAATAAAACAAAGACAAGAGGACCAGTATAAGCAGAAATGGGCAGGAAACATCACCAACTCACCAAAAACTATTAACTATCGGTTATTCAAGAATTCACATAACTTCGAACAATATTTTAACATACTAAACGACAAAGATATTATTACATTTTCGAAGTTTAGGACAACGAACCACAAACTACTCATAGAAAGCGGCAGATGGCAACATGTAGAGCGTAATCAACGAACATGCCATGTATGCAGAGAGGTTATTGGTGATGAGTACCACTACCTGATGGAATGTCCAAATTTTCGAAACGACAGAAAGCTTTACATTGATAAAAAATTCATATTTAACTGTAATATTTTAAAATTTAGTGTTGTTATGAATCAGAAACAGCAATCCAAACTAAGAAAATTGTGCAAATTCATTAGAATTATAAATGGCACTCTGGATTCTCTCTGACCTCTAAAAAATTATGATTGTATTTCCCTCCGCAACTGTACAACTCAATGCAATTTGTAAAAATATGTTATTCTGCATATCTTTGTACTACATCGATTTTATCAGAATAAATTATATATATATACAAACATCACTGATTTCAAGAGTTATTTCTCTTACCGTAGATCTACCTCCTGAACATGTCTCTCTCTTTATACATCTAAGTCTCCTTATATAACTTTAAATGTATTTTAAAACCAGGTACGATGATATACATTGAAATCGGTCTAAACGAAACATCTTTCGGGCTAAATAATTATTTTAATAATAATTGTTTAAAATAGCAGTACACGTGCAAGACTTCAGATACGTATGATGGTTAATGCATTTATGTCATGATCTTAACAATATTCAATTTAGAGATTTTTAAATAAACATTTGAGAATGTTATGAAATAAGAATTTCAATCTACATTAAGTGTAAGCAACCGCCTTCATATTTCGGAGCGAGAGAAGAATTGAGACATAACTGACACTTGACATAGACAATCACTTGTTTGAGGGGATTGAAATTCAGTAATGGTTTTATATAATCTGTGGTGGATGGCTTCAACAAACATCCTACTCAAATATGCACCTGTTTTACCACAGAAAAATGCGTACTGGTTGCCGAAATATCATTGATAAAAAATTGATATCATATTACAAAAAAACTGTACATAGGCATATTTTTATGTAAATCATGTTCAACTTTCATTAATTCTACATCTCACATACATATCTGTATAAGAAAGAGGAAGAAAAAGATCTGAAGGTTTTTTATTCTGTGCAGTCAAACGTATCCGTTTTTCAGTTGTATACAGAGACATCACATTTTTCAAAATTAATCTCAATGTAACAATTTTCTATATCAACTATATTTGCATATTTAGATATTTTCTTTTTCTTTTTCCGTTTCGCCAACAGTTTTATTAAATAAGGGTTCCAGATTTATTTTATTGATAACAATATTGTCGTTTAGTTATTTATTCTTATCTTTTTGTTTTTAAAATGTTTACCTGTATGGCTTAATGTCTGAACTGTAAGTATTCACTTTCTATACACTGAAAACAATTGTAATATGATAAAAATTTGTATACTAAGTTTTTTTTAATAGACTTTCACTTCGCAACCGGAAGCTTTTCCCAAGAATATTTTTCAAGGTTTTTAACTGATCTTCCATATGAAGAAGCACGTGACACGTCATTTCACACGGGTAATCAAAGAAGTTACCTCATTAAAATGTTGAAAAGTGGACCTGATCATAGTTTTAAGGTCGAAAAGTTCATACAATTCATTAACATCAACGGAAAATCAACACGCTAATCGTTTTAATTTGAAATTCACATATTTATAGTAACAATGATGTTTTTATCAATCACTTCTTCTTCTTAATGACTTAATTTAGTTGTTTTTTATAATGTAAAGAAGAGTGGGTAAGCTATCATAAACGATATTTATAATCATCCTATTATGTAATTTGAGATTATAAGGCAGGCAGACCACGATCTAAAAATAAAGCATGTGGTTAAACTAAATGATATATATATAATGTTAAGGAAAGTAGACCAAGAATGTAGGAAGTTCTTTAATCATAGTTACATCGGTAGCACTATACAAATTGTCTATCTATGGTAGTACTAATTTTCATGTAACAAGTTTTCATGACATAAATGATTTCATTCATATTGTGGTCAATTTTTTTAGAAATGAAATTTGCTAGAGCATTCTGATCGTCACTTGATGTATTTGAGTTATCGTGTGTCAATGATGGTAAAAATATCCCTTTCATTTTACAACGAGTTTCAGTCTCTTATACAACAGTATGAGAATATTCAAGACCAAAGGCTAGACAAACAAAATAGACAAACATCATTAATGTCACATACCCACCAAAACTACACATAGAAACTAAAAAAGTACTCTACTAAAACCTTCGATGAATGGTTCATGGATACCTGTACTTCCAGCATTCGTGTTTGAAACATTATAATTTGCCATGCTTGAAATAAAGACGATGGACTTATATAATAAAATTAATCATGAAAATATCAACTAGCAAATATCACGGTTTATGACAATTTTTATTCATGTTAGTTATTCTTCTACATGTATAAGATAAGACTTTGAGACAAATCTTTTAACATACATCGATATCCACCAATATTTTAAATAGAAAATACCATCATATTCAATAGAAAACACCAAAGAAATACCAATACTGTGAAATAGGACCAATTATATATTTGGAGTTGGTTAAGAAGAGAAGTAATTTATTAACTTGTACATAAAACTACGTGTAAATATGAAAATATTACATAACATATCGATTACCGACTTTCTAGAATCGCACCAGACGTTTCCTTATCTTTGCGCCTGTTCCATGGTTTCAGTGTTAAGTGGGGTATGGTTTGCTTTCTACTTTAGTTTTTTTCTGTACATGCTGTATTGGCTATTTTATATTTATTGTTGTGCGTGTCCGCTTTCGTAAGACAGGTTTGTCATTTTGTTTTGTCTCTATGTATGTGTTATTTTGGTCATTTCATGATCTTTTCTGTGCTTGTAAATTTCCATTGTATAGCCGGCATCACGGAATCATGCTCTTTTTATAATTTTTGTCCTTATCCTGGTCTCATAGATTTATTCACTGTCCCATATAACGATATAGATTTACATTGGTTATTCAAACATTTGGTCAAACAATTGTTGTGTCGCCGTTTAATGTTGAGCAAACTATACTATACTTACTATCATTTTTGGTAGATGCATGATAATTAGATATAATAAAATTTATTGTGTAATTTAGAATATATTGTAGAAATGGTACCACAAATCCGCAAATACGACTCTATAACAAGTTTTCAGTTAAAAAAGGACTGGTATAAATATTAATGTATATTGCATTATTAACTGCATACAGGCCTTTTTTTATCTGTTCGGAATTTTTATTATATTGTTTTGACAAATGATATTTAAAACAACTCTGATATACCAAATATTGATTTGATCTTTTAACAAAAATCACATTCTAGATTTCATTTATATATATTATTATAATTTAACTTGCTCTCTCTGAAATTGTATCAAATGAAGAACAAAAGCAAAATTAATGAACTGATAAAATCTAGGCAGTAGTTCAAAGGATTAGCAGAAAAAGAAAGTCCGTAAAGCAAATTGCAATACATCTGGGTAAAACAAGGAGGTTACAAAACAACCGCAATGTTCCTGACTTGGTACAGGCATTTGATTATGAAAGATGAGTTGAATCAAATTTTATAGCGCACTAAACCTCCCGATTCCATTACGGTTAATTATTTCCGGTATATTTCAATCCAAATCGGTAGCATCAAAACAGTACAGAAGATATGAGCAATGAATAGTTGAAGAAAAAATAACTAATTACAATAAATATGATGTGAATCCTAGCCACGAGTTTCAACTAGTCTTGAACTTTGTGTGGAAAGTGCGTCAAGCGCAAGATGAATAATAATAATATATAAGTAAATACTACCAATTATTAATGTGTTGATATTATGAACATTTATCATCTAATATTGTTTTGTTAGAAACAGAATATTTTTCAAAAAGATATAGATATTGACAATAAAACATTTTTAGACGTCGTAAGAGAAGTATTTTCTTATAATCTTGTTCCAAAAGCCTGTCCGTTAGTCAACGGTGGTGTCGTAAGATGTCAAAATAATCGTTGCTAACTCTGACAAACCTTAACAACAGAGAAACATAAAAACTGTATGCAGGGAAAGCTTGTATAATACTGCACAAGAAAGGGAAATTTATAATATTAAAATCAAAATCGTCTCATATGTCCTATATTGTTTACGAAATGACTACTGTGGTCAATTTTGAGGTGAAAGTATAAAATGACTCAGAGGATGTTGTGTCAGTAGCCTCTTTAATTTCTAGTTCTGGTGGATAAATAAGCAGAAACCATTCTCCAAATGTAGCTTTTTTTCAATATATCGATATGTTATATTTTCCTAATTCTAATGGTGCAAATAGTCAAAATACACTATCAAAATGATGGGTTTCTTTCTATCATATTTCATCTACTGCCAGTTTCTGTTATATTGATCGTGTCTACTTTACCTGTTGTCTTCCACAAGAGTTTGAGCCAACTCCGATTCAAAGAAATAAAACAACAAGTTAGCTATGAAGCACAAATTGTGCCTAATGGAATGCCGATACTTTGATAAATAATTGTCCATCCAAAGTGTTTGAGGACAAACTCTAGAATACTAATTATTTGTTGCTCGGTGTAGCAATTTTAGATTAAATATGTAGGATCGAAGCTTTCAGCAATAAAATTGTTGCGAATTACCATTCTTGCAGTTCAATAGTTTGTGGATGATTTCTCTGAGACGTGTTTTCAATTTATCGTGCGGCGAGTAAACAGTTTTACAATATTCTCGTTGTCCTTCCTCAATTGCTGAAAAAAAATGGTGAGCTGTATAGACAGCCCCTTTTGTTGAACAAGTATATGATCTTGCTGTGTACCTTTGCTTATATGTTTTTATGTAGTTTTGCAACCCCATACACATAAGTTAATCCTCAGACTTCCCGATTGAAAGAACATTTAATGGGGCCATAAGGGACTTTTGCTTAGCTTGGATTAGTGAGTTAGGTCACTGCTTTATTATTAAAATTAAGGTACTGGTTTATTTGTTGGGTTTTCTTTCCAGAGATTTCCATTTTGAATAATGTTAAAATCATCAGTGATGACATGGCAAAAAGTTGTAAAGAAATGAATATTTTGAAAAATCACAAGTTAATTCTTTTGTTCTTGAAAAGTCGGAAAGAAGACATATAACAAATAATACTCGCCAGTATATAATTTGATGAAAAAATATCTATGCCTACTGTGTCAAGTGCCGATCACGAGGGTTTATAAGTATCAGTCCCTGTAAGAAACTGGCAGTAGATGAAATATGATAGAAAGAAACCCATCATTTTGATAGTGTATTTTGACTATTTGCACCATTAGAATTAGGAAAACATACAATATTGTCCATATCGTACTGGACCATTGAGTTATAATTTCATTGACATGCATTGAAAATGAACATGCAAGAGTAGATAACTCTGTCAAAAACGTCATTCTTTTAACAATCTATTGACAAATTTCTTAGCAAATCCAACGATGCAGAAAACACAAAATGGTCTTTTCAAATAGAGAAAGCATCATTGAGTAATATTTTATTGTGAGGTCTTTGGGGTTTTGACATGCATGATTCTGATTTTTCCCATTTTGCATGTTTCTTACACACACCTACACTTAAGAATATAAAGAGGCAGTGGAAAGAGAATGGTACAAATCACCATTAACCACCATTCCCCGACGATTAAAATCTTTTCAAAATATGGAAATCATCCTTGAGTAAAATTATATTGTCAGATCGGTTGTATTTTCCGTGCATGTTTCTGAATTTTTCCATTTTGCCTACTTTTTATTACTTGATTAATGACTAGGCCTTACAATAACTACAACGGATATGCATTACTCCCTATCAATCTTCATCAATATATCAGACGATAAATACTACGCTGTTATTCTGCTTCAACTTTTTGTTGAATTAACAATACCGATTTTCTAACGCCTTGGCACATTGTGAATTTTAATTTTTATGCAGCAAAACGTAAGCGATATTTTATTATATTTTCCCCACTTAAACTTCTTATTCTATCCCATTTCCCATAACCCAGCACCCTTTTTGTCATGCGCAAATCCCATGTATGTCCCATTCCTGTTAACATTCGTCTAATCTGGACGTGACATTGAGTTTAAAAAAAAAATTAGCATCATTCCAAATGTATAAAAACATTGGTAAACTTTGATATACATAAAATTATATTAATTCAATCGAAAATGCGTGAACAAAGTAAACAGGTGCTCCATGAACACCTGTCGTCCAATATGACATGTTACAAAAATCATTGAAATATTAAAAAGTCCCATTCCTCTGAAACTATGGATCATATTTTCTTAAAACGTGTACAGGTCGTTAAAGTAATGTAACGTTTTTTGTGTATTGTACCGGAATTTACAGTGCGACATGGGAGAAAAATCCTAAAATATGCAGGTCAATGAGTAATCAAGGGAACCAAGGTTTTAGTGGTAATAAAAAGAATGTAAACCCGGGACAAAAACAAGACATGGAAAACAGACATACACAACAAAGAACATAAAGTAACTAAATCATACATACACAGTAACAAAGGCAAATGAGCAACTGGGACTCCACTAAAAACCTGGAATCACGGACCAGGTGTACCGGTAGGGTAAGATTAAAACATGATAGAAAATGCAATATCTTGTGTATTTTGTAGTATTTCTAGCCTGACTGTCTTAAAAGTAGTGCGAAGTATTCATTGAAATAGAGAAAGTTTGTACTTTGATTCTTACACTGGAATCTTCTATTTATATTTTTGTGTCTATTTTTGATTTAAATGTTATTATTTTGATATTATTTCCGATAACCAATTTCTATACAGTTAGTTTACACAATAAATTTTACATAATTTATTATACGATTTTTTATCATTTTCATTGTATACAACATGTTGCAAATTTGACAGTTCTTACATCGTTAGATGGAGCAGTGTAGCGAATAGAGTCGTTCATCTAATTCATATATATAACCAATTATCAATATACTAACATTATGAATATTTGTTCCCTAACATCTATTAAAAAAGGACCGCTATTGAAGTAAGACCGGTTTTTCTTGAGTTTATAATAACAAATCATATGTATTAAATAATATCACTCTATAGTAAAATCACATAATCCACGTAATTGTGGTTAAGTGTGCAATTTAATCAACAAAAAGATGTTTAAAGTATAAATTTTTCGCAAATTGTAAAAATTTAAATACGTGTAGAAAAACAAATTGATGTATTTTAAAAGTTAGTTCCGACTCCTACTAATTGTGGTTCGGAATATCCGGAGCTGATTTTCATAACTTTACTATGCATAGTAGACACAGTTTGCTGAATCACTACCAAAGCGATATGGTAACTAGATATACTTATGTTTGTGGAATGTTTAGACAAAGAAAATTGTAGGCTGCTAGTCCTGTATATAATGGAGAGAGTCAAACAAATTTCACTACAGTCTGAAAATGCCTTCCAAGAATTCAATGCTAACTTATTTGTTTCTCTATCTCACAGTATGTCATGTGGCCTATTCTTTTGAGAAAGATATTGAGATTGCTTGCGGTAAGTTTTGCTACATTTAATAAATTGCGTTATTCTACGGCAAATAATACGAGGATACTCTACCGTTGAACAAACAAAAATAATACTTTGCCCAAAAAAATGAATGATTAGTTAAAAAAAAACATTGCTGTCTAATTACAGTTATGTCGGGAAATATCATTGATAAAGGAGTTTAATAATGGTGTTCTGGTACTTTTTATTTTATTAAGTAGAGTTCTCAGCATTATAAGGTCTGAAATTTAAAACGGCAAATATATCTGCCAAAATTATCCGAGGAACTTAATGGGTTAGATATTTGTTTATAACTATTTTCATAAAATATCTTTTTTTAATTACCAAAAATTTGATCTTGCATTTTGAAAGACAATTTCATTTTGTTTTCTTCTGATATAGTAGTTTAAGATCCTTTTATGTTTATTTAGAGTATTTCGAATGCATTAGTACTTCCTGTCAACTTCTATTCTATTAAAGGGGTAACAGCTTACCGTTTACCCAGTATTCGGTCATTCATTTTACACTTAATCTCTTAAACTCTTAATCTCCACGTTTCGTGTTTTCTGCTCATCAATTGTTTCATAAACATGTTGAATATCAAAGTAGCATTTTGTGTAAGAATGAGGCAATTGGTGGCACATAAATTTCCTTAATTTAATTTTTTTTGCCTCAAATATATCAAATAAGCAAGAAGTAACTGAAACGCTATTAAAATTTACCCTGAAGTATCTTGGCCGTATATAGTTTTCACTGCTTATATAGGGAAAAGGTAATTTTCCGTATTGTATTTCAACAAAATTTAACTTATCAATGTCTTAAAAAAGGCAAATTTTACAAACATTTTGTATTGATATTTCTGGAGGCTATGAAGCATACATACTCAGCAATGCAAAAATATGTGTCTTTATGTGCCACATTTTGTACATATTTTACCTGATTTTTAGATAGCGAAGTTTTTAATTACCTGTAGCTGACTGACTTTCCATCACTTATATTTTTTTTTATATCATACCAAACAAAGGTAAGGCACTGAGCACACGAAGCAAGAAACAAAGAGAATCATCAGAATTGAATGCAAGGGTATCTGAAAATACATCAAAATACACAATAATTTAAAAAAATGGAGTACTTGCTACCATTCAATCAACGTAATTAAAAATGTTTATTAACAGGGAGTTCGTATCGACCTCAAACAACATAGGACACATATATTAAAAAGAATAAAAGAAAGAAATGTGAGACGATATAAGGAAAATGTCCTAACAGTTCAATAAAAGTCTCTTTAACTGATAATTATTGTATATAGGATTTAAATCTTAGCTTGAACATTTTAAAATCTAATGAGGTGTTAAAACGACTGCGTTTTATGCATTTATTGTGTATTATGTGGAATTGCATTTAAGGTCAAAAAGATAAATATGAGATTTTGATAATTCAATTCCGTCTTTCAATTCTTAATAACAAAGAAACAGAACAAATCGGATAGAATTCCAATATTATACTTTTAGTGAAACAAGTATTTATAGGTAATTTCTATTAAAATAAACCAAAGAAAAAATGTGGAACAATATTTCTTTGAATCTGCAAGGAAAATAAATAGTGAGGTATGGAAAAGAACCGATGGGTTCCAAAATTAACTACCTTGACCGGTAGAATGTAAACCAGTACAAATGAAATACTGCTTGTCGGGCGATTTTGCAAAGTACTAATTTTGACGCATTTTAGGGGTCTGTTTCAAAAACGCCTAAAACAATTTATTTACTCTGAAATTCAGTACTAAATGCACAAATTAGCTTCCGCGAGAATTAGAAACGCAAACATTGTTCAAATGCATTTTTGTTTCAAATATCAAGATTTTACACACCAAAAAAAAAAAAACCGCCATACCGCAACCGTTTACAGTATTTATAACCATGTTAACATAATAGTGGAGTGAGACTATTTCTCAATTGTGGATATTTTCCAAACCAGACACTTATAGATGTTATGAACAGTTCGTAAAAATATGAAAAATTTGTCAGTGAAACATTGGATACTCAATCCTTAGATTGTAAATAAAACAATTTAAACAATTAAAAAAAAAACAAAATTAAAAACTCTTCCACTGGTAACCACATGCTTTTCAATGATGAACAGAACCCATATCATAAAGCAAGCTGCAAAATACCCCAAAATAAATGAAGTGAAACTTTCATAATTTACGAAAATCGCAATGTATTTGTTCTTGAAATGACTCTAACATGTAAGTACACTTGATATTTCCATTTATAGATGATCGCCTGATTAAGTTAACGAACCTTCAGGAGAGAATCAAACAATCACAAAGAAGATCAGGAGCAATAAAAAGAAGAAACCAACGTATAGACGTAAGTGTATAATAAAAAAATATATATAAAAAGTTATTATCTTTAGAAACATTTAAATAATTAAGTTCAAGTCCTTTTTTATTATTTGTCATTCGTAACTGGCTATATAAACACATACACGGATAGGCTAATTGAATTGCTTTATTTTCCAGGGCACAAAGTACATGATTTTGTCACTTTTCAACAGTTATATATAAATCTATGGGTCTTTAACATGGGCTGTTTAAGAAGAAAATGGGGTTGGTCAGTTTTCTTCTTATGAGATAGGATGTTTCTTAAAGTAAAATTTTAAAGTAAATATCATAAGTCACTGTACGTGATTTCTAGATTAGTAAGTCTTCGTAAAGGCATTTTTACAACATAAATATGGATTATGTAGGGACTTTTTCCATTATGGAAAAAGATTTTCTACAATAAATGTCTGGAAATTTACCATACAGAATTTTGCGCCAAACGCACTATTTTTATGCATTGACAAACACTTACATTGACTTGGAAGCACATCTGTATAAATCTGTATGATTTTGCAAGATAATAAAAATAATGCTCCACGAAAAAGGTATGATTAAGAAATAATTCGTGGAGGGGGTAGATTTGTGCTCATTTTAACAAGGGTACGGCATTTATATTCAATTATTTAACACCGAGCGATAGCGAGCTCTTAAATGAGAATATAAATGCCAAATTTATGTTACAATAAGAACAAATCTACCCCTGGAAGGAATTCTTTCTTTTCTAATATGACAAAGACGGTAATGTTTGTGATAAAATCTCCCTAGGCGTTGCCAAGATAATGGCTGTTCCGTTTAAATTCCCCCGTATGGAAGTTGGATTAAATTTGTATATCTATGCCATCGTATGTGTTAAATGTGTGTATTTATATAATTAATTTCAATCAGATAGTCTCCTCCCAGCTGTTAATTCATCGCGTAAACGTTTATAAATGGGTGCTGTGTCTCGAAGCGACAGCGAATAAAAGAGACAGTGCAAAGGTACTAAAGGTGGGGTTGTACCGACATATACTGTTTGACGATATGAAGACGTTATATAAGAATCTACAATATACTTGTTTAAGCAGATCGCCAAGACTAATACTGAAAAATTGATCAAAATCAACAAAACTCACAGAACATAGTTTTCCGTGATGCATAATACAATATGCTATTCAAGATGGCCGACTTTTAACGGGAAAAAATATAGAAGCCAAAATGCGCACACACTTTGGTATGATAATTCTTTTGGGCGTAAAAATCTACATCCCTACCCGAGTAAGGAATGCTGTCATTACCTCGTGAGAAATATATAAGATTTACTTCTTTCATTAATCAAGTAATTGTTATTGATTGTAGTGTCTTGTCGCAGAAATCGAAAGATTAAATGAAAGGTGTTCGTAAAAGATATATTGAATGATTACCTGAAGTGATTAGCAGATTACCATACAACGTTAAATTGGTGTTGCCTGACGTCCACAACAGTTAAAACAAATGTTTATTTTTCTATTCATTTACTTATACAATTTTTTATATTTATAATTTACATTTATGTACGTTTTTTTTTATTTTTTTAAAAATAAATGTCTTAAAATAAATAAATATCATATTTAACTTTGTTGTCAACAAAATCATTATGAAGAATATTTTATAATTTTCTACACTTGAGGAAAAAACGTAGAATGACAACAAAATGATATAGTGATTTTGCTCCAAATGGATGTCTGTCTATCCGTCAGTATTTTTAGCACCGTTTAAACGAATGGCAAAGGAAGCATACACACAAAAATATCTTTTACAGTTTCAAAAATTCAAATATCGTTAGACGAAGAAAGACATAATGAAATACAGCAAAAAATTACTTTAAAAATAACCTGATAAACTAGTCATAACCTAACTAGAGCATACTTGACTCATACACTAGGTATTCGTCATACAGAATATATAACAAACCCAAGCATCCGATGAGTCTTTAAAGTACACAAGGTACTTCATTTATCCCCACTTGTAATTCCAAGAAAGGAACCAATCAGATTTGATGAATCATTAGAGTTAACAAGAACTTCATACAATTCGAATTAACTACAGTTCTACTAACTTTTACTATGACAATCTAAAGGTGTAGCTATTAAAACGGCTGAACACATGTTTGTCGGGTTTTTAAGAGAGATTGGAAAATTATGCGCGTCGATATATTTTTCATTGCAAAACAAATCTGAATTAAACATCAAATTCAATTTGTTCGTCAATTTAGATAGACGTATGTTTAAAGAAGCAAAAGGTACTCCGATGGATTAAATGTAGCCAGATACACCCAAGAAAAACAGAGCACATTAATAATTCCCGATTTTTTTCTCCACCAGATCAATACCATGTGTACAGAAGCAAAAGAAAAAAAAAGAAACACACATATACTTAACTACCTGTCTAAATATAGTTAGGGCTTCATAGGAAAAAAGACAAAATCGAAGCGCTTTCAACAAAATTCTAAATATGCGTTATTATCTTTACATACGTAATATCAATAATGAGATAGACCAAGGTTGTTTTTACAATTTCTGGTATATCTGCCTAAAATAAAGCAAGATGCACGCGGTGACAGACGTTCGTTTCCCCTCCTACTAACCGCTGCAGACAGACCTTTAGAAATTAGCATAAAAACCTCCTGAAGAGTTTCAAATTTCGTCGGTGCTGGTTTCCTTGTGGCTAAATAGACGATAATTTACCTAGAACGTTTAAATTTAATATTTGATATGCGATAGAAACTTCTAAAGCCAGGACGTCACAAAGTACGATAACAATTCAATACCATAGTAACGTCAAAATGGCGACAACTCCTCTACAAACTGATGATGATCTACAACTAGAGATTGGAACTAAAGGCTCAAGAATAATTCTCCTGGAAATAAAGACAATGATCCATGGTTTATCAACAAGCATGGAGAACATCGAACGGAAAGTGCAGAAAATCACCCAAATAAGTGAAAACCTATCAAATCTAACAACGCGTGTTCAAAAAAACGAAGACTTAATATAAGAATTACAAGAGAAAAATAAGCAAGTAGAGGATGACTTCGAACAAATGGGACAAATAGTCGATTCATACCTTTGGCAAATATTCAACAAATGCGGAACAGATAGCCGAAATAAAAGGAAAAATTGACACAATAGAGAAAGGACAGGGAATACAAACCACGAATTTTATTAAAGAACTACAGACAGAAGTGCTAGATCTTAAGTGTAGAAGTATGAAAGACAACCTGATTTTCTCTGGTTTAGCATTTCAGCGCGATGATATATGTCAACTGAAAGTGCAGAACTTTATCTCAAACAAGCTAGGAATACCATACAGAGTAAATCTAGGCAATGTCCATAGGTTTGGATTTGGAAAGCCAGGACAAAACAGCGTACGCCCGATAGTAGCAAAATTTATCCACCATTACGAATTAGAAGAAGTTCTGAACAACGCAAATAAGTTGAAGGGAAAGCGCTATGGAATTAGTGAACAATTTCCCCTCGAAATCGAGAAAAGACGGAAATTACTATACCCGGTCATGAGAAAAGCTAAGAGCGAAGGTAAGAAAGTTAAAATGGTGAGAGACAAATTATATATAAACGGAAAACAGTACGAACCATCTGAAACTAAAAGCAATGAATACCGAGATATCCTGATCCGTGAAAATCAAACACAAGAAGCTGAAAACAAGATCGTAGCAGAACGTCGGTTCAAAAGAACTCGCCGTGAAACTGACCCAAACGAACCTATAAATGAAGAAAATGTCACTACACATATGTAGGACAGGTCGAGAGAGTCCTCGAACATTTTAAACACTTATTCTAATTATTTAAAACGTATGTACATTAATTGTTGTGGAATAATATCAAAACTTAAATACCCTGAATTAATCAAACAAAATTAAATTGCTGGCTTTGCAGAAACAAAACTTGATGATATCGATAGTATTGATTTACAAAGGATACGAATTTATTTTCAAAAACAGATCAAATATTGGCAAGAGAAGATCAGGAGGTTTGGCTATAGCATACAAAACAAATCTTAAGGAAACTATTGAATATATTAAAACAGAATGCAAAAATGTCTTATGGTGTAAAATAACGAACAAAATTAGTCCAAAAGACGATATACTCTTGGAAGTTGTTTATGTTCCTCCAGAATATACTTCTTACTCTTCGCCTGATGCAATTAATGAAATAGATATGGAATACTTTGAGCTGTCCAACAAATTTTCAAAGTCTTTATTTACTGGTGATTTTAATACAAGGACCGGTTCAGAACAGGATTTTATCTATATCCCTGATAGTGATTTCAATGTATTAGAAATGGAAAATATGTCAATTAATGCCATCTGCACTTTAGAAAAATTTGGATTTAATCGCAAAAGAAATAGTAGGGATAACATTAGATATAGATTCGGAAACCAATTATTAGAATTTTGTCGTGGAAATAACTTCTTTATAATGAATAGCACAACACCGGGCGACTTAAACGCGGAAAGTTTACATGCCGTAATTTTAGTGTAGCTGACTACTGTTTATGCAACGAAGACCTTATCAAAAACTTCATAGATTTGACAGTACTAGAATTTTCATGTCTCTACTCAGATATCCATTCGGCATTAGATATTTTGTTGAAACAAACTGGGGAAACCGACTGCCAAAACGACGAGATCCTAGTTAACCAGCAAAATGTCAAGTCCCTAAGAAAATGGAAAAATGGGAAAATCAAACCTTTATTTAGAGCATCTGAATTTAACAGAAATAGAAATTATAAATTCTGAAATGGGCGATGTCATAGAAGTAACGCAAGAAAGTGTAGACAATGATTGCAAAGTAGAAAGGGCAAAATTCCATAAGCTGAAAAACGAGAGAAAAACATGTCACCATTTCATTGACAAATAACTAAAGATGTCGAGAAAGAATATAAAAATATCTTAAATAAAGCACACAAGGAACACAGAAGAGAAATTAGAAACAAAATTGATAACTTAAAACAAAATGATTCCAAATAATTCTGGCGAATCCTAAACACAAAGAAAATTACAAACCAATCTAAGATCGACTTCGGAAAACTGGTCACTTATTTCAAAGAACTTTACAGAGCACCACCCGAAGATGACGAAGCACACGAAATTGATACGAATACACGATACAGTGGACAGGAAATTAATAAAATGTTAAACTGTGAAATAACAAAAGATGAAATATTAAAGGCATTCAAAAATTTGAAAAAATGATAAAGCTTGTGCAGAAGACGGACTGATCAACGAATATCTAAAATCATCGTCCCATATCCTAATAGACATGTACGTAAAAATATTCAATGTGATATTCGAAACCGGAAAAAGTCCTTCGAAATGGACTCAAGGAACTATAAAACCGATTTACAAGAACATTTACAAAAACTATAGACCAATAACCATTGTTAGCTGTTTTGGAAAATTTTTACAGCCGTATTAAATGAGCGCCTCAAGAATTTTGCTGAGCAAACATCACTGTTCAAAGAAACCCAAAACGGATTCCGAGAAAACTACTCAACAATTGATTGTGCATTCATCCTTAATTCCCTGATAGAAATTCAACAACACTCTAAAAAAGAAACTATTCTGCGCATTTGTAGACTTTGAAAAGGCATTGTTACTGTTGATCGTAAATCTCTTTGGAAAAACTTATTAAACAGCAATATAGACGTAAAATGTTCCGTATTATCTACAATATGTACCAGAATATAAAATCAAGCCAAAGTTATGATAATCAAACATCGGCATTATTCCCATGTGCAGGTGGCGTTAGACAAGGATAAAATCTGTCGCCTTTTCTGTTTTCTTTGTACTTAAATGACTTGGAAGATTACCTCATTTCCGAAAATATTGCCGGGTTGAACAACATAAGTTCAGAAATAGAAGTAAAGCTAGGAATATTTCTTATTTTTTTATAATCTTGTATGCGATGATACAGCGATCTTAGCTGAAACACCAGAACAACTGCAGGAAGCCTTGAACAAGTTTAAAAACTAATGCGAGACATGGAAGACGAAAGTTAATGTTAACAAAACTAAGATAGTTATTTTCTCAAAAGGAAGAACAAATTATCCAAATTTCTATTACAACGGCCGTCAAATCGAAGTATTAAACAACTTTAATTATTTAGGAATTACCTTTAGTAAATTTGGCAGTTTTAAACAATGCAAACAGCAACTCAAGGACAAAGCAACTTGTGCTATGAATGAAGTTCTAAGGAAAGGTCGTCTGCATAATCTATCTATAAAGTGCCACATAGATCTATTCAATATACTTGTCAGACCGATATTACTATATGGATGTAAAATATGGGGATTTGAAAATATTGACATTTTGGAAAGAGTATAATTAAAATTTTATAAGATCCTCTTATACCTAAATTCATCGACTCAGAATGATGTCATTTATAGAGAATTGGGTTGTTTTCCGTTATACATAGACATACAAACCAAATTGATATCGTTTTGGACAAAACTGATAACAGGAAAAGAAAACAAAATTGCTTCAATTATATTTAAATACCTATTTAGATTAATGCAAATATCTACATTTAGATCACGACTTCTAGACAAGATGAAAAATATTCTCGATAATTGTAGATTTTCGCATCTTTGGACTTTTTAAAATACAACTAATATAAAACACGTAATAAAACAAAGACAAGAGGACCAGTATAAGCAGAAATGGGCAGGAAACATCACCAACTCACCAAAAACTATTAACTATCGGTTATTCAAGAATTCACATAACTTCGAACAATATTTTAACATACTAAACGACAAAGATATTATTACATTTTCGAAGTTTAGGACAACGAACCACAAACTACTCATAGAAAGCGGCAGATGGCAACATGTAGAGCGTAATCAACGAACATGCCATGTATGCAGAGAGGTTATTGGTGATGAGTACCACTACCTGATGGAATGTTCAAATTTTCGAAACGACAGAAAGCTTTACATTGATAAAAAATTCATATTTAACTGTAATATTTTAAAATTTAGTGTTGTTATGAATCAGAAACAGCAATCCAAACTAAGAAAATTGTGCAAATTCATTAGAATTATAAATGGCACTCTGGATTCTCTCTGACCTCTAAAAAATTATGATTGTATTTCCCTCCGCAACTGTACAACTCAATGCAATTTGTAAAAATATGTTATTCTGCATATCTTTGTACTACATCGATTTTATCAGAATAAATTATATATATATACACAAACATCACTGATTTCAAGAGTTATTTCTCTTACCGTAGATCTACCTCCTGAACATGTCTCTCTCTTTATACATCTAAGTCTCCTTATATAACTTTAAATGTATTTTAAAACCAGGTACGATGATATACATTGAAATCGGTCTAAACGAAACATCTTTCGGGCTAAATAATTATTTTAATAATAATTGTTTAAAATAGCAGTACACGTGCAAGACTTCAGATACGTATGATGGTTAATGCATTTATGTCATGATCTTAACAATATTCAATTTAGAGATTTTTAAATAAACATTTGAGAATGATATGAAATAAGAATTTCAATCTACATTAAGTGTAAGCAACCGCCTTCACATTTCGGAGCGAGAGAAGAATTGAGACATAACTGACACTTGACATAGACAATCACTTGTTTGAGGGGATTGAAATTCAGTAATGGTTTTATATAATCTGTGGTGGATGGCTTCAACAAACATCCTACTCAAATATGTACCTGTTTTACCACAGAAAAATGCGTACTGGTTGCCGAAATATCATTGATAAAAAATTGATATCATATTACAAAAAACTGTACATAGGCATATTTTTATGTAAATCATGTTCAACTTTCATTAATTCTACATCTCACATACATATCTGTATAAGAAAGAGGAAGAAAAAGATCTGAAGGTTTTTTATTCTGTGCAGTCAAACGTATCCGTTTTTCAGTTGTATACAGAGACATCACATTTTTCAAAATTAATCTCAATGTAACAATTTTCTATATCAACTATATTTGCATATTTAGATATTTTCTTTTTCTTTTTCCGTTTCGCCAACAGTTTTATTAAATAAGGGTTCCAGATTTATTTTAATGATAACAATATTGTCGTTTAGTTATTTATTCTTATCTTGTTGTTTTTAAAATGTTTACCTGTATGGCTTAATGTCTGAACTGTAAGTATTTACTTTCTATACACTGAAAACAATTGTAATATGATAAAAATTTGTACACTAAGTTACAATTGTTCGTTTTTTTTAATAGACTTTCACTTCGCAACCGGAAGCTTTTCCCAAGAATATTTTTCAAGTGTTTTAACTGATCTTCCATATGAAGAAGCACGTGACACGTCATTTCACACGGGTAATCAAAGAAGTTACCTCATTAAAATGTTGAAAAGTGGACCTGATCATAGTTTTAAGGTCGAAAAGTTCATACAATTCATTAACATCAACGGAAAATCAACACGCTAATCGTTTTAATTTGAAATTCACATATTTATAGTAACAACGATGTTTTTATCAATCACTTCCTCTTCTTAATGACTTAATTTAGTTGTTTTTTATAATGTAAAGAAGAGTGTGTAAGCTATCATAAACGATATTTATAATCATCCTATTATGTAATTTGAGATTATAAGGCAGGCAGACCACGATCTAAAAATAAAGCATGTGGTTAAACTAAATGATATATATATATATATATAATGTTAAGGAAAGTAGACCAAGAATGTAGGAAGTTCTTTAATCATAGTTATATCGGTAGCACTATACAAATTGTCTATCTATGGTAGTACTTATTTTCATGTAACAAGTTTTCATGACATAAATGATTTCATTCATATTGTGGTCAATTTTTTTAGAAATGAAATTTGCTAGAGCCTTCTGATCGTCACTTGATGTATTTGAATTATCGTGTGTCAATGATGGTAAAAATATCCCTTTCATTTTACAACGAGTTTCAGTCTCTTATACAACAGTATGAGAATATTCAAGACCAAAGGCTAGACAAACAAAATAGACAAACATCATTAATGTCACATACCCACCAAAACTACACATAGAAACTAAAAAAGTACTCTACTAAAACCTTCGATGAATGGTTCATGGATACCTGTACTTCCAGCATTCTTGTTTGAAACACTATAATTTGCCATGCTTGAAATAAAGACGATGGACTTATATAATAAAATTAATCATGAAAATATCAACTAGCAAATATCACGGTTTATGACAATTTTTATTCATGTTAGTTATTCTTCTACATGTATAAGATAAGACTTTGAGACAAATCTTTTAACATACATCGATATCCACCAATATTTTAAATAGAAAATACCATCATATTCAATAGAAAACACCAAAGAAATACCAATACTGTGAAATAGGACCAATTATATATTTGGAGTTGGTTAAGAAGAGAAGTAATTTATTAACTTGTACATAAAACTACGTGTAAATATGAAAATATTACATAACATATCGATTACCGACTTTCTAGAATCGCACCAGACGTTTCCTTATCTTTGCGCCTGTTCCATGGTTTCAGTGTTAAGTGGGGTATGGTTTGCTTTCTACTTTAGTTTTTTTCTGTACATGCTGTATTGGCTATTTTATATTTATTGTTGTGCGTGTCCGCTTTCGTAAGACAGGTTTGTCATTTTGTTTTGTCTCTATGTATGTGTTATTTTGGTCATTTCATGATCTTTTCTGTGCTTGTAAATTTCCATTGTATAGCCGGCATCACGGAATCATGCTCTTTTTATAATTTTTGTCCTTATCCTGGTCTCAAAGATTTATTCACTGTCCCATATAACGATATAGATTTACATTGGTTATTCAAACATTTGGTCAAACAATTGTTGTGTCGCCGTTTAATGTTGAGCAAACTATACTATACTTACTATCATTTTTGGTAGATGCATGATAAATAGATATAATAAAATTTATTGTGTAATTTAGAATATATTGTAGAAATGGTACCACAAATCCGCAAATACGACTCTATAACAAGTTTTCAGTTAAAAAAGGACTGGTATAAATATTAATGTATATTGCATTATTAACTGCATACAGGCCTTTTTTTTATCTGTTCGGAATTTTTATTATATTGTTTTGACAAATGATATTTAAAACAACTCTGATATACCAAATATTGATTTGATCTTTTAACAAATATCACATTCTAGATTTCATTTATATATATTATTATAATTTAACTTGCTCTCTCTGAAATTGTATCAAATGAAGAACAAAAACAAAATTAATGAACTGATAAAATCTGGGCAGTAGTTCAAAGGATTAGCAGAAAAAGAAAGTCCGTAAAACAAATTGCAATACATCTGAGTAAAACAAGGAGGTTACAAAACAACCGCAATGTTCCTGACTTGGTACAGGCATTTGATTATGAAAGATGAGTTGAATCAAATTTTATAGCGCACTAAACCTCCCGATTCCATTACGGTTAATTATTTCCGGTATATTTCAATCCAAATCGGTAGCATCAAAACAGTACAGAAGATATGAGCAATGAATAGTTGAAGAAAAAATAACTAATTACAATAAATATGATGTGAATCCTAGCCACGAGTTTCAATTAGTCTTGAACTTTGTGTGGAAAGTGCGTCAAGCGCAAGATGAATAATAATAATATATAAGTAAATACTACCAATTATTAATGTGTTGATATTATGAACATTTATCATCTAATATTGTTTTGTTAGAAACAGAATATTTTTCAATAAGATATAGATATTGACAATAAAACATTTTTAGACGTCGTAAGAGAAGTATTTTCTTATAATCTTGTTCCAAAAGCCTGTCTGTTAGTCAACGGTGGTGTCGTAAGATGTCAAAATAATCGTTGCTAACTCTGACAAACCTTAACAACAGAGAAACATAAAAACTGTATGCAGGGAAAGCTTGTATAATACTGCACAAGAAAGGGAAATTTATAATATTAAAATCAAAATCGTCTCATATGTCCTATATTGTTTACGAAATGACTACTGTGGTCAATTTTGAGGTGAAAGTATAAAATGACTCAGAGGATGTTGTGTCAGTAGCCTCTTTAATTTCTAGTTCTGGTGGATAAATAAGCAGAAACCATTCTCCAAATGTAGCTTTTTTTCAATATATCGATATGTTATATTGATCGTGTCTACTTTACCTGTTGTCTTCCACAAGAGTTTGAGCCAACTCCGATTCAAAGAAATAAAACAACAAGTTAGCTATGAAGCACAAATTGTGCCTAATGGAATGCCGATACTTTGATAAATAATTGTCCATCCAAAGTGTTTGAGGACAAACTCTAGAATACTAATTATTTGTTGCTCGGTGTAGCAATTTTAGATTAAATATGTAGGATCGAAGCTTTCAGCAATAAATTGTTGCGAATTACCATTCTTGCAGTTCAATAGTTTGTGGATGATTTCTCTGAGACGTGTTTTCAATTTATCGTGCGGCGAGTAAACAGTTTTACAATATTCTCGTTGTCCTTCCTCAATTGCTGAAAAAAAATGGTGAGCTGTATAGACAGCCCCTTTTGTTGAACAAGTATATGATCTTGCTGTGTACCTTTGCTTATATGTTTTTATGTAGTTTTGCAACCCCATACACATAAGTTAATCCTCAGACTTCCCGATTGAAAGAACATTTAATGGGGCCATAAGGGACTTTTGCTTAGCTAGGATTAGTGAGTTAGGTCACTGCTTTATTATTAAAATTAAGGTACTGGTTTATTTGTTGGGTTTTCTTTTCAGGGATTTCCATTTTGAATAATGTTAAAATCATCAGTGATGACATGGCAAAAAGTTGTAAAGAAATGAATATTTTGAAAAATTACAAGTTAATTCTTTTGTTCTTGAAAAGTCGGAAAGAAGACATATAACAAATAATACTCGCCAGTATATAATTTGATGAATAAATATCTATGCCTACTGTGTCAAGTGCCGATCACGAGGGTTTATAAGTATCAGTCCCTGTAAGAAACTGGCAGTAGATGAAATATGATAGAAAGAAACCCATCATTTTGATAGTGTATTTTGACTATTTGCACCATTAGAATTAGGAAAACATACAATATTGTCCATATCGTACTGGACCATTGAGTTATAATTTCATTGACATGCATTGAAAATGAACATGCAAGAGTAGATAACTCTGTCAAAAACGTCATTCTTTTAACAATCTATTGACAAATTTCTTAGCAAATCCAACGATGCAGAAAACACAAAATGGTCTTTTCAAATAGAGAAAGCATCATTGAGTAATATTTTATTGTGAGGTCTTTGGGGTTTTGACATGCATGATTCTGATTTTTCCCATTTTGCATGTTTCTTACACACACCTACACTTAAGAATATAAAGAGGCAGTGGAAAGAGAATGGTACAAATCACCATTAACCACCATTCCCCGACGATTAAAATCTTTTCAAAATATGGAAATCATCCTTGAGTAAAATTATATTGTCAGATCGGTTGTATTTTCCGTGCATGTTTCTGAATTTTTCCATTTTGCCTACTTTTTATTACTTGATTAATGACTAGGCCTTACAATAACTACAACGGATATGCATTACTCCCTATCAATCTTCATCAATATATCAGACGATAAATACTACGCTGTTATTCTGCTTCAACTTTTTGTTGAATTAACAATACCGATTTTCTAACGCCTTGGCACATTGTGAATTTTAATTTTTATGCAGCAAAACGTAAGCGATATTTTATTATATTTTCCCCACTTAAACTTCTTATTCTATCCCATTTCCCATAACCCAGCACCCTTTTTGTCATGCGCAAATCCCATGTATGTCCCATTCCTGTTAACATTCGTCTAATCTGGACGTGACATTGAGTTTAAAAAAAAAATTAGCATCATTCCAAATGTATAAAAAACATTGGTAAACTTTGATATACATAAAATTATATTAATTCAATCGAAAATGCGTGAACAAAGTAAACAGGTGCTCCATGAACACCTGTCGTCCAATATGACATGTTACAAAAATCATTGAAATATTAAAAAGTCCCATTCCTCTGAAACTATGGATCATATTTTCTTAAAACGTGTACAGGTCGTTAAAGTAATGTAACGTTTTTTGTGTATTGTACCGGAATTTACAGTGCGACATGGGAGAAAAATCCTAAAATATGCAGGTCAATGAGTAATCAAGGGAACCAAGGTTTTAGTGGTAATAAAAAGAATGTAAACCCGGGACAAAAACAAGACATGGAAAACAGACATACACAACAAAGAACATAAAGTAACTAAATCATACATACACAGTAACAAAGGCAAATGAGCAACTGGGACTCCACTAAAAACCTGGAATCACGGACCAGGTGTACCGGTAGGGTAAGATTAAAACATGATAGAAAATGCAATATCTTGTGTATTTTGTAGTATTTCTAGCCTGACTGTCTTAAAAGTAGTGCGAAGTATTCATTGAAATAGAGAAAGTTCGTACTTTGATTCTTACACTGGAATCTTCTATTTATATTTTTGTGTCTATTTTTGATTTAAATGTTACTATTTTGATATTATTTCCGATAACCAATTTCTATACAGTTAGTTTACACAATAAATCTTACATAATTTATTATACGATTTTTTATCATTTTCATTGTATACAACATGTTGCAAATTTGACAGTTCTTACATCGTTAGATGGAGCAGTGTAGCGAATAGAGTCGTTCATCTAATTCATATATATAACCAATTATCAATATACTAACATTATGAATATTTGTTCCCTAACATCTATTAAAAAAGGACCGCTATTGAAGTAAGACCGGTTTTTCTTGAGTTTATAATAACAAATCATATGTATTAAATAATATCACTCTATAGTAAAATCACATAATCCACGTAATTGTGGTTAAGTGTGCAATTTAATCAACAAAAAGATGTTTAAAGTATAAATTTTTCGCAAATTGTAAAAATTTAAATACGTGTAGAAAAACAAATTGATGTATTTTAAAAGTTAGTTCCGACTCCTACTAATTGTGGTTCGGAATATCCGGAGCTGATTTTCATAACTTTACTATGCATAGTAGACACAGTTTGCTGAATCACTACCAAAGCGATATGGTAACTAGATATACTTATGTTTGTGGAATGTTTAGACAAAGAAAATTGTAGGCTGCTAGTCCTGTATATAATGGAGAGAGTCAAACAAATTTCACTACAGTCTGAAAATGCCTTCCAAGAATTCAATGCTAACTTATTTGTTTCTCTATCTCACAGTATGCCATGTGGCCTATTCTTTTGAGAAAGATATTGAGATTGCTTGCGGTAAGTTTTGCTACATTTAATAAATTGCGTTATTCTACGGCAAATAATACGAGGATACTCTACCGTTGAACAAACAAAAATAATACTTTGCCCAAAAAAATGAATGATTAGTTAAAAAAAAACATTGCTGTCTAATTACAGTTATGTCGGGAAATATCATTGATAAAGGAGTTTCATAATGGTGTTCTGGTACTTTTTATTTTATTAAGTAGAGTTCTCAGCATCATAAGGTCTGAAATTTAAAACGGCAAATATATCTGCCAAAATTATCCGAGGAACTTAATGGGTTAGATATTTGTTTATAACTATTTTCATAAAATATCTTTTTTTAATTACCAAAAATTTGATCTTGCATTTTGAAAGACAATTTCATTTTGTTTTCTTCTGATATAGTAGTTTAAGATCCTTTTATGTTTATTTAGAGTATTTCGAATGCATTAGTACTTCCTGTCAACTTCTATTCTATTAAAGGGGTAACAGCTTACCGTTTACCCAGTATTCGGTCATTCATTTTACACTTAAACTCTTAATCTCCACGTTTCGTGTTTTCTGCTCATCAATTGTTTCTTAAACATGTTAAATATCAAAGTAGCATTTTGTGTAAGAATGAGGCAATTGGTGGCACATAAATTTCCTTAATTTAATTTTTTTTGCCTCAAATATATCAAATAAGCAAGAAGTAACTGAAACGCTATTAAAATTTACCCTGAAGTATCTTGGCCGTATATAGTTTTTACTGCTTATATAGGGAAAAGGTAATTTTCCGTATTGTATTTCAACAAAATTTAACTTATCAATGTCTTAAAAAAGGCAAATTTTACAAACATTTGTATTGATATTTCTGGAGGCTATGAAGCATACATACTCAGCAATGCAAAAATATGTGTCTTTATGTGCCACATTTTGTACATATTTTACCTGATTTTTAGATAGCGAAGTTAATTACCTGTAGCTGACTGACTTTCCATCACTTATATTTTTTTTTATATCATACCAAACAAAGGTAAGGCACTGAGCACACGAAGCAAGAAACAAAGAGAATCTTCAGAATTGAATGCAAGGGTATCTGAAAATACATCAAAATACACAATAATTAAAAAAAATGGAGTACTTGCTACCATTCAATCAACGTAATTAAAAATGTTTATTAACAGGGAGTTCGTATCGACCTCAAACAACATAGGACAAATATATTAAAAAGAATAAAAGAAAGAAATGTGAGACGATATAAGGAAAATGTCCTAACAGTTCAATAAAAGTCTCTTTAACTTATAATTATTGTATATAGGATTTAAATCTTAGCTTGAACATTTTAAAATCTAATGAGGTGTTAAAACGACTGCGTTTTATGCATTTATTGTGTATTATGTGGAATTGCATTTAAGGTCAAAAAGATAAATATGAGATTTTGATAATTCAATTCCGTCTTTCAATTCTTAATAACAAAGAAACAGAACAAATCGGATAGAATTCCAATATTATACTTTTAGTGAAACAAGTATTTATAGGTAATTTCTATTAAAATAAACCAAAGAAAAATTGTGGAACAATACTTCTTTGAATCTGCAAGGAAAATAAATAGTGAGGTATGGAAAAGAACCGATGGGTTCTAAAATTAACTACCTTGACCGGTAGAATATAAACCAGTACAAATGAAATACTGCTTGGCGGGCGATTTTGCAAAGTATAATTTTGACGCATTTTAGGGGTCTGTTTCAAAAACGCCTAAAACAATTTATTTACTCTGAAATTCAGTACTAAATGCACAAATTAACTTCCGCGAGAATTAGAAACGCAAACATTGTTTAAATGCATTTTTGTTTCAAATATCAAGATTTTACACACCAAAAATAAACCGCCATACCGCAACGGTTTACAGTATTTATAACCATGTTAACATAATAGTGGAGTGAGACTATTTCTCAATTGTGGATATTTTCCAAACCAGACACTTATAGATGTTATGAACAGTTCGTAAAAATATGAAAAATTTGTCAGTGAAACATTGGATACTCAATCCTTAGATTTTAAATAAAACAATTTAAACAATTAAAAAAAAAACAAAACTAAAAACTCTTCCACTGGTAACCACATGCTTTTCAATGATGAACAGAACCCATATCATAAAGCAAGCTGCAAAATACCCCAAAATAAATGAAGTGAAACTTTCATAATTTACGAAAATCGCAATGTATTTGTTCTTAAAATGACTCTAACATGTAAGTACACTTGATATTTCCATTTATAGATGATCGCCTGATTAAGTTAACGAACCTTCAGGAGAGAATCAAACAATCACAAAGAAGATCAGGAGCAATAAAAAGAAGAAACCAACGTATAGACGTAAGTGTATAATAAAAAAAAATATATAAAAAGTTATTATCTTTAAAAACATTTAAATAATTAAGTTCAAGTCCTTTTTTATTATTTGTCATTCGTAACTGGCTATATAAACACATACACGGATAGGCTAATTGAATTGCTTTATTTTCCAGGGCACAAAGTACATGATTTTGTCACTTTTCAACAGTTATATATAATTCTATGGGTCTTTAACATGGGCTGTTTAAGAAGAAAATGGGGTTGGTCAGTTTTCTTCTTATGAGATAGGATGTTTCTTAAAGTAAAATTTTAAAGTAAATATCATAAGTCACTGTACGTGATTTCTGGATTAGTAAGTCTTCGTAAAGGCATTTTTACAACATAAATATGGATTATGTAGGGACTTTTTCCATTATGGAAAAAGATTTTCTACAATAAATGTGTGGAAATTTACCATACAGAATTTTGCGCCAAACGCACTATTTTTATGCATTGACAAACACTTACACTGACTTGGAAGCACATCTGTATAATTCTGTATGATTTTGCAAGATAATAAAAATAATGCTGCACGAAAAAGGTATGATTAAGAAATAATTCGTGGAGGGGGTAGATTTGTGCTCATTTTAACAAGGGTACGGCATTTATATTCGATTATTTAACACCGAGCGATAGCGAGCTCTTAAATGAGAATATAAATGCCAAATCTATGTTACAATAAGAACAAATCTATCCCCGGAAGGAATTCTTTCTTTTCTAATATGACAAAGACGGTAATGTTTGTGACAAAATGTCCCTAGGCGTTGCCAAAATAATGGCTGTTCCGTTTAAATTCCCCCGTATGGAAGTTGGATTAAATTTGTATATCTATGCCATCGTATGTGTTAAATGTGTGTATTTATATAATTAATTTCAATTAGATAGTCTCCTCTCAGCTGTTAATTCATCGCGTAAACGTTTATAAATGGGTGCTGTGTCTCGAAGCGACAGCGAATAAAAGAGGCAGTGCAAAGGTACTAAAGGTGGGGTTGTACCGACATATACTGTTTGACGATATGAAGACGTTATATAAGAATCTACAATATACTTGTTTAAGCAGATCGCCAAGACTAATACTGAAAAATTGATCAAAATCAACAAAACTCACAGAAGTTAGTTTTCCGTGATGCATAATATAATATGCTATTCAAGATGGCCGACTTTTAACGGGAAAAATTATAAAAGCCAAAATGCGCACAAACGTTGGTATGATAATTCTTTTTGGCGTAAAAATCTACATCCCTGCCCGAGTAAGGAATGCTGTCATTACCTCGTGAGAAATGTATAAGATTTACTTCTTTCATTAATAAAGTAATTGTTATTGATTGTAGTGTCTTGTCGCAGAAATCGAAAGATTAAATGAAAGGTGTTCGTAAAAGATATATTGAATGATTACCTGAAGTGATTAGCAGATTACCATACAACGTTAAGTTGGTGTTGCCTGACGTCCACAACAGTTAAAACAAATGTTTATTTTTCTATTCATTTATTTATACAATTTTTTATATTTATAATTTACATTTATGTACGTTTTTTTATTTTTTTTAAATAAATGTCTGAAAATAAATAAATATCATATTTAACTTTGTTGTCAACAAAATCATTATGAAGAATATTTTATAATTTTCTACACTTGAGGAAAAAACGTAGAATGACAACAAAATGATATAGTGATTTTGCTCCAAATGGATGTCTGTCTATCCGTCAGTATTTTTAGCACCGTTTAAACGAATGGCAAAGGAAGCATACACACAAAAATATCTTTTACAGTTTCAAAAATTCAAATATCGTTAGACGAAGAAAGACATAATGAAATACAGCAAAAAATTACTTTAAAAATAACCTGATAAACTAGTCATAACCTAACTAGAGCATACTTGACTCATACACTAGGTATTCGTCATACAGAATATATAACAAACCCCAAGCATCTGATGAGTCTTTAAAGTACACAAGGTACTTCATTTATCCCCATTTGTAATTCCAAGAAAGGAACTAATCAGATTTGATGAATCATTAGAGTTAACAAGGACTTCATACAATTCGAATTAACTACAGTTCTACTAACTTTTACTATGACATTCTAAAGGTGTAGCTATTAAAACGGCTGAACATATGTTTGACGGGTTTTTAAGAGAGATTGGAAAATTATGCGCGTCGATGCATTTTTCATTGCAAAACAAATCTGAATTAAACATCAAATTCAATTTGTTTGTCAATTTAGATAGACGTATATTTAAAGAAGCAAAAGGTACTCCGATGGATTAAATGTAGCCAGATACACCCAAGAAAAACAGAGCACATTAATAATTCCCGATTTTTTTCTCCACCAGAACATGTGTACAGAAGCAAAAGAAAAAGAAAGAAACACACATATACTTAACTACTTGTCTAAATATAGTTAGGGCTTCATAGGAAAAAAGACAAAATCCAAGCGCTTTCAACAAAATTCTAAATATGCGTTATTATCTTTACATACGTAATATCAATAATGAGATAGACCAAGGTTGTTTTTACAATTTCTGGTATACCTGCCTGAAATAAAGCAAGCTGCACGCGGTGACAGACGTTTGTTTCCCCTCCTACTAACCGCTGCAGACAGACCTTTAGAAATTAGCAGGGTTTTTCAAATCATACGTCGATTGACAATCAGATAACGTCGCGTTCAATCATTCACATTTTTCCGATTTAGCAAGATTCTTCCATTTGCTGCAGCGTCTAAAGTGAATTTCGAACGTCAGATGCTGTTCGGAGCTTGAAAATTAAGATCCTCACAATAGTTCAACAAAACTGCCAGAAACTTGTCTTAAGTAATCCTTGAAAATGACCCTCTTTGAAATATTTATGAATTGATATTCCCCGTGCAACGAATGGGTTAAAACATTGAGAAGGAAATTTTGCTTTCCAATTCTTTGTATTTTTTTCATTTGATTTTTTATACCTATGAAACATGTCCAAACCAAATTCTGAAAATCTAAAACCCTGTCTAAACTCGACATCCTTTCAAAGTTATTTTATTTAATGTAAAATGTATAAAGATATGCGTATATTGAGCATTGGTCTAATCCAAATCAATTATAATATCAAAAAGTGGTTTGGTATCGACAGGTTTCACATTCACATGATGTTATTTTTGACTTCCTTGCATATATGCGTATACAATACATGATCTAGTAGTTTGGTTTTTTTTCGAAAGTCAATGGAATTAAAACGTTACAAAATATGTTCATCTGTCTTTGTTTTCACTTGGTTAAGCACGTGAATTTGTCAACATATCGAAGTATCACCGACGGAAATATCATAGATCGCTTTGTAAATGGTCATTTCATGTTTAAAATTAGGAAATAAAACAAGTAAAATCCATTTTATTACTGTTTTACCACGGGTTGACCATTTATGCCATTCCGTGATTTATTTCGATTTTATTAGGACAATAACGGTACTTTTTTACATTTTCGTAACGTAACCTATTACTGTCACCTTGGACGCGTCATATTTGTCCATAATTGGCTGTACACTTTACGCTAGCCATGTCAGTTGAAATAGTCGCTAGGAAACTTTTTTTTTATAATGAAGTAAAGGTTTCACATTCACGTGTTGTTATTTTTGACTTGCTGACAGACACGTTGTCACGCCGTTTAATGTTAGAAATGGCACCGAGAACCCGCAAATACGACTCTATAACATGTTTTCAGTTCAAAAAGGACTGGTATAAATATTAATGTATATTGCATTATTAACTGCATACAGGCCCTTTTTTTTTTATCTGTTCCGAATTTTTTTTATATTGTTTTGACCAATGATATTTAAAACAACTCTGATATACCAAATATTGATTTGGTCTTTTAAGAAATATCATATTCTAGATTTCATTTATATGTATCATTATAATTTAACTTGCTCTCTCTAAAATTGTACCAAATGAAGAGCAAAAACAAAATTAATGAACGGATAAAATCTAGGCAATAGTCCAAAAAATTAGCAGAAAAAGAAAGTCCGTAAAGCAAATTGCAATACATCTGGGTAAAACAAGGAGGTTACAAAACAACCGCAATGTTCCTGACTTGATACAGGCATTTGATTATGAAAGACGAGTTGAATCAAATTTTATAGCGCACTAAACCTCCCGATTCCATTACGGTTAATTACTTCCGGTATATTTCAATCCAAATCGGTAGCATCAAAACAGTACAGAAGATATGAGCAATGTATAGGTGAAGAAAAAATAACTAAATACAATAAATATGATGTAAATCCTAGCCACGAGTTTCGATTAGTCTTGAACTTTGTGTGGAAAGTGCGTCAAGCGCAAGGTGAAATAATGATAGTATACAAGTAAATACTACCAATTATTAATGTGTTGATATTATGAACATTCATCATCTATAATTGTTTTGTTAGAAAGAGAATATTTTTCAATAAAATATAGATATCGGCAATAAAACTTTTTAGACGTAGTATGAAAAGAATTTTTTTATAACCCTGTTCCAAAAGCTTCTCTCTTAGTCAACGGTGGTGTCGTAAGATGTCAAAATAGTCGTTGCTAACTCTGACAAACCTTAACAACAGAGAAACATAAAAACTGTATGCAGGGAAAACTTGTATAATACTGCACAAGAAAGGGAAATTTATAATATTAAAATCAAAATCGTCTCATATGTCCTATATTGTTTGCGAAATGACTACTGTGGTCAGTTTCGAGGTGAAAGTCCAAAATGACTCAGAGGATGTTGTGTCAGTAGTCTCTTTAATTTCTAGTTCTGGTGGATAAATAAACAGAAAGCCATTTTCCAAATTTTAGCTTTTTTCAATATATCGATATGTTTTTTATTGATCTTGTCTCCTTTACCTGTTCTCTTCTACAAGATTTTGAGCCAACTCCGATTAATAGGAATAAAACAACAGGTGAGCACAACTTGTGCTTATTGGAATGCCGATAAATAATTGCCCACCCAAAGTGTTATTGAGGAGAAACTCTACAATACTAATTATTTGTTGCTCGGTGTAGCAATTTTAGATTAAATATGTAGGAGCGAAGCTTTCAGCAATAAATTGGTGCGAATTACCATTCTTGCAGTTCAATAGTTTGTGGATGATTTCTCTGAGACGTGTTTTCAATTTATCGTGCGGCGAGTAAACAGTTTGACAATATTTTTCTTGTCCTTCCTTCACTGCTGAAAAAAAATGGTGAGCTATACAGACAGCCCCTTTTGTTGAACAAGTATATGATCTTGCTCTGTACATTTGCTTGTATGTTTTATGCAGTTTTGTAACCCAATACAAATAAAGTTAGTCCTCAGACTTCCCGATTGAAAGAACATTTAATGGGGCCATAAAGGACTTTTGCTTAGCTAGGATTAGTTAGTCAGGTCACTGCTTTATTATTAAAATTAAGGTACTGGTTTATTTGTTGGGTTTTCTGAACTTCGGACCGTGAACTATCTCTTTTAAGGGATTTCCATTTTGAATAATGTTAAAATCATCAGTGATGACATGGAAAAAGTTGTAAACAAATGAATATTTTGAAAAATTACAAGTTAATTCTTTTGTTCTTGTAATGAAGTTGCTCCGATCTGAAAGTTTTGAAAAGTCGGAAAGAAAACATATAACAAATAATACTCGCCATTATATAATTAGATGAAATATGATATAAAAAATCCATCATTTTGATAGTGTATTTTGACTATTTTCACCGTTAGAATTAGGAAAACATACAATATTTTCCATATCGTACTGGACCATTGAGTTATAATTTCATTGAAATGCATCGAAAATGAACATGCAAGGCCAGATAACTCTGTCCAAAACTTCATTCTTTCATCATTTTATTGACAAATTTCTTAGCAAATCCAATGATGCAGAGAACACATCTTTTCAAATAGAGAAAGCATCATTGAGTAATATTTTATTGTCAGGTCGTTGGGGTTTTGACATGCATGATTCTGATTTTTCCCATTTTGCATGTTTCTTACACACACCTACACTTAAGAATATAAAGAAGAAGTGAAAAGAGAATGGTACAAATCACCATTAACTCCCCATTCCCCGACGATTAAAATCTTTTCAAAATATGGAAATCATCGTTGAGTAAAATTATATTGTCAGATCGGTTGGGTTTTACATGCATGTTTCTGAATTTTTTCATTTTGCCTGCTTTTTATTACTTGATTAATGACTAGGACTTACAATAACTACAACGGATATACAGTACTCCCTATCAATCTTCATTAATATATCAGACGATAACTACTACGCTGTTATTCTCCTTCAACTTTTGTTGAATTAACAATACCGATTTTCTAACGCCTTGGCACATTGTGAATTTTAATTTTTATGCAGCAAAACGTAAGCGATATTTTATTCTATTTTCCCCACTTTAACTTCTTATTCTATCCCATTTCCCATAACCCAGCGCGCTATTTTGTCATGAGCAAATCCCATGTATGCCCCATTCCTGTCAACTTGCGTCTAATCTGGACGTGACATTTTATGAGCAACTCGTCAGTTTAAAAAAAAAAAAAAACAAATTTAGCATCATTCCAAATGTATAAAAACATAGGTAAACTTTGATATACATAAAATTATATTGATTCAATCGAAAATGCGTGAACAAAGTAAACAGGTGCTCCATGAACACCTGTCGTCCAATATGACATGTTACAAAAATCATTGAAATATTAAAAAGCCCCATTCCTCTGAAACTATGGATCATATTTTCTTAAAACGTGTACAGGTCGTTAAAGTGATGTAAAGTTTTTTTGTGTATTGTACCGGAATTTACAGTGCGACATGGGAGAAAAATCCTAAAATATCCAGGTCAATGAATAATCAAGGGAACCAAGAATTTAGTGGTAATTAAAAAAAATGTAATCCCGGGACAAAGACAAGACATGGAAAACAGACATACACAACAAAGAACATAAAGTAACTAAATCGTACATACAAAGTAATAAAGGCAAATGAGCAACTGGGACTCACCGGGGATCACGGACCAGGTGTACCGGTAGGGAAAGCGTAAAAAAATCATAGAAAATGCAATATCTTGTGTATTTTGTAATATTTCTAGCCTGACTGTCTTAAAAGTAGTGCGAAGTATTCATTGAAATGGAAGAAGTTCGAACTTTGATGCTTACACTGGAATCTTCTATTTATATTTTTGTGTCTATTTTTAATTTAAATGTTATTATTTTGATATTATTACCGATAACCAATTTCTATACAGTTAGTTTACACAATAAATCTTATATAATTTATTATACGATTTTTTTTATCATTTTCATTGTATACAACATGTCGCAAATTTGACAGTTCTTACATCGTTAGATGGAGCAGTGTAGCGAATAGAGTCGTTCATCTAATTCATATATATAACCAATTATCAATATACTACCATTATAAATATTTCTTCCCTCACATCTATTAAAAAGGACGGCTTTTGAAGTAAGACCGGTTATTCTTGAGTTTATAATAACAAATCATATGTGTTAAATGATATCACTCTATAGTAAAATCACATAATCCACGTAATTGTTGTTAAGTATGCAATTTAATCAAGAAAAACATGTTTAAAGTATATTTTTTTCGCAAGTAGTAAACAATTTAAATACGTGTAGAAGAAAAAAATGATATATTTAAAAAGTTACTCCTACTAATTATGATTTGGAATATCAGGAGCTGATTTTCATAACTTTACTATGCATAGTAGATAGTTTGCTGAATCACTACCAAAGCGATACGGTAACTAGATATACTTATGTTTGTGGAATGTTTAGACAAAGAAAATTGTAGGCTGTTAGTCCTGTATATAATGGAGAGAGTCAAACAAATTTCACTACAGTCTGAAAATGCCTTCCAAGAATTCAATGCTAACTTATTTGTTTCTCTATCTCACAGTGTGCCTTGTGGCCTATTCTTTTGACAAAGATATTGAGATTGCTTGCGGTAAGGTTTGCTACATCTAATAAATTGCTTTATTCTACGACAAATAATACGAGGATACTCTACCGTTGAACAAACAAAAATAATACTTTGCCTAAAAAATTGATTAGTTAAAAAAAACATTGCTGTCTAATTACAGTTATGTCGGGAAATATCATTGATAAAGGAGTTTTAATAATAGTGTTCTGGTACTTTTTATTTTATTAAGTAGAGTTTTCAGCATCATAAGGTCTGAAAATTTAAAACGGCAAATATATCGGCCAAAATTATCCGAGGAACTTAATGGGTTAGATATTTGTTTTAACTATTTTCATAAAATATCTTTTTTTAATTTGATCTTGCATTTTGAAAGACAATTTGATTTTGTTTTTTACTGATATAGTAGTTTAAGATCCTTTTATGTTTATTTAGAGTATTTCGAATGCATTGGTACTTCCTGTCAACTTCTATTCTATTAAAGGGGTAAAAGCTTACCGTTTTCCCAGTATTCGGTCATTCATTTTACACTTAGTCTCTTAATCTCCACGTTTCGCATTTTCAGCTCATCAATTGTTATTTAAACATGTTAAATATCAAAGTAGCATTTTGTGTAAGAATCTGGCGATTGGTGGCACATAACTGTCCTTAATTTAATCGTTTTTGCCTCAAATATATCAAATAAGCAAGAAGTAACTGAAACGCTATCAAAATTTATCCTGAAGTATCTTGTCCGTATATAGTTTTTACTGCTTATATAAGGAAAAGGTAATTTTCCGTATTGTATTTCAACAAAATTTGACTTATCAATGTCTTAAAAAAGGCAAATCTTACAATCGCTTGTATTGATATTTCTGGAGGCTATGACGCATACATACTCAGCAATGCAAATATATGTGTCTTTATGTGCCACATCTTGTACATATTTTACCTGATTTTCAGATAGAGAAGTTCTTAATTACCTGTAGCTGACTTAATTTCCATAATTTATATTTTTTTATATTATACCAAACAAAGGTAAGGCACTGTGGACACGAAGAAAGAAACAAAGAGGATCTTCAGAATTGAATGCAAGGGAATCTGAAAATACATCAAAATACAAAAAAAAAAAAAAAAAAAAAAAAAAAAAAAAAAAATGGAGTACTTGCTACGATATAATGAAAATGTCCTAACAGTTTAATAAAAGTCTCTTTAACTTATAATTATTGTACATAGGATTTAAATCTTAACTTGAACATTTTAGAATCTAATGAGGTGTTAAAATGACTGCGTTTTATGCAGTTATTGTATAATATGCGGAATTGTATTTAACGTCAAAAAGATACATATGATATTTTGATAATAAAATTCCCTCATTCATTTAATAACAAAGAAACAGCACAAGTCGGATAGAATTCCAATATTATACTTTTAGTGAAACAAGTATTTATAGGTAGTCTCTATTAAAAGAAACAAAAGAAAAACTGTGTCACAATATTTCTTTGAATCTGCAAGGAAGATAAATAATGAGGTATGGAAAAGAACCGATTGCCTTTTTTCAATGTTTTAGAACAATTAAAAATGGATATCAATATTGTTAGATTAATTTCGTCAAGCAATTATTTCAGAATGAAGTGAAAAATAGAAAAAAATTTTAGACCATTCTATTTATGAAACGTTGGTCGACAGTTCATTATGTAAGTTCAAAAAGTTATTGGATAAAATGTATGCACTTTATACATACAAACATCCGCAGATGAATAAATTGTTTATTACCAAATAATTATAAAGTGCGATTGCATTTACATCTCTTGCAGAATTTCATATATATTTTGCCCGGTAGAATACAAACACCCACAAATGAATAAATTGTTAATTACCAAATAATTATAAAGTGCGATTGCATTTACATCTCTTGCAGAATTTCATATATATTTTGACCGGTAGAATATAAATCAGTACAAATGAAATACTGCTTGGCGGGCAATTTTGCGAAAGTACTATTTTTGACGCATTTTAGCGGTCTGTTTCAAAAACGCCTAAAACAATTTATTTACTCTGAAATTCAGTACTCAATGCACAAATTAGCTTCCGCGAGAATTAGAAACGCAAACATTGTTCAAATGCATTTTTGTTTCAAATATCAAGATTTTACACACCAAAAATAAACCGCCATACCGCAACCGTTTACCGTATCTATAACCATGTTATCACACTGGTAGAGTGAGATTATTTCTCAGTTGTGGATATTTTCTAAACCAGACACTTATTGATGTTATGAACAGTTCGTAAAAATATATAAACTTTTTCAGTGAAAAATTGGATAATCAATTCTCACATTGTAAATAAAACAATTTAAAGAATTAAAAAAACAAAATTAAAAATCTCTTCCACTGGTAATCACATGTTTTTCAATGATGGACAGAACCCATCTCATAAAGCAAGCTGCAAAATACCCCAAAATAAATGAAGTGAAACTTTCATAATTTACAAAAATCGCAATATGTTTGTTCTTGAAATGACTCTAACATGTAAGTATACTTGATATTTCCATTTACAGATGATCGCCTGATTAAGTTGACGAACCTTCAGGAAAGAATTAAACAATCACAAACAAGATCAGGAACAATAAAAAAGAAGAAACCAACGTATAGACGTAAGTGTATAATAAAAAAAATATATAAGAAGTTATCATATATTAGACACATTTAAATAATTAAGTTCGTGTCCTTTTTTGTTATTTGTCATTGGTAATTGGCTATATAAACACATACACGGATAGGCTGATTGAATTGCTTTATTTTCCAGGGCACAAAGTACATGATTTTGTCACATTTCAACAGTTATATATACATCCATGGGTCTTTAACATGGGCTGTTTACGAAGGAAAGGGGGTTGGTCAGTTGTCTTCTTATGAGATAGGATGTTTCTTAAAGTATTTTTAAAATATGGAAAAACTCAGAAATAAAATCACAGCCATTCAAACTTGCTTCTTTTAGTATTGAATCACTAACACAAGTGAAAATAATAATATATTATACATATACAGTTTTGTGGCTTGGAAATTCAACAATTACATCAAGATCCAACCCGATCTTTATGGACATAACAATGATGTCGGGCATTTAAAAGTGATTAAAAGTCTTCTCGTACAAAATACAAAATATGTACACATTAATATAGTTCAAACCATATAGATTTTCTTATTTTGTCTAAAAGTTGATATTGAATGAACATGGTTTAAAATTTTAATGTAAAAATCATAAGTCACCAAACGTGATTTCTAGATAAGCAAGTCTTCTTAAAGACATTTTTACAACATAAATATGAATTATATAGGGATTTTTCCCATTATGGAAAAAGATTTTCTACAATAAATGTTTGAAAATTTATCATACAGAATTTTACGCCAAAAGCACTATCTTTACGCATTGGCAAACACTTATATTGACTTGGAAGCACATCTGTATATATGTGTATGATTTTGCAAGATAATAAAAATAATGCTCCACGAAAAAGGTATAATTAAGAAATAAATTGTGGAGGGGGTAGATTTGTGCTGCTCATTTTAACATGGGTACGGCATTTATATTCGATTATTTAAAACCGAGCTATCGCTCGGTGTCAAATAATCGAATATAAATGCCAAATCCATGTTACGATGAGTACAAATCTATCCCCGGAAGGAATTCTTTCTTTTCTAATATGACAAAGACGGTACTTTTTGTGACCAAATTTCCGTAGGCGTAGCCAAAAAATGGCTGTTCCGTTTAACCTCCCCCATATGGAAGTTGGATTAAATCTGTATATCTATGGCATCGTATGTGTTAAATGTATGTATTTATATAATTGATTTCAATCAGATAGTCTCTCAGCCGTTAATTCATTGCGTGCGTAAACGTTTGTAAATGGGTGTTTTGTCTCGAAGCGACAGCGAAATAAAAGAGACAGTGCAAAGGTACTAAAGGTGGGGTTGTTCCGACAAATACTGTTTGACGATATGAAGACGTTATATTAGAATCTACAATATACTTTTTTAAGCTGATCGCTCGCCAAGACTAATACTGAAAGATTGATCAAAATAAACAAAACACACAGAAGTAAGTTTTCCGTGATGCATAATACAATATGCTACTCAAGATGGCCGGCTTTTAACGGGAAAAAAATATAAAAGCCAAAATGCGCACACACTTTGGTATGATAATTCTTTTTGGCGTAAAAATCTACATCCCTACCCGAGTAAGGAATGCTGTCATTACCTCGTGAGAAATGTATAAGATTTACTTCTTTCATTAATCAAGTAATTGTTATTGATTGTAGTGTCTTGTCACCATTTAAACGAATGGCAAAGGAAGCATACACACACAAATATTTTTTACAGTTTCAAAAATTCAAATATCGTTTGACGAAGAACGACATAATGAAATACAGCAAAAAAAGTGCTTTAAAAATAACCTGATAAACTAGTCAGAACCTAATTAGAGCAAACTTGACTCATACACTAGGTATTCGTCATACAGAATATACAACAAACCCAAGCATCCGATGAGTCTTTAAAGTACACAAGGTACTTCATTCATCCCCACTTCTAATTCCAAGAAAGGAACCAATCAGATTTGATGAATTATTAGAGTTAACAAGAACTTCATACAACTCGAATTAACTACAGTTCTACTAATTCTTACTATGACATTCTAAAGTTGTAGCTATTAAAACGGCTGAACACATATTTGTCGGTTTTTTTAAGAGAGATTGGAAAATTATGCGCGTCTATATTTTTTCATTGCAAAACAAATCTGAATTAAACACCCAGTTCAATTTGTTCGTCAATTTAGATAGACGTATGTTTAAAGAAGCAAAAGGTACTCCGATGGATTACATGTAGCCAGACACACCCACGAAAAACAGAGCACATTAATAATTCCCGATTTTTTTCTCCACCAGAACATAACCATGTATACTTAAGCAAAAAAAAAAAAAAAAAAGAAACACACATATACTTAACTACTTGTCTAAATATAGCTAGGGCTTCATAGGAAAAAAGACAAAATCGAAGGGCTTTCAACAAAATTCTAAATATGCGTTATTATCTTTACATACGTAATATCAATAATGATATAGACCAAGGTTTCTTTTACAATTTCTGAAAGGAGATCAGGTATAACTGCCTAAAATTAAGCAAGCTGTACGCGGTGACAGACGTTCGTTTTCCCTCTTACTAACCGCTGCAGACAAGCCTTTAGAAATTAGAAGGGTTTTTCAAATCATACGTCGGTTGACAATCAGATAACGTCGCGTTCAATTATTCACATTTTTGCCGATATAGCAAGATTCTTCCATTTGCTGCAGCGTGTAAAGTGAATTTCGAACGTCAGATGCTGTTCGGATCCTCACAATAGTTCAACAAAACCGCCAGAAACTTGTCTTAAGTAATCCTTGAAAATGACCCTCTTTGAAATATTTATGAATTGATATTATCCGTGCAACGCATGGGTTAAAAAATTGAGAGGGATATTTTGTTTTCCAATTCTTTGTATTTTTTTTTCATTTGATTTGTTTATACCTATGGAACTTGTCCAAACCAAATTATGAAAATCTAAAACCTTGTCTAAACTCGACAACCTCTCAAAGTTATTTTATTTAATGCAAAATGTATAAAGATATGTGTATATTGAGCATTGGCCTAATCCAAATCAATTATAATATCAAAAAATTGTTTGGTATCGACAGGTTTCACATTCATGTGTTGTTATTTTTGACTTGCTGGCAGATAATATGCGTATAAAATACATAATCTAGTAGTTTGTTTTTTTTTCGAAAGTCAATGGAATTAAAACGTTACAAAATATGTTCATCTGTCTTTGTTTTAACTTGGTTAAGCACGTGACTTTGTCAACATATCGAAGTATCACCGACGGAAAAGTCATAGAACGCTTTGTAAATGGTCATTTCATGTTTAAAATTAGGAAATAAAATAAAGTAAAATCCATTTTATTACTGTTTTACCACGGGTTGACCATTTATGCCATTCCGTGATTTATTTCGATTTTATTCGGACAATAACGGTACTTTATTTTACATTTTCGTAACGTAACCTATTACGGTCACTTTGGACGCGTCATATTTGTCCATAATTGGCTGTACACTTTACGCTGGCTATGTCAGTTGAAATAGGCGCTAGTGAATCTTTGTATTTTTTATAATGAAGTAAAGGGCGAATTAAGTAGAACGATGTAAGATATGACAATACTCGTTTGTATTATAGGGTCACAGTGTTCACACATAGACAGGTACATAGTTTAATTCATTGACGATTGTTATTGTTAGGTTTCATACTTGATGGTGCACGTGGCACGTGGCCATTGCTACACAGTATGTGTGAAATGATTTATAGGGAATATAACATAACTTTTCTGAAATAAAATGATTACCTGTAAGCGTCGTGGTGGAATGATGCGTGGCTCCGTATTGGTTCCTCCTTCCTCGGCTGTTTCGGAGCTGTCCACTACAACCTCCAGATGTGCGCCGACTGGGGTGTTCAAGTCCCACTCTGGAACCACTTGGCTCTTCATCTCAGTTATTGGTCTTCCATTTGTCTACCCCCTTCGAATTCTCCACAACCACATAGATGCTGTCTCTGCCTCTCTACTCAGTCTATACAATCTCCTTTTGGATGCTTCACTAATCCCCATTGCTCTCATGGCACTTCACATGAACTGTCCAACAAAGCCCCTGTTTCCCACTACTACAGCAAACGACCAGATCTTACATCAATTTCGTTGACAGTCGTTCACCTGTTCTTGGTATTGCAGGTTCTTCCTCAATCTTCAATTCTGTCTTCCCATGGCACGGTAAGTTCTAGAAGCATTGCATGCTTCGTTGTCGCCAGATGACACTATCGGGTTTCTTGTTTGTACTGCTATTTTGTTTGGAAACTCCATTCTCTGTCTCAAGTCTACCCTCATCTGCCAATCTGTTGCTGTCCCTAATAGACCACTTCCTTCAACACCAGAATTGTGTCCTTTCCCTTTTCTTCACAAAGTTGACAAATTTAAAGCTTTCTTTTTCCTCGGCTTCTTTACACTTCTCTCTGAGGTGTCAACCAATACTGCTGATACTTTATCATGTCCACAAGTGTACCTTCCATCTTTCAACGAGTCTGAGCATGCTGATAATATATGTTCTTAATTTCGACATAATACACACTTCGGATATTCTGTCAGTCCCCACGTTACAAGGTTAGTAGGACTTAGAAGGACTTCATACACTGATTTCAGCTTAAATTGCGGTCTAGATGGTTCCATATTCCATTGATCGTTCCATCCTAGCTTCGCTTGCCCTGCGCCTTCCCACTTTGACCAGCTGCCTTGTGTCTTCATTGCGACTGCCTTCAGCATTTTAGCGTCTTTCTCCATTGTCCGCACTTCTCTCTGTACCACCTTTCTTTTTCATTCTGCTGTTCCCCATTTGTCTGTTGGTGTGACATCAAATTCCTGTCTTTCGATTGTCACTCTTCCCACTATCTCACTGTGCATCAAGCGTGACTAAGCTTCATTGATTGCCTCCTTTGTTGACCATTTCCTCCCTGTCTTGATCATTACTCTTTCTGTTCGTACTTTCTCGTCGCTGCTGTCTCGTTGCCGTGCTTTAGTCACCTTGAATTCTTCTGTGATGGATTTAAAAGGTAGCTGTAATTTTGACCCTGAACTATATAATTCAATACTGCAGAAACTCCTTGGTGCACCAAGCCATCTACTCAACTGGCTGTTTGCTGTTGTCGCTATTACTTAAACCGTGGTCATTGGTACATCATACACCAGCAGTGACCAGTGCAAACGAGGTAGCATCCCGGTTGATAAATCCATGCTTTGTACTTTCCTGGAAGTCCTCTCTTATTATCAATTGTCATCCAATTGTCTAGCCGGTTACAATTTTCCCTTACATTCTGCCTGTCTGTAAGTGATTGGTTGAAGAACTTTGCCAAACATTTCACAGTTTTCTTCGAGACTATTGGTGTTATCTCGTTCCAAATCTTGAAACTTTCTTCTGTTAGCTTTCCGTTTTTGATCACCATACTTCTAGATTTACTTGGTTTGACCTTCATTCTTGCTGATGGCTGATTCCAGTTCTTGTAGTGTCCAATTGGCTTCAATGATTTTGTTGTAACTGCCATGTCAATATATCGAAGTATTACCGAAGGAAAAGACATAGAACGCTTTATAAATGGTCATTTCATGTTTAAAATTGGAAAATAAATCAAGTAAAATCCAATGTATTACTGTTTTACCACGGGGTGACCATTTATGCAATTACGTGATTTATTTCGATTTTATTCGGACAATAACGGTACTTTTTTACATTTTCGTAACGTAACCTATTACGGTCACCTTGGACGCGTCATATTTGTCTATAATTGGCTGTACACTGTACGCTAGCTATGGCAGTTGAAATAGATAGTCGCTAGTGAAACTTTGTATTTTTTATAATGAAGTAAAGGTTTCACATTCACGTGTTGTTATTTTTGACTTGCTGACAGACACGTTGTCACGCTGTTTAATGTAAGCAAACTATACTATACTTATTATAATTAGATAAATGATAATTGGATATCATAAAATTTATTGTGTAATTGAGAACATATTGTAGAAATGGTACCGAGAACCCGCAAATACGACTCTATAACATGTTTTCAGTTCAAAAAGGACTGGTATAAATATTAATGTATATTGCATTATTAACTGCATACAGTTCCTTTTTTATCTGTTCCGAATTTTTTTGTACATTGTTTTGACCAATGATATTTAAAACAAACTCGGATATACCAAATATTGATTTGATCTTTTTAGAAATATCACATTCTAGATTTCATTTATATATATTATTATAATTTAACTTGCTTTCTATGAAATTGTACCAAATGAAGAGCAAAAACAAAATTAATGAGCTGATAAAATCTAGGCAGTGGTCCAAAAGATTAGCAGAAAAAGAAAGTCCGTAAAACAAATTGCAATACATCTGGGTAAAACAAGGAGGTAACGAAACAACCGCATGTTCCTGACTTGGTACAGGCATTTGATTATGAAAGACGAGTTGAATCAAATTTTATAGCGCACTAAACCTCCCGATTCCATTACGGTTAATTACTTCCGGTATATTTCAATCCAAATCGGTAGCATCAAAACAGTACAGAAGATATGAGCAATGAATAGTTGAAGAAAAAATAACTAAATACAATAAATATGATGTGAATCCTAGCCACGAGTTTCGTTTAGTCTTGAACCTTGTGTGGAAAGTGCGTCAAGCGCAAGATGAAATAATGATAGTATACAAGTAAATACTACCAATTATTAATGTGTTGATATTATGAACATTCATCATCTATAATTGTTTTTTAGAAAGAGAATATTTTTCAATAAGATATAGATATCGGCAATAAAACATTTTAGACGTCGTATGAGAAGTATTTTCTTATAACCCTGTTCCAAAAGCCTGGTCAACGGTGGTGTCGTAAGATGTCAAAATAGTCGTTGCTAATTCTGACAAACCTTAACAACAGAGAAACATCAAAACTGTATGCAGGGCAAACTTGTATAATACTGCACAAGAAAGGGTAATTTATAATATTAAAATCAAAATCGTCTCATATGTCCTATATTGTTTACGAAATGACTACTGTGGTCAATTTCGAGGTGAATGTCTAAAATGACTCAGAGGATGTTGTGTCAGTAGTCTCTTTAATTTCTAGTTCTGGTTGATAAATAAACAGAAAGCCATTTTCCAAGTTCAGTTTTTTCAATATATCGATATGTTTTTTATTGATCTTGTCTCCTTTACCTGTTCTCTTCCACAAGATTTTGAGCCAACTCCGATTCATAGGAAAAAACAACATGTCAGCGATGAAGCACAACTTGTGCCTATTGGAATGCCGATAAATAATTGCCCACCCAAAGTGTTATTGAGGAGAAACTCTAGAATACTAATTATTTGTTGCTCGGTGTAGCAATTTTAGATTAAATATGTAGGATCGAAGCTTTAAGCAATAAATTGGTGCAAATTACCATTCTTGCAGATCAATAGTTTGTGGATGATTTCTCTGAGACGTGTTTTCAATTTATCGTGCGGCGAGTAAAGAGTTTCACAATATTTTTATTGTCGTTCCTTCACTGTTGAAAACAAAATTATGAGCTATATAGACAGCCCCTTTTGTTGAACAAGTATATGATCTTGCTGTGTACCTTTGCTTGTATGTTTTTATCCAGTTTTGCAACCCAATACAAATAAAGTTAGTCCTCAGACTTTCCGATTAAAAGAACATTCAATGGGGCCATAAAGGACTTGTGCTTAGCTAAGATTAGTTAGTTAGGTCACTGCTTTATTATTAAAATTAAGGTACTGGTTTATTTGTTGGGTTTTCTGATCTTCGGACCGTGAACTATCTCTTCTCAGAGATTTCCATTTTGAATAATGTTAAAATCATCAGTGATGACATGACAAAAAGTTGTAAACAAATGAATATTTTGAAAAATTACAAGTTAATTCTTTTGTTCTTGTAATGAAGTTGCTCCGATCTGAAAGTTTTGAAAAGTCGGAAAGAAGACATATAACAAATAATACTCGCCAGTATATAATTTGATGAAAATAATATCTATGCCTACTGTGTCAAGTGCCGATCACGAGGGTTTATAAGTGTCAATCCCTCTAATAAACAGGCAGTAGATGAAATATGATATAAAAAAATCCATCATTTTGATAGTGTATTTTGACTATTTGCACCATTAGAATTAGGAAAACATACAATATTTTCCATATTGTACTGGACCATTGAGTTATAATTTCATTGAAATGCATTGAAAATGAACATGCAAGGGTAGATCACTCCGTCAAAAACTTTATTCTTTTAACATTCTATCGACAAATTTCTTTGCAAATCCAAGGATGCAGAGAACACAAAATAGTCTTTTCAAATAGAGAAAGCATCATTGAGTAATATTTTATTGTCAGGTCGTTGGGGTTTTGAAATACATGATTCTGATTTTTCTCTTTTTGCATGTTTCTTACACACACTTACACTTAAGAAAATAAACAGGCAGTGAAAAGGGAATGGTACGAATCACCATTACCATCCACCATTCCCTGACGATTAAAATCTTTTCAAAATATGGAAATCATCCTTGAGTAAAATTATATTGTCTGATCGGTTGGATTTTACATGCATGTTTCTGAATTTTTCCATTTTGCCTTACTTGATGAATCACTAGGCCTTACAATAACTACAACGGATATGCATTACTCCTTATCAGTCTTCATAAATATATGATGACAAATACTACGCTGTTATTCTCCTTCAACGTTTTGTTTAATTAACAATATCGATTTTCTAACGCCTTGGTACATTGTGAATTTTAATTTTTATGCAGCAAAATGTAAGCGATATTTTATTATATTTTCCCCACTTAAACTTCTTATTCTATTCCATTTTCCATAACCCAGCGCCGGTTTTGTCATGCGCAAATCCCATGTATGTCCCATTCCTGTCAACTTGCGTCTAATCTGGACGTGACATTTTATGAGCAACTCGACAGTTTATAAAAAAACATATATAGCATCACTCCAAATGTATAAAAACATCTGTAAACTTTGATACACATAAAATTATATTGATTCAATCGAAAATGCGTGACCAAAGTAAACAGGTGCTCCATGAACGCCTGTCGTCCAATATGACATGTTACAAAAATCATTGAAATATTAAAAAGTCCCATTCCTCTGAAACTATCGATCATATATTCTTAAAACGTGTACAAGTCGTTAGACCATCACAACGAACAATAGTGTAAAGTTAGTTGTGTATTGTACCGGAATTTACAGTGGGACATGTGAGAAAATTCCTAAAATATGCAGGTCCATGAGTAAATAAGGGAACCAAGGTTTTAGTGGTAATAAAAAGAATGTTATCCCGGGACAAAAACAAGACATGGAAAACAGACATACACAACAAAGAACATAAATTAACTAAATCACACATACCAAGTAACAAAAGCAAATGAGCAACTGGGACTCCACTAAAAAAAACCTGGGATCACGGACCATGTGTACCGGTAGGGTAAGCGTAAAAATATCATAGAAAATGTAGTATTTCTAGCCTGACTGTCTTAAAAGTTCGTACTTTGATTCTTACACTGGAATATTGATATTTTTGCGTCTATTTTTAATTTAAATGTTAAACCAATTTCTATACAGTTAGTTTACACAATAAATCTTACATAATTTTTTATCAACATATTTATATAATCGATTGGTGACGTATTTGAAACAAAAAACAAACAAACAAACAAAGACAAAAAAATTGCCAAAGTTCATTTCCTCGAACGCATTTAAATGTTTACTCCTTGACTGGTATAGTGTCACTTTTGGATAACATAACCATCCTAATGCTATCAGAGTGTATTCAAGGAGAAATATCCTTATATAAATGCTTTTTGGTGCACATATGTATCATGTATCATACAAGTTGCACCTTGAAAACCCAGTGCAACAGGATGTTTTCGACATTATTTTTCGAAAATTTCAAAACATTCATACAATACAGCGAACCCCTTTTCGACCTTTACAATGCGCTTAAATTAATGTAAAGAGATTTTAAATTTTGCATGCATGGTTTGGACAGGTTTTGATTATTCAGGCTTCAATGTATTTTTAATATGTTAAAGTATTACCTTTCTTTTTCTTAATAATGAGCAACTCGGCGGGTGTTTCTAGAAAAGCAGAGGATGCTTACCCTACCGGTGCACCTGGTCCATGCTCCCAGTTTTTAGTAGAGTGCGAGTAACTCATTTACGCTTGTTACTTTGTATGTATTATTTCAATTATATTATGTTCTTTGTCTGTTTTCTAGAACTGATCTTTGTTATTTGACTACAGCCTTTTGATTTCCGCCGTTCAAGTTTAAAATCGTTGTACCAAAGAATAGTTCTGCTTTACGAAATCACAATCCTATGAAATTAAAATCCTGTTTATTTTTTGTGCTAACACAATGATATAAACCAAAGTATTTTTGCCATCGAGCAACTCAATTCCGTTAATTGTATAAACGAAAGTAAGCTAATATTTCTGCCATGAATAAATCATTTTATACTGGAACACGTTTGAGTGTCAATAAATATTTTGCTTAATGTAGGCGAAAACGAATAAGCTTCTCGTTAAAACAGACAAAGCAAAAACAAAAAACAAAAACAAAAAAAAAACCACAAAAAAAAAATACAAAAACAAAAAACAAAAATAAAAAAACGAAAAACCTTCCCGGAATAACGTTCGATTCAATGTTACAGTTAAAACGAAAATTCAAATATGTATATTCCTGATATTTGCAGTTGTGCAATATTGAAACTACATCAATAGAAAAATGTGTGTTTGAATTGAGAAGGATTTTGCTCATGTCAGGAGGTAGACCTGGGGTAAGGGACACAACTCTTACAAGTCATTGGAACGTTTGTATTCCGCATTTTACATCAATCTCATTTAGGCATCAGAAAAACGTAGACTGATTTCCTTCTGTTTCAGACGAGAGCTTGATAGTTTTTGATGAAATTGAATACGATACAAACATATCACTGATTTCAAGAGTTATGTCATTTTTGTATATTAAAATATACATGATTCAATGTGCAATGAGATCAACTATTAATTCATTTATTATATACAACATTTTGTAAAGCAAATAGATTTTTAAAAAAATAGATGAAGAATCAGAAGAAGCATATACCTATATTGCTTAAAAAAAACGAAAATCATCTTTGAAAATTCTATTTTAATCTTTTATTTTAAGATAGCAAAATAACAAACAAAGCACTCATATTTTGAATATTATATATGTATAATCATTCTTTAATATGTATTTTCATTGTATATAACATAGAGGTCAGGGTCATCTCTTGGACTTAACTTTACTGAACATGTATTACAAAAAATCAATATTATTACAACATACCAATAATAAATTGGGAGGCACACATTTTAAAAAAAAATAAAAATTCTTTCCATTGAATCAGAATCTAGAGCTGTATCTAAGTATACAATGTATGATTAATCCCACGAGGAACAATGACCCGACCAGCAAGAGCTATATTTTTATATACCATGGCCATGGCCATAGTTGGAGCAGTGTAGCGAATAGAGTCGTCAAATTCATATATATAACCAATTATCAATGTACTAACATTATGAATATTTGTTCCCTAACATCTATTAAAAAATGACCGTTTTTGAATTAAGACCGGTTATTCTTGAGTTTATAATAACAAATCGTATGTATCACTATAGTAAAATCCCATAATCCACGTAATAATGGTTAAGTATGCAATTCAATCAACAAAATCATGTTTAAAGTATAATTTTTTTAGCAACTAGTAAAAATGTAAATACGTGTATAAGAAAAACAAATTGATGTATTTCAAAAGTTAGTTCCGACTCCTACTAATTGTGGTTCGGAACATCCGGAGCTGATTTTCATAACTTTGCTATGCATAGTAGATACGGTTTGTTGAATCACTGCCAAAGCGATTGGGTAACTAGGTATACTTATGTTTGTGGAATGTTTATACAAAGAAAATTGTAGGCTGCTAGTCTTGTATATAATGGAGAGAGTCAAACAAATTTCACTACAGTCCGAAAATGCCTTCCAAGAATTCAATGCTTACTTATTTGTTTCTCTATCTCACAGTGTGCCATGTGGCCTATTCTGTTGAGAAAGATATTGAGATTGCTTGCGGTAAGTTTTGCTACATCTAATAAATTGCTTTATTCTACGGCAAATAATACGAGGATAAATAAAAATAATACTTTGCCCAAAAAATTGATTTGTTACATTTGTAGAAATCTATATTGTGAATTTCCCTTCCGTTGCGTTTTTGAAAAAAAAAGTTGTATGATTATAGTTATGTCTGGAAATATCATTGATAAAAGAGTTTTAATAATAGTGTTCTGGTCCTTTTTATTTTATGAAGTAGAGTTTTCAGCATTATAAGGACTAAAAATTTAAAACGGCAAATATATCGGCCAAAATTATCCGTGGAACTTAATGTGTTAGATATTTGTTTATAACTATTTTCATAAAATATCTTTTTTTAATTAACGAAAATTTGATCTTGCATTTTGAAAGACAATTTCATTTTGTTTTCTACTGATAGAGTAGTTTAAGATCCTTTTATGTTTATTTAGAGTATTTCCAATGCATTGGCACTTGCTTCCAACTTCTATTCTATTAAAGGGGTAAAATCTTATCGTTTATCCAGTATTCGGTCATTCATTTTACACTTAGTCTCTTAATCTCCATGTTTCGCATTTTCAGCTCATCAATTGTTTCATAAACATGTTGAATATCAAAGTAGCATTTTGTGTAAGAATGAGGCAATCGGTGGCACATAACTTTCCTTAATTTAATCTTTTTTGCCTCAAATATATCAAATAAGCAAGAAGTAACTGAAACGCTATTAAAATTTACCCTGAAGTATCTTGGCCGTATATAGTTTTTACTGCTTATATAGGGAAAAGGTAATTTTCCGTATTGTATTTCAACAAAATTTAACTTATCAATGTCTTAAAAAAGGCAAATTTTACAAACATTTGTATTGATATTTCTGGAGGCTATGAAGCATACATACTCAGCAATGCAAAAATATGTGTCTTTATGTGCCACATTTTGTACTTATTTTACCTGATTTTTAGATAGCAAAGTTCTTAATTACCTGTAGTTGACTGACTTTCCATAACTTATATTTTTTATATCATACCAAACAAATGTAAGGCACTGAGCACACGAAGAAAGAAACAAAGAGAATCTTCAGAATTGTATGCAAGGGTATCTGAAAATACATCAAAATACAAAATAATTAAAAAAAATGGAGTACTTGCTACCATTCAATCAACGTAATTAAAAATGTTTATTAACAGGGAGTTCGTATCGACCTCAAACAACATAGGACAAATATATTAAAAAGAATAAAAGAAAGAAATGTGAGAAGATATAATGAAAATGTCCTAACTGTTTCATAAAAGTCTCTTTAACTTATAATTATTGTGTATATAGGATTTAAATCTTAACTTGAACATTTTAAAATCTAATGAGGTGTTAAAACGACTGCGTTTTATGCATTTATTGTGTATTATGTGGAATTGCATTTAAGGTCAAAAAGATAAATATGAAATTTTGATAATTCAATTCCGTCTTTCAATTCTTAATAACAAAGAAACAGAACAAATCGGATAGAATTCCAATATTATACTTTTAGTGAAACAAGTATTTATAGGTAATTTCTATTAAAAGAAACCAAAGAAAAACTGTGGAACAATATTTCTTTGAATCTGCAAGGAAGATAAAGAATGAGGTAACCAAAAAAAAAAAAAAAAAAAAAAAAAAAAAAATGGATATTAATATTGGCAGATTTACTTCGTCAAGCAATTATTTCAGAATGAAGTAAAAAAAAGAAATATTTGTTAGACCATTGTATTTATGAAACTTTGGTCGACAGTTCATTATGTAAGTTCAAAAAGTTATTGGATGAAAAGTATGTACTTTATACATGCAAACACCCGCAGATGAATAAATTGTTAATTACTAAGTAATTATAAAGTGCGATTGCATTTACATCTCTTGCCGAATTTCATATATATTTTGACCGGTATAATATAAACCAGTACAAATGAAATACTGCTTGGCGGGCAATTTTGCGAAAGTATTATTTTTGACGCATTTTAGCGGTCTGTTTCAAAAACGCCTTAAACAATTTATTCACTCTGAAATTCAGTACTCAATTCACAAATTAGCTTCCGCGAGAATTAGAAACGCAAACGTTGTTCAAATGCATTTTTGTTTCAAATATCAAGATTTTACACACCAAAAATAAACCGCCATACCGCAACCGTTTACCGTATCTATAACCATGTTATCATACTAGTATAGTGAGATTATTTCTCAGTTGTGGATATTTTCCAAACCAGATACTTATTGATGTTATGAACAGTTCGTAAAAATCTATAAAATTTGTCAGTGAAAAATTGAGTACTCACTTTTCAGATTATAAATGAAACAATTTATAAAAAAACAAATTAAAAAACTCTTTTACTGGTAACCACATGCTTTTCAATGATGAACAGAACCCATATCATAAAGCAAGCTGCAAAATACCCCAAAATAAATGAAGTGAAACTTTCATAATTTGCGAAAATCGCAATGTATTTGTTCTTGAAATGACTCTAACATGTAAGTACACTTGATATTTCCATTTATAGATGATCGCCTGATTAAGTTAACGAACCTTCAGGAGAGAATCAAACAATCACAAACAAAATCAGGAACAATAAAAAGAAGAAACCAACGTATAGACGTAAGTGTATAATAAAAAAATATATAAAAAGTTATTATTTTTAGAAACATTTAAATAATTAAGTTCAAGTCCTTTTTTATTATTTGTCATTGGTAACTGGCTATATAAACACATACACGGATAGGCTAATTGAATTGCTTTATTTTCCAGGGCACAAAGTACATGATTTTGTCACTTTTCAACAGTTATATATAAATCTATGGGTCTTTAACATGGGCTGTTTAAGAAGGAAATGGGGTTGATCAGTTTTCTTTTTATGAGATAGGATGTTTCTTAAAGTATTTTTAAAACATGGAAAAACTCAGAAATAAAATCAGTACCATTTAAACTCGTTTTTTTCAGTATTGAATCACTAACTTAAGTGTAAATATTAATATATTATACATATAGAGTTTTATGACTAGGAAATTCTTCTCGTATGGCCGTACCACAATTACATCAAGATCCAACCCGATCTATATGGACATGACAATAATGTCGGGCATTTAAAAGTGATTAAAAGTCTTCTCGTACAAAATACAAAATATGTCCACGTTCAGATAGATCAAACTATATAGATTTTCTTATCTTTTCTTAAAGTTGATATTGAATGAACATGGTTTCAAATTTTAATGTAAAAATCATAAGTCACCGAACGTGATTTCTAGATTAGTAAGTCTTCGTAAAGGCATTTTTACAACATAAATATGGATTATGTAGGGATTTTTTCCATTATGGAAAAATATTTTCTACAATACATGTTTGGAAATTACCATACAGAATTTTACGCAAAACGCACTATTTTTATGCATTGACAAACGCTTATATTGACTTGGAAGCACATCTGTATATATCTGTATGAATTTGCAAGATAATAAAAATAATGCTCTACGAAAAAGTTATGATTAAGAAATAATTCGTGGAATACCCCCGGAAGGAATTCTTTCTTTTCTAATATGACAAAGACGGTAATGTTTGTGACAAAATTGCCCTAGGCGTAGCCAAAATAATGACTGTTCCGTTTAAATTTCCCCGTATGGAAGTTGGATTAAATTTATATATAAATATGTCATCGTATGTGTTAAATGTGCGTATGTATATAATTGATTTCAATTAGATAGTCTCCTCTCAGCCGTTAATTCATCGCATAAACGTTATAAATGGGTGTTGTGTCTCGAAGCGACAGCGAAATAAAAGAGACAGTGTAAAGGTACTAAAGGTGGGGTTGTACCGACATATACTGTTTGACGATATGAAGACCTTATATTAGAATCTACATTATATTTATTAAGCAGATCGCCAAGACTAATACTGAAAAATTGATCATTACCTCGTGAGAAATGTATAAGATTTACTTCTTTCATTAATCAAGTAATTGTTATTGATTGTAGTGTCTTGTCGCAGAAATCGAAAGATTAAATGAAAGGTGTTCGTAAAAGATATATTGAATGATTACCTGAAGTGATTAGCAGATTACCATACAACGTTAAGTTGGTGTTGCCTGACGTCCACAACAGTTAAAACAAATGTTTATTTTTCTATTCATTTATTTATACAATTTTTTATATTTATAATTTACATTTATGTACGTTTTTTTATTTTTTTTAAATAAATGTCTTGAAATAAATAAATATCATATTTAACTTTGTTGTCAACAAAATCATTATGAAGAATATTTTATAATTTTCTACACTTGAGGAAAAAACGTAGAATGACAACAAAATGATATAGTGATTTTCCTCCAAATGGATGTCTGTCTATCCGTCAGTATTTTTAGCACCGTTTAAACGAATGGCAAAGGAAGCATACACACAAAAATATTTTTTACAGTTTCAAAAATTCAAATATCGTTAGACGAAGAAAGACATAATGAAATACAGCAAAAAATTACTTTAAAAATAACCTGATAAACTAGTCATAACCTAACTAGAGCATACTTGACTCATACACTAGGTATTCGTCATACAGAATATATAACAAACCCAAGCATCCGATGAGTCTTTAAAGTACACAAGGTACTTCATTTATCCTCACTTCCAAGAAAGGAACCAATCAGATTTGATGAATCATTAGAGTTAACAAGAACTTCATACAACTCGAATTAACTACAGTTCTACTAACTTTTACTATGACAATCTAAAGGTGTAGCTATTAAAACGGCTGAACACATGTTTGTCGGGTTTTTAAGAGAGATTGGAAAATTATGCGCGTCGATATATTTTTCATTGCAAAACAAATCTGAATTAAACATCAAATTCAATTTGTTCGTCAATTTAGATAGACGTATTTTTAAAGAAGCAAAAGGTACTCCGAATGGCAAGGTAAGCATACACACCAAAAATATTTTTACAGGTTTAAAGATTCAAATATCGTTAGACGAAGAACGACATAATGAAATACAGCAAACAAGTGCTTTCAAAATAACCAGAATAACTAGTCATAAGCTAACTAGAGCATACTTGAATCATGCACTAGGTATTCGTCCTACAGAATACATAACAAACCCTAAGCATTTGATGAGTCTTTAAAGTACACAAGGTACTTCATTTATCTCCACTTCTAATTCCAAGGAAGGAGCCAATCTGATCTGAAGATATATTAGAGTTAACAAGAACTTCATACAACTCGAATTTACTAAAGTTCTACTAATTTTTACTCAGATAATTCTAAATGTGTAGCTACTAAAACGGCTGAACACATAAATGTCGCTTTTTTAAGAGAGATTGGAAAATTATGCGCGTCGATATTTTTTTTTTATTGCAAAACAAATCTGAATTAAACATCCAATTCAATTTGTTCGTCAATTTAGATAGACGTATGTTTCAAGAAGCAAAAGGTACTCCGATGGATTAAATGTAGCCAAGATAGCAAAACACACCCAAGAAAAACAGCGCATATTAATAATTCCCAATTTTTTTTCTCTCCACCAGATCAATACCATGTATACACAAGCAAAAAAAATAGATAAGTAAAAGAAACACACAACTACTTGTATAAATATAGCTAGGGCTTCATAGGAAAAAAAGACAAAATCGAAGCGCTTTCAACAAAATTCTAAATATGCGTTATTATCTTTACTTACTGAATATCAATAATGAGATAGACCAAGTTTTTTTTACAATTTCTGGATAAAGATCGGGTATAATGCCTACAATTAAGCAAGCTGCACGTGGTGACAGACGTTCGTTTCCCCTCTTACTAACCGCTGCAGACAGACCTTTAGAAATTATCAGGGTTTTTCAAATCATACGTCGGTTGACAATCGGATAACGTCGCGTTCAATCATTCACATTTTTCCGCTTTAGCAGGATTCTTCCATTTGCTGCAGCGTCTAAAGTAAATTTCGAATGTCAGATGCTGTTCGGAGCTTGAAAATTAAGATCCTCACAATAGTTCAACAAAACCGTCAGAAACTTTTTTTAAACAATCCTTGAAAATGATCGTCTTTGAAATATTTATGAATTGCTATTCCCCGTGCAACGCATGGGTTAAAAAATTGAGAAGAAATTTTTTTTCCAAGACTTTGTATATTTTCATTTGATTTTTTTATACCTATGAAACATGTCCAAACCAAACTCTGAAAATCTAAAACCCTGTCTAAACTCGACATCCTTTCAACGTTATTTTATTTAATGTAAACTGTATAAAAAACATGTGTATATTGAGCATCGGACTAATTAAAAACAATTATAATGTCAAAAAGTGGTTTGGTATCGACAGGTTTCACATTCACGTGTTGTTATTTTTGACTTGCTGGCAGATAATATGCGTATACAATACATCATCTAGTAGTTTGTTTTTTTTTTTCGAAAGTCAATGGAATGAAAACGTTACAAAATATGTTCATCTGTCTGTTTTACCTTAGTAAAGCACGTGACTTTGTATCACCGACGGAAAAGTCATAGAACGCTTTGTAAATGGTCATTTCATGTTTACAATTAGGAAATAAATTAAGTAAAATCCTTTTATTACTGTTTTACCACGGGTTGACCATTTATGCCATTCCGTGATTTATTTCGACCTTATTCGGACAATAACGGTACTTTTTTACATTTTCGTAACGTAACCTATTACGGTCACTTTGGACGCGTCATATTTGTCCATAATTAGCTGTACACTTTACGCTAGTTATGTCAGTTGAAATAATCGTTAGTGAAACTTTGTATTTTTTACAATGAAGTAATGGCGAATTAAGTAGAACGATGTAGGATATGACAATACTCGTTTGCATTATAGGGTCACAGTGTTCACACATAGACAGGTACATTGTTTACTTCTTTGACGATTGTTATTCTTTGGTTTCATACCTGATGGTGCACGTGGCACGTGGGGATTGCTACGAAGTATGTGTGAAATGATTTATAGGGAATATAATATTTCTGAAACAAAATGTTTACCTGTATGCGTCTTGGTGGAATGATGCGTGGCTCCGTATTGGTTCCTCCTTCCTCGGCTGTTTCGGAGCTGTCCACTACAACCTCCAGAGGTGCGACGACTGGGGTGATCAAGTCCCACTCTGAAACCACTTGGCTCTTCATCTCAGTTATTGGTCTACCATTTTTCTACCTCCTTCGAATTCTCAACAACCATATAGATGCTGTCTCTGCCTCTCTATACAGACATGCTATCAATCTCCTTCTGGCTGCTTCAGTAATCCTCATTGCTCCCATGGCTCTCCACATGAATGTCCAACAAAGCTTCCCACTACTACAGCAAACGACCAGATTTTGACATCCATTTCGTTGACAGTCGTTCACCAGTTCTTGGTATTGCAGGTTCTTCCTCTCATTTGCATCTTCAATTCTGTCTTCCCATGGCACGGTAAGTTCTAGAAGCATTGCCTGCTTCGTCGGCGGTCGCCAGATGACAATATTGGGTTTCTTGTTTGTAACTGCTATTTTTATTGGAAACTCCATTCCCTGTCTCAAGTCTACCCTTATCTTCCAATCTGTTGCTGTCCCTAATAGACCACTTCCTTCAACACCAGAATTGTGTCATTTCCCCCTTCCCTCACAAAATTGACAAATTTCAAGCTTTCTTTTTCCTCGGTTTCTTTACACTTCTCTCTGAGGTGTCAACCAATAATGTTAATACTTTATCGTGTCCCCAAGTGTACCTTCTATCTTTCAACGAGTCTGAGCATGCTGATAATATATGTTCTTAATTTGCTGGCTTTCGACATAATGCACACTTCTTCCAATCTGTTGCTGTCCCTAATAGACCACTTCCTTCAACACCAGAATTGTGTCATTTCCCCCTTCCCTCACAAAGTTGACAAATTTCAAGCTTTCTTTTTCCTCGGTTTCTTTACACTTCTCTCTGAGGTGTCAACCAATAATGTTAATACTTTATCGTGTCCCCAAGTGTACCTTCTATCTTTCAACGAGTCTGAGCATGCTGATAATATATGTTCTTAATTTGCTGGCTTTCGACATAATGCACACTTCTTCCAATCTGTTGCTGTCCCTAATAGACCACTTCCTTCAACACCAGAATTGTGTCATTTCCCCCTTCCCTCACAAAGTTGACAAATTTCAAGCTTTCTTTTTCCTCGGTTTCTTTACACTTCTCTCTGAGGTGTCAACCAATAATGTTAATACTTTATCGTGTCCCCAAGTGTACCTTCTATCTTTCAACGAGTCTGAGCATGCTGATAATATATGTTCTTAATTTGCTGGCTTTCGACATAATACACACTTCGGATCTTCTGTCAGACCCCACGTTACAAGGTTAGTAGGGCTTGGAGGGACATCATACACTGATTTCAGCTTAAATTGCAGTCTAGATGGTTCCATTTTCCATTTATCGTTCCATCCTAGCTTCGCTTGCCCTGCGCCTTCCCACTTTGACCAGCTTCCTTGTTTCTTCATTGCGACTGCCTTCAGCATTTTAGCTCTGTACCAACTTTCATTTTCTTTCTGCTGTTCCCCATTTGTCTGTTGGTGTGACATCAAATTCCTGTCTTTCGATTGTCACCCCTCCACTATCTCACTGTGCATCAAGCGTGACTAAGCTTTATTGATTGCCTCCCTTGTTGACCATCTCCTCCCTATCTTGATCTCTACTCTTTCTGTTCGTACTTTCTCGTCGCTGCTGTCTCGTTACCGTGCTTTAGTCACTTTGATTTCTTTTGAAGAAGTAGCTGTAATTTTGACCCTGAAATATATAATTCAATACTGCTGAAACTCCTTGGTACACCAAGCCCTCTCCTCAACTGGTTGTTTGCTGTTGTCTCCATTCCTTAAACCGTGGGCATTGGTACATCATACACCAGCAGTGACCAGTGCAAACGAGGTAGTATCCCGTGTTGATAAATCCATGCTTTGTACTTTCCTGGTAGTCCACTCTTATCATCAATTGTCATCCAATTGTCTAGCTGGTTACAAGTTCTCCTTACATTCTGCCTGTCTGTAAGTGAGTCGTTGAAGAACTTTCCTAAACATTTCACAGTATTATTTGAGACTATTGGTGTTATCTCGTTCCAAATCCTGAAACTTTCTTCTGTTAGCTTTCCGTTCTTGATCACCAGACTTCTAAACTTACTTGGTTTGACCTTTATTCTTGCTGATGACTGATTCCAGTTCTTGTCGTGTCCACTTGACCTCAATGACTGATTTTGTTGTAACTGTCATGTCATCAATGAATGCTCTTCCAGGTGATTGACGCACTCCTGACTTCATCCAGGGTATTCTGCTCTTCTTTTCTAGTGGCTTTACTATCATATGTATAGCTGCTGAAAATATGATAACTGATATTGTGCATCCTGTGACTATTCCCTAATTCCTCTTTGCTAGCCCTTGGTTGCCCTGACCCTTTTGATACCTAGCAACTTTGATGTAAATTGGAAAGGATCTGATGTAAATCTTGACCTTGCTCTATCTCGCTCCTTTCTTGGACGCCTGTCCTTCTCTGCTCTTCTGGCCACCTTGCGTTGGTCTCTATATTATCTCTCAACTCTGATAGTGCCGGTTTCCCTCGTCTGTTGCCTTCTTATACTGCTTTCGAAGCTGCCGTAAGTCCCATCTCATCTTCGCTATCTCTCTTTCTCTTCTGTTCTTCTTCCGAGATTTTCCCCTTTGCTCAACACCAAATCTGCCCAGTCATATGTTGTAGATAATTGATGTCATGGCGTCGATCTTCCTATCTATACTGCCTGCTAAGGTTGTATTCAAGACCTCACCACCATCAATGCCACTTGTTCCCACTCACCTTTGGCACCACTATTTGGCCATTTAATCTTGTTACTCCCACTCGTCTCCCTGTGTTTGTTGTGTTTGTCCTGCACCTTGAGGAGTCTCTTCTTCAATCTCCAGTGTCTGATGGTTCTCTGTGTTGGGTGCCGGTTCGGTTGTATCCTCCTCATTGACTAACACATGAAGACTGTGGTCTGGTTTTTTTTTTTTTTTTGCATCCTGAACCACCTCTTTCTCCATCTCACCAGGTTGCCCTGTGCGTTGTGTTAACCTCTGATTTGGCGTGCACCCTATTTTCCCTAAATGAATCTTAAGGCCTCGTTCATTCTTGGACACTTTTCCACGGCTGCATAAATCTCCTTTGTTCAAGACCGTAGTCGTTGTCCGTTGCTCTGTTGTTTCCTGGTTATCCGTGCCTTTAGGTAGCTTATTCTCCCCCGCCCTCGGGTGGCCTCGGGTGTGTCTCAATATGTATCTGTCCATAGCAAGATAAAACGGGTTCGTCCTCACGGAAGATGTGGCTTGGCATGCGAAGCCGCAACACCTCTGATACTAGTCTTTCCTGGCTCCCTCCTGTCTCTGTCACTTAACTGTTCTCAGTCGTCATCCAGACTTTCCTGGCTGACTCTGGATTCCCAGATGAAATTATATGTATACATCTTGATGGAATGATTACTGGCTCCGTCTTCAGATGGATCCTCCTTCCTTTGGTTTTTCGGCTCTGACCACTACAACCTCCAGAGGTGCACTGATTGGGGTGATCAAGTCCCAGCCCGGAACCACTTGGCTCTTCATTTCAGTTATTGGTCTTCCATTTGTCTGTCCTCCTTATCTATAGTAAATATCAAATATGCTAATTCACGTTTTTAAAATGAATGAAAACAGCTGGTACACGTCGGAATGTTGCGTGTATTTGTTTGCATTATTAAATTAGGCAGTAATTTACAAACACACAAGCCACGCCGAATGCCACACCCAATAAGTCGTGTGCTGCTCATATGGCAATCGAAAATCAGTTGTGGTTTCAAAGACTGTTAAGGAAGTCATATTAGAATCTGTCTTCGATCCTTTAATTAAAATTAATCAGACAATTTGCTGAACCCGATTTTTATTAGGACTTCAATACACACTATCATATGTGAAATTATGCTTTGCTCATTTTATATTTCCTGATATTTTAATTCAAAAGATTAATCTGTCCTTCATTGTTGATAGAATCATAATTAAAACAAAGGAGATGGCCTGTAAAAGCTTGAACAATCTTGTTGCTAAATCCTATTGATTTTTGTTTCGTAAATGGTATATTTATTATTGTATTTTCAAAATGCTTGTTATTTAATCACTTAAGTTGTGTCAGAAATTAAATACAACAAATCAAATAGTTTTGATTATATCATAAAATAGAAATGTGCAGTACATACTGCTTGTTATGTACTATGTCAGAAAGATAATTCATAGTTTATGGTATGACGAAGACACAAATCAAACACTATTGTAAAGTTTTAAAAAATTAAATTGCTTCTTTGTTTCTGCTTAATTAAAGATCAATAAAATATCTAATTAAGTCATTTTTATACTTGACCTTCATGTATCAGGATCTTCCATTGTAGCACTCCAGATAGGAATCATGCAAACTGTGATTCATAGTAGGAAAATCTACACATTTTCATTTTTAATATTTTGTCGTAAATGTTATAGTTAATAGAAATATCATATAACCCTTGTTTTTAGAAGATATGAAATATATAGCATGTACTCAAGAAAACAAAATTAATAAAGGGAGATAACTCTGTAAATGACACTGAAATACAATAGAAACAGTTGGATTTTCAATGAGGATTATCTCGTAAGAGCAGACAGATTGGAATGAATAATTATAAATTTAATCATATACTCCTATAAAAAAAACTTCATGTCAAAGTGTGTATCACATATTTTCCGAATTTGCATGATTTTTACAAATACTACTACTTCAGCATATATTGCAAAGGAGTTATATTATTTCGTTTTGCTAGACAAATTCTACTTGTCCGGTATATTTTGTTTTATCTTGTTGAGAGGAATTAACATGATTCTTGAGTAAACACCGTCAAGGTTTCTATACGACATTTCTATGCCATGATGGAGAACTTACATATATCAAGGACACCACTCATACCCTCAATATTTTTTTTATTTTTGTAGACAGAGAGTTCAGATTTCTAACTTTTCACTATGATATGACAGCCTTATTCATTAGCATCCCAAATAATGATGGTATGATTTTTGAGGCGTTTTCACGACAGAAGACCTAATCGTTATGTCAAAACTGACAACGTCTAAAAGCTTGTCAAACTTATACCCAACCTCAATACCTTTCACTTTGATTGTAAACACTATAGCCAGTCAGGTGAGGTGGCAATGGAAACTAAAATAGGATCCAGCTTTGTTTGTCAATTTAGTGGCTACCTGGAGGAAAAAATGTTTTTCTAAGTACAGAGGCCCCGTATGAGTATACATTGATGATATGTTTGGGGTGTCCCCCAGTAAAGAACAAGATTTGATATCTTTCATTAATTTTGTTTCTTCTTACCATCAAGCCATTAAGTATACCTCCAACATCACTCATGAGTTTCTATCGTTCCTTGATATCACTTGTAAAATCCAGGATGATAAAATTTCCACATCTGTTCTTTTTACAAATTCATGGATGCCCATTGTAACTTGACTAATCAACTCCGTCTTCCTGAGTCATGCAAAAATGCCATTTCGAAGATACAATATCTGAGACTTTGTTCGTATTTGCAGGAATAATCAAGACTTAGAAGCTCAATGTGTCACAATGAAATCTTCCTATTGTGTCAATAGAGGGTATCCTAACATAGTTCTGGAACAAGCGATCTCCTCACTTTCCAAAGTTAAGAGATTTGAGTACATGGAAAAGAGGGCGAGAAACATCAGTGACCTTGTTCCCCTTGACTTGACATATAATCCTCACAATTTTGTAATCCAGAATAACTTTATTCGTCAATTTAAATCCATAGTTTTTAAAGACGAATGTATGTCGACAGTATTCAACTATTCGCTTCCAATTACTGCCTAAAGGCAAGAGTCTGAAAGCGCACCTTGTTACGAGTTTTTTCATGAGTGCCACTAGACGTCCTCCCTTCCAGTCACAAAGATACACGGCACAGTAAGAGACTACGCTGTTCGACATGTCTTTTTATTTGGAAAAGTGACGAGGTCTTTGGATCAGCCAACGTCTTAAAGTTAGAAGATGGTTTTACCTGCACCTCAGAAAACGTCGTTTACGCTGTGGTTTGCAAGACCTATCGGAAGTCAGATTATCGTTTTGTAGAACACAAACAAATAGTAATCAAGAGAACCAAGACTCAAGCGGAGACCAAATTAACGCAATCTAGGGACAAAGACCAGACAAGGAAAACTGACAAATGCAACAAAGAACTTAAAGAAACTAAAATAATACATACAAGGAAAAAATGTAAATGAGCAATTAGGACTCCATAAAAAAACTGGGAGCATGGACCAGGTGCATCGGTAGGGTGAGCGTCTACTTTTCCCGCCGAGTTGCTCATAAAAAGTCAAATCCAAGGTAGACGGAAGAGGAAAGGAAACTATGACATGTTGAACAAATCACTTTTCATGGTGCAGATGGATAAAGCGTCACCAATGGAAAGAATTGTCCTGTCGGTGAGCATTTTCGGGAGGCAAATCCCAGTGTCGACGACATGAAAGTAACTGTCCTTTTGTTAAAACAACAAACAACGAAAATTCCTTGAACAATGTATCATACGATTTCTTTGTAAATGTACAATTCAACACCCTTCTCCTGTATTTTCTTTTATTTGACAAGTTTTAAACTGGCATAAATTAAATGAACATACAGTGTATCTGTTTTCAAGGTCTATAGCTGGAATGATATAAGCGACTTAGAAATAAAAACGAACATAAACTACATATACTTATCCACCAAACACTTATTATCGATAAACAACTTCTCACTTAGCACACTTCCTACCAAAGTAGTACGGAGAGGAGTAGAGTCGCAAATATCGAAAATCAGACTAATCAGAGATTTAGTGCCATAGAATAGTGTTTCATGACACATATTAAAATATTCCAGTGAACTGTTTTACATTTCCGAGTTACAGGGTCTGAACTTGGAGTTGCGAAAGAGATACTTTCTTTATGCAACGTCCGTGTGGTTTCTAGAGGGAAGTTGTCTTAATATTTGTAGGAGTAACATGATACCAAAATAAATAAATAAATAAATTTAAACTGAAAACATAACTGGAAATAAACAAAATCAACACGTTTATAGTATTATTATGAATTATATTGACGAGGAATACATAACAAGAGGCTCCTAGGAGCCAGACTCGCTCACCTGGTTGAATTCTGTCTTAGAATGGCAACACATTTAACAAGAAGTTGTCAAACAATTTTGACTCAAGAGGACTTTGGTGAGACTTATTATAAATATCAGCAATCGAACGTTTCTTTCTATATATCATACTTTTCAAGATATTGGCTGAAAACTGTAAAAACAACCGTCATTTTTACCCTTTCAAGGGCAATAACTCTTATAAGGAGTCATCTGACAACTTATATGCTTAAAGACTCTTGTAGGCCTAATGATAAGGATCATTTCAGTTATGCAAGAATTTGGCTGAACCTAACGGTTTTGGAGATATATGTGAAACACTACTGTCTGACCTCTATTTTCTGTGTTCACATGTAGTAAGGGTGGCCATGTTTTTCCACGAATCGAAAATCCCCATATCAGCTCTTTGCAGGATACCCCTAGAAACATTTCTACTAAGTTTGGTTTCAATTAGTAAAGTAGTGTCAGAGGAGAAGATTTTTGAAAGAAAAAACATTAAACATAGCAAACGCGTTGAAAAAGGGCAATAACTCCAACATGGCTTAATGAATTAAAATGAAAATTTGACTGCTGTTAGATCTCATCATGCCGAACACTTTTACCCTATGTCAGAATTTAGCTAAACCAAACGGTTTTGGATATATATGCGAAACATATTGTCTGACACCTTTCTCCGATTTTTTAGTGCGGCTATTTCGATGGATCAAAAATCTCCACATCAGTTATATGTTGGATACCCCAAGGAACATTCATACCAAGTTTGGTTCTAATTGGTCAAGTAGTTTCTGAGGAGAAGAGGTTTGAAAAATGTTAACGACGACGAGTCCCAAGTAATGGCAATAGCTCTAAAAATGACAAGCATATCTAAAAAAATGAAAATGTAACTGGAAAGAAACAAAATCAACACGTTTACACATAAATTTTTCCATACAAATGCACAGTAATTAAGGTAACAGATAATTCGATGGAGTTTGGTATATTTGTTATATGTTGTAAATAAGCGTACAAGACTATAACTGATTTTTTTCTAAATATGATATTTATTACGTATGTTAAATTCAAGTAGCACTTGGCATTGAGTCTACATATAGGTCTCCTATTGCCTTTCACATGACTGCATGGCTTATATCGGTAGCAATGAATTCTTATAAACATTTCTTTAACGTATTTGCTTCACTAAATCACATCTTACAAGTTTACAGCTTTAATGTAACATTTATCTACACTGTGACATATGCAAATTAAACTCAAACTTTGAGAACAAATCGAACAAAAATTGAAGAATATTTCTATCGTTATTCAATACAAGTTAACTTACTATTGGAAGGGAGAGCTATAGTTAAGTTAAGTACAATGCAAATACCATATATATGAAAAAGAGTGACCAATCAAACAGGCCTTTTTTTAACTAGTCCAGTTTGGCTTTTTATTGTGCTAATTCACAGATGAATAAACTCACAGGTAGATATGCCAATTCACTCGGTTATGGTATCTGAAAATGGACATTCCTGACATATTTTAACCTAAGTATCTTAAAGCAGCAAGTTTAGAATATTCAGTAGTTTGGAAGCGCGTTACAAATTTACAGGTCAAGCATAAAATTTGTATCTCAATTGGAACGGTGTCGTTTCAAAATGTGATTAGAAATATAAACTATCCCCAATAAAAATGTTTTGTGTGTAATTGTATGATATAAGTACTCTGTTTAAGAATGAGGCAAAATGTATATAAGGTGTGGCACATGCAGGTAAAAATGCAGAGATTTATGATATTATTCAAGTCTTCATACCTCCTGACTTCCACAAACAACCCTCAAAGTGTTCCTAAAGTTTGCCATTTAAGATAAAGATAGGTCAAATTTAGTTCAAATGCACTATGGAAAAACTGACGGGAAATTTTTTATCACTTTTTCCTTATATAATGAGTCAAAAATGTCTACATCACCAGAGCTTCAGGATAAACTTAAACAGCTGTTCAGTTGTTTTCTAGAGTAATCAAGGGAACCAAGGCTATTGTGGTAATCAAAAGAATGCAACCAAGGGACAAAGACCTGACATGGAAAACAGACATTCACAAAAAAGAACATAAAGTAACCAAAATCATACATACAAAGCAACAAAGTAAATGAGCAACTCGGACTCCACTAAAAACTGGGAGCATGGACCAGATGCACCGGTAGGGTAAGCGTCCTCTGCTTTGCTAGAAACACCCGCCGAGTTGCTCATAAAAAGTCAAGTCCGGGGTAGACAAACGAGGAAAGGAAAACTATTGAGTTCTAGATATTGATTGTATTTGAGGCATAAAAGACCAAATTTAAAATGGCACTTAATTGCCATCGTTATCTAAGTATATCTGTTTCTTTACTATAATAATAATAATAATTATTATTATTATTATTATTATTATTATTGTTCAAATTTGTGCCATTAATTGCATCACCACTCAATATTGGGGAAGTTATAATCATATTCTATCTGCCGAAGACAATTCTCTTTCTGGCCATTTCTGTAAATGTTATACTATAAACTGAGATATGCATGTAACCTCTATGTACCTTATGGAAGAAAATTTTCGCAGGTGGTAAATTTTGCAATTTTCTCTATGAATTTAGAGTTAAGAATCAGTGATTATTTTTTTTCTATAATTCAGTTTTAACGGAGTGGACATGCAGCATTGTTTAGGATTTTAATTAACGATACCTCTGTATTACTAATGTATTGTTAAGATAAAATTTCGTTATCATAAATTAGTTAAGACTTTTACAAAATTCTTTTATAAATATCCAGATTTGATGCTGAAGTTTGGTTGCACTTGTCGTCTGGAAAATTATTTGACTAAACTTATCCGTAAGGATTATCAAAATCCTATCATTGTTAGATCTTTGAATTTTGTTTTTAATGGTTCTAGAATCGACACTCCTGTTGATAATTGAATATCTATTAAATTATTACTTTTCGTTCTACTTTCTGCCAATACTTTTCATCTTGGCAATTGCACAAAGATCTTGTTTTTCTTAGTGTTGTGACCAGTAAAAGCTAAAGTGCTCCTTGTTTGACCTTTGGTGGATGACTACTGTGAAGGAATTTTAATTCGTGGAAACCAATTTTCGTGGATCAGGGAAGAAACACAAGTTCGTGGATTCTTGAATTTGTGGTTTGAATGTTTTCAGTGTACACATCAGTGGGAATCTCTTATTCGTTGGGAACCAAATTTCGTGGTTTGGTCTACCCACGAAAACCACGAAAATTAGTACTTTCACGATATTTCATGGACAGTCATTCATTTTGTCTTTTTCATATCATATGTAATCTATCTGGACATAGAAATCTGACGAACGTTTGTTTTTACGATTCAAAGCAACCGAAAAGAATGCAAAATAAAAAAAAATAATACAGTATGGTTTAAGGTCAGTCATAATTAATAGAATGTGTTCAAGATCACAACTAGTATGCAATCAACATATTCTAACTATACAATTACTTAACAGCTGTACATATAACAAAATATGCCACGTATAATACATTGCAAAATGAAAATAGGAAGGAAAGACTTTGAAAAATCAAGAGAAATCTGGCCAAAATTTCAAATGCGTTTTAACAAAAACGATCACACTGACCCACATTTTGTTTCTACTTATATTGTTATAGCAGAAAAAATCTAAAACGATTTCACAACCCCTTGGAATCCTTGTTATTTTTAGAAAGAGCAGCGAACATCCTTTGGCTAAAATTTAGGAGTTTTAAGGTGGCTCAAAATGAGTGATTCTCTGATACAATAAAGATGGTACTGAACTGCAAACACTTCAGTATCAATTTGGTAATTATAACATATATAGACAAAATCCTTGCTATTGACAGGTGCAAGAATAAAAATATGAAGTGTTTTTTTTTGTTTTTTTTTTGTTTTTTTTTTATCTATTTTTGGCAATAGATACAGATCTCTTTAAAAATAGGGTTTGTAAGTCTCGATAAGTTTCACTTTCCTTACCGGAATTTTCGATGTAGAACGTATTGAAATCCGAAGACTGATCTGCACTTCATTGTTTACTCCCGGGATCTCAGGACACTAAATCACAATGCTAAATCTTCTATTCATTGCTTTCTTAAAACTTTTATCATGTAAAAATATGAAGTTGTTATTTATATCGATGTTTTTACACAGAAAACAGTGATTAACTATTAATTCTGAACTTAAACCTTTGATAATGATACATGTGTCCATGCATTTAAATGATAGATTAGGATCAATTCTCGTAAAACCACGGAGACACATGAAGAGACTTGCACACCTTATTGAAAAACTGACCGACTAAAAAAAGTTCATTAATTATCATTACATTGATATTTATTACAATCAACAAAACTTATCTTCTATTTCAGATAATAATGTAGGTAAAAAATATGCCAAAACGTGTAAGCAAACAAAACATTAGGTCGTGTTCTGAAAATACCCTCCTCCTTTACTCTAATGTTATATACTGAAACACTTTTATCTCAAAATTACGGATAAGTGTGACACTGAAAAAATAAAACAAAAACTAAAATAATAACAAAAAAAAAATACAAAACAAAACAAAACTAAGATAAATATACTTTATTTTATTTTCTTCACCATATAAATCTATTTTCGGTGATAAAAATTAGAGGCTAAAAAAATTGATATATACGACAGTTTTGAGAAATAACCATATCGACAAATATGCGAAAAGCAAAACAAAACCAAAACACGTATCAGATACTGAAACAGAATTTGTCGTTTTAAACAGCAATAAAAAATTAATGAATAAGATATGTAACAACAGATATGGTAATTTGTGATCTCATGATTTTATACAATAGTCACTAGGTGTCATTTGCAAACATGTATAATTAACGTCCTTTTCTACCACAGAATTCATTGTATCTGGGGCCTTCGATAAATTTATCGACTTTCAGCTCTTATTAATACCAATATCTTTCTGAGTAAGAATCAAACAATGGGTAGCACATATTTTTTTCTGAAGTTGGTCCTTTTTGCGTTGCACAAAATGTGTCACCTTTTCCAGATGTTTCCAACTGTGCATTGTTCTTGAATTTCCTGTACGGATTTATTACAGGTCAAGAATGAGTTCCGAATGTCATAGGTCAAGAATGAGTTCCGAATATCAGACGCTGTTCGGAGTTAACGATTCCAGCTCTTTTCAGGCTTTTCTTTCTTTCATTAAACATCGATATCATTCCAAAATGAAAGGATTATATTTTAAACACCGACAATATGACTTAATATTAGTCTCGCATTCAAAGTCTGTCACCATGGTATCTTAGGAAGGAGTTACATTTTGTATGTACGCGTATTTAATACCAAGTGTACTAGCAGCAAACTGAAATAAAAATTGATACAAAAAGAATTAAGCCTTTACGTCCGTCAAAAACACACCTATGCACCAAAAGTAATTTAAAGACATCAAGCTCCAAGTACACATAATTGAACAACATTTAAGATGACGCAGAGATGATCTACACATACAACGTTAACGTATCTAACAGAAAAAAAAATAATTACAGATGGAACTGAAGATTAATAAACAATACTCACACAAAAACTATTGTAATATAAATTCCAACAGGAGTAATATCAGGTACTCTACAAGTATAATTATTAGGATCTAGAACATGATATAGATACTTGTTCTGGTGTCCAAATCTCGACTGGAGTAGGCAGAGCACCAGAGCTCTCACATTCACAATGTCCAACTCCTATTTTTTTTACATTTTATTTGCTTAATCGCTTAAATGTGGTATTTTTTAATAATAAGTTGTATTCCTTAATACTTCATAGATATACCTTTGATTTTACTTGTATATAATTCACAATAGCTATAACATTAGATTGATAGGGTAATTGTTCTAAATAAATAGAATAAAATATTAAATTCATATCAATATCAATTGTTCATATAATTACATGTAAATACATATGTATCAAGAGGTTTAAATGTTTTTTCTTATCGTATTGATATTAATAACAAAAGTTTATTTTAGCCGAAATCGCCAAAAAGCGTAAATAGTTTGTGATCGTCAATGTAGCGAAAATTTCCAGTCTACAGTCAACATTTCTGACACGTGCTTTCTTGAACAATAACGTCTTTATGCATTTACTCTCAAAAAGTTCAAGATAATGTTTTTGAACGAACACTCGAAGATTGCAAAATTATTTGGCACAATTATTGAAGATCGGATGTATGAATTTTAAATTCTTTTTAATATGTATTACATGAATGTTAAAATCAATTGTCAGTTATACAACAGTGTTACTGTGGTAGCACTACTAAATTTTACTGTGAAGTCAGCCTCATATCTTGAGCTATACTTAGAGAGATCGATGGTAAAGGAAAACGACAAATCTATACGACAAACGCGATTACTTTTCATTCCGTAGTGTCATCTTTCCTTTCATCTGTGGCAAAATCTCTTCGCCGCTGCGTATGGAGTTTTCATATCACAACTCATACATTATGCCAGAGCTTGCCTAACTACGCAACCTTTTTGTATCGCGCTATGCTTCTTACATTAAGGCTTCTAGATGGAACAAAATTATATTGCTAACAAAATAGTCATCACTACAGAAATTTTATGGTTGTCATCATGAACTCACGGATCGTTACGATGTATTCATTTGCTCCATGTAAACTGATTTGTTCAATGTGTCCAAATGATTTCCTTTACTCTTTTATCTACCTTGGACTTGACTTCTTATGAGCGGTGATTTTTTTTCTGGAGAAGCACTCCATGCTTCCAGGTTTTAGTGGTCCAAGTTGCTCATTTACTTTTGTTACTTTAAATTATAATTTTGTTTATTTTCAGTTCTCTTGTTGTGTGTGTCTTTTTTTCTATGACTGGTGTTTGTCTCTGACCTGTTTTCTTTTGTTTACCTACTCATTTAATCTTTAGATAGAATTAAACTATTAACAACTGGCTATTTTTCAATAAACAAAATGTTTATCTTAGCCAATTCTTATATATCAATTTTAAAATATTTTTATCTTTAAACATGAGAAAAGTAACTCTGAATTTAACTGAATAGGGGCGTGTCAATATTTGTTTTTATTCATTGAGATATAACAAAATTACTTGAACCAATCAGATTACAGAATTTATCTCAAATTAAGGAATGATGTAAGAAAATGTTCTGCCTAATACCCTAACCTTAAAATCTGCATATGATGACAACTTCAGAACCAACAATTGTGGCCAGACGTTTGTGGTAATTCAGATGTTCCATATATATTGTAACGGATAATAACATGTAACAATGATATGTGTGTTTGACACAAGTGTTAGAGCTATACACTTAAATAAGGTAGTGGTGAACGATCAGTGGTCAGTAATTTAATCATACGTTGGTGGACGGCAAAGTTTGTCAATATAAGGATTGACTTCATACGATGGTTTCAAAATTTTGAAGACTCTCAGACTATTAACATTGAAAAAGTCTTCAAGAGAAACAAACCGCACGAACTCTTCCAAAAAGCTTCCCATGCTAAGAGGATTAAAGAAATCCTTATAATAACCTTTTTGCAGTGCTTTTCATCAACATCAGCAAGAATTTTCCAAAGTGTGATAAAATTTTCCATCGCCAGGATAGTGTTTTTCTTTCGAAATTTAGGTGTTGAGAATGTATCAAAGAGTCTGGTTATAAGAGGATGCATTTTGTTTGCCATACCTGCAGTTTCGTAAACACCCTCGAGATACGTATGTATTTTTCGACAGATAGGTCTTTATTTGGTCCTGTGTTCGTTCCGTAACTTTTTCTGGTCAGTCTGTTTAACTGTGTTTTTTTTCTGTCACCAATAGTTTTTCGGATCACTTCAAGCTTTGCATACGTTTTCTTCATATCATTTTGGCTAATGATGCCATCATGGTCGGCATCCAGTAAGTAGGCAAAAAACTTCCACTTGCGGATGAAATTTTTCTCTGAAAACTAATTCAAATGAAGTCATTGGCAGAATAATTTAGATAACATTTTCGTGATCTATGACCTTAAATATAAAGATTAAAACAGTAATATTTAAAATCATAATTTAAAAACATTGCAGACATAATTAATAACAACATATCATATTTATTTGTATCACATTTGAACTGTAGAGAGGTTTGTTGTGTAAGGGCAAAATGTTGCCTCTAAAACAAAGTCTAAATGAAGAAATTTTTACGTTCTTTCTTCCGTTCTTTAATGTGTTGAAAAGTGGTACCAATTTGAACATAATTATATGGTCATATATGCCCTTCAAACTTAGGTGAGATTGGGTAAACCTGTTAAAAGGCCTGGAAAACACCAACTATTCTTTGTGCAGTTTTTCATTCATTTAACAATGTCCACTTGCATCTTGACTCTCTTGCTTCATATACTTTGTGTATTATTGTCAGTTACAACTCGAGTAAAAACATCTTCCGTTACACACAAAACCCATCTTAAAAATCGCAGAAATGTTAAAAGTTAAAGGTTTTTGTAAAAGTTACATAAATGCATACTGTTATTTCTGGAACAACGTCATAAATCTCGTCAAAAACATCTTATATTCAGAGCTACCGGTCATTTTACCATACTACTAATAGCAAGAAATCCGCTTTAATCAAATTTGTAAAAATGCCCAAATTATGAGGCCAAAAGGGGTTCTTTACTGAAATTCTTCCCTTATATTGTTTGTCTGTAAGTTTTGTTTCCATTTGACGTCCAAAAATTTTTTGAACAAATTTGTGCTGTTATTCACCGTGATTTGATGCATATAGTAGGATATTTGAGAATTTAATGCACCGGAATACTGATCCTCCACTGGCTTGGGTGTGAGTTTACATGATAAATATGAATAGTTGAATGTTGTCAATCTAAATCCTAGTTAGTTTAGCTCTGTGTGCACTTTATGTTCCCTTTGAGTCAAATGATAAAGCAACATTCCGTTTGCTACATAAAGCATCAAATGAAACAATATTACGATTTCAACCTGACATACTGTAGGTCTAAAAATCATTAGAATGGTTATTGATTGCTGTGTAAAGTGTTCGTTCGCGGATGTATATCACGAGGTTACTGCATACATAAGCGGCATAGAATTTTTGAATTTCCAAGACTCCTTATTTCCTTGTTTACATATTTAATAATAAGATAAGATTCGGTATTATGGTGTATTATATCATTTTAGCCCTGGTTTAATATATATATAGAAACCCCGTTCTTCATGCATTACAAACAGATATTTTATAGCGAAAAGCGGGGAGTCCCAGAGAAACAGACAAACAGATTCATAAGAATAACATCAATTTTCTTCCTAGTCCACCAACATAGTACCATAATGAAACGACTGACGCCCCGCATAAGACTGGACACACTATTAATGAATTCATTGTTTTGTGGATATAACGGAAATTTTCTGGGGCGAAGCAAAAACGTTTAATCGGATTTATACAATTAAAGTAATCGCAATCTTTCACTGTGGTTTCTTATTTATAAGAAACAAACAATTCCATTTGTTATATGTACTGCTTTTCAAATGTTTAGGCGCACTTATATTTTTTTTTTCTTCTTTAGCAAAACCATTGATCAATCCTCTGTTTTTTTTTATGCCTAAATGGTTTATTGACGAAGATTTGTTGTTACCCCATTTAAATCATCTCTCAAATCTATTAGTCCTAGCACAATATGTTTGATATATCGAATTAAATAAAGTTTACTTGATTTGACTTGACTTGTCAAAAGATTGTAGTACTATATGTCGAAAGTTTGAAAGTCTATACACATTGACTATCACAATCCGTAATTAAAACGTATCATACTCAGATTTGGTCCGAATCTAATAAAGGTCACTGGAAAAAAACATGGAATATCCAAATAAGAACACAAATACAGAATTCTATCGAAACAAACTTAAATAAGCAAACCCAGCAGTATCAATTGTATATAAAACATCGTTATCAAAACCCAACAACACAAGAGTGTAGTTTTGACAACGCGTACTAGTTGTTGATTGGCCACAATATGCGATAGATTATACATGGAGCACTTGAAATTCCGCATTTATAAGGTATCTTGTACCGCCGATATTGACCTTTTGTTTACTAATTAAAAATACCTGTTATCATTTTACAAAATTGAGAGTTAATTCATAAGGTACCTGGTTCCAAAATCTATACGTTTAAACCCATTTTGGTCGATCGACATGCGTATTTTCATACAATAGATGAAAATTGGCTTAAACATTGGCACAAAAATACGTTCTGCAAACTACGTCAATATTTTCGGCATGACAATATTGTATTCAAAATTACAGATTTATGTAATCCTTTATGCTTTCTCCGAAAGACACATGGATCTTTACCAAGCGTTTTTTTCATGTCTTCATAATCAAAATTGACTTTTTAATAGCCTGTACTTGTGGAGAAAAACAGGGCGCCCTCTCAAAAACGCAAACTTTAACAAATTGTGACCACAATACGTTTGTACGACAATTCTAATTTGAAAGTAAAATGATTTTCCAAAATATGATAACAAGAATGGCCGCATTGTATTTCACTCTGCTAAAGAGGTGTTCTCAATCTTGTTTCCACTTAGGTATTTAGGTACAGTTTAATCTAAAAATAATTCAAATAAAGAGAAAGAGTAATATAGGGAACCAAGGTTATAGTGGTAATCAAAATAATGTAATCCAGGGACAAAGACCAGACATGGAAAACAGACATACACAACAAAGGACATAAAGTAACTAAAATCGTACATACAAAGTAACAAAAGTAAATGAGCAACTCGGACTCCACTGAAAACTGGGAGCATAAACCAGGTGCACCGGTAGGGTAAGCGTCCTTTGCTTTTCTAGAAACACCCGCTGAGTTGCTCATAAAAAGTCAAGTCTGGGGTAGACAAACGAGGAAAGGAAAACTATGAGCCTTTGAATAAATCAGTTTTCATGGTGCAGATGGATACACCATAACGATCCACGAGATCATGATGACGACCATAAAACTTCTGTAGTGATGACTTCAATCTTGTAGCAACATAACCCTGTTCCAGAAGCCTATTTTTCAGAGTTCTAGCACGATACAAAAAGTCTGTGTAGTTTCGGCAAGCTCTGGCAAAACGTATGAGTTGTGATATGAACACTCCAAACGCAGGAGCCGAAGGGATGTTGCTACAGATGAAAGGAAAGTTGAAAAAGAAATAGCTAAATATTCGTGTAAGTCAACTTAGTACTGATAGGAACAAATACACTTAACCGAAGAACAATGTAAGCGGCATATGAGGCAAATACGACGACCTGCCCAATCTTGGTAATTGTGGTAGTATTTGTAGAATTTGTCATCACAAACTATAGTTGCATTGTTTTCGTAAAAAAATACCTTTGAGGCTACGGAAAGATCAATTTCATTTATAAGTAATTATAGGTAAATTATAAGATTATAGTTTAATGAGTTTAATGAAAAAGAATCCGAGAATAATCTTTTAGCGAAAATTGTTTCGGTAATGGGAGGTATAAAGGTACATAAAAAACACCATGAAGTTGATGAGTGGGGGGAAGGGGTGCACGGAGGATCCTCCCAGCCCAAGTGATACATGGTGTAGAAAAACCGACGGAAAAAAGATGTTTTTTTTATTGTCTACTTATGCTACATTTTTATATGAAAAAAAGTATTTTCTATATTTAGTTTTGTACATTTGAAAAAAAAGATACACTTTAACCTCCCCCTTAATTCAAGTAAATAATACCAAATTAAGAAAATAATTCCTACAATGTGAGTTTCATGTTCAATCTACTTACATTTTATTTCTAAAGTGCAACACTTATATGAAAATCTATGGCTGGATATATGGTCTATAACTGTTTCTGATAAAGAAACGTAACTGGATTCGGTGGGCATAGCTTAATATCAAAGAAAAGAATACTTTATTATGTGACACACAGTCTTACCTAAAGTGAAAGATGGGTCATCATTTAGCCAATTTAAGGACGCCTTCAATAAGTAAGAAGTTGGTGCAGAAAAAATGTAACTTTCGAACAGTAGCCGTTTCACCGTGTCCGCTGTTAAACCTATATCACTCGATATTTTTTTTCCATTTGTTCAATGATTATAGTAAGGTGGAACATAAAGTAACTCTATACACGTCTAGTGGTTAACTCTTAATCGGAACGTAGATTAAACTCTCGCCTGTTTCAGGATATTTTTGCAACATCTTCCATTGAAATGTTCTTCTTCGGAAGAGTGTTTGTATTACAACAAGTATTGAGTAAAATGTACCATACAAAAGCATTCTTTCAACTTACCAACTATGCATAAAATGAAATTTGCAACGAAAAGCCCAAAACAAATAAAAATCAAGTTGGCAGATTATTTATTCCTACACATCAGCGCTCCTTCAGTTTTCAACCAAGCGGTCAAATCTTCTTTTTGCCTCTGCTTTCCATCTTTCATTTTATATGACTGGCATTTTTCGGAGTATTGAATGGCTGTTAATATAGATAATATAAGATAATACAGACTAAAACCGTCAGGGATCTTTATATTTAGGTAAACCACTACGTAAATGATTAAGTTATAGACTATGCCCATTTCAATTAATGCCAGAAAAAGCATCAGTTTTCGGTTTGTGCCTTCATCGAAAGACATTTTGGAACATAACAATTGAGAACGTGTTAAAGTTAAACCGTATATATCATTTGTAGGAACATTTAAACCGTATTGGTTATATAAATACTATGACAGGGCTTGCAAAGAAAAAGGTGGTGTGAATTTATGTTTCTAGGTTTTATTTCTAATACAAAACCTAAGAGGAGGGGAGGTAATTCAAATTAAAAGGTTTTCAGTCACTAAAACGTTGAAATATCCACGCTTTGAAGTTACACTGACGTATAAGGATTATCGAAGTAAGGGAACACAGACGTCAGTCTCCAGCAACCCTTTTCTTGTAAACTAGCAAAGTAAAATATTAATCATATGTTTCAAATCGGTATATTGAGTAATTTATATTTCACGAGGTAGAAATACGATTGAAATGACGCCTTCTATTACATACCCAGATACCTTTAGATAACATATTTAATTCATGAAATATTCCATGTCTTACCAGTTTCTTAACCTTTAACCTTTAAAAGTTGAGAAAAAAATTGTCTTATGATTCTTTATTGTGATTTTCAGCTTTCTGTTTTGATTATATATATATATTCCGCATAAAACTCTATCCAGTATGTAACTGTGCCTATTATATGTTTTTTTCTCTTCATGCAGACAACGAATATTTGATTGACATCACTCTGAATCATTATTTGTATCATGCTGTATTTGGCAATGTTCCGTGTTCAGTATAAGACATTTTGATATCGGAAAAGAGTTTTGAGTACTCAAATGACTATACCAACTTATGTTTCATTATTTCTATTGATACAAATATTTTCCGATGCCTTACCACACAATTATGTTTTACACTTTCAGATACTACAAGGTGATTTTTTTCTAATACTTTTTTTCTAGTTTGTATATGAACGGCTCATAACATATCATTTTAAACGAAACTTGCAAACGGTTTTTTTTTAATAACGGTAAATATAAAGTAGAACTAAATATTCAAACACAGCTTTGGCACATCAGATGACCTAATTCCGAAATTAGTAGTATGATATTCAAAATAGAGATTTCATTCATACATAGCAAGACTTCTTCGATTCTCAATTTGGCTTCTTATCTTGATATTCTGATTTTAGGTTTTATTTCTTGTATCATAATTTATTTCTGATCACGATCTTCCTAGTATTTGTCCCTATTATGCTACTAGTGAGAGGAAACTTCTGAAAACATGTGTACTGCATACCAAAATTTGAAAATTGATAATTTTGTATTGTACTTTAAAAGTAAGAGGGTGATATATTGGGAATTGATATTGTCATTCGTATGTTATTTAATTTCATAAATTACACGGTTCTGATTGAATCACACAATGTGTTTATCATCCCATCGACCAAATTTGTAATGAATGTGACGTCATCAAACTTTTTGTCGTTGAGTTTTGGTACTTAAATCAAATTATAAGGAATGACCGTAATTTTTTTTCGGTCTATTTGTGATTTAGGTTATTTCTTTGTAGACCGGAAAAAAATTAACATAATATTTCGTTCTTTTATAGTATCCCGATATGCCTAGATTTCTATATCATGTGCTCTGGAGAGGCCTTGATATCGACAATATGTTTTCCTGTACTATTATAAAATAACAATATAAAATAAATGAGTCATTGTACACTTACATTTCTGTATGTAAAGAATGGCAAATACCAATGCTGCAAGCCATATCAACTGTTGGCCAACTAAAATAAAAGAAACATAGATATTCACATTATTTCAAGTTAGCTGCTTGAACGTGGAAATATACACCGATGAATGGAGCCATCCAACGATCGATTAGATATACGCCACAACAACGAAGATCGATCATACAAACCAAATATTATTTAATTAATAAAATTCACAACAAAATAATACTTTATTAATAACAAATCAATGCCTTTTTGTAGCTATAGAGATCATTTCAGGAAACAATGCAGCGGTATCATTGAATTGTTAAGCAGTCGGTAGTTTCGCTTTTTGCCCTTTGACCTTAAAGATGCTCTTCCGTGGAAACGAAGTCACCTGATCGCAATTCTGTTTCCCGATTGGCCAAGTACTGATAACTGTACCGAAAATTAAAATTGCGTGCCATGTGTTATTTCCTGAATGAAATGTAGAAAATTATAAGTAAAAAGGACAAATTTTACTGCGTCGACTAACTTTATTTGTAAAGATAGTACTTGTTTACTTACTTTGACTCCTGCGCATGTCAGGCGATAGTACTTTTTTTAAGATTTGGAAGTTGAATCACTAGCTATGTAACTCAAACAGTGATTAAAAAAGGGAACGAAAGGTCAAACATTACAAAACATTACTTTGCTTTGAAAGGCATTTTTCAAAACAAAAGTGTGCTTTTAGTTATATTTAAGTACCAGTCTTTGTAAAAAATCATGCAAGTTATGTTATGAGTAATACACCCCTAAAAGGGCAACACAATTAAATTGGTTATTATGGTTATTAAGTTGTTGTATGGGTCTTTACAATAAAATGTACAACCATTCATTCCAATCTGTCTACTCTTAGGAGATAATTCACATCGAATGGTCTATAATTCTAGTGTATTTCAGTGTCATTAACAGAGTTATCCCTTTGTTCTGCTGTCATTATCTCGGCTGAAGGCGGGAAAGCGTCAGAGCTCCCACCCGCCTCAACATATCCAATATTTTCATGCGCAGGAGGCGAGTATTCTGGTGGAAGCAGTCCCGTTTTCGACATTGTAAATCCCTTAAAAGTATTTTCTGTAAATCAAATTTTCGTATTTCTGCTTCTATTTCTCAATCTTTCCTATTATCACCTGCGTTAGTAGGCCTGATTATTTCACCACATCAAGGTATTCTCTCTGGTTATTGAATGATTAAATGGAACTGTTGTATACTATAGCCATGTAAACATTGATGTACTGAAGATCACAATATGGAACAAAATCATTTAAATGGCTTACTTTAAGTGAATAAATATACAATTAATTGTCTGAATTTTTCAATTTGACAAAGATTCGCGTATTTCGTATAATTTAAATATGTACTTGTATGTGTGCAGTTAATTCTGTAATAATAAGTCAAACAAGTGTACTGCCGTAAATGCATGTGCTTCAAGAAAAACAAAATAATAGGTACAATTATTCTGGCATGGTATAATTGAAATGAATGAACTAAGATTAAGGGGGCGTAATCCGACAATTACATTCCATTTAGGATCGCCATTTATAAATATAACCCTTTATTTAACATTGAGAACACATTAAAATCAAACGACAAATTATATATTTACCACATGAGCGCTACTTGTTGCAACCAAAATTGATACTAGTACCACTTGAAGCTCTGAAATGAGGTAGTGTTGTGTTATAATATTTCATTAATAATCTTTGATTTTATTATATGCTGCAACATGTAAGGCGACAATTTTGATCAAAACAGAGATCAACTTCATACGATGATTTCAAACTTAAAAGGACACTTACACTATAAACACTAAAGATGTCCTTAAGAGAAACAAAAAAAAAAAAAAAAAAAAAAAAAAAAAAACCACCGTTGAAAAGAGCATTCAAGAAATCGTAAATTAAATACAAAAAATCAAACAAATATATTGCCTTTTGCATTTTCTGTCAAAATGTGTATTACCATCAGTGAATCGTCTGTTTTCCATGTCTGGTCTTTGTACCTGGATTACATTATTTTGATTACCGCTATAACCTTGGTTCCCTTGTTTACTCTTTAAAGCATTTTAATGGTATCATTTTGCTTTTTAGTACTTTATTTTATTCTCATTAACTATAAACAGTTACAGGGAAAATATTCAAAACATTAAAAATATCACACGTGTAAACAATTGTACTTGTAATGAAATTAACCTGGAGGTACGACCTACGTTAAAATTGTCTTCGCAAATTTAGCTTCATTTCTAAGTATATCAATATCCAGTGAGGAAAACAGTTTTGCAAATTTCAAAGTATTTGCATTTGAATGGCAATAAACTGATAAGAATTGTTTTCTATCTTTTTCGAAAAATTTACATATCATAACATAATGGTACTCATCACCAATATCATGTGAGGTACACAGTGTACAAAAACGATCTTGTCTGGGAATACCTTGTCATCTTCCTGCCTCAGTTGGTAGGCGATGGCCCTCAAATTTAGTAAAAGTGTCAGATTTGCATTAATTGTTGAAAAAGTGATAGAAATTAACTGAGAAACTCCTTATTAGTGCATGATCCTGAACGTCTGCAATCACGACTAAACTGTAGTACTGAATTTATATTATCGCGATCTGTTCACATTCATCTCTCGCTTATTACAGTGCGACGGGGATGACAAACACAGTAGCCAAGGCATTGTGTTCGTCGTCGTTTTCAAAAAAGCTAGAAATGTCTTTCGTCGACTCATGAACTATCATTTTTACGTCGATTATCTAATGCGATTAGCGTAATTGTAGCAAATGTAATTACATTTATATTTTGTGATATTTTAAAATGGTATAAATCTTCCATATTGGAATGGAAACCAGTCCATACAAAATTCAAACACTGCCTATGTCACTTTTTGGTCAACGGAACAATGGTATTTTCACTAGAAATTAGTTCATTGGCAAGATATTCGATAATACATTGAATGTATTGTAAACGCGATTTAATTGGCCTATCATTTGTGTTCTGTAAGTAGAGATTGTAAGAATTGATGACAATTCTTGGAGTGACTTTAAATGTTATAATTTTTTCCAAACTATTCACAATTTTCTGTCATCACAGTAGTGTGAAACCATTATGCCAGCAAAGTCGACGCCTCCCATGATTTTTTTATTGTAGAAATCTAGAACTTTAGGTTTATCATTTACATTATGGGTCGCTTTCTCTTTAGATGCAACACTCATCGCTCACGTTCCTATATTCCTATATGCTTGAACTTGATGATGGACGTATTTGTACTGCTTTTCTACAACTGTGCATTTTTGATCATGTTAGGAATGCACATGTTGTGTCTCATATTTACAGTTAAAAAGAAATTGAGGTTTAAAAGTTCACGCGCCCATTGTATTGATGAAAATCAATCACAGAAAACATAATGATACTTATGCAATAGTCCACTTTCGTTGAGTAAAATGTTTACAGCATGAGTTCCCTTGTTTCTTTATTGTGGTATACGCTCAAAGTTTTTACCGCAATGCGTGAACAGCCAGGGACTGTTTCCGTGAGAATCTGTACGTTTACTCTAGACTTGGCATTTTTCGAAGATATGTACTGAATTTTTTATATCTGTCCGCAAGTGCTGATCAAACTTTCGTCGATATACAAAATCTGGTCTGGTTTCTAAAGGTGTTTTGATTGTCAATTGAATAAAACATATAAAACATTGAAATTTAGGCTCTCACAACTAGCAAAGAATTTTCTAGCATAAAAACATACATGTCCTTAATGATCAGCAACTAAATTATTAGCCGACCCTATTTACAACTTTTGATGGCATGCCTTCACATATTTGTCTCTGTATATAATAAATTCTATTTTTTATAGTTTCTTAGTACTAGCGTTCCGTGTACATTGTATAAAGGACAGGCGCAAATACCGTGAATGTACTATTGTTCGTGGGGTACCATTTTCGTAATATTCAACGTAAAGGAGATTTCCATTGATGTGTAAACTAAAGACCTGAAAACCACGAATTAAGAATCTTTTAACTTCTGTGTCTTCATTAGTACACGAAAATTGGATTCCGCGAATTAAAGTACTTTCATAGTATTTTAAGCTACAAATGATATTTAGATTTACATTAACAGAAACTCAATGATAGAATCTATCTCAAAATAACTGCACCGCTTTTTAAATCATTACATAATCTATAATTATTTAATGAAGAGGGGATTAAAGACACAACCCATTTTCTTCTCGAGAGGGGCCTGGGGTTTTATTTTGAGTTATAAATAGTTTCTGTAGATTGTAGATGCGACAATTATATAAATTCAACGTACTTTTAAATATTCATTGCTAATATAAAGTTTTAAGTAGAAAACAGATCTATAGTTGAATGACTTTTTGCGTATATTACTACACCAAATATTGTGAAATTTTCACACGTGTAAATCACCTAAAAAAACTGCTTAAACATGGTGATGCAATTTAACAATGGATACATAATGTGTAATTAATAGTAGAGAAAAGAGCAAAATGAGCTTCATCGGGCGCAGCATAAAACGAACGAAAGATGTTTCAGTTAGGACCGATGCGGAAAAAATACTAGTCAGTTTTTGTGTTAGATACAAGTGAATCAGTCTTATCAGGGTTTAATTAACATCCTATAGAGACTTTTTGTATCGCGCTAGAACTCTAATAGTCTTCTCGAACAGGGTTATGTTGCTACAAGATTGAAGTCATCATGAAGTCGTGGATCGTTACGGTGTATCCATCTGCAGCCTGAAAACTGATTTATTCAAAAGGTCATATTTTTCCTTTCCTCGTTTGTCTTCCCCGGACTATTTATGAGCAACTCGGCGGATGTTTCTAGAAAAACAGAGGACGCTTACCATACCGGTGCACCTGGTCCATGCTCTCAGTTTTTAGTGGAGTCCGAGTTCCTCATTTGCTTTGGTTAGTTTGTATGTATAATTTAAATTACTTTATGTTCTTTGTTGTGTATGTCTGTTTTCCATGTCTAGTCTTTGTCCCTGGATTACATTCTTTTGATTACCGCTATAGCCTTGGTTCCCTTGATTACTCTTTCTCTTTATTTGAATTATTTTTAGATTAAACTGTACCTAAATACCTAAGTGGAAACAAGATTGAGAACACCTCTTTAGCAGAGTGACGTGTCTACCGTTTTTCTAAAGTAAACGATAAAATTAATTAATCTTTTGACTACTTTTTTGTAAGAAAAACGATAAGGACACATGTCAAGACATTTTGATATCTGTATTTAGTGCTAGATCGACTTTATCTTGAACTTTCTTCTGAAAGAATAATCAAGAGGACCAAGATTATAAGAGTCCGAGTTGCTCATATGAGCAACTCGGCGGATGTTTCTAGAAAAACAGAGGACGCTTACCATACCGGTGCACCTGGTCCATGCTCTCAGTTTTTAGTGGAGTCCGAGTTCCTCATTTACTTTTGTTACTTTGTATGTATGATTTTAGTCACTTTATGTTCTTTCTTGTGTGTGTCTGTTTTCCATGTCTATTCTTTGTCCCTGGATTACATTATTTTGATTACCGCTATAACCTTGGTTCCCTTGATTGTTCTGTGATTACCGCTATAACCTTGGTTCCCTAGATTACTATTTGATTACCGTTATAACCTTGGTTCCCTTGATTAATCTGATTACTGCTCTAACCTTGGTTCCCTTGATTACTCTTTTTATATTCTAGAGGTTCTAACATTAAGATTTAATCTTTTACTGACAATCATTTGTAAATTGTTTAGATGTCGTGTTATGTTAATTTCAGTTGTCATTGTCTTCAGATTGCTTCGCTATCTTGTTCTTTTTTTATATGAGTGGATGCTTTCAATTTGTAGCTGGATCTGGGTTGATTGTTTTGACCTATTTTGTTTCGCACTATATGAATTACTGTTTTATAACAAAACAAATCCTCTTAAAAATTCAATAATGAAGTAGTCACAACCTACTTATTTCACCATAGATATGTGTAACGAAGTAAGTGCCGGTGACGTTCTCGTTCAAAATTGCAAAATTGCGGCATTCTTTCTCATTACAATTATTTTCATATATCATAACGGTAATCACGCGAGGCGTTGCTATGTTTGGAATACTGAATATTGAAATATCTAGGGGGGTTACAGTAATCGGCAAATCTTCCGATATATCATTTTTACATCTCAGAGTTAAAGAGGAGTTTATGACCAGATTAAATTCAACTCCCCAAAAAATGATTCAAAACCTTTGGATATTGCTCTAACACCGTTACTAAATATGAAACGATTGAACATAGCATTTGCGAGGTTGAAATATCATTACTAAAACATATTAATGATTCCTAACACTGTATTTTATATGCGTAATTTGTCATGTGTCTGTTTCAAACAAACAATAACAATACATCATATTTAATATCAACAATACAAAATATCTAAATGTATTAGGGTCAATACTGGTGCAAAATATAAACGATTTTACTTTACGTATCATAAAGCCTTCGCCGAATTTTTCAACGTGTCATAGTTTTCTTTCCTCCTTTGTCTACCCCGGATTTGGCTTTAAATGAGCAGCTCGGAGGGCATTTCTAGAAATGAACAGAGGACGCTTACCCTACCAGTATGACAAAAACTATCATTTTGTTAGTGTAATATCATGTTGGTGCACTGAGTTAGAATTTCATTGAAAATGCAATAAAAATGAACATTTCAAGGACAGATAACTCTGTCAAAAATCTCATTTTTCAAATATTCCATTGAAAATTTCTGAGCAAAGCCAGAAATGGAGAGATCAAAGAAATGCTTTTTTTCAAATAGAGAAGTATCCTTGAGTAATATTACATTGTCAGATCAGTAGGTTTTGACATGCGTGATTTTGATTTGTCCACTTTTGTCTGATTCTTACCAACACTTACACTTACAACCGCTTATCTGTAACTATGACAATATATATAACTTAAGTGTTTCTACCCTACAATAGATTTGGTAGATTTGGTAATAGCACAAAATAGAGAGTTTGCCTTGCGTCACACTGATTAACCCAGAAGTATCAAACTAAGTGCAAACTGGACTTCGGTTGTTATGCTTTCAACAATACATATTCCGGATTAAGAAGTCCCCTTTATATCGTAACTGTTTCTTTTTTCTTCAGGTAATTCCGTTACCTCTTAAAAAATGATAATAATATTCAGCAAAATTCCAAGAATACCTCACAGAGTATTAGTAAAATGTTTCTGCTCTATAGTTGCAACTTTGTGAAATCATCTTATATCTGTCCACATGATTAAATGTGTGTATGCTTATGTTATCTTCAACAGTATCCCACAACTTTACGAATGGAACAAGACGACCATACAAGTAACTGACCAGCACAGAAAATCAGATACCAATAATATGATTTAAAAGTATTCGTCGATTCGCTATTATGTTGTACAGGCTTCTTATAATGTGTAAAGTTATCAGTTTGTATAAACAGTCGGTGCATATAATTAAAGTGAAGTAGAGCTATGCATTTAAATGAGGTAGTGGTGAACGATCAGTGATCAGTAATTTAATCATACGTTGCAAAATGATGGACGGCAAAGTTTGTCAATACAAGGATCGACTTCATACGATGGTTTCAAAATTAAGAAGACTCTCAGACTATCGACATTGAAGAAGTCTTCAAGCGAAACAAACCGCACGAACTCTTCCAAAAAGCTTCTCATGCTAAGAGGATTCAAAAAATCCTTGATAAAAACCTTTTTGCAGTGCTTTTCATCAACATCAGCAAGAATTTTCCAAAATGTGATAAAATCTTCCATCGCCAAGATAGTGTTTTTCTTTCGAAATTCAGGTGTGGAGAATGCATCAAAAAGTCCGGTTATAAGAGGTCGCAATGTGTTTGCCATACCTGCAGGTTCGTAAACACCCTCGAGATACAATACGTATTCTTCGACTGATATGTCTTTATTTGCCCCTCTCTTGAAAATATGATCGTTCCATAACTTTTTCTGGTCAGCCTCTTTAACTGCGGTTTTTCTGTCGCCAATAGTTTTACGGATCACTTCAAGCTTTGCATACGTTTTCTTCATATCATTTTGGCTTATGATGCCATCTTGGTCGGCATCCAGTAGGTAGGCAAAAAACCTCCACTTGCGTCGGATGAAGTTTTTCTCTGAAAACCAATTCAAATGTAATCATGGACAACAGAATTATTCGGATTATATTTGCATGATATATGACCTCAAATATAAAGTTTAAAGCAGTAATATCTAAACACACAATTTAAAAACATTGCAGAAACAATTAACAATAACATATGACATTTATTTGAATCACTTTTGTATTGTAAAGAAGTTTGTTCGGTGAGGGCAAAATTTGGCCTCAAAAACAAAGTCTAAATGAAGAAAATTTTATGTTCTTTCTCCCGCTCTTTAATGTGTTGTATAGTTGATTTGATTGGTTTATGGTAACAATTTGAACATAATTATATGATTATATTTAGCCTTTCAAACTTGGTTGAGATTGGGTAAATCTGTAAAAAAGGCTGGAAAACACTAAACCATTCTTTGTGCAGTTTTTCATGCAGTTAATAATGGTCACATGCCTCTTGACTCTCTTGCTTCATATATTTTATGTATAATTGTCAGTTACAACTCTAGTAAAAATATCCTGTGTCAACAGATGTGTGGCCACTTCCGTTACACACAAAACCCATCTTAAAAATTACAGAAATGTCAAAAGTTAAAGGTTTTTGTATAAGTTAAGTAAGTGCATACTGTTATTTCTGGAACAACGTCATGAATCTCGTCAAAAACATCTTATTTTCAGAGTTACCGACCATTTTACTATACTACTACTACTACTACCTAGAAATCCGCTTTAATCATTTTTATTAAATGCCCAAATCATGAGGCCAACAAGGGTCTTTACTGAACTTCCACCTTCATATTGTTACTCCCTTGACTTCCGAAAATTGTTTGAACAATTGTGTGCTGATATTTACCGTGATATGATACATATGCTGAAAACGAAGCAATTTCAAGCAATATAGATGAAATTAGCAAAAAAGCATTGCAAAAGAAAGTAATAGCTAAATATTCATGTCAACTTACTACTGATAGGAACAGCTACACATAAACCAAGAACAATGTAAACGGCATATGAGGCAAATACGACGACCTGCCCAATCTTGGCATTGTGGTAGTAGTTGTAGAAGGTGTCATCACAAAATATAGTTGCATTGATACCGTAAAAAGAAAATACCTTTGAGGCTCCTGAAAGATCAATTTCATTTATAAGTATTTATAGGTAAATTACAATTTAATTTTATATGAACTTTGTTTTTCTCTTTGATATTATACTGAGGTATCTAAAATCACCACGGAAAGATGTAATGAATACTTGGTTTAGTATGATTACGCTAATGGCATATCTCTCTCTCCCTGCCTATTATTATCACTGAATATGCTATAATATTAAAAACCAATTTCCTGTGCAGAGGGTTTACTTGCTATTTCAAAGTTTTACACCCCTGCCAACGCAATGTTCAATACCCCTACAAACAATACTTTAACCTCCTACTAAAATCAACCAAATTATACCAAATCAAGAACAAAAACTCTTGCAAAGTACTTGTTTCATGTACAATCTATGTAAATTTTATCTCAAAAGCACAACACCCAAATGAAAAACTAAGACTGGATATGTAATCTATAACTGTTTTTGGTGAAGAAATTAAACTAGATACGGTGGGTTTAGTTTAGTTTCTAAAAGACAAGAACCCTTCACTAAGATTGTTCATTTAACCAATTAAAGGACGCCTTCACTAAATGACAAGTTGGGGCAGAATATATGAAACTTTTGTAACTTTCGAACAATGACCATTTTACCGTGTCCGATGTTAAAACTATATCACTCGATGATATTTCCCTTATTTCAATGGTTATAGTAATGTGGAACATGAAAAAACTCTAAACACGTCTAGTGGTTCACTCTTAATCGGAACGTACATTAAACTCTTGCCCGTTTTTTCAGGAATATATTTGCAACCTTATCCATTGAAACGTTCTTGTTCGGAAGAGTGTTTAATGTTACATGTACCACAAGTATTGAGTAAAATTTATCCTAATAAACGTACTCTTTCAACTTACCAACCATGCATAACGCGAAATTTGCCAAAAAAAGCCCAAAACAAAGAAAAATCAAGTAGCCACCACATTTATTCCTTCCTTCCTGGTCGCCGTTCCTAACTCTGCTAGTCCGTCGACGGTCACACAGCCCCCATAATCGAAGGAGAAATACAAATAATATTGTAGCACACATCACCCCTCCTTCAGTTTTCAAATAAGCGGCCAAATCCTCTTTTACAGTCTGGTTTCTATCTTTCATTTCATATTTTTTGCATTTTCCGGAGTATTGAATGGCTGTTAAAGAAAGGTTCAAAAGAAAAGATGATACTTAAAATTACATAAAACGGATCAAGGCTGTTATGGACCTTGATATTTACGTAGAACCCTACAGAAAAAGCGTAAATGGTTATGTATTAGACTGTGCTGTGTCCACTTAAGCTATAACCAGAAAAAGCAACAGTATCCGGTTTGTACTTTCATCTAAAGACATTTCAGAACACTACAACTGACAACGTGTACTATGATAAGTTTAACCGTATATTTCAAATGTAGGAAGATTTAAACCGTATTGGCTACTTGAATAATATAACAGGGCCTAAAAATGAAAGGTGGTATGAATTTATGTTTCTACGAGAGCGTTGCAGGTTATACCTGTCTCATATTAGACCTGAGATAAAGGGAGGTAATTCAAATTGAAAGGTTTCCAGTCACTAAAACGTTTGAATGACTCCCGATATCCATGCTTTGAAATGACACTGACGTTTAAGGGTTATCAAAGTAAGGAGCCTCAAGCAACCTTCCTCTTGTAAACTAGGAAAGTAAATATACAATACTAGTGTAGTACAGAAAAATATAGAATGTATTTGTATGAGACTAAGGAAGGGGAAGTAACTGCGAGGCTCTGCCGAGCAGTTACTCCCCTTCCGAACCGAATACATTAGACGTTTATTGAAAATCCGCAACAATGTTCTGAGAGATGGACATTATTTGACGAAATATTGTGAATTGTAATTACTTTTAAACGAGTCAAAAACATAACATAAATATTCAAAATTAACAACAATTTCCGTCATTTAACATGTTTTCCTGTTGTGAAATAAATTCTTCCGTGACCTACTTTCACTTTTGACAAAGTTATTGATTTGTTGGATTGTGTGTGTGTGTGTGTGTGTGTGTGTGTGTGTGTGTGTGCGCGCACATTCATAGTGGCAATGTTCAAAGCCGTGAAATATCGAATTGATATAACCCTTTAAATTGGCGGGTTACACAGTATGCATATGGTCTATAATTGACGGTTTACGGCATGAGATGCAATAATTGCAAAATCCCAGTACACAATATACAACTTTATTTACATCTGGTGAAAATACATGTGTACAGTTCGGACGTCAGGGACAGACTCTATATTTTTTACATAGGATCATAAAACACTTACACAACATTCCTAATTTTTTTGGGTATTACATCATTTAGCGATAATTGCTATATTGACAAATTTGCTTGGGGCGGTTCCTCAACTCAATGACAAACATAAAGATTAACAGGGGATTAACAATTAGGCGACCAAAGTGAATTACAAATAAATAAATGTTAATAAATTAATATAGATACTATAGATACGAAGAAAATCTTATAACGATAAAACAAACAATGTCCAGCACTTAAAGTTCAATAAAATTCTGTTTCCACTAAAAATGTCCAAGGGGTAAGGCTGTACGTTTTCTCTTGGTTATATTGACACGGCTAGACATCTTTGTTTGGGAGAAGGATGGCACAATGTCTTCGGAACGCTGATACTGACAGACTGACGGAGGAGATTCGATGGGACGCGTGATTGTGATGGTGGGCGGAGCTTAATTGCTGTATTTGCTACTATACAAATAAAGCAAAAATTGATTTAACACCCTTTATTTGCCTTTTAATGAACTCATTGCTGGATAAAAATTGATCATATTCTTCAAATGGATACATTGAGAAATATATATTGCACTAAATGAGAAAACGTTTAAATGCCTTCTATCACATTTGCATACGCAGACTCTTTTTGATAATATATTTAATTCATTCTTTGTCTTGAGATAGTACAACTAACTTCCAAGTTTCTTATCAATTTAACCTTTTAGAGTTGAGAAAAAAAAACTTCATTTATAATGCTTTTGTTTAAACTTTCATTATGTATCTATGTCCAGCATAAACCCTTTCCAGCATATGACTGTGCCTATCATTTGATTTTTTTTGTTCATCTATAATATTTGTTTAACATCATTTTAAATCATTACTCGTATCATGCTGTATTTGACAATGCTCCGCGTTCAATACATGGTTTTACCCATTAAAGTTTTATTCAAATTTTGACTGATACAGATATTTTCCGATGCCTTACCACAAGTGATTTTTTCTAATGCTTTATTTCTAGTTTTAATGGGTCATAAAATATCATTTTTGAGCGAAACTTGCAAATGGGTTTTTGGAAAATAACGGTTATGGCAAATATTTAAAAAAAAATTGCTCCTTTTTGTAATTTCGGAGAAAAATTCCAGTTGCCCTTTTAAAACATAAATACAATACAAAATACAAATCAAATCCTATATATTAATATATCTGAAGTAATACTAAGTTGTTTATAAGGATATTTTGCACAACAACGATCCTCAAATATGGTTCAACATGGCCAATGCTTCATTATATCCTGTTATAATTAGTAATAACTGTTCAAAATCTGGAAGAAATATTTTCTGAAGATCGTAGATTCAGAGGAGAGGTGCAAGGGATTGATACCCCCTTTTTTATTGAAAAATGTGTTCATGTGTAGCCTAGCAGATCTAGCGGTCGAGGGCTTAGACTTTGTGTATGTAGTGTTGCCATAGATGTTACAGCGGTACGAGTTCGAGTCCCGCGGAGGGAACGACCAAAATTTGCATCGCAAATTTGACAGTTCTAACATCGTTGGTAATGTTTTTTAGTTTTATATTTCATTTGCTTCGGCGAGGCCTTAATTGATATCGAGAGTATATTTTCCTGTTCTATTATAAAATGACAAAATAAACAAAATGACACATTGTACACTTACATTTCTGTATGTTAAAAATGGCAAATACCAATGCTGCAAGCCATATCAACTGCTGGCCAACTAAAAAAAAAACAAAAAAAAAAAAAAACATAAATATACAGTTTATTTACTTTAAGTATCTAGGACGCTTACTCTACCGGTGCACCTGGTCCATGCTCCCAGTCTTTAATGTAGTCTGAATTGCTCATTTGCTATTGTTACTTTGTATGTATTTTAGTTACTTTATGTTCTTTGTTGTGTGTGTCTCTTTTCCATGTCTGGTTTTTGTCCCTGGATTACATTCTTTTGATCACCGCTATAACCTTGGTTCCCTTTATTACTCTTTCAGCATGTTGCTGTTTTCTTTTTCTGTATTTAAAGTTCCGAAAACAATTTATACAAAGAAATGTAACATTATAAATATATTCGTTTTTTTTTTTGTTTTTTTTTTGTTTTTTTTTTGTTTTTTTTTGGGGGGGGTATAACCTGTAATACCTGATCGATGAGATATATATGCCACAACAATGAATAACGAAGATCAATCATAAAACCCAATTGAATGCCGTACATGTACTACGTATACGTAAGTCTTTTCATCGGCTAAAACCCAAACACATTACTCGGTTTAAACAGTCATGAACTTATTATAGTCTACAGATATGACTGTATTTTAGAGAAGGGGAAATTAACTTTGATTTTTTCAGAGTTGCTGACCACAAATATCCCGTTTGCAAAAAAAAAAAAAAAATAACAGACAATAGTTTGACACTTAGTATAGAATATCGAGTTCGAAGCAGCTCTCAAAACATGTAATTGTTTTAATTTAAGTACACAATTGTTAAGGAATGATTATTTAAGTAATAAAATCCACAACAAATAAAACTTTATTAGTAAAAGTAGCTATAGAAATCACTTCAGGAAACAAAGCAGCGGTCAAATTGAATTGTTACACATTGTATATTTTTTTTTCAACTTTGACTCTCTTGTTTAAAAGCGCGCATGTCAGTATTTTTTTAAGATTCAGAAGTTGAATCACTAGCTATGTATTTCAAACAGTGATTAAAATGGAAAAGTAGACAAAAGGTTAAACATTTAAGAATTGGCTATGATAAAAATTTTGACTATTGAAAAATAACAAATTTTCCATGTGCATATTGTTTATTTCGCGAAGTGCAATAAACAAAATATGCACATGGAAAATTTATGTTATTTTTCAATAGACAATTTTTTTTTCATAGCCAATTTTTATAAATTATTTTTAAAACATATTTTTATCTTTAAACATGAGAAAAGTAGCTCTGAATTTAACTGAATAGGGGCGTGTCAATATTTTTTATCACTTGAGATATAACAAAATTATTCTAACCAATCAGATTACAGTATTTATCTCAAATTAATTTATTACAAAATAATGTATTCCTTAAACAACCGTGAGTTTACACACAAAAGTGAGTTTACGTTATATTTAAGTTGCAGTCTTTGTAAAAATCATGCCAGTGATGTAATAGGTGATACATCTGTAAAAGGGCTACACATTTTTTATGATTATTAAGTTGTTTTGTGGGTCTACACAATGAAATGTATAATCATTCATTCCAATCTGTCTGTTCTTAGGAGATAATTCACATCGAGTGTTCAATAGCTTCTATTGTATTTCAGTGTCAATTAAAGAGTTATCTCCATTAATCGTGAATTCTATAGTACATTTTATAACGTATATCTCATAACAACAGGGTTACATGAAAAGCCATATGTTTTTTTTTACTTACTATAACATTTTAAACAAAATATCAAAAGGCTTTACAACAATGTATTACATTTTGCCTTATTCTTAGCAGGAGAGATACTTAAGTAATTGTTAATGTTGAAATATGAGGTACTAACGTGAGTCTTCGAATAATTCATGAACTTTATCCCACATATTTCTGTAATCACGTGTCTTTGATGGTTTTGGAGGTGGTTCCTCTCGTCGATAGAAAACTGCGTCATAAGCAGGAGGTGGAGCTAAAACAAGAACATTATTTATTCATGTTTTTTAAAAGTATTCAGATTGATTGTTTGATCGATAAGAACGTTAGAATATCTCGCTACAGTTCTTGAAATGATCCGCGCAACGGTTTGACGGATCGATGACCGTTGACTGATTGATCGCTGACAGACCGATAACCGATGACCGGTGACCGATCTGATCACAGTTATGTTATATAAAATGACGGATGATCTGTTAAAAATAAAACAAATGTAAGATATAAGTATAGATTGATATTTACATTTATTGAATTGAATAAAAAGTGTAAAATTGACAAAGAAAACACCGGAAACTGTAAAACATATTGACCGCTCTGTGTTCACGTGATGTGAACACCGGTTTTATGGATCGGTTTGACGTACGGATGATTGATCGGAAACTGATTGGTGCTCGATGACCGATCGCAAATTTTGTTGCGCGGATTGGTTCTGGTACTGTATCTTTTAAGGTAAAGTAACATAAAAATCAACTGTACGATCAAAGGAGGGGGGTCCATTGTATTTTAAAACATTGCGTAAATTAGCGTAAATTAGCAAATAAAAGATATATAATTTTATCTGTTGCCAAAAATTATATTATTCATATCAAATTAAGGAGCATAAATGATATATCTTAGAAAATGTAATAATTATAACTTCGTTATTTGCAACCAGAAATTATGTATCATGAATACAATCAGTGAATGCTCCCTGGAGATTCTGGTTATAGTGACCGCTGCATGATGGGTAACAGGTGACCGTGTTAATGAAATCTTTATCACTCCTGTAAATTCACAAACTGGAGCAGACCAAGAGTCTTTGCTACACGTAGACAAATCTTGTTCTATCAATTATGCTTCGAGTACTTAATACATTTGCGATATGAAATGGGTAATTTTTTTTAAACAAAATTTATCATGCGCCATCCACTGCCTTCATGGTTTTTGACTGGACACCCTCTTAATAATTTATAAATAATGCTTAAAGATAGTGTACGATGAATAATACTAATACATGTGGTATATATGTGGTAGATAGATGAATAGTTTGTACACATAGTAAGAAAGCACAAATTTGAAATACATGTACATGTACAGTCAAACAAGAGAACATATAGTCGATTATTATGTGCATATATTTATTTGATTTCCAGGTCAAATTTGAAACTAAAGTATTATGCTCTTTAAGGTAAATATAAACAAAATGAAATAATAAGAATTAGCGTTACATTCTACTTACTCAGATCTCGAGCTTGTTCTGCTGTCATTATCCCGGCTGGAGCCGGGAAAGCACCATAGCTCCCACCCGCCTCAACATATCCAATGTTGTCATGTGCAGGAGGGCAATATTCTGGTGGAAGCGGTCCCGTTTTCATCATGGTATGTTTCTTAATCCCTTAACAGTTTTTTTTTCTATAAATCAGATTTTCGTATCTCTACTTCTAGTTCTCAATATATCCTATTATCGCCTGCGTTTGTGTCCCTGATTATTTCACAACATCAAGGTATTTTTCAGGTTATTGATTGATTAAATGGAACAGGTATATACTGTAGCTATGTAAATATTGACGTATTGAGGGTCAAAATATGTGACAAAAACATTTAAATGGCTTTATGTGAATAAATACACTGTAACTTGTCTAAATTTTTAAATTTGGCAAAGATCCGCGTATTCCTTGTAATTTAAATATATACTTGTGCTGTGTAGTTAATTCTGTAATAGTTAGTCTTACATCTGTAATGCGATTAATGTGTTTGTTTCAGGATAAACAAAAAAAAAAAGGAAACAATTATCGTGGTATGATAATTGAAATGAACGAACAAAAATTAAAGGGACGTAATTCAAGTAATACATTCCATATTAGGATCGCCATTTATAAATATAACCCTTTATTTTACATTGGGAACCCATACAAATCAAACAACAAAACATATACCCTTCGAGCGCCGCAACCAAAATCGATACTAATACCATTTCAAGCCTGATACAACTCCGAATGTGTACATTAGCCAAAACATTGACACCTAAAAGTACCAGTCCATATAAAATTCGGACAGAACCTATGGTTAAGGTGATTCATGGTGTAGAAAAACCCACGGAAGAAATAATGCTTTTTCGATCTTCAGATGCTAAATTTTTATTCACATCTGTACTTCTAATAAAACCATACGTTCATCTCCCACTAAAACCAACACAATCACAGTAAATCAAGAACGATAACACGTGCAAAGTGCTATTTCATGTACAGTCTATATAAATTTTATTTTGAAATTAAATACAAAAATACCAATCATGCCAGGGGCGTAGCTGCCTATATGCAAATACGCAGTTGCGTACTTTCAGAAAAAGTAACAAAAATAAAAACACACATTTTAAAGATGAAATAAAGGTTATTTATCACATATGCATACCATGAACGTAGTATAGGCTCTGAAAAACTGGCTCCAAAATCGTTAAAATTCAGGAGTCTCCCTCAGGGCTTTGCCTTGCCGGATTCACTGGGGCCTTGAGCGACCCCCCCCCCCCAGGCCACTCGCCGTAATTTTGCGTACAACTAAAACAGGCCTAGCTACGCCCCAGCATGCGGTCAATAAAGGTTCAAAATACAAGTGAACTAACATAGAGGACTTAAAAAGGTGTTTGGTTTTGATAATCACATACCCTATATATCGCATCCTTACTAAAAGTACACTTCAAATACATGTAGTTAAAATACATGATACAATGAAATTGATATGTCATGCTTCCTTTTTTTTAAATGGCTGTAATGAGAGAAACGATTTTAATCGTTTTACCAATTTTTTGTTGTTTTTTTTGCAATAATTGTTTTACAAGGGTTATTTAGCTCGTTGATCAAAAATTGGACTCATCACCCTTTTCCGCTTAAAAAAAAATACTACAATATTTGCCCATTTAATGGGTCATGACCTCAAGTCCCTGTGAAACAACCTACAATATTTCAGAACATCACATGATCGATAATAACATCAATCAGAGTTGTACATGTACCTATTGAAATCAGTCCAAACAATTAAGTTGAATTCTATCAAAATATACCCCCCCATTTTTGTTCACTACATATCACTTTATCACTTTATAACTAGTTTTTTTTCACTTCTTTCTCAGCCTTCTTCACATCACTATTGGGACATAATGGATGGATTTAATATGCTTTGATAAAAGTTTAAAAAAATATATATATATGGACTTACCAATTTCTGCCTCATTCTAAGCTGGACCTGTATTTAAGAGATGAAATCCCTGGCAACCAGAAGAAATCAATTTGTGTTGATAGATGACTTTTATTATATACAATATCATAACAATACATATCAACTTCCTCACATAAAAATAGCAGTTACACTCCCACATTACCACATTATACAGTGACATTTTTTTGTGTTTCTACACAGACTTAAGATTTTAAGAATTTTTTTTTAGTTTTCAGATACCAGCTGTAAAGTGGTTCCACATGTATTTTTCAAATAATTGGTTTCAATTGTAATCATGCCAGCAATAACTGTGCCTAATGACAAATAAAAAAAAATAAGTTATAAAGGAAATATCTTTTTTAACTTGAAACTTGAATTGAATAACCTCCTTTCATTTCTAAGTCTTTGAGGCTTGATCTAATCCCAGCATGTATCAAAGTTTAAATTCATTTGTCTATAGTGAAAATCCTTTTTTTTTTTCAATTTTTAATGTTATGACATCTAAATATTGCTAAAATACATAAACATATTTCACAAACAAAAATAGAAAAAAAATATAAATTACCCTTAGTTATTTTTCTAAAACTTCTTTTGAAAATATTCACATTTTCACAAAGATTCAATCCATGAAGGTGATATGTTTATAACAAAGATATATATTGGTGGAAAGTACTTGTACCTAACTCTACAGTCATTTTTTAATAATTTTAAGTCCATTTTCCACAGATTCATCCTTAAATCCACTTTCACTTTTCTACATATTTTAATCAAAATACTGTCTTCTTTAAAAATATGATATCATAGAATACAAAGGACCAATTCAGATATTCAACTTCAGTCTTGTGTTGTTGCAGCATTCTTGTAAAATACATTTTGACCTATGACGAACATCATAAATAATGGCATTCCCAGAATGCAATACAGTTTTTGAATCGGTCCATTCAAATCTTCCAAATTTATGAAGAAATGCGTATTATAAATTAACAAAGTGTTTGATATTATGTCAAAACGTAGTTGTCAAGTTATTCTTATAGAATTTGACATTAATCAACATATGGTACAATTTCAAAGGGAGATAATTTTCAAGAAATTGTTCTGAACAAAGGTAAAGGGAATTTAAGTTTTTTTTTAAAACACAAGAACAAAATTTTAATATATTTAAATGTCTCTCTATGTTCATACATTGCCCTCAAGGGTGTATATGACATAGTTAACAAGATGTTGCTAAGACTACCCCCACTCATCCATTTCTGTCAAACCTAGAAAGGGAAGACACAGTACAAGTGAAAATGCAAATGCAACATACAAAATATATGCATCTTAGTATTCCCCTTGTAACAAGCCGAGAAATCTGTTACAGAAAATGGACAGACAGACAGACAAAGAGACTGCAATATAGTCTCGGCTCATTAGTATAATAATTAGATTATGACAACTTGTCAAGTTACTGGCCTTGTCAAAAAGAAGACAATTAATACAAAAACACACAATGTATAATAATATGAGGACAATGTCCAAACCTTTTTATTCTAACATGAAACTAGTAATTATACCTTACTTTTACTTGACTAAAGACAGTCAGTCACATTCTTTCTTACATGTCAGGTGTTATTACTACAAATACAGAGAATTACTAATTATTCAAATCCACCTTATTGTTTATGAATAAAATACACCAGAGTTATCTCTCTTTCACTACAAAAATAACAATTGAGGTTAAGTTACTATAAGAAATATTGCCCATTTGTGCCTAAAATATTAGTCTTTTAAAATTAACGATTGATAGCTATTTGCCAAATTTGTAATTAAGGTCAGATAAAGAATTGTTATGAATAGAACAAATAAAAAAAAAGGAAAAGAAAAAAGCAGCAACAGTGCAAAGAGGTGGGGGTGGGGGGAGGGTTAATCCAAGTTAAAAAATCACCCTTACTAATATCATCACAATATATCAAAAGTTCAGAATAAAACCAACCAGTATTATAATGCATGGAAAATACCATTTCATTTGAATTAAAAGACATTTTTTTTTTATCCAAATCACCCTAGGTCATGGCGACATCAAATAATGTAACTTACATAGATGTTAGGCAGTTTTAAGATCATGCACTAAAACTAGAGTCAATTCAAGAAAGTCCTGACATTCTGAGTATGTATTTACAGTTGTAATTTGGAAAAAGAAAAATTATTCTCGCTGATAAGTAAAGTAAAACCTGCTTTGACCTTACTGTAACCTGCGTAAACCAGTCACTTCATACGAGTTTCTATACATTTTGAACCTCTGTAAACCAACCCCTGCCTTAAAGGAACAAACGAAGTTTGGTTTTGATAGATTTCAATGTATTAAGGAGGTAAACCTAGGGTAGGGGGCATAACTCTTGAAATCAGTGACATGTTTGTATCATATTAGATTTTATCAAAGCCTATCAAGCCTTCATTTGAAACGGAATGACATCAGTCCAAGTTACTTTGATGTTTACATAAGATTGATGTAAAATGCTGAAGACAAACATTCCAATGATTTGTAAGAATTGTGTCCCTAATCCTAGGTCTACTTCCTTAAGCTAATATCTTCTTGACTGCTTTCTTTTAAGAGTTTATCATATTCATGCACCTAAGCTCCTAAATTATATACATTCATACATAATAGTCACTTTTCACACATCACAAGTAAAAATAGCACAATATGAAAAAATACATGTACACCAAATTCGTTCTACTCTATCAACTGTTCTTATCTTTGGTAGAAATCAATAAAACGTTTCTGTCAGCACTTGTACTGCTTTTATATACATTTTAATTACAGATATAACTAAAAACAATTTCAATGTGATTGGTATATACAGTACCTGAACCGATCTGTGCAACAAAAATTGCGATCGGTCATTGGTCACCGATCAGTTTCTGGTCAGTCATTGATCCGTCAAACCGATCCATTAAACCGGTAATCCCATCACATGACCACAGAGTGGTCACTGTATTTTACGGTTTTTGTTGTTTTATTTGTCAATTTTACTCATATTTATATAATGTAATAGATTTAAACATCAGTTTATACTTTTATTTTACATTACTTTTATTTCAAATAGATCTTACGTCATTTTACATAACAAAAACTGCAATCAGATGGGTCACTGGTCATCAGTCATCGATCCGTCAACAATCAATCAGTCAACGGTCATCGATCTGTCAAATCGTTGCACAGATCGGTTCAAGGACTACAACTGCACATTCGGGTACATCCTAGAACAGTAAAATTATTGATTATTATTTTGTTTTTTTTTATGAAGATTTACAGTAATTATAGTATGTCAATTTTAATCCAAATATATTAATTATTTCTCTTCCTTTTCAAATCTTTATAATGTGAGAAAAAAAGGAGTCAAAAAAAAATTCGCAGAGGATTCAGGCCCACGATTTCAGAGGCAGAACGTCCTAGACTTCTTATAAGGACATTTTATTGAGTACCTTTCATTTTCCTCAAGTAAGCGCAGATTTTAATTTAATTGACAACTATGATACCTAAAATACATGTATAACACAAATTATAAAAGACCTCTTTTGTCATCACTACATGTATATACAGTAAACATGATAATTTCTGCTGTGGACTGAAAATCGTGAAAAATAGATTTTAACCATTTTATAAGGCTTATCAATAGGATTATTGAAAGAAATAAGTTGTCTAAAAAGAAGCTTAAATTTCTGAATTTTTTTCATAGGGCTTGTAAGTCTTATCAAATGGTCCTGTGGATTCACAGAAATGTTTTTTTATTAATCACAAAATTGATACCCACAAAATTGTTCACTTGACAAAATATGCAAAAATATAAATATGTTTAAAGTAAATATATGCTTACACCAAAATCTGATAAAAATTGGAGGAAGGCACCTTCATGAAGTAGAAGTACTTTCATTTATAAGTCAAATAGAATTATTGATAGAAATAAATTGTGTAAATAGAAGCTCAACTTTCTGAATTTATACAGGGCTTGTAAGTCTCATCAAATGGATTTACAGGAATGGGTTTTTTATTCTCATTCAAAGGCATGGGAAGCAGTTGTTCATACAGTAAGGACTATAATTTTATCATAAAAAGGCCTTTTATGCCTAAAATTGATTATAAAACTATACTGATCTGTATCTACACTTAGTAAGTTGGGCAACTGCACAAAACAGAAAAATCTTATAATTATACATCACCCTGAAGAACCATACTGAATACAAATCGGTTAAGAGAGGTAGTCCTAGGTTAGGGGAAATAACTCTTGAAATTAGTGAAATGTTCGAAATGTATTCAATTTCAGCAAAGCCTCTCAAGCTTCCATTTGAAACAGAATGAAATCAATCCAAATTACTGTAATGCTTACATGAGATTGATGTAAAGTGCTGAATACAAAAGTTCCAATGATTTGCAAGAGTTATGCCCCTTACCCTTAGGTCTACCTTCTTAAATGCTATAAACAGTAAGGACTCCTGATAAAAAATAAACCGAGAAAACTGACAAGCCCTATAGAATATAAAACAAAACTTTGGCTGCAATTGGTAAAATGTGCTCAATGATGTATAATATTAGGTAAATAATCAAACTTTCCTTTACATCCAAACAAATGTATATTTTTCAAACTTTCCACCATTATTTTGCTGTAATGTAAAGCCAACCCAGATGTGTGTATGACTACACATGTTCTACATCTATTTTTCTTAAGTTTTCCATTACTAAAACAACAATTACAATACAAATGTAGCCTCATACTAAAGTACTTCATCAAACTTTGTTCTATCTGTATCAAATACAAGTGATACTAAAACATATGTGCAATACAACATGACATACACTAGAAAAAAAACAATATAACAGTCATAAACAATAAACATCAATTATAAACATAAAATAGGCTAAAATGGCAGTTTACAACAATATAGATTTTTTTTTACGAACACTAATTTGACTAAAATCTCCGTACATAGATGTAGTTATGGGAATGGTCTATTCATTTTGAAGTTTTCTAAGATATTTTCAGATTTTATTTCAGAATATATTTTGACTGTCCATTACCAAGGCCCAAAACCTCATTGCCTTGCCTCTGTCTTGACCCTTCCTCTATCTTAACATATAGTTACACACAATTAAAATAGATATCTTGTCTATTCTAAAAGCACCAGCAGATTAAAATAAAATGAGACATTACAAAATAATCTACATGCTTATTAGGCATTCAATCATGTGCACACTGTTACTTACATTTAAAAGGGGAGATAATTAAAAATTCAGTGAAACAACAAATAGAACAATGTGCAGGTATATCAGGGGCGAACCCAAACACTTTGAAATGAAGTGGTGCAAGCCTGGGCTCCTCAGAAAAAAAGGGGGTTGCTAGGACATCATTTGTCATTTTTTGTCAATTTTACACATGAAAATGACATATTTTCCAATGAAAGAGGGGGTGCCAGCCCTCTGCACCCTCCATCTGGATCCACCACTGTATATAATTCTTTTTTGAACAATCAACAAGTGTTATAAGACGACATTTAAAATACAAAAAATTAACAGACTGTGTCTGTACAACAAGATGCCCTGTACTCATTTTTCGTGTTTATGTTTAATTTGGCAGAAAAACCTTGATCAACCATGTGACAAGTCATGTAACTAATGAAAGTTGATCACATGTCTACATATCAATAGTAATAATACAATGTGACAATGCCATAAAAAAAAAAAAAAAAAAAAATACCTTAAATGAAAACCTGAGGTGGGACAGTTTGTGGTCCAAAAAATGTTTCAGACCAACAGACTGGAAGGGTATGAGCCAGTGTTTTAGTGTTGGGCAAACAGTGTACCAATGTGATGATCAGTGAGCAACATAATGATAATTTCTTTTGGCATGTAAAGGACTAGGATTCTCCCATTATCACCGCCTCTTTAACTGATTAGTAATCCACTCTAACCCTTGGTACAACCTGAAAGTACAAAAATAAAAAAAAAAAAAACAATTAATACATCTCACTGGTCAACTATGATGTCTTTAATGGTCTGAAAGTACACAGCAAACTGATTAACCATCTCAATAGTCATTTATTATCCCTTCTATAATCTGAAATTACAGAGATTGTCATTATCACTTCAATAATCCACTTATCTTTGGAATAGCCTAATAGTACTAGTAAAATGCTAGACGGTTAACTATCCAAATATTATTTAAGATTTTGGTTAAGTCAGATGAGATGTATGATTCAGTAATCTGAGTGTCACACATCTGGGAAGTTTTTCTATGTACATGTAAAACCCTATCGGTTGGAACTTTCCCTTTGGAGTCATGCAACAGAAATTTTATTCCTTCAAGAATATCTACATATGCTTCCCAACCTTCCTATAAAATTTAATAAAAGTTCCTTGAGTGGTTTAGGAAAAATTGCTCTTATAACATTTGAAAAACCCTTCAGTTGAATTATCTCCATTTGGAAAAATCAGATAGTAATTATAATGCATGCATGCACACCTACATATGATGCAAAACCATCCTATAAAATTTTAACAACATAATTCCTTGACGGTGCTTATCTAACTGTTTTCCCCAGAAATTAGGAAAGAGTAATCAAGGGAACCAAGGTTATAGCGGTAATCAAAAAAATGTAATCCAGGGACAAAGACCAGACATGGAAAACAGACATACACAACAAAGAACATAAAGTAACTAAAATCATACATACAAGATAACAAAAGTAAATGAGCAACTCGGACTCCACTGAAAACTGGGAGCATGGACCAGATGCACCGGTAGGGTAAGCGTCCTCTGCTTTTCTAGAAACACCCGCCGAGTTGCTCATAAAAAGTCAAGTCCAGGGTAGACAAATGAGGAAAGGAAACTATGACCCGTTGAATAAATCAGTTTTCATGGTGCTGATGGATACACCGTAACGATGGCATGATTAATTTAGTAATTTGAGGGCACTCAATGGTCACAGAAGGTTAAATTGGGGGCACCCCACCTTGACATGAGCCTGATGAGGGCAATTTATTTACTGAAACCTGCAATAAACATCCTTCACTCTAGTAAGGTATTGTAAAGTATCATAAATGGGTGTCAACACAACAGGAGTACATGATTACATGCAAATTAGGTAAAAAATTAAGTTAATCTTATACATGTAACACGAAAGTTGGGTTCGGCCATCTGGAGGCATATTGTAAAATTCATTATGATGGCAGCATGGTACTAGAAGATGAAAACACGGTGCAGCGCCATGCTAAATTGGTCTAGGGAAACCTCTATTACCACAGATGTGGACAGAGAGACTCAGTTATTCTTGTATATACCTACCCACAAACTGTTTTCAAAAGGGGAGTGTAATTAACATGAAGTCATGAGCACATTATTTTTAATCTGAGAAGTAGTATTTGTAGCATACAATTGACCTCAAAGATCAAGGATCCAAATTTACTTTCAAAAGTAAGTGGTCTTCTTCAAATTTGAAATAAATGGTCCGATAGGGGAAAGCCAAGTCCTCCATATTGTGCCAATCAATAGTGTTGAAGGTCCAGGATCTAGGCACATGAAATTTTGAAGGCCCTGGACCAGAAATTGAGGGTCCCAGACTTGGACCACAACTAAATTGAACCCCTGAGTAACTTTACTTACCCTTCACCAGTAAGAGCACAGCAGGCCTGTATGTGCCATGGATGATCTTTGATTGAAGTTAAATTTAAATGCTGTGAAATTTCTGCAGCAGACATGGAGCCTTTGATATCTTGCTTGTTCGCATACACTAGAACAGCAGACTTCTTGAGATCCTGAAAAATCAAAATATTCAAACAGCGCTGTTATTAAACCTCATCTTAAAGTTCCTTCCAAGTCAAGATAAAGGATGCACACAAAAACACATAAGAATGTCAATATATTCATTATTTCAATACACTATGTAAACTGAAAAATTGTGGAATGTTCTCATTCTTTAATTTCCTCTAAATATGTGTGGACTGTGGAAATATGCCTGTTTTTATGCACATACATTTTTGTAATTTAAATTGTAAAAAAAATCACAGGCAAGGGAAGTACAAACTTCATTCCAAAATAAAATTTGTTCATACTGTTTTTTTTTACACCTTGCAGGGGTCATCCGAATCATCATTGTAAGAGTAATCAAGGGAACCAAGGTTATAGCGGTAATCAAAAGAATGTAATCCAGGGACAAAGACCAGACATGGAAAACAGACATACACAACAAAGAACATAAAGTAACTAAAATCATACATACAAGATAACAAAAGTAAATGAGCAACTCGGACTCCACTAAAAACTGGGAGCATGGACCAGGTGCACCGGTAGGGTAAGCGTCCTCTGCTTTTCTAGAAACACCCGCCGAGTTGCTCATAAAAAGTCAAGTCCGGGGTAGACAAACGAGGAAAGGAAAACTATGACCCGTTGAATAAATCAGTTTTCATGGTGCTGATGGATACACCATAACGATCCACGAGTTCATGATGACGACCATAAAACTTCTGTAGTGATGACTTCAATCTTGTAGCAACATAACCCTGTTCCAGAAGCCTATTTGTTAGAGTTCTAGCGAGATACAAAAAGTCTGCGTAGTTTCGGCAAGCTCTGGCATAACGTATGAGTGTGATATGAACACTCCATATGCAGGAGCCAAAAGGATGTTGCCACACATGAAAGGAAAGTTGACAATTCTGAATGAAAAGTCATCACGTTTGTCATAAAGTTTGGTCAATGGAGGAATACATTTAAAGTGAAGCAAATGATTTTTTTGAAGGGGTGCATGTTCAGAACCATGAAATACATAGAAAAGTCTAAATATTTCCTATTTAAGGAGGTAGACCTAAGAGCAAGGATGTAACTCTTACAATCAGTGATACATGTATGTGTGTATCATATTCAACTTCACCAAAGTTTACCAAGCTTCTATTTGAAACAGAATAAAATCAGTCCAAGTTACTTAGATGCTTACAGGAGATTGATGTAAAATGCTGAATACAATGGTTATAATGATTTGTAAGAGTTTTGTCCCTTTCCCTACGTCTACCTCATCAAGCAATATTTTTGGAAGGACCTCAACACAAGTAAAGCCAGAAGTTATTCTAGAAACTGACGGAAGACAATGGAAACAGTTGGGGATTAAAAAACACCAGAGATTTTCCTGCTGTTTTTTGGAACGGGTCCTGGGCGCATGCAACGGGGTAAAAAGTACAAAAATTGTGAATCTAGGATATTATACAGTATTTTAAAGATAAGATCATTGCCATACAGAAGAGTGGATTTTGTGCATCTCATAAATCTCCATTTCAATCATGTACAAATCTTGAGATGATGTTTCAAGTCAAAATTGAGAATTTCAATGCTGAAATTTGGAAAATTTGGAGTATACTACACTAAACACACTATGCTATGTAACAACTTTTTTTTCAAGAAAAAAACTTTAAAAAAAATAAAATAATTATTCAAAGAATAAAATATATCATCAATATTTTATTTTCAATGCATTCTATTCAAATCAATTAGAAATCCTTGACACAGGGGCAGATCCAGACATTTTGAAAAGGATGGGTGCCAGTCAGGTTACTCAGATAAATGGGTGCTGGGGCATTATTTGCCATTTTTTGACGATTGCCAAATTTTTCAATAAAAGAAGGAAAGCTGTCAACCTCCTGCAGCCCCCTTCTGGATCTGCCACTGCATAAATGCACATCTTTTAGGCCTAAAGCCAAATTATATAGCAGTATAAATAAAATTAAAACTGACTGCATCTGAAAAATCTTTAAGAATTGACTTGTGACAGCTGAGGTTAATAATTTAAAATGATCTCCTACAACACATGTTTAACAATGGTGTAAATATGAAAGTCATTCATCTTAATTGATCCAAACATAGGCAGAGCACATTCAAACATTATCTCTTTGTAGTTGTCTATTGTATAACAGATGAAATGAATATGTTAATAAATGGATCATTAACATAAGTCAAGGTCTACAATGTGCAGATGCATGATTACATGTTACAATGTACATGTTATGTTGAAGTGGAAAGATTTTAACATGAATCCAATTTTTTCTATCCAGTGTCAAATTACTAATACATATAACATGGTGCTACAGGAAACAGAGATTATTATTTTAGGCTATAACCTATATATGGTATAAATTGGTTGTAGTTACAGCACTTGTAAATGTTGTATGTAGGATGTCATTTAATAAACCAGAACCAGGTCTCACAAATCTCAAAAGTCTTGACAGGTCATCAGATATTGCAGTTACACATAATATTGTCAAAGATAATCATTCAGTCATGAAGATCACAAGGTTGTAGTTGATATTGAAAATGCAGTAAATAATAAATTACATACAAACTTGATTCTCAAATTTCAGGGGTTGCATGACTCTCGTCTAACAGGGAACAAATAGGAGACAGACCATCTACCAGTAATATGTAGCACAGGGTCTCAGTATCATTTTAATATTCCCATAGATTTCTTTAGTGAAATGCATATTTTTTAGGATTTTTTTTTTTTAAATATGTAAATTGATTCAATAAAACTTATGTAACATTCCTTAGGAGTCATGTGAAAAAATAATTTTCCACAAAAAAAGGTAGAGTGAGTCCATGAAGACAGGACAGAAAAGTAGTCTTGAACTATAGATAGCCATTTTCTTTACTTTCACTTTCCTTTTGCACTCATCAAACCAACCTTTTCAGTGGAACAATTTTTATGTTATAATGTTAGATTTTCTTAACAAAAAGTTTTTCATCTTATAGTGTTATGTTTGCTCTATTTTATAAGTCATTGTATTGAAGCAAAAGATATTGCACTATATTTTTATACCCTCTATGTTTTGACATACCCCCGCTCAGGAATGATACTGGTACCAAAAGGACAAAATTGATATGAAGTTATTTAAACTGTGACTCAAAATTTTAAAGGAATGTGCTCACTGTTTTGCATGTTTTGTGAATATGAAAGTCACCATCTTTCTATAGCTTCAAACTTGTACCAAATTTCACATCATCCCAATGAGCATACTCAGTTTAAAAGTTTTGACAGACTTGTAAACATCAGACAAACAGGAAATGGATGCATTCCCATAAAAGGTTAATGATTTGTAAGTCATTAAGCAGTAAGACTTATTGCCCTATATATCACTAAGATTGCACTAAGATGGACAGCTGACGGGAAGTGAAAAAGAGGATGCCCAAAAAAGACATGGCGAAGGATGGTCAAAAAAGAGTTGAAAGATATAGGGAAAACCTGGAGGGAAATAGAGAAGAAAGCAAAAGACAGGCAGTTGTGGGATCGGCTGGTTGAGGCCTATGTGCTGATGGGCACGAAGAGGATAGGTAGATAGATTATTGTCCTAAACACCTAAGAACAGGAGAAAAATTAAACATCAGCTAGTAACTAATATGATGACATCAGTGACAGACCCAGACATTCAGAAAAAAGAGGGACCGGGCTAGGGTCTGTTATAGTAATTCTCAATTTTCTATGATCAATCTAATTTTTTGGGGGTGCCATACCTACCCCCACACTCCCCACCCCCAAGTCCTCTTCAGATCCTCCTATGGACATGAAGTTGAGGATAACAGAAGAAAATCATGTTCAATAAAAGCCTGTGAAATCAACAATTCCATATAGACATCAAGATATATAGGAAGATGTCTGTACATGCCATGGTTGAAACATATTTTGGATATAATTATAACGTTGTTTTTTTTTGTTTTTTTTTTGCAATTCAAAAAATCTATATTTACATGTATATCAAAAACAGCACACCACAAAGCTGTAATGTCCTATAGTTAGGTACAATGTTACAATTATCACATATCCTAATTATAGGTCATAATACTCAATCACACCTGACAGGTGAACTCTAAATCATTTCCTTTCAGATCAATACTGTACAAATCCCCTGAGGGAAATGTATTTAAACAGGATATTTTTTTTATGGCAAAATATTAAGATGTAGAAATACATGTACATGTATGATGATACATTGTAATAATAAGAAGCACTCTTAAGAGTGATATAAGTTAATTCCACATGGGGCCTGTAAGGGCAAGTGCTTTATACAAAACATTAATTTTTGACATGCATGTAGATGACAGACAAGGCACCAACCATTTTATTAACAAGAGGGGGGCTTGGATCTTTTTGAACAAAAAAAATAAAAAAACACAACTATATGTTTTTTTCCAATTTCTCATTTAATAATAAACAAAGCAAATTTAAAAAAAAAAATATGGATTTTGATTGCTGCTGAAATACATGTATTAATAAAAATTTTGCACTTACAAGAAAAGAAATTATGATCCCACATCAAATCTAATCCCCCTCATAAAAATGGTTTATGCCTAAGCTTAGCATTGATGCATATAAAAGGATGTATATATACAGACACAAAATTTTTTAATATTTACAAAACCTAGACCATATTTACTCATCACATACAACATTGAAATATTATTGTAAACCACATGCTCAGGAAACAAGCAATCTTATAAAAGGAATGTATACTTAAAACAAGTACTACATGTATCTTTAAAAAAGATAGCAGACACACTGACTTGTTTTATTAATATCGAATCCAATTAAGATTTTATTTCATCGACTGTTGAATGTGCTGTGGTTTATATTTCAATCATTTTAATGGTTCAAAAGTAAACTATCCCCAATATTTTAAAGATTATTCAATGTATAAAATTGATTGAAAATATTTGGGACATCCTTGTCCCCAATGGAGCCTCGAATTTCAAGGTTTCTATCACTTTTGTCCAATTAAATGCAAGGTTGTAAGCTCTGTTGGTTACACTGCCATGGTTCAGTACAATGGATGACATGATGTCAAAGCGAACTTTGTGAATACCAACTGCATTAGAATTGGAGTTTTAACCAAGTATATGAAATATTGCCATAAAAAAGAATACAAATTGGTATAAAGTCACAATACGATCAATATTGTAATCAGTTTCCAGAAACCAAGAGACCTTGTACTGAGAGTGAAAGATGCGATGCAATAAAGTAAAATTCATCCCGTGAAGCATGTTTTTGTTACACCTAATTCTGAAGATGTACATAAATTAGAACCAAGAGCTCAACCGGCCATATCTCTCATATTGGATAAAATTTTCTGAAATGTCGTATTCTACTGGGAGAGCCAAACAATTTTGTTAATTAATCAAATAAAAGTTCTATAAAAAATGTATATACATGGTACATTGAATATATTTATCAGTATAGTGTAATGTGAAATATGCCACTGTGAAGTACACTAATTGTTTATCAGAGGAGATCAGTCATTATATCTTCTGGAAGACTACAAAACTTGCCACAGCTATTACAAGGGAGGTCTCAGGGTTTCAGGGGTGGTGTAAAGAATACCAACAACAAAGAGTTCCCCCATTTTAGTACTGTGTTCACTCCTGTCCAGCATGCCTTATCTTGGATCTGTAGCAGTATTAGATGGGTTACACCTAAATTTTGTATATAGATGTCAAACTTCCATGTAACCTATTATTATTTCTTCATCCCTATTTTTTCAATATTGCTTATATTGTAAACCAAGAAAAACAAATATTTAGCTAATTATTAGGCCACTGCTTGAACTTCAGACTTGGTTTTGTGAAGTCAATGTACAAGAGTCAAATTTAGTAAGGCAAAAGAAAAAAAGTCTTGTTTCCTGCCACCAGTATGAAAAAATAGGATAGGTAGGAAAGTTATCTAATTTTCAAAATAAAACTTTACACTGAGTTAAAGGGGATCAATCTACATGATCTAGACTTTAACAGTGTTAGCCAAAATGACCATAAAATAATTAGGGTAGGCACACACACACACAAATAGGGTAAGTAGAGTAGCAGCAAACAGACATACTATAAAATATAATAACTTTCTATAACAATAAACATTTTATTTGTATATACATGTACAAATGTATGTGTTTTGTATTTAAGGACCATTCTGAGTAAGAATCGGGCACCAGGTGGCACATATTCCCCAATTTAGTCATTTTTGCCTAAAATATATTCAGTATATACCACTAGAAAACAACCAAAAAGCTTTATCCTGAAGCATCTGTGACATAGATATTTTTTTACTGTTTATACAGGGATAGAGTGCAAGAAAATTTTCTCACCATTTTTCCGTAGTGCTTTCAACTAAATTTGACCTATCAATATTTTAAAAAGGCCAATTTTGCGAACACTTTGATGGTTAGCAGGTATAATTTATTGGTTAATGCAATAAAATCTCTGCGTTTTTTCCCTTCATGTGCCACACCTTATATACATTTTGCCCGATTCTTAGACGGAAGTACTTAAAATAAAGATGCATATTTTGTATTATAGAACAAAAAGTTAAAAGTCTTTAAATATGATATTGTCCTTATTATGAATACTGTAAATGGAACAAAGAATGTTTACCCTTACCAAAGGACCTATATACTTGTGTCAATAGAAATTATTCATTTTAACATCTTTAAAAAATTTTGGACCATTTAAACAACTGTATAAATATTATTATACTAACTTTATCTTTGAGTACACCATGTATGTTCATTTTTAATAACACAATACACACTTTCTTCATACATGTACATGTATCTACATGTATTTTAGGAAATACATGAAAAGCTGAAGACACAAGTTACAAAATCAGAGATTGCTATGGGCATTTATAATGATTTGGCTCTTTCACTTAGAGAACACACACACTATATGACAAAATCATTGCATTTTTAAGGTCACAGTGTTCCCACATGGTACTACATTTTAAAACGTGTACTGAATCATTGTGTAGGCGAGGTGTACATGAATTCAGAACAATCAAACTGCCAGACTGTTGGACCAATCAGACGAAAACCTGTTCAGTCGGACAAGATATCCAAGATATTTGACCGAGTGTCCAGCAGATTTGAGACCATTATTCTTAGCACCAACAGAAAAGGTCCGACAGTTTTAGTTTTGGTCAAACAAAGACTTTTTAGATATCTGACCAAATGTTCTGTAGGTCAAATACATGTAGAATTTTCCATGGGTATGCATGGTAATGATACATTTTTTTGTGTGTTTTTTTTTTTAATATTTACTATAAGGCCGTTTTTTCTTTTCAAGATGTCACCAAAGTCCATTTCACATGATTTACATAATATGAATATTAATTTGATAACTAATATACATCTGAATAATATCCATGTTTGCTTACATTAATTAAGAATTCATACAAGGTACTATACCCAGACACAAACCACACCTATTTTAGACTATGCTACTCATACGGCAAATGAAAATCAAACAGGGTTGTGGTCTCAAAGCATTTTAGGACGTACATATAATATTAGAATTGTATATACATGTACATTACATGTATTTAAATTTATATATATAATATTACATGTAGATAGGAAAGGACTGAATAAGTATGATTTACATTTGTCCAATACATTTTGATTTGAGTAAACAAAACATATTTGAACTAAACCTGAACATACATTTTTTTTTCTGGTATTGAACACTGACTCACTACAAATTTGATAGAAGTAAATCAACAAACCTCATGATTTAACATTTTATAGAGTTCCTCTTTGGTAATTGACAACCGTTCCCTATCTGTGCTATCTATCACCATAATAACATACTGAAAGAGAAAACAACAAAAGTAAATACATTTCATACATGTACATGTACAATTGACATCTTATTACTACAGATGTATCAGTGTTCAAAGATTTTTTTCAGATATTAAGGTTTCCTCAGGAAAAATCCATATAAAATCAACTTTCCCACAGTCAATGACTGCTTTCCTAACAAAACAAATCCTTACAGCATATGAAGTTTTCAACTTGGCACAGGAAAGTGTAACTAAGTACCTAACTTTCCCTGACCCAAATTTCACTTGTCCCGGGTAACGGGAAATAGGAATCCTAGAACACTGTGTATATGTACATGTACATTGCTTTCCACAGCAGGTTAATTATAGTGTCAATACAAAATTCCAAGTACCTGTGCAGTGAAAACCTGTCCAAACATACCCTGAACAAACAGAAAACCTGTCTTAACCAAACTGTTGTGAGACAGTTCTTTCTAATAAATACCAATACAATTTGATAAGGGGTCGGATAATCATAATCACCTCATTCTGTAATGTAAATACATGTTATCATGATGTAATCAATTATATTTAAAAGTATTAAATCTGCCCAAACCCTGAATTTGATCCTGTCTTAACAGAATATCTTGTTCATTCCTGAAGAGATTTTGGTTTAGACAGGATTCACTATAGCCGACATGCATGATATGCTAAAACCAGTGTCTTTCTCATGAATTTATTATAACACAATGTATTATAACTGATACAAAATGTATATGTGTATACAGATGTACAGTAGTTCAGCTCTTTAGGCTTTCTTGATTAAAACAAAGCACAGAGGCTCAGAGTTTGTCTAATTCAAATGATACGTGTAATTTCCCCTCACACATTTTTAAAGTTCATACATTTGTATATCTCCAGAGCTATATTGCCAGAGAAGAACAATATACATGTACATTGTATATATATATGTATACTGTACAGCAATTTATTTTTGCTGATACAATGTACATTTTACAATTTTTGCATTTCTTTTTCCTCAGCTACAAAATAAGTATAATTTTGCTCCTAGCAGGCCCTAAATGATATGTTCTGTAAGATACTCATTGCCATTTGTCTTCCCACCATTTTTTTCCTTGCAAAACTATGGCAAAAACAGTGTAAAACCCTTACCAACATACATCATGTACAATCCTTGAACCGATCCATGCAACGATTTGATGGATCGATGACCGTTGACTGATTGATCGCTGACTGATCAATGACCTGTGACTGATCAGATCACAGTTTTTTTTTAAGTAAAATGGTATAAGATCTGTTTGAAATAAAAGACATGTAAAATTTAAGTATAAATTGATGTTTAAATCTATTACATTATTACATATATGTAAATATGTGTAAAATTGACAAATAATAAAAACCGTAAATTACAGTGACCACTCTGTGATCACGTGATGCGATCACCGGTTTAATGGATTGGTTTGACGGATCGATGACTGACCGGAAACTGATCAGTGACCGATGACCTATCGCAATTTTAGTCGCACAGATCGCTTCAGGTACAATGTAAGTTGGTTTACAGAACCATTTTGCACAAAAATTATCATGAATAATTGTTAATTCAGTCAATCTTTAAACTTAAATGGCAAACTACTGAAAATTGTTTTGGTCCTGATAAGCAAATGCTTAAATGTTGCAAATTCTTGCAAATAGATTTGAATAATCATTTTTTTGTTACAAATGTACATGCTGCATAACAAGGATTTTATTTTTTGCATTTGAAGACAGCACCAATATTGACCATGTACAAATGCATGTATTTTACTTCATGTACATGTATATTATTCACATTATATACATGTACATATATGCATCTAAACATTCCAACCTACTTTTTTGAAAACAAGTTTAGCAACAGAAACTTTACTTCAACTACATGTATATTGGAAATGCATGTACACTGACTAGTACTACATTGTATGTGTAGGGCAGGGTACATGATAAGTATCATTGATATGTATAGATTTCTTGCCATTTCCTCTCACAAATACATGTACATGTATTTAGTCAATGTAAAAATAATTAAAAAAAAATGAAGCTTTAAAAAGTCTTTACAATAAAACATGGATGCTAAAATGCATCTCTCCAGCTCAACAAATTGTGAATATTCTAATTTACTACAGGAATATAAGATTTTGGTGTTCTCATAATTTAAAATAGTACAGTGCTTTAAAACTGGCATACATGTAGCATACATTTGTAGCTCTTATGGCCTTCCTGCAAAATTATAGCACAGTACCCATAGTGCATTCTACCTACATGTAAAATTAACTACTCATAGCACTGTGCTAAGAAATCATAGGGCTGCAAAATACAGCACTATAATAGCCTGGGAAGAACACTGTACAATGTGCTAATAGTCTTCAGAATGTACATGTATTTCTCAACTTAACTGTTCCTCAACACTGGACCCATGGTTTCATTAAAAGTTTGACATACCTGTGCATTACTGTAATATGAGTTCCATGATGAACGTAAATTTTCTTGTCCACCAATATCCCACATCAGAAAGTGGATATTTTTCCAAACAACTTCCTCAACATTACTACCGATGGTAGGAGATGTATGTACAACTTCATTCATTAAACTAAAATGTAAATAGATCACAATAAACAAAATGTAACATTTTTGTATTATACATGTGAAATGTACAGTAAAAGTAAAATATGTACAAATGTATATGCATTTACATGTACAAAGTACAATGTACCTGTCAACAGTTAATAAGACATGCACAATAGTTACATGTTGATCTTTGTATTTACATGTGTAAGTATTGTTTTTTATATTATTCAGAAAGGTCAAGCCTAAGGGGAGTTCCCCAAAAGAAAGGTACATAGTGTCCCTATGTTATAAATGTACATTGTAGACTACTCAGGCAGTGATTTTTCTAGTGCTCGTCATTTTCGACATTATAGAAACTTTTCATAAATGTAGTAAATGCATGTGTAACAGTCAGATGATACAGAAATATCTATGTCAGATGCAAATAGTATTTGTCTCATTTTTTTTAGTGACAGGCTTTCAAAATCATGGAAAAACAACCTGCTTAGGGCATACATTTGTACAAATAGGTACAATTTTTTATATAAAATCAGGGATTTCACTTTTTTTAACGCAGGTACATGTACCTTTGGTTTTGTATTAGGTACCTTTCATCATTTTCTTTTATAAACATATATGAAATTTTTGAATTCAAGAGGTACCTTTCAGTAGCTTAGAAGGGTAAAAGTACCTGGTACCACCTCTTACTGAAAGGCCTGTAAAATACGGCAAACAGCCTATGGCCATACAATATACATGTACATTTCTTTTGTTCATTTCGATGTTGTTAGGTAACATTAATTGTTTATGATAATACTTACAACTGGTATAAAATGGTAGTTTTCCCTGCATTGTCTAATCCAACTATGATTACTTTATGCTCTGAAAAAAAAATATTACAAGGCATACAGTAACGTGAAATAATGTATACATACATGAACATGCACAAGATCTTTATACATGTAGTTAACAAATTGCATCATATGCATCATGTAGAGTGACATGTACATGTACTTGTGCAGTATCATTTAGACATTGATGACAAGGAGAAATGGTGTAATAAGTATATTTAAAATGCCTGTCTGAAAGTCTGACATCACTGAGAATGCTCTTCACATTTCCACATGTACACATGTAAGTAAAATCAGCAGAAATTATTGTGGGGCTTAAATATGAAGGTCCCTAAATTGGAATTCCTAATCTTTAGTTGGAAACAAAAGATTTGTCTTTCTAGTATTTCTTGGAATGTCCATAATAATGTATCTGAGTGCAGTTCTACTGGTCAGGGAGTAAATCTCACTCAACAAAAATTGTTATATGATAGCTCAATATTTGAATTTCAGCGATATAGTAGATGTTATATCTTTAATTTCTGGCAGGAACTTGCTTCACAGGAAAAGACGGAAAACGGTTGGCAAGAATAATTTGCTGGCAAGAGACTACTCCTTGACCAGTATACTAGCCTCTACTCTAGGACTGTTGGGATGTTGGAAACCCTTAAAGAATTATTGTGTCATTCTGATCAAAAATATCAAACAAACTGAATTTCCAGTGGACTATGCGACATTAAATGAAACTGAACGTAATAGAAAATAGTAGCGGATTCCATAAATACTTCATTACCTTCATTTGTGAATAAACTCCACAGTCTCGAAAATAACAAGCCCATGGTAAAATCTTAAGTACTAAAGAAAAGAAAATGTGCTAAATGACTACACTACTTCATCCTTCTTCGATTCGAGTATCCATTTGACGATAAAAATTCTACAAAAAACCTAAAAATTCCCAATTAATTGTGCTTTGTGTGACTCAAGACTGTTGACACGAGACACCGGAAGTGCAAAATGAAACGAAATAAATCAGCGCATGAGCGAAGAAATGAAAGTAGCTTTTTCCTGTCTACGACTGAAAAATGAGTGGAACAAGTGAAAAATTAAAAATGTAAAGTTCAAACAAATGCTGTGAGCTTTACCATACATGACATGTACATGTACTGTCTGTGCAAGAATCATAAACATTAAAAAGGACGTTACAATGGCAGGGGGGTGGGGCGTTGACCCGGATGAAAATTTTCGCTTTGAAAGTACAATATTTTCATTTATATTTAAGCAGCAAGCAAAATCAATATTTCTATTTGAAATTCTGTCTTGTTAATTAAGGGGGAAGTTTTTTTCAATAAATGAATAACTTGAACATTTTTTTCCTAAAAAATCCAACCCCATACCCCCTTTCCTCTCGCTCTCAAAATGGCTAGTAACTTTATAGCACTTCGCAGTACTTTACATTTTTTTATCCCTTAAGGGCATCTCTAGCAACATCCAGTTCAGTTTTGGCCAGTCAGATCAATCTGTACAGGTACCAGAAATATTGGATGGTTGGAATATTTTACACGTATCATGTGACATGTACAAAATTCAGAAGACAGCTGCAAATTCCAAACAAGAAAATGATTGCCTTTTCTATCTTAGAAAAGCTATGCTTCGATTTTGATAATATAATCAGAGTTAATATATTTTTTTCCAAGGCGGGTTAGGTTCTTGACAATAGCAACAGTGGAACAGTGGAGATACAAGTATGTTCATATACATGTTTCCCGAAGTATTTAAAAACATATCATTCTTTTCTTTAAATAAGTGAAATAAATTTTAAAAAAATTTGAAAACTGTCAGTTAAGATGAATTTATTTTTACTGAAACGTAATCTTTACCTATGATTTTTTATTTGTTTGATTAACGGAAATAATGAATGTTCTCCGGAAGGACAGAACTTTTTGTTACTTCCGGGACATGACTTTTTTGTTAGTATATTGGGGAATCTTGAAGGAAATTTAGAAAGTACACTTTGCGGCGCTCGCTATTAGGAGCCAGATACAAAATGTAGTCCAGATAATTATGCTGTCTTGGAGCTGGGAGCCTAATTTTTGGGTTTTTGATCCTTCAAGATCAAAACACCTTATGTCACCAGTCTGAAACTTACCTGCTATTTCAGAACACTACACAAACATATAGTCAAAATTTAATTTCTTTTATATCATTCAATACCTCTTTTATAACCAGTAAATATGTTTCTTGCAATTATTCAGCTCAAATATATTTTATTATTTTTGCCAATAGAATTGAGATCTAGTCTTCATATCAACTGAAGATTTGAGGGACTCCTTATCAGCCTTGAAAAGATATTTAGTAGTAAATTTGCATTTAGGAAATTTAGTTCTTACAGTAATGTGTCAAGTGGATTCAAATGTGTTATGCATGTTCCATTTCACACTCTTATCAGTCAAATTCTCCTGCCTGGATATCCATTTCTGACATAAAAGATTGTGATGTGCCAACTCTGGTGTCCATTTGTTACCCCTTTATGTAGACATTGTTATTTGACTGTAGATAAATAGATCTCTTCAAAATTGTAGTATGAGGTGCCATACCACAAAAAGAAGGATGGAAATGATTTTGGGTGTTGGCTGGGACTTGAACTGATAAGGAATGTTGGGCCAGAAACAAATATTTTCATGCAGTATAATAATTTGAGTGAGAGTATGTGTCTCTTTAAAATTGTACCAAAGGTGCCATCACCCACAAAAGAAGGCTGAGAATGATTTTGGTAATTTTGGTATTTGAGGAATAAGGGGCCATTGCCTTTCCAGGGTATGAAGAATTTTCTTTTAAACATCACTTTGCCTTGGGGAATAATTCACTTTCCCTTAAGAAAGTTTACTATCCCTTTATGAAGCCTGCTGACTTTGTTAGGGGGGTTTCCCTCTGAGAAAATTTCTAAAAATAAAATGTAAAATCCTGCACTCTGAGCCTACCTGGCGGGGTTTTAGATGCTTGGGAAAATGTGAATTTTGTCCATTTTTTTATTGCTTTTCAAGAAATTTTAATACATTCATGTTGTACCGCAACAACAACTTTGAAAGGCTTCACATGATCATAAACCAGTGCAGGTGCATTTGAATTTGTTTCCATACAATGTTTATGGCTAGAAAAATGAATATATTGTAAACCATTTGTCATACTTTGGATAAGCTTTATCTAATTTAAGCTCAGAGTTGTTTTGCATTACAAAAGGTGGTAATTGTCATACAAAAGTGGGGCATTACTGGTATGATTTATTTAACCTTAAAATAATAATCCTCATAGACATCTATTTAAAGAGTAACTTTTGAACTACAAAAATAATTTTACATCTGGTACCAGCTAGTAAAATGTAAAAAAAAAATACAAAGTTTACCTTGAAACTTGGTTGGATTCAGTAATAAACAGAAGCCCTGTAGAGCTTTCCACTGAAAGACAGCATCAAACTCTGCAAAAAATGACTTTCCAGATGGGATGTACTGACAATGAACCTGGCTTTCCCAATGCAATATTTCACTTTCCTCAGGTAACAGAAAATGGGAATCTTCATTACCTGCTTTCAGTTAAAAGTTTTTTACATCAAATATGATGTGATATATTTTTAACTGCTTTTTAGTCTGATTCTTTTCCTGTGCCAAATATATTTTAAACACAATATTTAATTGTAAAAATCATACAACTTTTTTTTTTATTTTGCAGGGATTTATCCATTCCTATACCTTCTGAAAGAGAAGCAGAAATCATTTGTAGAACATTGAGTGTGGATGCTGAACCAAAAAGAGGGGGAGTATCAAGGATCATAAAACAGCATGGGAGTACTGTTACTGTGTAAGGCTATACAGTGTACTTGTTCATAGTATTATATATTTTAACCAGTAGAAATGGTTTAATACACAATGTGTATTGAAATTCATGTCACATAATTCTCAAATAATTCTCATAATCATTAATAAATCAAAATTCTTTCAACTAGATGTTTGTTTGTTTGTTGGGGTTTAACATCCGAGCAGCAATATTTCAGCAATATTCAGAGGATGAACATGAAATTGATGATAAAATGAACATGAAATGATGATGAAATGAAAAAGGGATGGGACACAAGGACAATGGAGTCGACAAATTTTGTATTGCCACTGGAAATAGGGAGAGGTGGGTAGGGTCGGGCAATTTAGCCTCCTGTGGCGGAGCCCTATGGTTCCTACTCCGGGAGAATACCACAGTAGGGTTCTTTAACGTGTGAGGAACGTGGCATCTTTCCCAACACGATGCACCACTATGGTTTGCGGTCAGGTTTTCCGTATTATTGCCTGACAGCCCCAGCATGTAACACACCAGGGGTACCCCATTCCACCACCTGGGGCACGCAACCCAGTTGCTCTGTGGGCAGAGCGTCCTAGCCCCTGGCTAAAGTTCTGAGCACTATTTAGTCGCCTTTTGCGACAAGCTTAGCGCTGCTGTAGGCTTATTCTTTTGACACCCAGACCTGCACGGGTACTTTCAAGTAGAAATTCCTGCAATAAATGTAAACTGCATGTCTCAAGTTACATGTAGCATTGCTAATAACCAATATCAAAATATATGATTCACAAAGTATAAACTTTGAAATTATATAGTAGTCTCTATAGTGGCTATTCAGTATTGAAATATGTGAGGAAAAAAATGGAACTATTGTAGTATAATGTTTTTACCCTTCTTTCTCTTTTTATGATGAAACACACAGATAAATACAAATGTACAATTAATTACCTTTTCGTACAGCACAGTGAAATTTGAGAAATATTAACATAAAGGCATCCCGATAAACGGGGAGATAATTCATATTATTTTTTTTGTTTTTTTTTGTTTGTTTGTTTTTTTGTGTGTGTATGTGTGTGAATTTTTTAGTTTTATTTTCTCAGTTTGAACATCAAATTGTCCTTACTCTATGACTGTTATATTTTGTAGACACTTTGAGGCACTAGAGGCTAGAATGCTGAGAGTTAGTGTGAACAATTTTTTTGATCATTTGAATCTTGTATTACAAACCATTGAACAGTTTGGTCCACCATTGTCAAATACGTGACCGGTAAAATTAAGAGTGAATAATTTCATAATGCTGGGCGTTGTGGATAGCGAGTCAAGGGCAGCTGAAGATTGGTAGACATATGAAAAACTAAATTGTTGTACAAGTACAATATAAAGCGTGTGATATGACGAATGAATGTTGTTTTGTTTTGTGAAATTAATAGTAGATCAAATTAAACCCTTGAAATATTTCTGAGTTTATTGTATCTTTGTATCCTTTTTGTTAAAGAGGGATATTATAAATTGGAAGTACCAGATCATTTTTGCTACACTTTGAAATAATCTTGGATGCAGTTACATAGTGAAACAGCTAACAAAGGAATTCAATCCACCAGGTGGCACCACTAAATATTTGTTAAATATCATTAGAAATAAAGAACAATAACTCTGTTAAGAATTCTGGTGCAAACTGAGGAGCTAAGAAAAAAGTATTAAATGAAATAAAAAAAATCAACTAATTAAACTATAATTTTAATTCAGATATGACAATTCTGCTTAGTGCATCCAAAGTTTTTTTATGTTATGAATAAGGCGGAGTTATTCTGATGGATGATATAATGTTAACAAATTAATTTTCACAGATTCTGTCAAGTGAGCCTATTTGCGGGTATCAATTTTTCATGGATTCAAAAAATGATATGCATTATATAGTGTTAAAAATCAATTTCACATGTACTATTTTTTGTGGTTTTCTGTCCACAGAAAAAAAAAATTAAGAAATAATATGGACAATAGAAAAGCTCTTAAAAGTTCCTTCAAAAATATGCTATGAATGAAGATCTATAATTCAATATTGATATTGAGATTTTAAAAAGTGATAAATTGGCACTTTAGTGTATAACTATTTTCAGTGTGTTATTTTATATCTTAACTCGATTTTAGGACATTGTTTTAACTCTCATTAATAAAGTTTAGGAATTGGAAGTACAGAATGTGTATATAATCATTTGATTTTGAGTACATCTTGTATACAATTAATTTTTATATTAATATCTACCTACATTTGTATATATCTGATTCTGATACTGCTGATGAGAGGTTACTCCTTGAAACATGTGTACAGCATATCAAAATTTGCAGTAGAAGTTGTATATCAACTCTTTGTAAGTGCTATTAAATTTCAATTTAACATGACTACTCATTTACCAGGAATGATAGTATGGTAAACGTTCTGTTTTGGTATCATCATCATTGTTGTTATTTTGAAAGAATAATCAAGGGAACCAAGGTTATAGCGGTAATCAAAAGAATGCAATCCAGGGACAAAGACCAGACATGGAAAACAGACATACACAACAAAGAACATAAAGTAACTAAAATCATACATACAAAGTAACAAAAGCAATTGAGCAACTCGGACTCCACTAAAAACTGGGAGCATGGACCAGGTGCACTGGTAGGGTAAACGTCCTTTGTTTTATGGACAATAACATTAGTTTAATTAAGTGTATGTGTCTCAGTAAATTAAAGAAATGGTAGCAAAGCACAAAAGGACAACTGAGATTAATTACTTGCCTGTGCATGTACACGTACATTTAGTTTAATGTTTGACTCAGATAAATATGATTGTTGTATACTGTGTGCTTCAAAATTAAATGAGTTTTTTTTTTTATTTTGTAGCTGACTAGGTTAGTGAATAGATAGGTTAAATGTCATGGTCATTAGTTTTTCACTTTATGAGCATACATTTCACAAGGGAAATTTAGAGGTATATAAGAATCACCTTTCCTGTTTGTCTGTCCATGTAATCTTGTAAAAGTCTAATTGCAAGTATTTCAAGTGTTCTTTAACCACTCCCTTTCTGGTCAAAATTTTGTAATATGTCGAGCATTTAATCCTATCGAAAATTACTTTGAATGTTGCCAATTTTTTTTCAGAAATTGATCTCTGCAGTCGTATCAAGCTGCACAATGCATTGTATTAGTTTAAATTGTAAATAGGTATAATACCACTATTAAGGGGAACCAGTCGCCTGCAAATAAAGTAGTCCGTAAAAAAACAAAGTAGTTCCTACGATGCATTGTATATTTTTGTGATATAGCCAGTACATGCAAACTGGGTATCATCTGAAAGCTTATCATGTCAGGTACACACTGAATATAACAGTTTTGAACCTCAGACGTAGAGAAGAATTTGAGTCTAGATCTCAAAGCCCATTGGTTTGTCAAATTTCCAAAAGGAAAGTAGTATTTTTAGTACCTGTCTACTTTCTCATCACCGTTCTTTATGGCAAGCCAATGTGGACAAAAATCAATATTTCGTAATATTAGAAAATGAATTTTTAATATTACAAAATCATTTTTTTAATATTAGAAAAGATTTTTTAATATTAAAAATTCATTTTCTAATATTACAAATTCCTGATTTAGTAATCTTATAAAATATCACACATTTTGTAATATTACAAATTTAATTTGTAATTTTAGAAAATGAATTTGTAATATTAGAAAATCAGTCACATTTTTTAATATTAGAAATTCAATTGAATTTGTAATATTAGAAAATGAATTTGTAATATTATATTAGAAAATCAGTCACATTTTTTAATATTACAAAATGATTTTCTAATATTAAAAAATCGTCATTGAATACAACAAATCCATTTTCTAATATTAGAAAATCAATTTCTAATATTCAAAATAGTTTTTTTAATATTAGAAATTCAATAGAATTTTTAATATTAAAAAAGTCTTTTGTGATATTAGAAATCTAATTTGTAATATTAGAAAATTAATATGTAATATTAAAAAATCATTTTTTAATATTAGAAAATGCTCATTTTTGTCCACTTTGGCTTGCCATAGTTCTTTCTTAGAAGCCATTAAAGGTATGCTGCAAATTATACGAGAGAGTCTTTAAAGGATCCCCTCTATGATAAAACCGGTTAAAGTTTATTTTGAAAATGGCTTAATTCAACATAGAAAGAAACGGGGCTTTCATTAATGATTTTACAAATGTAATACAATTAGCCCTTATGAGTGTTAATGACCTTCAAAGACCGGAAGTAAAGATTTTTGTCAAGTTTTTTTGCTACTTTTTTTTAATACCAGTATATGTAACTAAGAAAGAAAACACTAAGTTGCAATTGTAGAAAATACCTTATTATTAAAAACAAAAACAAGGAGACTGATGTGTGACTGAGCCAAAAAAGAACAAATCTCTCAGGATGAAGCGTTTTATATCAAATATTAAATCGTTCCAAAGAAAGAGATGACGATATGTCTTAAAGACAACTCTACTAGTGAAAATTCAGATAAAGCATTACAAAATAAAAAAAGAGCGATCCGACTGAGTCCAATATTAATTTAACACATAGATCATCAACCTAGAGCTACAAAACCACTGAATTTTCTGAAAAATTCGGCTAACGCCCCACCCTCCAACTGAATCTACTGACTGTTTAAATGACCATAAACGGCCACTTCAGAGCTTATACATGTTATGAGCTGTTCTTCGATAAACCATATTTGATTGGTTCTGTTTCTGTACGAAGGTCGTTTGAGGACAATTATCATGAATTAATTATGGAAGAGTATTCAGGGGAACCAAGATTCTAGTGGAAATCAGAAGAATGTAATCCACGGACAAAGACCAGACATGGAGAACGAAAAAAAAAAACACAACAAAGAACAATAAGTAACTAAAATAGTACATACAAAGTAACAAAAGTAAATGATAATGTAATTATACATGTAGATAATTAAGCATAACGAGAAATGAGGTCTCAGACTTTGATTTGTCTTATTAATGGTTATTTGACTAAAACGGTAGATTTTAAAGATTTATTTCTAGCATGAACTAAAATGAGAATTCAAATCTGCCGTATTTATGATTATGTGGTATCAAACGGAGACTTCTGTATTACCCCAAGGGCCACATCGATGAATAACCACAATCGAATTGCAAAAGCAAACTTAACCATTGGAAGATATTAAGACATTTTTGATGAAAAACAAGAATCGTCGGACAAAAGTAGAACAGATCAACATACAAAAACGGCTTACCAAACAGCATCCATGCCCATTGTGATGAAAATTCTAGATATATCATAATATCACGGATTACTTAAATTAGATCTACCAAAATGAACTTGTATAATTATGTAGATGTCCCTTCAGTAATGAGTGGTTTGAATTATTTTCCACTCGAGATTCATGGTACATGTAATCACCACACCTGCATTTTCAATCACCAGCTTAATTATTATGGTTGAGAGTGGGAGAAACCATTTTCTACTTATCAACTAGACCTAAACCTCGATATATGAGGTTTGAAATCGAAATTTTATAACAAACGTGATGCCACCGTGCGAGTCCAGGTTTCCAAAGAATAAGCAGATAGAAGCGTAAATGGAGACTAAATAGCGCTCAGAACCCTGCCCATGTCATACTATCTGTCTGTTTTCTACATGTCTCTGAGGTACAAATGTATTAAGTATATTTAGAATTAGTGTCTGATCAAGGGGGTGCAGATGTTTGTAATTATGGTCATCACTACAGAAGTTTTATGGTCGTCATCATGAACTCGAGGATCGCTAGGGTGTATCCATCTGCGCCATGAAAACTGATTTGTTCAACGTGTCATAGTTTTCCTTCCCTCTTTCGTCTACCCCGGACTTGACTTTTTATGAGCAACTCGGCGGGTGTTCCTAGAAAAGTAGAGGACGCTTACCCTACCGGTGCACCTGGTCCATGCTCCCAGGTTTTAGTGGAGTCCGAGTCGCTCATTTGCTTTTGTTACTTTGTATGTATGATTTTATGTTCTTTGTATGTCTGTTTTCCATGTCTGGTCTTTGTCCCTGGATTACATTCTTTTGATTACCGCTATAACCTTGATTCCCTTGATTACTCTTGGAAACTTTGTCATTTCATGTGTAAAATTGACAAAAATGGCAAATTAGGTCCTAGCACCCCTTTTTCTGCCGGCTGGTACTCCTCCTTTTCAAAACGTATCGATCAGCCCATGAGAATATTGCTTTTCTATTTTTATTCAAACGTCTCTTGATTTAGAAAATACTTCGTAATACCTCTCATAATAATGCTTTTGAATTCATGTCTAAATAGATATCTGATTATTCGTTACAAAATGTTCTTAAAATTATAACAGGTTGAATTAGTTTTTTTCTATATCCTAATTTTACATTTTGATCACGTTAACATCCTCTGATTTTCCATTCATTCGTATATCAGATGTATTTATCTCACAAACGCAACCTTTGCAGGGAACTTTTTAAAGTCTTTTTTTGGTTTTGTAAAAAATGTTTGAATAAGAAAAAAAAAATAAAAAAACAAAAAAAACGCGTTTCATTTTTTTCATTTTTCTTATTTATTCATTAGAGGACATGCATTTCCTTTGTTTTCTATTTAAGTTGTCTTTGTTTTGTCACTAGTGTTACAACTGTCACTTTAGATGCTTAGATGCGTATTTCAAACAAGAGCCAATTCTTTTGAATTCTTTACAGTCTTTGATAACATGGGAAGACATTACACGTCCAATTAACTTCTTATTGTTCAATCAAATATATTTTTCAATAACACTTTTTTTTTCTTATTGTATTAAATTATATTTGATTGTGATCGCATAAAAATTCATTCGAATCATGTTCATATATCAAGGTTACTCTCCATGCATGCATGCTTAGTTGTATAAGGTTAATTATATAGTATGTGAAATTTGTTTTCTTTATTTTACAAATTGAATGCATGTCGTTGGATTTAAAAATCACTATATTTACCTTTTCGAGGTTAATGACATAATATAGTCATATATTCATGCTTTTTTTTTAATTCTTTTAGCTAAGTTTTACATTACATTTTTTATCGAATTTTGAAATTTTAATGTGAAATACGTGTATAATAAGAAAACAACAAGTAGTAGTAAGTCACACTACAAAGGAGAAAGGGCTAGATCACCGATAAATGTGATTTTTTTCATATACAAATTTCAAACAGAATTTTATACTTTATAAACCAAACATGTCAGACATTCAAAGCACTGAAATGGTTCAAACAGCCATTCAAAATTAATGAATCAAAATAGTAATTTAAGATAACATTTAAGAATATAACAAATGGAAAGTTCATTTGTGGCAACATCCCTTCAGCACCTGCGTATGGCGTTTTCATATCACAACTCGTACGCTATGCCAGAACTTGCCGTAACTACGAAAGATTAATTAAGGGAACCAAGGTTATAGCGTAGCCAAGGGAACCAAGGTTACGAAGACTTTTTTGTATCGCGCTAGACTTCTTACAGTTAGGCTTCTGGAACAGGGCTACGTTGCTACAAATTTGAAGTCATCACTACAAAGGTTTTATGGTCGCCATCATGAACTCGTGGAATCGTTACGATATATCCATCTACCCCATGAAAACTGATTTGTTCATGGTGTCATAGTTTTCCTTTCCTCTTTCATCCACCCCGAACTTAATTTTTTTATGAGCAACTCGGCGGGTGTTTCTAGAAAAGCACATGACGCTTAGCGCTATCGTCCCACCTGGTCCATGCTTCCAGTTTTTAGTGGACTCCGAGTTGCTCATTTGCTTTTTACTTTGTATGTATTATTTTAGTTAGTTAATGTTCTTTGTCGTGTATGTCTGCTTTCCATGTCTGGTCTTTGTCCCTGGATTACCCTCCTTTGATTTCCGCTAGATCCTTGGTTTGCTTGATTACTCTTTCAGTAATGCCAAAATCTGTTCGTGTATATACAACAATGCTTAACCTAATATAATGCTTCAGTTATGAAATATGCGAACTGCAGGATCTGTTACGAAAATTAAACCTAAAACAGAAGATTCTGCAGTTTCATGTCAAATATGTAATGCGGATCCAAATATAAGATGTCGATGTAAAAAACTGTTGTGTAATTTGTGCAAAGAGAGGAGACATCAAAGAATGAATGATTCTGAAATAAATTTTATTTGATATTAAAGATGTCGTAATAGATATAATTATTACGTTAAAGGACCGAGACAAATCAAATTTATCTGGATTAGAGCAAATTTGTTTTTGTCCAGATGGAACGCTTTGGAGTAGTAACCCCACGAGTCGTTTTATAGTGCAAATAGACCATCATAATGATACAATTACACCAATTTTTCGTAAGAATGCAATATCATGAAATAGTAGTTCTAAGGTCAGGGGATATTTTAGTGGATGTTAGACTGGCAAACATCATTGCATCATTGTGAAACCACATTGTTAGAGAAGGTGACGCATTGACAGGTGAAGTATCAAGGTCGGTGTACCGAGCAGATACAATTTAGGTTAATTTTATTCATGAAACTCGACAAGGTCAGGAATACTCCGTTCACTTTAATAGTTGACTGTTAATCCCAAGAGAATTAAACCCATAAAATGTTTTCCTCTTTTCAAGATGTTTTTGTTTCTTTTGATTTCGTCTTTTTTTTCATTTGCCTATTTGTTTGTTTGTTTATTTGTTTCATTTTGATCAAATAAATATATATAGGAAGGGAATACAATTTGCAATTAACAATTAAGAATTTCTCTTCTTCACTAATTATCATTTTTTTGTCCATAAATGTCATTAAAGTAGAAATATAACCATATATTTTTGTGAGTTTTGGAACTTCTGTTTATAAATATATAATTGTTTGGAAACAAGTGTAATATTTGTAATTGCACTATCAAGTCAACGGAAAAATAATGACACACCATAATTGGTGCAAAAGTCACCATACTTTGTAATTAATCTTTTAAATAAGATCGTCTTAAAAAATAATTAGTTTGTAGAAGAATTGTACTACTTACTAACTTTGAATATATAGGTTTTGTTTTTCTGAAAGGTACAGTTTATTTGAGTAGTGTTTCGCCCTCAAACGAACCCGAGTGATATATATCTGAATAATTACAAGGCCATTAAGGGAGATATTGCAACGCCTACAATTCGCACATGTAGCGCAAAATGAAATAAATGCTCATATGATCAATTTAATCATATATTAGCTCGCCTGACCGAAGGCTATTTGAGCTATTACCACCACTTGGCGTCCGTTGTCGTCGTCCGTCGTCGTTAAGGGGTCAGTCAGAAGATTTTCTCTTATATCTCTTAGACCGGTAAGCCAAATTCTTTCAACTGCAGAAATGAATCTTATCATAAGGCTTACAAAAGTCTTAAAGGATCAAAGTTGTCAGACGACCCCTTGTTAGAGTAAGTGGCCTTGAAAGGCGAAAACTGAGGTTTTAGCAGTTTTTAGTCAATATCTCGAAAATGATAATGGATAAAAAAAACTTTTTATAGCTGAAATGATCCTTATGATAAGGCATACAAAAATGTGCGAGGATCCAAGTTGTCGAACGACTCCTTATGTATATCCAATTAACTTCCATTGTAATTAATACATTATAAGCCAGAATAAAACCTCCTTACCTTGATCTTCACAGGCTGTAAAAGTAACCTTTACCGTAGTCTATTCCTCATTTATGTTATAAAATTTTCAGAAAAATTTCAGAAAATTCGTACGGAATTTCCATTATTTTAGTACCTCTAAATGTATCACTTCTTGTTACCATTTCTTATTATTAGTAGATGTGTAACGAAATAATAAGTATGGAACGCCATTCCTGTCTTATACACTTTCATTTCACTACATGCACATTGATGTTATCCGTTCTATAAGATTTTGTTTTATGTTGATAGTGTTTTCCTATGAGTAATTAATTACAGAACGATACGTTCTTATTTTTTCGTTACCGTATGTATACAACACAGCTAGGCAACATATTTTCTGCAACAAAAGATGTTTAGTATATAAACTAATGGAAAAAAGAACAACTTTTTGAGCAATACAAGAGGTGCTCTGCAAGGAGCGGGAGCAATAAACCAGCTAGGAGCACCCTAGTTGATATGTATGAAAGACCGTTATGTCAAAAATGTGCATGCGTTATTTCTTATTTAATGCGATGATTATAGATTTAACGCATAAGATTTATGAACTATATATAATTTTTAATTTTTGCTTTACATGCATTTTAAGACGCCATTTTATAGTCAAAACTTTCAAAGTGATCAAATGTGCCATATATATTTCCATTTACACGTCAATTTTTCTTTTAAAATATAACTGGAATATGTATGGTAAATACAACAACCCCAACGAAATGAAAATGTAAGCCAACAGAATTTATAAATATCCTGACAGTAACCCAATGAAATACATTTAACGTGTTAAAGTTGTATTTAACGCGTTAAAATCATTAGTAAATATATGCATTAGAGTTTGCGCGTTAAAGTAGGTTAAGGTGGGTCTCGCTGTTCGTATTTTTTGTGTATATCAATATTTACGGTTAGTATTGTATTATGGCCTTTTGATGTAACATGTCTGGAGATTTTCCATCGTTTGCACCTTCGATATTTCTTTTCAAAATATTTTGTAATTATGTATTGTACAGGATTAAAAAAAAAAAAACACCTGCTTAAAATTTTATTTGTGTCCCACATTTTCGGTATTTGGTTAGGAATAATGAAAAGGAAATTCCTCTGGCAGCAACCCTTTTCAGAGATTTTTTTTCTGGATGAAAAAATGAGACCACAAATGTTTTTTTTAAAGTATTGCTGTATTTTATATTAATTCGTTTATTCTCTGTTTTTTTTATGGTTCTGTATTCATATGAAGCTAGTTTTTGCAAGGCCTGCTACAGAAAAGAACAGCAATTAGTCCAGTTCTTTAATTTTGTTTCTCTTTTTATAATTTTTTTTTCTTTTTAAATCCTTAATTCACGGATTACTTACATTTGATCTACCTGAATGATGGCAAAATTCAGAGGACAACTGATACATTGTTTAGCTTCACCTAACCTATACATAGATGACACGAGAAGTTAGGAATTGAATCTTTATATCAAACGTGATGGTCTTTACAAATATAAATTTCATTTTTCATAGAAGCAATATCCCAACATCCCACAGGGATTTATGCAGCCTTTGCTGATAGCATCACCACAGAAGTTTCATGGTCGTTACCGTATGTTGATTTGCCTATATAAAAAGTATCTGACAGATGTGAAACCATATATTACTTAATTGTAACGTCTTACCGGAGTGACAGTGTTTCGCCTACCGAACTCTACTCACTTGCAATGCAATGGGTGCCATCCTTGTGGAGCTGGGAATTATATTGCAAGTGCTTTTTTGTTACAGTTTTGTTTTGTGTTGTCTGAATTGTTTCCGTTATATTCAGTATTTACAGGTAATTCTACTGTATTCAATTACCTACATTGTGTATGTAGATTGTCTGTGTTCGTTCTCCATTTTCATGGTTTGGCCATGCATTTAGATTATGATATTTCTAAATTGTTTTGATGCTACAGTATTTTTTTATTGGTGGTGGGGGGGGGGAGGGGGCTACTATTTATTAAAACCAATGGTATGGCTGTTATATCACTGCTGTTCTACGTGTTCACGTGTATACCATCAAAAATAAACTATAATGTTTCGTATTTTATCCGATCAAGTTTCATTTGTTACCTCTTTTTACATTTAAGAGCTTGTCACAGTGTGCCAACTTTCTAGATACAAGCTCGATATTATATCCTTCCCAAATACACAAATGAATTCGTCGTTCATATTTTTACTAGAATTAATCTGCTAATCATTTTAGTTTCTCTCTTACATCATTCACCGTTCACGAGGTCAGCAACACGACCTTGTGGAGAGGCTGTACATAACGATAACTTGGATCTAGCATCAATATTGAATTCTTGTTTACTGTTGGTAAATTTGTGTTTGTGTGTGTGTTTTTTTTTTTTTTTGTTTTTGTTTTTGTTTTGTTTTGTTTTGTTTTTTGTAAGGTTTATAGTGATCTTGTCTCAAAATTATGTGATTTGACTTTTTGTATAATAAACTGTTACCATGGATGCCTTTGATTGTATCTGTGAAAAAAAAACAACATAGTGTCTGCCTGTATCAATTGACGACGAATGAATAGAAAATTATAGATTTTTGTGGCACCTTTTCGTCATGATGTTCAAAGTCGTGTTTCTCTTGTACACATGAGTGTACAAGTGACTTGGACAATTTTAGTTTGTCTTAACCACAAAAACTTTAAATTTAAATGTCAATATCCTTGAAGTGGTAATGAAACATTGTTGTTAGGGTTGTCCTGCTGAAACGCATTAAAAATCAACTGGATTTTATTCAGATACAGAATGAGTTTAAATCATAATTACTAAGCATCTCGAAATATTTGAAAATTTTTGTTTCAAAATTTATACATTTTCAGTCTCTATACATATTTAAGATACAAGACTGTTCTTAAGTATTGGTCCCGTCAGTTAGGCTAATATCTACTCCGTCTCCCCATTCTACTCCGAAGAGCCCGTAATAAAAATAGAGTACTTAAATATAGTACACAAGTCACACTATTATTTAGAAACTCCAATATAGCATTAACATCTTTGACGTAACGTATATCACATATAATATGTATTCATTGAAACACACATACAAACATACAAACGAATTGCTTGCATAATGCAATACTCGTTTGCTTTTGATACATTTAATGCACAGCCTATTCAAAAATAGTATAACTATTTATTGACGACGCGTACCTATCTAACACTATAACATTAACATATATTGCATGGTCAAGGAAAACCGCCAGGATTGTCCCTCTTTTACCGCGATTAGCAACAAAATAAATTCTTAAGTTTTGTTTATGAACGGTTATTCTCTAATATCTTGCATGTATCGATACCGTTTACCAAGCAGATCAAATAACGTATTTTGTCACCAAATCGCACAAAACAAGCAATAATCAGTTGGTGTTATAACCTCCTTCGCCTATATCAAGATGAAGATACACATTTAATTATCTTTGTCATAGAAAACATATCGTATTTCAAAAATAGAGTGAGCCAGTCGTTTGGCCTAAGCCCTTAAAGCGAAGCAGTGATTAATCACAATGTCATAATTGTAAAGTATTATTGCTAAAAAGCAGTGAGATTATAAGAAATTGCCTATTCGAACTGAATCTAATTAGAGCTATGCTTAAAAGAGAGACACCTCACGTTAAGTAAATAACAAGTACTTCTCTAGAGATTACTCTTGAAACAAGTACATGGCATATCGAAATTTGCAATATTTATATGATTGGTATGTTTATATTCAATATGATGTGCACTATTCTTCAAAAGGAAACTGATTATGTCAAGATTGAGGTGTCACAAAATATACTTATGATGAGAAACAAATGAGGTATTTCTAAAACGCAGATTTCCGTCCCATTTACTACTTATTAGTTTTGTTACACGTTACAGGAAGGTCAAACTATATTACTGGAGTAGAATGCTTGCACAAAGGATGAAAAGACCGTTTTTGAACAACACAATTTGTCACTTGTTATCGTAAAATAAATTTTTAAGAGTATTTTTTTACCTAAAAAAGTTGGAAGAAGGCACTTTTAAAGTATTTTAATAGGCGTCGATAAAAATATAGTATTCAGTTCCGCAAAATTAATGGACAATAAAGAGTGAAACAATGAATATTACTTGGTAACCAATTCCTTAAAAAAAAACTAAAGACAGGGAGCAAACATGAGTGAGTGATCCCTTCTTTTCCATTAAGATTTTACTGAAAACACTCTTACTGGCTTATACTACAACGTAGTTTTTTATGGGCTGATAAATTCCAGGCGCAATATATGACGTTTGATGTCATTATTTAAAACAGTGCCCCAGGTCAATAGCTGTAATGCAACATCCATTGAGTAGAATAAACTAACAAAATTAAATAAAGTTTCTTATAAGAAATTCAACGTATAAGCCTGTCTTTCAGAAGAAGCATTATTTAGAAACATTTTTCGTGTCCAAATAACACAATCTTCACATATGAAGTCGCTCTCCCTTCCATTTAGACCAAGATGATAGTGTCGTGGTATCGTGGTCCAGGCGTGGATACAGAAATTAATAGAATGGGAGAACTGATAAGGTACTAAAGGGAGGCAGGCAATCATTTACTCAATTATTCAAAATGTTTAAATAAACGTGGTAAATATCTTATCATCAACCCCTCCCAAAGAGCGGCTACTGGTAACCTAGACCCTCTGCATCAAAATGTTATTCGAATGGTTCTGTAAACGGTACATTTTTATCGATCTATCAATTTTTCTGCAATCTAAACCGGCAGTTTATTTTGCTAATAGCTACTTATTATTATACTAACAAAACACAAACCGATATTTATTTTCACAACAAAAGAAGCTAAAATGATACACACAGAAACCACTCCCTACTGTTAGCAGCCTGACATTCAAAGCAACATGTTGTTAAAGCACATTAATTGATGTATTTAACAAACCCTTAATAAAAATTACAAATTTTCATGAAATTACGACTTTGTAAGGTTCAAAACATAGTTAATACATCTGTAAATTTGAGTGCAAATATGATTAATTTTGACGGTATATAATTGTCTATACTACAAACGTTACATATTTGATCACCTTTTATTTTTCCTTTTTTTGTAGGGTTTGTTAAATTCGTTAATCATAATCAATGGTACAAATTATGGATTACTGAAGTAAAAAAAATCCTACATAAAACATTTGTTTATGAAAGTAATGTCATAATAAAAAAGACCTGCACACACAATTGCAAAATGTAGCATACACTGTTCTTACATTATCACACATGAATGCACCATTTGATTTTGTAGTGCGCTTGGATGTCTCAGAGAACTTTCATCCTACTTATACTTTGATTGCATCAATCAATCTCTTCCCCAGATTTTTAAATCCTTCGAGAATGTTTCTAGAAGCAGATGTGTCCTCTCCCGGTTGGTTCATTGTGTCATGCAGATTTTTCCTTGTCCACTGCAAACGATCGGTAAAAACTTGCACTGATTTACCGTACTGGGCTTTCTTCTTGCATTTTTGTAGAACGCCTATCCTGTTCTGAAATCCCGGCTTTTTCTCGCGTCCTTCGCTGTCAATCATCAATTCTAAGTACTGTACCACAGTCATTGGATCTGGGCGCAAGGCTATCTCTTTTAGGCGGTTGTTGCAATCCGCAATGTGACTCATTCTGTCTGAAATTGCAAATTCTAACATTTCTATGTCTTTACACATTTCAGTAAGTATTTGCTCTTGCGATAACGACTTTTGAGTTGCGTCCTCGTATATTTTCTGTTTTTCAGAGTATTTCTTTGTGACTTTTTTTGGAACCAGTTTGATGATATATGGGGTATTTTTGTGCTGTGTCCAGTGGCAGTTACCAGGGCACTCAATACAGCTACCATTACGCATTGCACAACATCGCGCTTTGTCTTCATCGTTTGCGTACGCACAGCTTTCGTGGCATGTATAATTACAAGTCAGGCAGTTGGTCGTATATTGCCTGTTGCCAGATATCTCTACGATTTCTTGTACATTTTCTGTTACTTGGTATGTAAAATCCTTGTTTTCTCGTATTTTTCTTCTGTATTTTGTAAAGATATCAATTTCTTGTTCTAGGACTCCAATCTTAGATAAACCATTGTCAACTTCTTGGTACAGGTGCTCGATAGTATTTTCTAAACTTTCCCTTTGCCCTAGAACCTCAGCAGTGAGAACAAGACTTTTCGATGGCAAGGTTTCAAGGTGGTCGAAGAAAGCTTTACAGCTACACATGCCCATTTCCCAGAAGAAAGGAGCTTGAACTCCTGCACAAGACGAATTGTCAACATACAAGGCAGAGTTATTAAATGTGAAATACCTATCGTACGGAAGGGTCTTGTGCTCCAAAGCTTCAAGGCTGGCCAAAACTGGTGGTTTCTGTCCGTCAGCAAATGTAACTAGGGTACATATGTTGTCTTTTATGTCATTTCCGAACAAGGATAGGATAGACTCAAAAATATAGCTTTGTGTAGGTGTCAGGCGGGCATCAGGAGCCTTCAGAATGAAGCAGACGGCATCAATGGTAGAAACACATTGGTCCCCTTTAGAGCAGAATAAATCTTTGATTTGTTTGACAATTTGTTGATCATGATCGATTCCCCTGGTGTCTCCGAAACCTGGTGTATCTATGAGGTTTATTGTGAAAAGTAACTTGTTAGAGGCTGTCTGGTATATCGTATAGCAAGTTATCCATTGTGTCTGAGATCGAGCCTAAATGCAAATATACCAATCATTTATTATTAAATACTAAATTACATGCTTTATGACATTCATATTATATTTTAGATAAAACTATCTTTTTAAAAGTGAACTATTTTTTTCCGGCTAATGGAAAAACAAAGTAAAAAAGGATTTCAATTGCTGAAAGAACACCAGATATATAGAGAAAGAAAACCGAATGTATATTTCTGAACGATACGTTCGGTTATATTATCAAATTACTTTTACGTTTATCCTCGAATATTGCAAGATTTAGAAATGCCCTTAACATGCAAACATTGACTTCAAATAAAATCTTAAGGAATAAGATGTTATAACAAATACCTGGTCCCCTTCCATCTGTTTTTCGTCGGTTTCGACATCTACCAAAGTAAACCTAAATGGGTCTTCCCATGTAACCCCCATAATGTAATTAGCCATAGCATTCACCAAAGTACTCTTTCCTGATCCAGTGGCTCCAACGATCATTACATTTTTGGAGAAAGGATTTCTGTCATTAGTTCCTTCAATAGAATTAATACAAGGATATTATATTTAATGATTTGTTAAAGTCAAAAACAGTTAAAGAGTAATCAATGAAACCAAGGTTACAGCGGTAATCAAAGAATGTAATCAGGGACAAACACCAGACATGGAAAACAGACATACACAACAAAGACCATAAAGTAACTATACTCATAAATACAAAGTAACAAATGCAAATGAGCAACTCGCACTCCACTAAAACTGGGATAATGGACCAGGTGCACCGGTAGAGTAAGCGTCATCTGCTTTTCTAGACACACCCGCCGAGTTGCTCATCAAAAGTAAAGTCCGGGGTAGACGAAAAAGGAAAGGAAAACTATGACACATTGAACAATTCAGTTTTCATGTCGCAGATGGATACACCGTAACGGTCCACGAGTTCACGATGACAACCATAAAACTTTTGTAATGATAACATCAATCTTGTAGCAACATAACCCTGCTCTACAAGCCTATTTATTAAAATTCTAGCGCGATGCAAAAAGTCTGCGTAGTCTTGGCAAGCTCTGGCATAACGTATGAGTTGCGATATGAACACTCCATATATACGCAGGTGCTGACGAGATGTTGCCACAGATGAAAGGAAAGTTGACAACTTTGAATGAAAAGTCATCACGTTTGTCGTAAAGTTTGGTCAACAGTTTTCCTTTACCATCAATTTCTAAGTGTAGGTCAAGATATGAGGCTGACCTCACAGTGTCTGTGATATCCTTTATCTCATGTTCTTTGGGGTAGATGCAATATACCAAATCCCCCAAATTAGGTTTGTTTAAAGATAATACGTCATCTTTATAGCGGAAACTGAGATTAAAGGATCTGGCTAAACGATATTCTTTCTGTCGAATCAGATGAGCTATAAAGTCAGCCTCATAAGAGTGAAGGAATAGGTCAGCAAGTAGAGAAGCACAATTTGTTCCCATTGGAATGCCGACCGTTTGTTGAAAAACGTGTCCACCACACTGAACAAATATGTTTTGTAAACATCTTCGGTATATTTGGAAGATGATTTGTAAAAATAAACTTTTGTTAGATATTCATATTATCAATTTTGATTTATATCAAAATCAACAATGCAAACTAATCATTCCAATTCAAATAGTCGTACGAATATGAAAGTGAAATAATATATATTTTAATAGTATCTATCAGTCAAGGCCACTGCTCATTCGGGCTAGTTTGCCGACAAAATATAAATAGCTAATGTTTGTACATTTGTCCTTCATATTGAATTGTTCAATACTTAACACCTTCAGTAGATTAATTTTCGTAGCAGCATTTTCGTGAACAGCGAATTCTATAACTATTAAAATCAGTTTTAGATAGGTAGATGTGGTTCGTTTGGTATATACTGAAGGGAAATGTAGTTATCCAGACATGCCTTCTATTAGCGTTGGCATCATTGTCTTTTACACAACGAACATTAGCCGGAATTTTTAAACTATCCAATGAAGCCAGTCTTAAATGTCAACACTAAATAACATTGCTCGAACCAGACGGTGCCATTAACGATACTGTTGAAACGGATAAGACATATTCTTTCACCCGTTCTAAATTGTCTGCACGGCATGATTTTGTAATTGAAATTTCTAATTATGGTTACAAAGTGAGCAGTCGCCTTGAATGATAAGAGCAACTGTGTTCTATCACTAAAAGCGCGGAATTAATTAATTCAACGAGAAATGTTTCATTTGTTTTTAATTTGCATATTTGATAGGAACGCGTTCGTTGGTCATATGGAAATTGCATGTAGGAACTGTATACGTTCGTATATTTGATAATGCGAGCTTATCATTCCATCAGAATCCGAAGACCTTTCCAAGCATCTAAAAATGACAGTAGATGGAAATACGAATTGTTTATTCAATATTTTATGCAATTTACCTAAATACATTTTTCTCGTCTTTGCCCATTCATTTCTTGCACGTCGGTCCTCTTTCAGAGGTAACGCGTGTACTGGCATCGGGTTATTAAACACTAGTTGTGACATCTTCATCATGGCACCCGCTGGTGACTCCCCAGTAGTGATAGGCTCACTTTCGTCACTAAATTTATCCTCTGTACCTTTCATATCATTTACAACTCTCACCCGGAATACATAGGTGGTGTTTGGCTGTAACCCATCTATATCTATTTTTGGCTTTGATGCTGTGTTTCTGTAAACCTTCCATTTCCCCTTGACGTCTTTAAACATAACTTGGTACGCTTCACTTTCTTCGAGTTTAACATCATCCCACTGGAGTAATAAGGAATTTGAGTGCACAGCGTCAACTGTATAAGGTCGTCCAAGACATTTGCCGTCTTCAGCCTTTGAAATAAAACAAAGGAATATAAAATCACGCACTGATTGTTAGTAAAGTTAATGCTGTGAGAACAGAAAAAACTAGTTTACAAAAGAAACAATACAACACCTGTATGAAAAGCAGCAATTTATCGTTTGGTTGAAAAGAATAAGAAAATAAATAAAATTCGTATTTATCAATATTCTACGTGAGAGAGTTCCCTGAAATGACTACTCCTGGAGTCCAGGACCAATAGCGGGCGGATCAAATTATTTATCTGGTGTTACCGTTTGTGAAGTGCAAAAATAAGAATGAAAGCTTACGCAACATTTTTTTGGTTTTGACGACTAGGTTTCGTCGGTCCTTAATTTTTTCACATACAATGTGCGGTTTCACATGAGTAATTTTAAGACATACTGCACAGTTTCGACATTACGACGTCTAAAGTGGTCTTAGCATATGAAAACGGTTCGCGACATCAGGTTGCATCATCTAATCTCATTTTGGAGTAACTTGAGCACCAAACTCTCGATTTGATCCACTTAATAAGATGACAAACTGTTTACCTTATGTGGTAGCCAAATTACTGACATCAAACAATTTTAATGCGTCAATAATTTAGGGCTTGCTCCGTTACTGGACAGGACAAAATAAGATTATCAGCATATCCTAATAATTTTTGGATTCTACAACTCATGAGGGTCCTTGACCTTGATTGGAAAATTGAGATGTTCTCTTTTTATCAAAGTTGAACTATTTTGAACTAGAGGTTCCCAGGTAGCCTGAATCGCTCACCTGGTAGAAATTTGCCTTTCAACGGCAATAAATTTAAGAAGAAGTGGTCCAACAATTTTGACTCAAGAAATCTATCGAAGGACTTATAAGGATTATTTCAGCAAATGAATGTTTCTTTCTATCTATGATAGTTTTCAAGGTATTGGCTGAAAATTTAAAACCAAACGCCATTTTCCCACTTTCGAGTGCAATAACTCTTATAAGGAGTTGTCTGATGACTTTTATCCCCGACGACTTTTGTAGTCCTAATAACATGGATCATTTCAGCTATTGAAAGAGTTTAATTAAACCTAACGGTTTTGGAGATATATGCGAAAAACTACTGTCTTACCCCTATGTACCATTTTTAGTAACATTGGCTATGTTTTCGATAGATTAAACATCCCCACACATGTTCTATGCAAGATACCTCTAGAAACATTCTTATCAAATTTGGTTTCAACTCCATGATCAAGTAGTGTCAGAGGAGAAGATTTTTGAACGAGAAAAAAAACATTAAAAATAGCAAAAAAAAACGTTGTTTTACCCAATGTCAGAATTTAGCTAAACTTAAGGGTTTTGGAGATATGTGCTACTGTTTTACTCCTTTGTTATATTTTTAGTAACGGCGCCATGTTTTTCAACGGATTAAAAATCATCAAATCAATTCTATGCAGAATACTCAAAAGAATATTCATGCCAAGTTTGGTTCCAATTGGTCAAGTAGTGTCAAAGGAGAAGAATTTTGACAAATTATTAACGATGACGGACGCCAAGTGATGGCAATCGCTTACATGACCGTCGGCCGGGTGAGCTCAAAAGGGGTTAACTGATAAAATTTGCTTTACTTTAATGAACTTTTACAGATTCTTGAAATTATAAACATTGGCACAGTTGTAATTAACTTTGTACCGTTTCTTTTCTTCTTTTAATGGCATTAGAAGAGGTTGTTTAGTTTTAAATGTAAATTTTTATCTTATTTAATTTCAATTGCAAGTGGATTAAATTCTGTTATTTTTTCACGTTCTTTCTGGAATGTGGATTAATTTGTACTCCGACATGACAAATGATCCTGTTGACAGTACAGCAATGAGGGAGCTATATAGTCTGTGTATAGGTTTCTTACTTACCGCATGCTTCGTTAATGCTGCAGCATAGTCTTCCTCTTCTTTCTCTCTCAATATTCTGTTTTATATGAAAAAAGTAATAAACTGTAGTCGATACATTATAAAGAAATGTATTCTCTTTCCTGCTCTTCAGAATATGAAAGAATGAAATGAAGGTATCAATGGTTATTGTATTTGATTTTCGGTTTTTTTTTTTTTTTTTAATTTTTTCTTTTTTTCATTAGATTTGGAGCCTTGTGTTGTTTTGCCCATTTACTATTCATTTGCCATAAATCTGTTGCGGAGTATGCGATGAAAACAATTACTTTACAATATATGTATATCCAAGATTCAAGTTTACCTTAACTTATATTCAAACATATCTCCCGATAACTTGTGATCTCTTGTCTGTTTGGTTGACATATGCCGTTGGGCGCATGGATCGCAGAACATCTCTACTTGTTCACATGTCTCACAGAAGAGAGTTGCTGGAACTTGTTGGCTAATGGATAAACAACTATCACACGCAAGAAAATGGGATATTTTGTTTATTGTGTGCTCTCTGGTCTTCTTTTGTGAATAATGATATTTTTTTACAATTCTCGCACATGTATTCATCGCATTCTGTACAAAAAAAGTCAGCAGATTTCTCTTCACCACCAAAAGCGCATGGATCGCATCTTCTGTTAATTGGACCTAAAGTGGTTAGGTCTACTAGCTTATGCCCTTCTGTCTTGTGGTGGGCTTTATGCCTATGGGTGCAGTCGTTACAATACCTTTCATCACAGTTAATGCAGTAATGTGTTGCATCAGCATTATTACCTTGAAACTCGCATGGTTCACATGACATTGTTATTGCTCTCTGAAGGTCCTTTTGATTACCTATGTAGGGCAAGACATTGTTTCAGAAAACAGTAGATATTATGTATTGCATTTCAATTTGTTTTCAGTTTTTTTAAATTGTTTGTGTTGTATATTTTTAAGATATGGAAAGATTATGACAGCAGTTTGGATATATAACTTTTTGTATAAAATACGCCGACCTAATTGATACACTGCAAATTATTCTTAGTTAATACAAAATTAAAATTAAAAATAATTTAAAAGGTTCATTTTGATAAACTCAGGTATCAGTTTTATATTATACTAAGCTTGATGTATTTTCTAATAGACTATGTAATGAGCAAAAAAGTCTTCTACTAAAATATATCCGAGATAAATTATGATAAAATGAGTGACTAACACAGTTAACAAATTATTATCATGTTGCTAAGAGCAAGATACTTGATACTTTGGAGCATTCTAAACATCATTCAAAGTAAATATAAGTTCTTTTTTTAAGCCTGGAACAATCCTATGTATTTTTCGTAGATGGACACCTTCTGAATGGCTATTGATAAGGACTTATCAACTAATGATTGTTCCAAATGAAAACAATTGAATCAATCTCATTTTTGTTTTTATCAAATTTGACAATGATATTGTCATCCAGCTGATACTACAACGTTGTGTAATTCATTAAATAATTACCAGATGGTTTGTCCTCTACGCCACCGCTGGTTTGGGGATCAGCTTGTTTGGATTCTTCTTGTATGCTTAAACAAACAACAAAAACTATTCACATAAGCAACAAAAACAAAGAAAAATACAAAAAGAAAATTCAAAAGGAAATATTCAAATGCATTTGAAATACCTCGAATATATTGAAAAATTCATCAAAATGACAAAATAAATCTTTGTACCAGAACACAAAAGGCATAGGCCAGACCTTACACAATTAAAAGAAGAATTAAGTGAAAGAGGTCTTTTACCTATTTAGGAGATGTTTTATGTCCGTTGACATCTTGTGGTTTCTAGACATTTTTAGTGCGGTATGTTGTTCAGCACAGGCTGCACAGAAGGCCTCGGGTGTAGCACAATCAACACAGTAACACACGGCAGCTGTAATTACCCCTGTAGCTGAGCATGGTTCACAATCTAGACCGTCGTTGATAGTTGTTATATTGTGATTCTTGTTCCTTTTCTGAGACATATGAAACTCCTTGCATTGCCTGCACATTATCTCATCACATTCTACACACTTAAAGGACGCAGTTGAACTAACACCTTTGCTATTACATGGTTCGCACCTGGGGAGAGTTATAGGTTCAGGCTCATGTTGAAAGTCTGTCAATCTGTGGGTTTTCGTTTGCTTCTGCACGGTATGGTTTACTGCGCATTCATCACAATACCTCTCGTCACATTCTGTACAATGTTTTGTAGCAATCTTGTTTATTTTTCTGTATTGACATGGTTCACAGCAGTTGTCATCATTAATGCTATCACTTATATCTAAAACCATTATGCAATGGATAAAACAATAGATTACATGACAGTATATGTATTCATTTAAAACAAAAAAAAATTCAAATATTTATTTAATACAACAGTATATCAAAATGATTTTCATTTATCCAGTCTAGGATTTTTCCATCTTTTTTGTTAAGGATGTATTATTTTAGCTTAATAAGTATAATTTGTTTTCAAATACAACCAGATTGGACGACCTTTAAAATGAGACTGATGTATGTAGCATTTATTCAAAAGATCCACATACTATTTTAATTTTTGGCGGGTAGGCTAATTGTTTCACTCCCCACTACAGCATAATTGATCCATAGTGTTTTATTTCACCTGGAGTGTAAAGACCAATGATGTAAACCAAGGTATTAACTACTTCTGTTTCTAGGCTAGACTGTGGCACGAAAATGAAAGGAATCCTAATTTTGTAACATGAGTGACCCTTTCCAGGGATCCCTGACCTGCCAATCACGGCTGTTGAACATATAAACATTCACTTAAGATCCTGTATCCACCTTGTCAATTTCTGCTTCCACGTTTTAATTTTTTTTTCGTGTTTATCGTATTTTCATTTCTTATTTTTGATGGAACCGGCTAAAACAGCTATGAACAGGTCTTAATAATGTTGCATACAGTTGAAAAGAAAGAGAACTAAGTTTGAACAGGCCAAAAGTGTGCGTGAACAATGCAATTTGTCCTCCAGTCGCTTCTTCGGGAAAACCCTTTTCGTTCCTTTTTACTTTTTTAAATGTGACTACTTCTCAATTATCCAACATTTCCATATACACAACAAGTCTCTTACCTTGGGCTGTCGTTGTTCCACAACTGGAATTATCTTTTTTGAAAGTCTCTGTTGGGTCATTTTCAACATTTACCTCCAACAAATCTTTAACTGAAAACAATTTCAAAGAACAAAAAACTGAAACGTAATGATTTGAGCTTTTTTATATGAACCTGATAAAATAGTAATATTTTTTTTCATAATAGTATTTAATCACATTTGATTTATATGCCAACATGCTTAGATCTTGAAAAATGTTTTGTTAAATATCATTAAACATAATTACATACTAGGAGTTTTAAAGTTGGCATCTAACTGTCAATAATGGATAGAAAAAGCACTTAAAAACTGACCCAAGGGTAAACGAATTAATTGGAAGGTTTATGCTTACCTTTTGGCTGATTCTGAATATCATCAGCACTGCAGTTTGCATCCACTTGTGAGTTCTTAAAACTTTCTTGTGTAGATTCACTTTTCATATTGTCTCGTGTCACTATTGTGAGAGCTTCTGTGATTTCTAGAAAGAAACAATGACGGACACATGCACATTAACAAATATTTTTAGCTTTGTGAAACAGCTTGCCACAAAAACATTTTTAGAAATTTAAGTTATACAAAGCGCACTTTTTCTAAAGATTTTTCAAAATTCAAACACTCTATAGATAACTGATATAAATAAATTGCATTACAGGTTGTTTAAACTTTTTGAAAAAAAGTGTTCATAGAAAAGGTATATCATATCTATTTAGTTCATGTTAGGTTCGACGGTTGATCAACATTTAAACAAATATTGTTTTGTTTAATATAACAAAGAACCATGAATTCATTATTATCTGTTAAAATAATTACATAGATTACTTTTTGTTTTGATTCACATCTGGAGGGAAAAAGGCAAAAATGCTTGTCTTTATGATGTCATGTGAACATTGGTAAATGGAACATGTATATATATTTTAATCTAAATATGCATTGTAGAAATATTATAAAATAGCTGATATATACATTTTTGTAACGATGCAATCAAAACAAAAGCCAGAAAAACACGTCTTAATATTTATTATCCAGAAATTGTTATAAAATTTAAAAAAGTGTATTTAATTATACCATTTTCTACACATTCTCTGCATTGTAAAGGATTGATTTCAATGTACGTTGATTTGTTTTTCCTTCCTCCGGGCGAATCCTCGGGAGGATTATCATTGTTTTCCATTTCTCTGCTGATAAAAAATGCACTATTTATGTTCATTCCAATAGACTTCTAGAGTTACCGCTGCAGGCTGAGAGTATGGACCTCGCTTAATTTAATGTCAACATGGGAGACTCGTTTGCAATGATGTTGATCAGTTAAGAAAAATATTGAAAGGCACTTAACAGAATATAGTTTTTTTATGATTGCCATTTCATGAAATGATACCAATACAAGCTTCTTGTCAAAATCAAAATCATACCTTGTACAACACATTGGATCTTCATTTATTGATTGTATAATATTAAGACAGTAAATTTATTTGTATTTTCGATTTCGATTTTAACTTTTTGAAAACACAACATTGCTTTAAAGGTAAATGTAAACACTCAATCGATACTTTGTATAATGAAAGAGGTAATTTGAAATAATGTATATGATTGAAGTCTTTTAAAATAAGTTTTGAAAGTTCAAAATAGTATTAATAATTCATTTTGGCTTAATCAAATTTGTGACTATAAATGATAACATTTGCAACATAAAGCCCCGATTTCATGATAGTTCTTTAATGAACGAGTAATCATAAGGCGATTTCATGAATATCCAGTAAATGAATTAAAAGCATTTCTGGACTTAGGGAAATAGTCGACTAAACTGTTATACACATTTTCATATTCAAAATCGTTATAACCGAAAGGAAATAGTAACAGTGGTCATACATAATGTTTTGAATGGTGTAAGTTATTACTTTTAAATCCAATTACCTTGTAATTGATAAATTATATGCCTGAATAAAACCTTCTTACCTTGATCTTGACTGTCTGTAAAGACTAGTCCGTGTTTGTCTTCAATGATTTTTTGAAAATTTTCAGAAAATCTTACGGAATTTCCCTTATCTAAATATATCTCAATGTAACGCATGTTGTTAGCCGAACATATGACTGAAATAATAAGTATGGAACGTCATTCCTGTCGTATACACTTTAATCGCACTATATGCACATTAATACTATCGATTCTATAATATAGTTTTTTTCTTTTATGTTGTTAGTATTTTCCTATGAGTAATGAATAACAAAACGATACGTTCTGATTTATTTCGTTACCAGACACCAAACAGCTAAGCAAAACACTTCATGCAACAAAAGATGTTAAGTATATAAAGTGATGGAATAAAATGAATTTGATGTATACCGAGCAATACAAGGGGTGGGAACAGTAAACCAGTATATATATATACAACGTCTCAGAATGTGACGATTCTATTCGCTACACTGCTCCATCGGATCAATTTGATACAGGAAGATAACGTAAACTTATAGAAGGGTCTGAAAAATCCCCAACGATGTTAGAATTGTCAAATTTGCGAAGCAAATTTTTGGTCGTTCCCTCCGCGGGACTCGAACTCGTACCGCTGTGACATCTATGGCACCACCGCCTGCACTAAGTCCAGCGCCTGAGACCACTCGGCCAGCTAGGCTATATAAAAATATAGCTTTCGCTGGCCGGGTCATTCCTCCTTCGAGTGGTATTTTGCGATGCAAATTTTTGGTCCTTCCATCCGCGGTACTCGAACTCGTACCGCTGTCACATCTATCGCAACACCGCCTGCAAAAAGTCTGCATCGCAAATTTGACAGTTCTAACATCGTTGGGAATTTTTCAGGCCTTTATATATATATGTCAATGGTTGGTATGATGTTGGGCAGACAACATCATGCCAGTGTTCTAATCGAAAATAGCTACATAAATCTTGACATCATTTTTTACGGATTCTAATTTCAATGAGTAATGGTAAAACGTGTTTAATTACCACTTATAACTGACTCTCCTCAATTTGTGTTTATGTGTTATTTTTATGATTTGACATTTGAAATTACACAAACAACAATACTTAATCAGATATTATTAAGTGAATTATAGATGCATTGTTTTTTAATATGACAATTTTTGCATACTTGAAAATGTTATCATCGCGTATCATTTAACTCTTGCTTTTGATAACATGTATATAGATAAAAACACAAATTAAAAACGGTGATTAATACCAGATGTTTTGATAGAGAGAGGACTGTAGGATTTATCAAATTTACATTCACCAGGCAATTTAGAATCTGCGCGCACTTCATCACAACAGAATCAAACGATAAGGTCGTACTTTGTATATCGTATTTAAGATTCAACTAGCTTACTGGCAACTGACAGGTTAGTTCTTTACATTTACTTTAAAGATATAATATTTAGTTTGCTAGATTTTCGCAAATAATGTTTTTTGAACTTCCCTCTCGTTTACTTAGATTCCATGATGATAAAGCACGGAAAGAGTAAATATTTTCCGACCTCCAATGGCAAAGGAAGGCGCAATGGAGCGCCAATGGAAGAGGAGGTTAGTATTATAAAATAATAAATGTAAAATATTCTTACACTTTGTAGATTGACCTGCTGTAGTAAGTAAACATGTTTGTACTTATGAGCTTTGCAAAAAAAATATGATTGAACCTATTGTTGCATAAAACAAATCTTACATGTTTAGTATGACATAAAGAGACTACCTTCGTGGCTGAGTGACTGACATTAAATGGTCAAACCCTCGTTTGTTTAGCGGATTTGAAAGTGTGAATTGGTGCTTGTCAACGAGATGAGTGACTGATTTTAAAAGGTCAAATCTTGGTGCTTGTTAACAAGACGAGTAGCTGGCTTTGAAAGGTCGAAATCTTGGTGCATGTTAACGGGATGAGTGACTGACTATGAAAGGTCGAAATCTTGGTGCTTGTTAACAAGATGAATAATTGACTTTGACAGGTCGAAATTGTTTGGCCTGTTAACGAGATGAGTGACTGACTTTGAAGTCGAAATCTTGGCGCTTGTTACCAACATCAGTCGTTCAACATAATTATTGTACGCGTCGAACTCACCTCCTTTAAATACTGGAAAATAAACACTGTATTAATCATCAACAGGAATCTAAATAAAAGAAAACCAGTTAAGCCTTTAATTTTCTGTATGAAAAAATCATTGATAATTGAAGTGTGTGTGTGTGTGTGTGTGTGTGTGTTTACATAAAAAATGGGATTACTTAATAAAAAATAAAACCAAGAATCGTTTGGCAAATATTAAGAACTTAACAAACAAGCGTGAACATCTGCTTTGATAGTGAAACAGACAATGTTCTACATTATAGGAGCTGTAAGAAGAACATATTGAAAGGAACTGCATAATATATTGACACAGATACATGTAAGATTGTTAAGAACTGGTTTTTATATACAGCTGCTCGGATTGAAAGATACTGCATAAGATATTGATGCCGATACATGTAAGATCGTTAAGAACTTGTTTTTATATACAGCTGCTCGAAAAGGTGGGCGAAAGCAAAGTGTTGAAAAAAAAAAAAAAAAAAAAAACACAGAAAGTGAGGGAAACACAGCAAAAACAGACATTGATTCGATTTGCAAATCAAACATTGTGAATTCTAGGAATCTGGATGGATAAATTGTACATAATTCTATTGTTTACATATTACATTGTACATTCATAAAGAACCTGTTTATAAAAAATTATATATATTTTTTCATTCATTGCAATTTTTATTTTTTACTCATTCCTATTGCAAAAAGTATGACCAAAAAACATGACTGAATAATTATTGTATTTTTTAACCAAATTAGAATCTGTTGAATGGCTGCCCTCTGTCATATGCACTTTAAAAGATATACATATCAACTGAGTTTTTGTTGATTAAAATTTTTCACAAATGATGATAAAAGATAGAAGAAAAAAGAATGTCCTTCTTTTAAGTTATTGACTTTTTATTTACTATAATGTTTTCTATATTATGTCACATTGGGTGCTTATTCTTATCAAATGTTTGCTATACGCGGGCAAATTGTTTGGTTTCCAACTAAAATTACCAAAAATAAAAAGGGCACTCCAGTAATTACTATTCTCTCTAAAAAGCCGTTGGTAGTATGTTGGCAAGTTGATGGAAAATGGGGAAAAGATGTTGGCAAGTTGTTGGCGATGTGTCGTACATGTTAGTTGACAGACGTTGGGTCAACATCGCGCTAACCCTTGCGGATGACGTTAGTCCGACGAGCAAAATGTTATTGGGTCAACATCATTTGCCATCGTCGGCCCAACGAGAGTGCCAACATAATGCCAATTTTGGCCCTAAATCTATTTGCTATCTGGGGCGGTAATTGCATTTTTACACGATGATCCTGGTTTTAACGCGTAGATTTAACTTTCAATTTTCGCTTTATATGCATTGTAAGGCCTCATTTAATCGAACCTTAAAAAGTTAAGTGGCTGAATGTGTCATATCTATTATAATTTACACGTTATTTTTATTTAATATAACGGGAAAAAGGTATGGTGGAAGGTACACGTTAGGAATTGAAACTTTATCTCAAATGTGATGGTTTTTACTTTCCAAACGTAAATTGCATTTTTCTTAGTTACAATATACCAACATCTCAAAGGGATTTATTCAGCCGTTGCTGATAGCATCATCACAGAAGTTTTATGGTCGTTATCGTACATCGAATGATCTACATAAAGAAGTCTCTGACAGATATGAAAAGATATTTTACTTGATTGTAACGTCTTACCGATGTGAAATTGTTACGCCTACACCTCCTGAAACCTGTAACGTTCCCAATCCCACGCACACAATGCACACGAAACACGAAACACGATCCCATGAAACACGAAACAAGATCCCACGAAACACGCACACGATTGCCGGAAACCTCGAACACACGAAACATGTTGCACGAAGCACGATAAACGAATGATCGTATCCACCGGAAGTATTCTTATCAGTAATTGGTAATTTTCGAAAACCTAACTTGCAAAACGAAACTAATAATAATTTATGATATACAGTGTACGTGTGCGTCGTATTTTATTATTTGCTAACATTTTACATGTAATTTTATATTTTTATGTGTAAAATGTCAGTATTTGTTGATTTGGATCATTGTGATAAAAGCACTCTATTTTAACTAATGTGATACCATTAGTCTAAAAAATTATATTGCATTGTTGATATGAAAAATGTCCATTTCATTTTACACGGTACATTGCAAATAAATTTTCACTGGTCTCTGAGTATTAAATTTTGAAAATTCATAAAATGTGGGTAAAATATACGCAATTTTCAGAAGGTAGAGAATTGTTGGCTAATGCGATACCAACTGATTGCTCTTAATATAAAAAGAGTAATTTTCGTATGAAAATATTTCCATATTTGTTGTATATGGATCATTGGAAACAGGTTTTTCCTCGTTCCAGGAGAATAAATATACCAAATTTCATAAAGTATTTGCAAAAAGTACTCTTTTTTTAAACAAGTTAGCTATTGTAACTAATGCGATACCATCTTATTTATCTAAAAAAGAAAATATAGAATTGCTGATATGAAAAGTGTCAATTTGTATTACACATGGTACATTGCAAAAACATTTTGACTGGACTGGGAGTATGAAAACAATAAAATTTCATGGAATTGGAGTAAAATGTACACAATTTTAAGATAAAAAGGGTATTTGTGGCTTGTGCAATACCATCTTATTGCTCTAAATATAAACAGAAAGTAATTTGTATGTTATGTTTGTTATATACTAAGTTATATAATTCTGAACAGGGTACATTGTGTTCTAACTAGTGTAAACTCTGTCTTATCTTTTCTAAATATGTCTGACAAATACTTGGATTATCTTGACCGATTCTCACCTTGTCCAAATTAGTCTCAACTAGTCTCGACCATGTCTCGACTTGTCTTGACACAGTCTTGACCTGTCTCGACCAAGTTTTCACAAGTCTTAACTTGTCTCGACCAGTCTCAAACAGTCTCACCAGTCACGAATAGTCTCGACTTAGTCTCAACTAGTCTCGACTAAGTCTTAAACTGTCTCAACAATTTAATTCAAAGCTCTCAACAACCTTATTAGTCTCGACATGAGTTTTCTATCCATTATAGCATTAGGATGTCAGGAAATTGTCTTAATTTATTTTAAAGTGGAAACGTTTATTGTATTTGAAGTATATTTTTCTGAATAAAGATTTTTTTTAATATCTAAATATTAGA